>CM060915.1:3626250-4835000 GCA_030737875.1 Allium sativum
TTGAATAAACATCACTATGCCAAATCTCCTTCATTTGGTTTCCACTTAACCACTTTCCACTATCGAACCTTAATCATTTCTTAGTTAAAACGAAGTCAATCAAGTTGGGGTATAATTACCTCTCAGACCTTAACTGAGCAACATTTCTAACTTCGAAATAGACAAGGTTCATCTTTCCAATCTTTTAACACACTTTCTCACGTTGCTCTCGGATTCGATTATGAATCCACTTCCTTTTCAGGAATCACTTGATTATAACAATGGTGTTATAATTCCCTGCATCCGAAATATAATAACTTTAATATGACTTTTATTTTCTAACTTGAATATCGGAAAACATTTCCAATATATAATTCCTTTATTGAGAAAACATCTTTTATTCCTGTTAGAAAACATTTCTAAATCCTTTAAATTTTCTGATGTTATAAACATCGTTACTATGACTTAAATCATAAATCATTCGTTAATTAACGATATCACTAACCAACCCTTGTTATCATTCACTTTGAAATATTCAGAGCTCACAACTTTAAACCAAACATTGCTTTCAACAACAGCGTTAAAACCGCTATCTAGCATTATAAAACACTTATCATAACCATAGCATTAAGATTGCTATTAAACAGTTATTATAACGGCAGCGTTAGAATTGCTATATAGATTTACCAAGATATTTATTATAACAGCAGCGTCAAAAATTGCTGTATAGATTTACAACATTTATTATAACAACAGCGCTATGATTGTTGTTTTGAATAAAATACCGTGTGCGACGCACACGCTTCCGTTGTTCATTTATAAACTCTGTTTATTTTAAACAATTCAAGTTCTTCTTCAAACATATTTATAAACTATACATTCTTTTAACCACTTAATTTTATTTGCAAAATATTTCCTTGTTTAAACTATTATTCTTTTACTTTAAGCATTTGAAAATCT
Source organism: Allium sativum (assembly GCA_030737875.1). Lineage (NCBI taxonomy): Eukaryota > Viridiplantae > Streptophyta > Magnoliopsida > Asparagales > Amaryllidaceae > Allium > Allium sativum. Next base: position 3,627,190 of record CM060915.1, read on the forward strand.
TTCTTTGAACTTTCCTCTGTACTTTGCTAAATTCAAATCCATTTCCAAATATTGGTTTCAAAACCGATACTCACTTTCAAATATACATTCATATTTGAACTCACCTTTTAATTTATCCAATGGTTAATGATCCACTTAACTTAAACATTTTCCTTGGTTTACCCAATGGAATAGGTCTCCATTTGCAACTCAATGAAAAAGAAATTATTTCTAATTTGGAAATAAATTCTGCTTTTAAATTCTAATTTCCTTTTTCACATTCGATGATATTTTACGGTATCTAACATACCAGGTTCCTAAGGCCAGGGTAAACCAACCACACACATTCAACCATGGATAATGTAGCATAACATATATCACCATCAAATAGAACAGTAAATAAAATGTTGAGGGATCCAGTTGGATCCCTCCAACCTGTTTCCCTGCATCCACAGATGTTAGTAACATCAATAATATTATTTCACATCAAAATGAAATATCAGAACTAATGATCAATTAATGGTGTAATCCTATCAACCAATTCAACCAAATTTACCAACTATTCAACCAATCAACCATTGCACATTATAAAAATCAATTTAAAATTTGTTTATAAAAATATAAACGAAGCAGAGTTGGTGAGTTTACTCACCTTGTACTGCAATTGACGGTTCTGCTCGTTTTATACAGTTTCAAACAAGCGTTTAAAACCTATAAAAATGCCAATTTCCGCCAATTCATTTCGAACCAGCTCGCCTCGTTGCTCTTGCGATTCCGAACCCAATGGCTCTTAATTCGTCAAATTCTGTTCATGTATGGATAATATACCGTTGTTACAAGGTTCGACTCAAATTATATTAGTTAACTTATAAAGTTATTAAGATAATTAACTTTACTTATTTCTTGATTACCGTTGATAATCATTCTCCTTCCCTGATGGAAAAAGAATTCCACTGCTCCTTTATGGCGTGACGTACAAGCTTCATTCTCCTCGTTAATTCCAAACTGACAACGCTAAGTACCCAACTCCACTTGCAGGACTAACTCCACCCGTAAATCCCCCTTGCCACTGTTTTATCCCATTCGTCCTCCTTCCACCGCCTTGGCCACGTACTGCCTTTAAGCCTCAACACAGTCCCCTTTTGCCACGTAAAACTTTCCCATGAACCGCCTGCGTGTCAACACGTTGTGTCACTTTGCCAGACCCAAAGTTCTTCTCGCATACATATGAACTGTTGTCTTCCCATTAAATTCTTTCTTTGTCATTCTATCCACAATCTATACAACTGCTACAAGTCCTCTCCAATCACACACATGCTACTCCTCCCCCATCCTTTCCAGTACACGTGAAGCCCCTCAAAAATGTTGCTCAGTAACCATTAGTACGAAACCAATATACCATCACCCTATCTTCCCATCGAATTGCTCTGACTTCCCATCGAACTGTTCTGACCGCCACTGTCTTGGCTTCAAAACCTGACTGACCTCATCACTACTGCCTCGTCATGTTACTAGGTGGCCACCGAACCCCTCTTCTCCCTCCCATATAACGTGCGCGCCTTGTCTTCGAACTCCAGCAAACGCCATGCAAACACCTCGCACCAACCACCCGCCCAACTTCTCGGCCTCACAACCTCCTTTGATTTTAGAAGGCTCGATTGGGAACTTGCGGGAGGAGTTTTCGTGTTTCTATCGCAGAAAGGAAATGAGAAGGGGACAACTTGTTTTATTTTGTCTGTGAAAAGGGGGAAGACATTGAGATGTCAGTATTTAAAGAAGAAGGGCTTGGGAAACACGGCTGTAATGACTTGAGGATCACGGCCATACATAGGATAGGTTTGTAGGTCTGCTTCTCCAATCCTTTGTCGGCAAGGAATTTGACATGGTCGGCATGCTTCTGTAACTCATTAATTTTTGATGTTGACTCAAGGAAAAAGGACAGCATACACGTTGGCTACGAATTTGAAAACACTAGTTATAGTTTTATAGGGATATAGTTTATAAAAATAGCGTAAATATTGACATGATTAATAACAACAGACCCTTTTAACAATATAACACTATTATTACATTGAACAGCTTTGTTAGCAAGATGCGGGAAGATGTAAGAGTTTCCAACCAAACTGATCAAGAAGCACAAGTGTACTTGGATATGAACGAATAATCATATGAATGAACAGTCTATTTACTGATTAAAAAGCTAATCTTGGTGTAAAAAGGTATTCTGAACCCAATGGGACCAGTTTCGTCGCATTCTGACATCGTATGAAAAAATTTCCTTTATAAAACCAGAAATCAACACGCGTTTAAATTTTTCACGATCACCAGATAAATCAAAACAACTTGAAACAGCGAACACTGACAATAACTTTTCGATACGAACCCAATGGCACTAGTTTCGTCGCATTCTGAGACTGTTGCCCCGGTAGGCTGTTTTTGGCGCGTACCGCATTGCCCTTCTGAACACCAAATTTGCCGATCTCTAAAAATAACAAACTATATACCTATCCTGACTATATCCGACGCTACGAACTCACCGGAACTGGTTTCGTGGCCTGATTCGATCGTTTGTTCAAGTTACACTCTAATATCCCTTTATTCAGTTGAATTAATTTAATTGCACTGAATGAGCGTTTACGGCTACCGTGGTTACATACGACATCGGTTTTCCACGCCATTCAACATTGTACAATAATTTAACGATACGGTCCCAATGAAACTGATTTCGTCGAAATCTGAGTCCGTTTACAAAACGGCTATTTTAACGCGTATATTTTAAATAACGATTTCCACAGCGACTATTTCAAAATTTGATTTGACCATAACTAACAAATTATAACACGAAATCTAGATTTTTCTCTTTCATATGAAAATTATAATCAATACGGTTCCAACGTGTCTTGTTTCACAGAAATCCGACTTATATCGGATCCTGTATCCCCAGTTGAAGTTCAAAACTCTATATTACGAACTGCCGCGCGATTTCGAGCTCGTTTTATAATTATATTATAAATTTACGTTCAAACTTCGTTTTTAATCAATAAATTCCTATATATAATTCAATTAAAATTTTTAAAACAAATTTAAATATTCAGAATTCAACGGCCAAAAATCCGGGTCGTTACAGTTCGGTTGGCTGGCCTCCAACCGTGGTAATGATATATTCGATACTCTCAAGCGAAGTGAGGTGCCGGTCATGTTTAGCCGGGGTTGCAAGACGTTCTTGTTGAATCCCCAATGTATTCGTCTCCAGTGGTACATTGTCGGAACGTGGTCTCATACCTTGCCATAGTTGGAAATCCATTCTCCAATAAGAGCCCGCGGTTTTGATTGTATACTATGTATGTAGAGCATGAGATGCAAGCGTTCTGCTAGATTTCTACTTACTTGACATTAGACATTATTATAATATCAGACGATATATGATTTCAAAAACGATTTGGGTTATAGTAAGGTAAAAACCGTCTGTATTTATGTGTGGATTTGGTCTTACTATTATTCTTTCTTTCAAAAAGATTTTAACTTTAAAATCAAGTTGGATATTACCCATAAACTTAGTGTGTTTTTCTCACTCTGGTTCACCAAACTGATCCGTGCGTTTGTAATGCTCGGGTTAGACCGGGTTGTACAGGTTCAGGTTATCGAATGCAGTGAAGAGACGAGCTGGGAGTGTCCAGGCATATCCTATATAATTATTTCACTGTGCATTGTTGTATATAAGGACAGGTCACTATAACTGTCCAATATGTGATGTACTCTGATGATTGTAAGTATTTTTAAAACTCTCTATAAAGATTTATTTCTATATTATAATTTTTTCCACTGCGATGTGAGACTCTGTGTTGTGTTCTTCTTCTTATACTCTAATATTTCTTTCTTCCTTACCTCACCCTCTATATTCTTTCTAATAACATTTCAGTGTTTCCGGTGCTTGGACAGTCGACAAAATGTTTTTATGTCGACTTTCAAGGTCGAAAACCTGTCAGGCCGTTACGATGCTGTGACAAGGTGACACTAGGGTGATTCAGCGATCGCCTCAATGGGGAGGCAGAGGTCCGAACCAGCAGAGATAGTAGATCGTCGGGTACCCGTCATCGGCAACCAGTGGGATGCGGAAAGACTAGAGCTAAAACCAATAGTCAATTCACCTTTCACTATCAAGGTACGGTGATTGAGCGAAGACACCAATTGGATGTTTAGATTGTTTGTTAGGGCCAAGTCGTTTAGCTCTTGTAGTCTTTACTAGTTGAGGGAGGGGCCAAGGTGGGGCCAGAGCCGCCATGAAAAACAAATAATAGGAATATCTGTATTCTGACGGCTCTGGTGATGTATCGTAGACTTGAGGGCATTACTCCGGTATGAAATATAATTCGATCGACGGTGGTAGTCCGTACACTTACATTGCGTAGTAATGACAGATATATGTGGAACGTAACATTGTTATATAGAGATTTGTATGTCACTCCGGCGTTGGCTGAGGGACTGCGTTCATTTCTATGACATTACGGTGGAGACCGTGCGAGTGGGGTACCACAAGGTGTACCTCAATATTTAGGGATAGCTACATATATACTGTATTAGGTTAATCCACTGGGAAGTAAACAGGTACGACATGTGTGTAAGCCTTGAATGCTGTTCACCCAAGTAACATAATAAATAAGAAAATGTGATTGAACAGTATATGTAGGATTATCCAAAGTGTATAATTTAAATCCAGTCACCAGAACTTGTGTTCTGACCCCTTCTCATAACGTAATCGCAGGTTAGATTTATGGCAGAGACATGATAGCTTTGGATACTTATTAGGCAGTATTATTAATACAGTAAGGCTATACTTTGATTATATTATATTTTATCCATTCCGTTGTGAGATCTTTTCTAAGCACTGACATATTTTATGTCTCTGTATTTTCTAAGGATACTAGAGCAAACCACCACGAGTTTCGATAGATTAGAATTTTGAAAAAAAATTCAGTCTGCCAGAATTCGGGTTTGTTACAGATATGCAATCCTAGCATTCATCTATACAAGTTCATTTTGGGTTTGAATGAAACCGAATAACTTTCTTCAATCATCTTAAGATAGTTCTAATTCAAAAAGCTTTAGTAGGATCAGAGTGGTTCTCAAAAACTAGGTGGGATGCCGATCTCTTCGAATTGACAATCGATAGTTTCCAACAATAATATGCTAAGTCTCTTTTAAATGATTTTTTCATTTATAAAATCTCATTTCATAATATTTACTATAATATTTATATACCTATCTAATCGACCTAAGTATATTCACAAACATTATTTATATATACTTTGAAAATTGGTTCTCTTTATTTCATAAACCAATTAAAAATCCTCCTTTATACACCTAGTCAAAACCCTATAACCCCCCTAATCTAGATGGGTACGCTACAAGGAAAAAGAGTACTTATAAATTTGGTATACAAGCGAGAGAAAGCATCACTAAACATAGAAAAGAAATCAAAACATAAAAAGGAAATTAACTTCAGACTCCAAGATCCATCTTCCCAGCCCAAAACTAAGGCCTAATCTTATTCCAAATTCTCTACCGCTTTAAATTCAAATCTCTGCTTCATTACTAACCAATATCATTCAATTCAATACCCCGCCATTCCAAAAGCTGCTCATCTCTCCAGTTTGGAGATGGCTTACTGCCATTATTTCGAACTAAAAACACAATCTCTCTTTCGATCTTTATTAAAGTAACAGTTGAATGAATGCTTCGATTTTGGAAAACTCTCATATTCTTTTCTCTGTAGATAAAGTAAATCGCAAAAGTGAAAGCTCCACATGCTCAATCTCTTAATTGATCCTTTGAATTGAAGCTGAAATGAATAAATTTTGCTTCTTCTTTCAAGTCATTATGAATATTGAGGGGAAGAGATAGTTTCTGCTTAAGAGAACCAAATGAAAGCTGAAAAGTCACATTGGAAAATAAGAGCTGGATTGATTCTGGATGATTATGACATAAAGGACACATTATATTTGTTACATTGCTTAAGTATTGGATCGTATCTTTGGTATTCAGCCTTCTCCAAATTGAAAGGTAAGAGATGAAAGCCATTCTTCTACTATTTTTATTGTGCCAAATAACAGAGAAAGTAGAAACAAACACTTCATGAGATCTCATATATTCCTAGGCTTTATGGAAAGAAAAACAACCCCCTTCACACCATTCATACACATCATGATTTATATTAGGACGAGTTGATATAGAGCTAATTTCATATATTGATTCTCTTGTTGCAGGATGCATATCTAGGTGAAAAACTTCATTTCTTATGATTGAGCTAACTTTTTGTTCAGCATTTCCAATCAAGTGTAACCTGTCATATCCTGACAAATCAACCATACATTGACAATTAATCCAGGGTTCAAACTACATGTAAGTATTCTTTCCTCTAGAAATGGTTTTGTTGAATAATTGCTTTGAATTAGTTCATAGTCTAAGCAGAGATTTTCAATCACTAAAACTATTATTATCAATTGCCATAGACCAAAAATGATTTTGATCACGATATCTGTTGTGAACCCATTTTCTCCACAAAGAAGAATTTGATAGAAAATTCCTAAGAAATTTAATACAAGCATTTTTTTGAGATCAAAAAAGTTCTTTAGGCCAATACCCCCTTAAGCTTTTGGTTTGCACAAAGAATTCCATACTACTTTATGAGAGGTACCTCCCCAGAAGAAATCAACACAAAGTGGTAGTAATTTGTCTAAAGTATATTTTGGGATTTGATATATAAAAAGCCAATACAGTATAATAGGTGTTAAACTGAACTGATTAATTTTGCCTTTCTAGCAAAACTGAGTAGTTTTGTTACCCATCCTTGTATTTTACTTTGAACCCTTTGAATCAAAGAATTACATTCTGAATAATGAAGATAGTTAGAGGATAAAGGCACTCCAAGATACTTGATTGGCAAAACACCTAGATGAAAACCCAAAATATTTAGAATTTCCATGGAATTGCTAGCTGATGCACTGAAAAAACCCTTAATTTTTGGGGCATTTACATTTAAACAAGCATACATACTTAACTTCTGAAATATCATCTTCAAAGAATATGCACTATGTACATATGACTTGCCAAAAATCATCAAGTCATCTGCATAAGAGATGGGAAATAATAGGCTGTATATGAGAATTGGGCTGAAATGATTTAAACTGGGTTGCTTCATCCATTAAGAAGGAGAAATAATGCATTGCAATTGCCAAAAGATAAGGAGATAAAGGGTCTTCCTGCCTAATACCTCTCGAAGATGTAATAAATCCCTTTGGAATGCCTTGAATGATAATAGAAAAAAATGCAGGTTACATTCATTCATATACCAAATTTGCAATATGTGTAGGGAAATTCATTTTAGCCGTAATGAAAGAATAAATTCCCTATTAACTCTATTATAGGCTTTTTGCAAATCCACTTTGACACATAACTTTGGCATTCCTTTTTTCTTGAAATCACGCAATAATTCATGATCCAAAAGGATATTGTCTCCTATATATCTATCCTTTACAAAAGCACTTTGATTTTCTGATATTAGAAAAGGAAGAAATGGCTTTAGTCTATTACACAAAACTTTAGAGAAAATTTTGTAATAGATATTACGCATGAGATTGGTCTATAATGAGCAATTTCTATTGGTCTCTCATTTTTTGGTATCAAAGTGATAAAAGTATGGTTTAATGACTTAGGCAATTTACCCGATTTAAATATATCAGACATAACACCCAATAGATCATTTTTGAGAGAGTCACAATGAGATTTAAGAAATTTAGCATTCATTCCATCTGGTCCAGGGCTAGAATAATCGTGAATAGAAAATAGAGCTTCTTTGATTTCATTTAATTCTACTTTCTTCAGGAAAAATTGTTGTCCTTGCTCATTAACTGTTGAAATAGGATGGAAGTTGGGAAAACCAGCTGAATTTGAACCATTGAACATTGCATAGAAATAGTTTATGGCTTCAGTCTTTATCTCATTTGATTTAAACAGTGGATTACCATTTTGATCAATCAAGGCTCTAATATGACTAAAAAAATTCAATTAAACATGCGAGAATAAAAGAATTTAGAGTTTGTATCACCTTGTTATAACCATGAAATTTTTTCTTGTTGTTTAAATCCACTGAAATAAATTTGCTGAATATTCTGAAATTCTTTCTTGGCTTGTAGGTAATCTTCATATATTTGAATGTCTTCAGGAGTTCGGTCTGCAGCTTGCTCCAACTGTATGACACATTGTTCAGCTTGTTTGAGGTTTGTAGAATTTTTATCTCTCAATTTATTCCAAATTTTAAGTTCCTTCTTAAAATTTTGAAGTTTTTATGAGAACTGATAAATATGGAAACCTCAAACAGCTGAATCCAAACCTTTATGAACTGCTTCACTGTATCTAGGAAGGCTTGGCCAATCAATTTCTATATTGAAATGGAAATCCATTTGATTCTTGAGTAGGAATAAGGTCTGGCATAATAGGGTTACAATCACTTGAATTCTGAGAAAAAAGAGTGCTTTCATATTTAAAAATTGATGCAGGCAACAATTATTTACCAAAATTTTATCTATATGAGTTGCAATTCCCCTTCTTCGCCAAGTAAATTGAAAATCCACTGGTTTTATTTCAGTCAATGCTTTTTGAATAATAAACTTTTGAAATTCTCTCAAATGTTGATAAGTGATTGGTAATCCACCTCTTTTGTCATTTGGTGATAATGCAAGTAACTGGTAATCCCCCATCAAAATCCATGCATTATCAATTAAACTTGATTCATTCACCAAAAGATGCCATAAATTTTGTCTATCAGCAAATGCATTACTACATAAATCACTAGAAAAGTCATACCAAAGCCACCCTTATTTGTAGCACTCACTATCATATGCCACAAAGAAAATGATTCAACAACCAAGTCCCATACATTAGAGTCCCAAAAAAGCAATATACGTCGACTTGAAACCGAAGAGTTATTTGTTAGATATTTCCAAGGACAGAGAAGAAATGAAGCAAATAAAACTAAATTAGATTGGGAAAGCTTTGTTTCAACTAAACCAATAATAGTTGATTTAGTTTGATTCATGAGTATGACCACTTCCTCCATACGAGAGGTTGTGTTAGTTCCCTTGACATTCCAAGATAAAAGGGTCTTTTAATTGTAGTAGAGCTCCATAAATTCCTTTTAGGAGCAGCAGGGGTTGACACATTAGCAGCCTTTGATTTAGAATCTTGCATATAGCTTGTATTATTATCAATAAAGGAAGAAACATCAAATTGTTTTCCCTTTGCAATTTATTTCACCTTGTTAATTTTTTCAATAGCATCAGCAACCTGATTTAAGTCATTTGGAATAACATTTTCAGGTAGATTGGAATTTAAAAAATCAAGATCATCCACATTTTCTGAAGAAGCTTGAGCTGGTTCTTTTGAAGAAATATTCTCTATTGCTTGCACTTCAGGATTAGGATCAAAGAAAATATTATCAGTTACTTGAACTTCAGGATTATTATCATTAGTTTCATCCTGAGAATCTGGAGAAATCCATCAACGATCACTAGTAACTTCATGATAATTATCTTCGTGTCCAAACAAACTACACTAAAGGCATTTGATAGGCACAAACTCATATTCAACTGAAATAATAATCCCCTGTCCATTGTTTAGCAATGTAGGTATTTCGGTTTTGAGTTCAGTTTGAGTATCTATTGAAAGAAGTACTCTCGCATATTTTTTAAATCTCTTTTTAGCAGTATTCTCATCAATCAATAGAGGTTTTGAAATAAAACTAGCCAACATTTGACTCGCTTCTTTAGTCCAAAGTTCCATAGGTAGATCTAGAAGTCTTATCTAGATTTGAACCACATCACTTTGTTTTTTGTTAAAATCATAAACAGGATGCCAAGCTTCAATTAACAGAAGCGTAGCAAAATAAGAATATGCTGAACTTTCTATAATACGAGAGTAATCATCTGAGTTTTCAAACTGAACTAAAAAGTTGTAGCAAGGTGAAATATGAACATTAAAAGTACCCGATGGTTTCCAAACTCTTAAAATATATTCCTTCAGCTTAATCATTGAGACTCTAAAATGGATCGGAATAAGAGCTACAGTATTTATCCAAATATTTTCAGATTGGTTGTAAACTTTTTCTGGAATGTAAATGTTAACCGGCCTTTTGGTTCGGTTCCCAAAAGTACGCAAGACACATTCGATTTAACATATTGCGTAATATTACAGCCCAGAAGTGTTGCTAACATCATTAAGGTTCTAGCATCAGAAGACTCAAGTCGGGCCATTGGCAGAATATCGCATCCCTTGGATGCGACATCCATCAGTATCCATCCGCGCGCCGAGCCGAAGGCGAGCCGTCAACGGGTCCGGGCGCAGCGCCGGTTGTGGTCCGGGCACCAAAGTCAAGACTCTTACCCCTCGGAATCAACAAATTAGTACCCCTCCAGGGGATACGAAATTCGTATCCCTCATTGGGGTACGAATTTCTCTGCCACACATGAGGGATCCGAGATTTCTAGAGCTATCTCAGGGACCCGAGATTCTGATATGTGGGTCCCACATCCCTCACATAACCTCTCCACTATAAATACCCCCTCACTTCCAACTAACAATAAAGGGTTGGTCTAAGCTCTCTTCCAAGCTTTAATGGCTTTCACCTTCTTCACCAAAGCCTCCTAGGCACCTTCCTTCATCATGCAAGGAAGAAGACACATGTGCTTGGACCCATGAGCATACTCATGAATGTTTAGTCATGCTTTTGGACATTACACCACCTTGGGATATTTCCGGACCTCTCGGACATTGTTGACCAAGTGAACACCTCTTCCACTCAACGAAGAAGAAGAAGGCCTCGTCCTCCTCACCACAGATCCCGAACCTTGAATCCTGAACATCGGACCCCGAGTGTCGACTCTGCTTCCCTCGGATCCCTCGACTTCACTTCCTTCGGATCCCTCGGCTACGCTACGACATCGGCAAATCCTCGACTACTCTCGCACAACAAGGAAGCTCGACAGTGAGGAAGCTTGATAACAAGGAACTAATAGGATATTTTTAATCATTATAACTTCTTGTAATAGTCTTATTGTACTTTGTTGTAATGGAATAAAATAAGTACAACCTTCAAAGTGGACGTTGGCCCCGATGGGCCAAACCACTATAAATAACCGCGTCCTTTACTTTTCTGCATGTTATTACTGCATCTCTTATACTTCTCCGCTCTGGACATTTAAGTTTCTAATTTTTGGAACTCTCGGATGTTGACGATAATTTTAGATGTCGATAGTAAACTTATTCCAAAGCCGGTTTTACAAAATCCAACCTCCTTTTACTCGTTTCAGATGATACCTTATTTCTATTGATAAGAGGATTATATGATGTATTTGGTTGAGGATTGGCGGATGTTAATGATGAAGGAGGTTTTGCCGATGAGGAAGAAGATTGCAAATGTGGGAGAGAAAGTGGAATTAGTTACATTATATTTCTAATACCTAGAAAATATATTCATAAACTTATCGTTTGTGTAAGTATATTCACCAGCATTACAGAAGGCTTTCTTATTTCAAAAATATGTTAAAGAGTCAAAAAGGTTATTTAAAAAGAAACAGATATAAGAGTAAACCCAATAAAAATTCCTTCGGTATTGAGTGGCCATACCACAAGAACTAAGCAGATCAATTTGGGAAAACAAATCTTGGTTTCTCTTATAAATCTCTTCGGCCAATCCTTTACATTAATTTTTTCTTAAAACTGATTTCGTATTCTTAAAATCCTTTTTGAAATTCAATTTATAAAATTCCTTTATGAAGCCATAAATTGAAATATCTAAAAATAAAATATTTATCTTTAATTATCTTTACGAAATTGTAAATTATAAAAATTCTTTTTCAAAATATTGTTTATTGAAGTAAAATATTTTATAAAACAATTTACTATCTATAAACTCATTACTTAAACCACTTAATCGTTTTAAAGTGCTTAAATAATACACGTACTTATAAACCATATTAATAAAGAAATCAACTATTTTTGGATCATTTATGAACTTGCAAAACATAATAAATAAATAGTTTATCATTTTTAAAACTATTATTCATAAAATATTTATTTATATTTGAAACTTGATTAAGAGATAATTAATAAATTCACTAAACCAGCATGAATAAATAATTATTAGGTATAAAACATTATCAATGTATACTTATTAAACTTAATACATCATTATAAATTATAAATAATGCTGATTTCTCAAATCATCATTATCTATTAATTATCCTTTAGACAATATAAATGAATAATTATAAACATTATTTGTAAAACAATAAACAAGCTTAAATAACCAAGACAACGATGGGTTCTTTTCCCCTATAGGGATGGAGCAACAAACGTATTGGGAATCCAAGATAAGGTCACAACGAGACGAGTTGTTCATCATTACGATATGTGTCAAGTGGAAGTGCAGTGATGTAGATAGCCGAGGCATCCTAACTGACCGAGACTTAAATTTCATTTGTGAAATAGTTCGTTAATTAACTTAAATCACATTTACGAAACAATTAATTTACGTTGAGGTAAATAATTATTATTAACTATTAAATCTTCGCTAATATGAAATTCAAGTAACTCCAAAACATTATTATTATAATAATTTAGTTCATAAATAAAATGGTTATTTTTCTTTTAAAAACATTATTAGCAAAATAATCAAGGACTTAATACATTTATTTCAATATGACTTAGCGGTAATAAAGGTGCTTAATAAGCAACAATATATTAAATTCAACTTTCCAATCAAACATGGTATTTATATATATCTAAATTATTATATTATTACTAAGTTGGGTTTCAAAGGCGCATAATCCATCATGATATTTTGTGAAATCAAACGTCCTTTTTTCTTGTCTTTTTCCATCCGTATTCGTTTCACTTTCTTAGCATCATACAAACGGAAAAATGAGAACCTGTCTCTTCCTATCACCTCCAGTTCCTTCTCCCTCTCTACATTAATGTCCTCTTTTCACTCCATGCCTCACCTTCCTAACATCTTCACTAATTTGTTGCCATCTGATTACTTGAGGCGTTTGATTATCCTTCATTTGCTGAGGGCAGATGTAATTCTTAGGGCATTATTCTTGGATTCGTCTCCTTTGTGGTCCGCCGGTGAAAGCTCCCATAAAAGGTTTGTAGATTTATTCTAGACTTATGATTTACTACCGTAAATATGTAATATGATGTTTGTTTTATTTTTTTTGAGCATTTGCAATTGGTTTGCCCCTTGAATTGAATGGAAAAATAACCTCGGATTATTAATCTAGTTTTTGTAGAGAACTGCATAAATTAGCAAAAGAAAAACAGATAACCCCATGAAAACACTTCCCACGTACAATAGCACAAATTTATACTACTTACACTACACATTCTACTTTAAAGAAAGTAAAAGTTGCTTCAAAATAGGTTGTTGAATTGCAAGCAATTGCAAGTGAAAGCAGCTTTTTTCCTAAGGTTAAGTGAAGCAGCATTTAACACAAGATATTACCCCCTTTGCTAGTCCTGGCGCTTAGTTAAATGCATAAAATTTTCAAATGGAGCACATAGGAAAAATGAAGGGCAATGGTTTTTTTTTTCAAATGGAGCAGATCTTGCTTAGCAATGAAGAGCTATTTAAGGTTAGTATGAGCATAGCTTATTTTTATTTAATTATATTTTTTCATGCAGTTACATAGTTGAAACTTCCTATTAAACATATGTTCAAAAAATAATGTATATGACTGGCAAATTATTGCAGTCAATTTCCAGAGAGGCCAACCGCATATTCATATTACCGGTTCATGCATAAAATTGCCTACTAACCATCATATTAATTTGGTTTATAATAAGAAGAAAGGAATGCAAAATGAAAATATCTGATCGAGTTGAATTCAGTGCATTTTTTGTTGGTATCTACTGTATAATGGAAACTGGAACAAGAGAAACTATGCACATGCATTTCCTTTCTTGTTGACCTATTGACAATGAAGCTGATATATAAATTTAGCTAGTGTTTTTGCTACTTGCAAAAGTTCGACTACATTTGTGCCTTTCACGCATTTAACTTCAGGTTTTATAAATTTTCACATTTTGAATACACCAAGATTGAATTTTCATGAACTTATACTGTGTACAATCAAATTACTATCGATGGCAGGGCTGACATAGATGTTTAATGCATTGCGTATAACTCATATTTAACTATGTTGTTTTTATTACAGAATTTGGCAGAGCTTCTTTTGTGGGGATAAGGATGTTGAAGAAAGAGACATCTGCGGGATTTCTAAGTAGTGAAATTGGTAGATCACAATGGTTGTCTAATATTAAGATTAGATATCCTATGTTATTTGTTATAGAACTTATTATGCTGTAAACTTATTTGTTAACTAGAGGATACAGTAGATTTGTACACTGTACAGTTTGTTGTTTGTTTGTATATTGAATTAATGCTTTGTATATTGAAGAAACTTTTGACGCCTCAAGCATCATTTAATCCATTCAGTATTTAATGGTTGTCTGTATGTATTGGATCATCAAGTTGTTTAGTGCTTGAATGAGTTATACTGCTGTGTAAATGGATACAGCTTATGGTCATATTGGATCATCAAGTATTCAGTATTTAAACCACTAATAGGTACTGCTTATGGCCGTATCTTTTTTGAGTATAGATACGACTTATGGCCGTATTTTTTTTATTGAGTGATGCGTCTTACGCCCGTATCTTTTTTGGCAATTAGATACGATTGTTGGTCGTATCTAATTGCTAAACACGCTAGAAATTGATACGGCTTAAAGCACTATCTAATCTCATTGGACACAACTCAAATCACTGCCTAATTTGCAGTTCTGGTGTAGTGGTTGTTCTTTAAATATTAACGGAATCTAATTCTCATAATCATTAAAGAATCATGTTTCCTAACTTCATATATTCAACTTCGGTTGATGGGCAATAAAAATGAACATGCTTTATTATGTTATTGAAGCTACATTTTCAACAGTAAAAGCGATTCTTTTAACAAAAAATGTTTTGTCTTTTAGAGTTATAGTTCATGAATATATTTTAGCAGTAAAAGTGAATTTTCTTCCCCACATTCACGGATAATATTACATTGAAGCATCAACCAAAAACTATTGCATAACGATTACACAATGTTATGATGTAAGCATGTTTCATGTTGTATGTATGCCAAGTGAGTACTGCTTATTTAGAATTTTACATGGATATGTGAAAGTTGCATAACTTTAAATATTCTTTTGTAGCCTCACTGATTGTTTTGCGATGCAATTTTACACCAAATTGAAGTCAAACTAATGCGTATTTGTCAATAGTATTAGATTTATAAATATAGATTCACTTTGTCTAAAGAGGTTTTGTTTTATGCAGGAGGTTTAACTTTCTAGAAAATAATATTTAAGTGGTAGGTGGCGGATAAACCTATGAATTGTCCACGTGGCCCATTAAGTTGGCACAATGATTGCTTAATATTGGAACTTTGTTTGTTGGTGTAACAACAACAAGACAGGAAAAGGGATCGTGTCACAGAAGGAAAGAATAACGTACATAATATTGATACTAATGTTCTTTATATTTTATATTATGAATTTATAAAACTATTTTTCCATCCGTTTTATTGGGATTTTGTACCTCTTAGGGAATGTTCACTGTCCATTTTATCTTTCAGTAAAGCCTTATGAAAAAAGAGTTTATGAGAATATTTTTTGTCATTACACATAAATTTTTTTAGACAAGATTATCTTTAACGAAAAATAATGTTGATTAGAGTTTAATATTATTCTTACATGGGGCAAAAAATACAACGGTAATTTCACAAGTGAAATGGAGTAACAACCTGTGTGGATAGTACAGGTTCGCTCTAGTAAGTATATATGAATAAATAAAAATTAACATTCAATAGCTAATATAACAGTTATTTAAGACTAATTAACTGGCATAAACATAAGTATCCAAATTAATATAATAATAGAATGAGAATTTATTTTGCTAATACGATGTCATTTAGAATAAATTTAACCAATCGACAACATATATTTTAGTTTACTTTACATTTGTTGGTAAATCAAAAAGGTGAGTTTAACTCACCATTATTGCAATTGTGGCTTTCATGTTCTAGTTTCATTTAATTTTGAGCAGTGTTCAAAATTGGCTTAAAGTTCCAACATCTCCAAAAGCAACCAATCCAATTCTTTTGACCAGTCTTTTGATGAGACCGTCACGTTCTTAATCCTTCATAGAAGTATCATCTAAAACTTGACTTTTTTTTAACATAAACCCCAGATGGTCAAAGGCGGTTCACTTTGGTTCGGTCTAGCATTGGCTCGACAAAAGCACAGAGCTTTGGATCGGTTAAGCCACACTCAAAGTAAAAGTAGCATTCCCAATTCAGCATAACTTCGGCTTCATCTTTCAAGTAAAGTGTATGAGGCTTCTCCTCTTGGGTTGACATCTCCTTATGTTCCGTCAGAGCACTTGGTTCAACGCGTATTCGATTCGGTTTCTTTTAGGCTCCACATCCTCGGTTCGGTCAGATGGAGTCAGTCATACCACAATTTCCTCCGTCCAGTTCGGCATGACACCGGATCGGAATTGTTGGATATAGATTTACCCTAGAGGGAGGTGAATAGGGTTTATTGGATTTTCACAGAATATTAAAAAATATCAGGACACAGGTTTCAATAGAGAATATAAATGCAGATAGTAAATAACACAGATTTTACCCAGCTTCGGCAAACCCTGCCTACTACTGCATTACCCAATATTTTTACTACAATTAAATAGACACCCGCATACCAAAAACTTATAAACTAGCAAACCCCTCGCTAACCGCCTATACGGTTTTGTACACTCGCAAAACATGCTGTTGTTCTAATCCTACGCTCAAAACCCTACACTGATTTCAATCCCCGAAACCATATTTTCCCCTTGCTACAAATCCGTAGCTATTAAACCCTAGTAACAATCCTATAACTAGAAGATCCTAGTATTTACAGAAAACTAGAAAACAAACAGACACTTTACAAAAGTAAAAACAAAAAAACAATATAATTAAAATAAAGCCCTCCTTCTTTTTAAATGAACTATAAGTTAACCAAAATAAGAAAGAGGCCGATCCACTTTATTTATTTGCAATGTCTTGGCTTCAAGAAATGTCGGCCGAAAGGGTATTAGGGTTTTCCAACTTTCCTAATCAATTCGACATCTGATTGCTCGATTTTGTTCTTTGAATTGGCTTCAGTTCTAGCTGCTCTCTTGATTAATTGATTTGACTATGGCGATCGAAAATTTGAGTTTCTCGGATTATTCTTCGAATTTGTTGCTTTTTTTTTCAAAAATGTGCCTATGATGAAAACGATGTATAAATAGGATTTAGAAATACAATTTACTCTATGATTTCACATATAACTTGTCTTAATTGCTACGTGAAATTGTTGCCGTGTTAAAAAGATTTTCCATGACAATGAAGATTGATTCTTGATTTAAAATGATTTGTTGTCGTGAGTCGTAGATTGAATACTGGAAAGATTTTCAGCACAAATAATTTGCGGTTTTCTGGAACTGATTGAAGATTTATGGAAAGCATTTATTCGATTTTCTGGCCCTTGATAACGATTTGATCATTTCTGGAAAAAGACTTGAATGAAAATTTATTTGTTGCCAAAATAAACATCTTTGAATTTGTGGGTCTAAAACTTGCATGAATTTCTTGTGATGAATCCAAATATGTCATTAGTCTTCTATGTATCTGGTCGATTACTTGCCTTTGTGAAAATTGTTTGCGAAGAACATGGTTACCAAATTTGATACATGCTGATTTAAGCATGCCATAAACACTTCAGGAAACAAACAAATACAAGTGATATTGTAACAACACGGAAATTCGAGCCAATTTAAAATTTTTATTTTGGCAATTTTGATGAATTTTGAATATTTAAAATGAATTATTTTAAATAATAACGATGAGAAATTTATTTTGAATAGAATTCGAACATATATTTTTATTTGAATCGTCGTTAGAATATAAATATTTTATTTTAATTATAAAAGGAATTGAAAATGGCGCGGTAGTTTGAAAATTCAATTTCAAAGTTCAAATGAATGTACAGGATTCAAAATAAACCGGATTTTAGCAAAACCAAAAATATTAGAATCTATTTGTGAACATCTTTCCAACGAATCCGTAAAATTGAAATTTCATAGCGGGAATCAAAAGATACGTCCAATTGAAAATTCAGAATAGCCGCTATGGAATTCTGGCCCTTAAAAATGGAAATTTTGCAATCGACCTCGGTTTTCGATGAAACCACTTTTGTTGGATCCGTGATGTCAAGTTATTGCTAGGTTTCAAAATTTATAATTTTCTGAATCAATATGTGAGCGTGGCAAAGGAAGACGCGTTTGACCAGTTTCAGTTGATTTTAATTGACTGGAAAATGGCCATTTTTCAAACTGTCTCAGAACTCGACGTAATTAGTTTTGTTAGGACCATATCGTCAATACGAAGTCAAAAATAATTTTTCTGTAATTTTTAGAGTCAGTGTGTGGCCTCAGTAAATTGAAATGCGCGTTCAAATTCAATATATAGATTTATATTTTGATTTTGATGGAAACTGAATGAAACAACCAAATTGGCTCATGATACATATCCCATTGTGTTCGGAATGGGGGTAATTAGCTAGGGATGACAGTCGTTGGGTCCCGTTTATAGTTGGAAATAAAAGATCACTTTATGGAATTAACTAAATAAATAAAATAATATAATATTTATAACTTACCCCTCCTTTCTCTCCCACTTCTTACGGTCAACGCCCCTATATATAAAAAAAAGGGAGAAACACGATTGCTCCCGTTGCCCCTCCCAGCGGGCGCCGCCCCACCCTCGCGCCTCCCCAAGCGGCGTGCCCTCCTTCGGTCCCCCTCCTCGTCTCTGACCTTCCTTCTCCCTCCTCCCTCTTCGATTTCGAACCCAATCCCCAAAACAGCCCCCACCTGAAACAGCCGCCGCCCCCTGCTGCTGCTACCACCAACGAACCCCCCCAAGCCTCCATCTCGCGAGACGACGTCGACCCCCTACTCGCTGCCTCCACAGCCACCAACACGAACCCTAAACTGCTACCGCAAGCTCCTCCACCCTCCAAGCCGACGTGAAACCCCCTTGTTCGGCAAAGCTTCAGTTTTGAGAAAAAGTGAGTTTTTATTATTTTTACGTTTATTTTATTTCAATGTAATTAGTTATATAAATCAGTTTTTATATACATATAATAGTAAGGAGATTTTTCATATGATAAAAATATTGTTTTTAAATAAGTAAAACTTATATTTTTAATTTATGAAAAGCTTATATTTTTATTCAGATGAAATGATTTTTATATGATGTGAAGAATAAAAATATGATTTTTATATGATGTGAAGAACAAAATATATTTTTATATGATAAGAAGAATAAAAATGTGATTTTTATATATGTAGCGAATTAAAAATATGATTTTTATATAATAGCGAATATAAAAATGTGATTTTTATATATGTAGTGAATACGGGCAACGAAAGTGACAAAAGGCAAGCGACAAAGATTTTCTACATATGAAGAGTCGCGGCGAATTAGTTTAGCTAATAGGTGAGAACTCATCATTTTTAATTTGTTTTCTAGTTGAAATATATAATAGGATGCAGACGGTGCTTAGCGGCACCTGACACCCGTCGTCCACAGACCATAGACGGCTTGTTTGTTTGATTGATGAGTTGTTGTGAAAATTGATTGTGTGATTGGAATTGAAATAAAATATATATTCATGTGTTGAAATCAAATATATATATTCATGTATTGAAATAAAATATATATTCATGTATTGAAATAAAATATATATTCATGTACTGAAATAAAATATATATTCATGTATTGAAATAAAATATATGTTCATGTGTTGATATCAAATATATATTCCTGTGTTTAAATAAATAAATATTCATTTACAAATCGAACGATTTGTTTATGTAAACCAATTTGACTGATATTGATTGGGACGATAAATTTTACACATCGCCCAACTGTACAAATAAAATATGTGTTTGATTGTTTGAAACCCCACACGGGTGTTGGGATGAAATGGGACATACACTGATCCCAATAATAAGTTGTATGTCGATCGATTGATTGAAAGACTGTTATAAGCGTTGAATATTTATATTTGATGCTTATACAGTGTAGAATACACTCTGGATGATGGTTGATTATTTATCGTTGCTATTATATACATGTGTTGTATGGAATCCATATAAATAATATTATATGGTAATTGAGTGGGTTTCATTCCAATTTAGAAAATAAATTATATTCATGTGTTGAGTAAACAAAATAGTCATGTGTTGACAATACTCATGTGTTGAGAATATTCATGTGTTGAAACCATTCATGTGTTGAATAAAAGAAAATTCATGTGTTGAATAAGATATATATTCATGTGTTGAATAAAAGAAAATTCATGTGTCGAAGAAAATATTCATTTGTTGAATAGAATAACGAAGTTATTGAAATATATAAAGCCGTGTTGGTTAGATATGCGCCATTTTGACGCAAACGATATTTATATCGATTATATTCGTTTTTATAATGAACATAGAAAAGGAAGTGATTTTAAAATATAACGTTTTGAAAATATTATCATTTGTATATCGATGATGTGGAATATTCAATTTTGATTCAAAATTGAATATGAAGTTGAAATCGTTTCGAAAACGAATTTAAAACGATTTATAAAATACGTTTTAAAAGGAAATCGATGAAATATATATAATACATATATTATATATATTAAATGGCCTGAATAGAACGCACCGCGCCGTGCCAGTTTGCGAATTTCGACCATTGACTTCGAATGGATATTACGGGAGATCCGACCGTCGGATTCTCCTAAAACCGGAACCGTTGGGTTCGTATCGAAAATAGCTTTCTAACGAATATTAGAGATTTGAAATCTAACGGTTGGATTTGGAATTATGTCCAAATCAAATTTGGAAAAGGTCACTGTAAGTGCAGTTCGATGGCCGTTGAAGGGAATCGACTGTACGGGCCTTGATAAAATTATTAAAAATAGTAATAATTTGTGTAAAATCATAAGAAATGATTTGGGAAGAATTGGGATGAAAAACTCCATATTTGAAAAGATAAAAATAGATTTTTATCGAAATGAACTAGTTTTGAACTAGAATTATAATCCCATTTATTTTTAAAATAAATAAATTGGATTTGAAAGGATTTTAAAAGTAATCAGAATTTCCAATAATTGAATTGGAATGGATTTGAATCGAAATTGTCTTTGGAATATTTCGGTGTTGGATTTCGTGATGATATAGATATTGTTATGGGGATTTGAAAGATATATTTATATCATTATTTCCAATACGATATTTGTTGGTCGTAGAATTTGATATTGAATATAAGCCGATATATTTTCTATTCAGAGCCTTGTAATTAATATCAAATGGGATTTGGGTTTGTCATGAATGGTGTCTTCGTTAACACTGTTCTTAAACCCAGTTAAAGACAGGATGTGATTTCCCAAGTTAAACAACCATTAATATTGATTTTTGGGAAGATTAAAACCAAGTGGGGTTTTAATCAATCTTAAATAAGATTGAAATGATCGAGAATGGAGTATCACCAGTTTTTCTCTAGGCGATAGTTGAATCTTTAATTAGATTTGAACGTGAAATGGTAATTGAATTTACCGATGACACCGTGGTGTTAGATATGAAGTATTACCAGTTTTACTTCATGGGATGAATAGGTTGGGATTAGGAAATAAAATAAATGATTACTTCGGTGTGGTTCGCTAATCCCGACTAATTTGGATTGATATTCAAAGGAAGATTAAAGAATAAATTTAAAGAATTTTTCTTTGATAAAATTAATGGTAACCTTTCCCAAAGTATAAGAATATTTGAATAAAAGGAAATTCTGAATTGGAATGAGGCATATGTTGTGTTTGTGTAACACTTGTTCATTATATACGCGAGTTATTCAGAAAGATCGGGTTTATCCCATTCTGGATAACTGATTCGACGATGTGTCGAGGATGAAGACGGTGGTCGAAGACCGGAGGTCTTTACATCGTTTGGGTGATTACTGATGATCTTGATTGGGCTATACACCCAAGAGGAGGGAATCAGTTGGTGATCGTCCAGATGTACTTGGAGATCGATGGATATGCGAGGTACAAGGTGCCTCCGGTTTCGTTTAGACCCAGAACGAACTTGTAAATGGACCGTGTGTCTGACATTGGATTTTATTCTGTGTGATTGATTTCTATTCAATATATATCTGTTTGGTAGGGGAGAATTTATTCTCTTGCTTAACGCCCTTCTCTGAGACGTACGAGCTCAGGGGTTATATATTGATGGATATCAATCGCATGGAGTGAATTGCCTGTGTGGCATGCCTAAGTGGCAAATGATCAAGGCTTTTTTGAAAAGCAGAGTCTTGTGGTTGATGATCAAAGCACGGCCTGTGTGGCATAGCTTTGTGTAGTGTTGATTCGCGAGCCTCACACCTCGATTGTGAACTAGAAACGGGAGAGGACCTCGGGGAGGGCATGCGTTTCCTTCTTGCTAGGGTGGTGTCAGTGACCTACCAGCCCTGACATTTATATTATTTTCACCTGTGTGGTTGTTGCTGCTGCGAGGCACCTCGGATATATCGGTGATTATGTGGAGCCAATGGAGTCATTGGACTCATTGACGCCCCAAAGGGCGTGGAAACACAGTGTTCAGGCATTTTAATCCACATCGGTGGACCGGCCCTGACGATCCAAGGGCCCACCTGAGTCTGGGTCCTGAGACACGGGCTAGAGCGTCTCTAATCGGTAGAGGACTATCTTTTGCCTCGGTTCACTGATGGAAATCCAACTTCCAATACGTGACTTTGCGGTTTTGATTGTAGAGCCTAGTACTGGCGACATGATATATGGTACCCATGCCATCTATGATTGATACTTATGATTGAAATTATTTTGACACTATACACTTATAGTAATAATAAAAGATGAAATTTAGCGTATCAAGCATTCTTTGGCTATTATAAGGTAAAACCCTATCCTTCGGCTTGTGTTGCATTGTGTGATGGGACCTGGATCTTATAATAGCTTCATTGTCCTTTATTTAGCATTGCGCTGTTGTTTTATGCACTGGTATTCTTGGGAGGAAACCTATTCCGTGTTATACGGCGTGGTCCCTTGATTTACCTAACTTTAAAAATAAAGATTAATAGCTGTTTTAGTTCTCACAACAGTAACATGACTGACCTGGAGTTTATTGTTTTAACCTAAACTCTGGGTGCCCTTATTTTGACACGGGCAGCAGTAGTTTTGGTTTTGCAGATTTATATTCACAGGATCCTGATTTACAGCTGGAACGATACTCGGAAAGCTCTGTATCCGTGTATTACTTCTAGTTGTGTTTTGTATTATTTTCCTGCTACTATATAATGTAATTTAAATCTCTGATATTTTCTGTGTAATATTTATTCATACTCTGTATATTCTTGTATTCTGATGGAATTGTGTAATTAACAATGAAATGTTCTTCTGTTTGCGTTTCAATTTGTCGTGTTCTCAAAACAATCAGGGGTTTCGAACGGTCTTAGTCAGTTTAGCGATCGATTCGGATCGAGCGAAATTCCTTATCATTACAGATATAATTGTTCTCCTTTGGCCCTTTGCGTGATTTATTTTCTGTAAAGAAAATTTGAGATTTCTTGACCAAAATTTTACTGTGATATCTGGGAAAATAGTTTGGCAAATCGAATTGATTTGTTACCATGTTTTGCAAAATAAAATTCTTGCCAAAAAAAAATGTTTGCCAAAAATTGTTTACTATTTTTCTGGAAATATTGAATGTTCTTTTTGACACCTGTAAACAAATGACACCATCCATTTCTTTCCAGAAATACATTGTTATTTCTTCGACCAATTGTTTTGGTGTTTTCTTTTGACATGACTATACTTGGCACATATATGCTTGTTTGGCAATTTTCTTGAATAGTTGAAATCATGAAACTGTATATATGTATGCTTCACTTTGGCTTGGATTCCATGTAATCTTAAAGTTGGATACTAACTTGAATGGGTTCACTTGATGTTGTTGTATGTTTGCTTGTTGTCCTACATTTCTTGGTTGACCACTGTTTCATGTTTGTAACGACCCAGATTTTTGAACAGTTTATTTTAAATATTTAATATGGCTTTAAATATTGAATTGATAATATAAAAGAATTTTTATATTGAGTTATCGATCAATAATCTATATAGGATTTTATTTTTGATATATATATATATATAATTATTGTAATACGGTAACATGAAATAATTTAATTTAAAGATAAAACTGAATCGAAACGGTTCAGATGATCAATATATATTCTATTTGAATATAAACGATGATAATAGTAATTTATTGTTGAAGAATTTATTTGTTTTGAATTTAAATTTAATTATATTAATTTAATATGGTATATACATTCAAATTAAATTTTAGAATATATACAGTTCAATTCAAAATGACGTTATAACATTGAAATGTCGGTCGGTACGTTGAAATAATGGTTCGTGTGTGAACCCTGAGATTCTTTCATGGATAAGATCAAAATCGAACCAGTAATCAAATCAGAATCTGTTTAAATAAAGTAAAGATCTCTTTATGTCAAATCGTATTAATTATAAAATCAAATCAAATCTAATTAAAACATTTTTAATATCAAATCAAAAGGGGTGCTGTCTTCATTTTCTACCACGAAAAAACTTCACCAGGAAAAATCGCGATGGCCTCTTCTACTCCATACATTCACTCCATAAAACAATTCAAAGCTGACCCCCTTTCCATAGTATTCCATTCATCTTCAGTATTCCAGGAATCGAAATAAACAAAGCCGAGCTTTCTTTGTTCCTTAAATCGAAATGGGAAGCTTCGAACAAATCAAATGGCCACTGCCTTAAATCAAAACCAAATCAAAATCGCATTTCAATCCACGCGTTCATCTAGGGTTCGACGTCGACCAGGAAGCCCTCGCGATTTGGGGAGGAGGCGCGATGATTGGTCCTCGTTCAGGGATGCTCGCGACTTGCAGAAAGTGCATTTTGGAGTGGGGCGATGGGAGCTAGGGTCTTCAGGAGGTCACGACAAGCGAAGTCGCGATGGGGTGACTCTGTTGTTTCCGCGATGGCCTTCTGGAACGAGGGAAACTCGTGTGAGAAGGGGAGTGAAACCGCGACAGTTGAGGAGGGCATGGTGAATCCTGGTGCTCACGAATTGGGGCAACAAATCATGGTGCGATGTTTGTAGATGGATTGAGTAATTTGGATTGCGTTTTAGGAGGGGAAGTTGTGTGGGGTTCGAAGTGGCATCTGTCGATTTTTTTTTGGTGATCGACAGTGGGTATTTAAGGGGGGTTGTGCTCTGGTTTTTGAGATGGAAGAGCGATGGGATGGTAATGGAAGGCAGTGAAGGATGTAGTTGAATATTGAAGGGGGTTTTAAATGTCTGATGTTGAGTAGAGGAAAATTTAGGTGGTGAAGTCTGGTGCATTGCTGTTGTTAAGGGGAAGGCTCCGTCTATTTTTCCCATCGCACAATTTCTATACTGGGAAGTGAAGCCGCGGTTTGTATCAACAGTAGAAGGAAGTCGACAAAGTAATAATATAAGGAGTTCAACAATGTTTTCAATCTTTAGTTTCTCTAAGAAGTAGGGGGTGAGGGACGAAGGAATACCACGGCTACAGTCTTCAAATGCTATGGGATTTGTTTCTTCAAATAGAGAAGAAGAAGAATTAGGTAATTAAGATTTTTGTTATTAGAGAATTATTACAATTAAACCTATGTGAAATTTAAATGCGATATTTTATCCACTCTAGGTCCAAATCAAACGTTGTTTGTCTTATTTAACTCATATCACTGTTATCTACGCCTAGGAGCGGCATGGAATAGATTTTGGGCTTATTGGAAATTCAGCTACTTCGAATGCAGTTCATAGTTTAACTGGATATTCGATGAATTAAAAATCACGGTGAGTAAATCTCACTCACCTTTTATTCAAAATTATTTTTATTAGTTAAAAATAATTGTTTGTTGCTTGTTTGGTTGCATTCAATATTTTTGTGCATCTTAAATATATTAGTTATTTAGGCTTGGTGGTTGCTATTATATATATATATATATATATATATATATATATTGGTGGTCGGATTTCCCGCAGTATCATTAGCGGATGCCCGCGGTACCATTAGCGGATGATTACCCTATACGCCCCACGTTATGACAGTGGATGACCTTCTATACCGCGATATCCTACCTCGAAGCAGGATGGGTATTATTTATGTTGACTAACGTCTGTGGATGCAGGAAAAACAGGTTGGAGGGATCCAACTGGATTCCTCAAAAATATATTATCTGTTGGTTTGCACATATACTCTCATATATGACGTGTTAGAAAACCTGTCAATTATAATTGGTTGTTTTGATTGTTTGAAATATCACTGGGTCTTAATGTTGATTTATAAAAATATCGTGAAAGAGATTTTGAGATTTAAAAGGAAAATTTTATTTTCTAAAATAGAATTTGAATTCAGAATGGGCAAAAGATATTTACTTGTTTTGGAAATAAATAAAACAAGTATTGAATTTATAATGTGTTTATAAATTAAATAATACAAGACATTGAAGTGAATTTATAAATGGTTTTTATAAATAAAATAGATTGATTTTCGTTGAATAATCAGATAATTGAAATGAAATTATAAACAGTGTTTATAGAAATAAAGTGGAAAAATTATCATTGGATAATTTGAATATTTCAATTCAAATGTGAATTTAAAAAAAAAGAAATGGGGAAATCGTTTTAAAGAAATAAACGATAGAATTTATTTTGATGTTCAGAATATAAATTGAACTAAAATAAATCCGTAAGGATTTATGATTTTGAATTCGATTAATTCGAATTAATTCAAATAGAATTTGAATATATAGAATTCAAATAGAATTTGAATATATAGAAATTAAAATATAATTTGAATAGTATTTGAATATAGAGAATTCAAATGGAATTTGAATATAGAAAATTCAAATAGAATTGAAAATAGAATTTGAAAATAGAAAGTTGAAATCATTTCGAAATGGGAACGACGAAATATATTTTGGAATGTGGATTTTTAAACAGAATAGAAATAAATCCAAAGGATTTATAATTTGTAAAGGGAATTGGAATTTAATATAGAAGATCGAAGTATATATAAATTTATTTACGAGTTAGGAAAAATCGACAATTTTAGATAATCAAAAATATTATGTTGAATTGGGAAACTGATTTGATATATATTAAAAATATATTAGAAAAGAGTTGAATTTATTATAAATGAAGTTTAAAACGTTTATATATAAAAATATATAATTAAAATGAACTCGCCGCAGCGCTGCAGTTCGTAAATTGGCGTTTCAAACTTCATTCGAACGTATAGAACTCAATTGAAGTCGGAATTCTTTGAAACAAGAAATATCAGGACCGATTTGATAATAGTTTTCTAATAGAGAAGAAAAATCTAGATTTCGTCGTATAGATTTTGAGTTATGTCAAAATCAAATTTTCATAAAAGCAGTGCCGAAATCATTTAAAAACCATAACGGTTTATTTAAATAAATAAAAGGATTTTAAAGAAATAAAATCTGAATTGCCATCAGAAAAATCCAGACTGGAGATATAAAATAAATATGAACTCCAGTGAAGTAAGTGAAATGATTTTTGAAACAAAAATCAGATTTTTAGTTATTAAATAGATTTAACTAATTTTGTAGAATAAACAGTTAATCGAGTTTTGAATCAAAATTGGCGTTGGATAAGTAAATTGGTTTTGTGGATTCATATTCGAAATCGAATTTGAAACTCAAGTTAGAAATGAAATTCTACTTGTTTATAAGCGAATTAAAATATATTTGAACATGATATGTTCAAATTAAAGGGATTAGGCGAAATAGCAAATTAAAGAATAAATTAGCAAATTGAGTTAGGAATGACCGAATTGAGTTGGATAAATTGGATAATAGGTAAATATAAGTTGAACAGGTATGGAATGAAGAGGATGAAGATTTTAATTTATGTGCATGACAAAAAGTTACACGTTTAAATTCCATATGAGGTTTTATGCGCCGTATCGGCTAGCCGCTTGGCTTTTTCTTTTTCTTTTTGATTGGAGAGGCCTATGTGGCGATTTGGGGATTTTCCCGATGCTCCCGGTACAAAGGAGGTTATGGCGAAATTTTCCGAAAATTTAAGGAGTTAGAGTATTTTTAAGAAAAATTGATATTTAGAAATAAATGTATTGATATATATATATATATAGAATTCGATAAGTAAATGAATTTAAAAATAGAATATTATAAACAAAAAGGAAATCGATAGGCTGGTAATAGAAAGAGAAACATATATACGTTTAAAAATGAATAATTTGTTTGTATGGTGTTGATTATTCGAGGTAAGTGGTTTTGTCTGTTTTGAAGTTAATGATGTTTTCAGTCAAGGTCTGAGAGGTGGTTATACCCCAACTTGATTGATTTCATTTTTAATTGATAAATAGCAAGATCCAGACTCGATGAGAAGTGTTTGAATAAGAGTTAGTTGAATAAAATATTTTGGGTTGTTGTAACGATGTTTTACACAGCATTCGTTTTAACCCAAGTGGTGGAATTTTGGAAATATAAAAATAAATATTTCCTGAGTATAATTAAAGTAGTCGTGAAAGAGATAAGTGATTGAAATTGTTTTCAATTGCAAATAGAATATATTTTCTAAGTATAGAAAATAAAAGAAGTCGATATATGGAAATGTTTTCCAAATAGCGTAAGAGGCTAAGACGATTATTGAAAATATTTGGTTAACAAATATTGATAGGGAAATGAAGAAGTGAATTAATTAATGAAATATTAATTAACAGGCCCAGTGATTGATTGATGTTATGGATGAATGGAGTGTATGTTTATTTTTCTTCGATAGTTAAATAACCGACTATCGAAGTGTTTGCCAATATCGTTGTCAATATGGAGAGACCGGTTGGATTATTATCCGAGAACCACTCCGTATTGGCAGTAGCGTTGCGAATCAGATTATATGAAGATAATCGAAGACGGAGTAAAGTGCAAGGGCTTTTTCTATTTATGGAAATTGTGCCTTCGGTTTTGTTCAATCCCAAAACGAACGTGAATGGACGAATGTCTGACAGAGTATTTCCAATGATCGCATATGTTGGTCTGTATAGATATATGTGCTGGCAACGGATTTATTCCCTTAGCATAATATCCAGAATATATTTGTGCAAATCAATTAATGATTAACGGATCTGACAATGTGGCATTCAAAGTGATTGTGCTATCAATGAATGATAAGTAATCGTAGCCTCAGGCCTCAACAACCGGGAAATGACAAAAATCGGGCAGGTAGCATGGCTATGTGGGTCGCTCTTATAGGGTGTATAATCACCTATCTAGAGAAATTCCATTTACTTCTTTAATCTATCGATGCTTTCCCTTTTCGGGAAACGGTTGCTGATCCCAACCGTTGGTGATATACATTCGATACACTCAAGCGAAATGAGTGGTCGGTCATGTGTGGGCCGGGCTGCAAGATGTTCTTGTTGAACCCAGTGTATTCCTCTCTAGAGATACACTATCGGAAGGTGGTTCTATACCTTGTCATGTTGGGAATCCAATCTCCAATAAGCGCCATGCAGATTTTTGATTTTATATTATATATGGAGCGTGAGATGCAAGTGTTCCGCTAAATTCTATTTATTTGATGTAGACATTATTATAATATCACTGGATTTGATATCGACAATATTTTGGGTTATCGTAAGGTAAAAACCATCCGTATTTATGTGTGGATCGGTCTTACGATTATCATTTCTTTCGAAAGGATTTTTAAAGTTAAACAGATGATTGTAGTTTACTCACACCAGTCCCATGACTGACCCATAGTTTATTTTGTTTTGTTTTCCCTAAACTCTTGCGTGCCCAAATATGTACGGGCAGTCAAGTAGTCGGGATTTTTCAGATTCACTTGGAAGAGCAGGAAGCAGGAGGCTTCACCAGTTAGCTATAGACTATCATATTTCCGTTGTGTACAGTGTTGTATCTGGAAACAGGTATTTATAACTGTTCCAGGAATAACTGTTATGCTCTGATGATTGTATGTATATAAATTTACTGATTTGTATTTCAAAAAGTTATGTTATATAATATACTTTATTCGATCCGCTATGAGTTTGTGATCTTCGTTTTCTTCTATTCTAATATTTCTTTCTTTCTATTTCTCATCCTCTAACTTCTTTCTAATAATGATTCGTAATTCTGTACAATTTGGGTTGGACGTGTGGTATTATTATTCAACTCAGATAGTACGGATTTGTGGGTCGTTACAATGTTGCACCCCGACCCTTTGTACCATGCTGTGTACATTGTAGAGCAGACTTGCATTTCAGGAAATGAATCCCAATCATGCCACTTGGGCTTGAACCTGAAGTATGCTGGATTGTACTAGTTTATTATAGCTTCTTGTTTTTACTTCCACCTGTGCACCCTTTTATTGCTTACTTGTATTCAGCATTATTGTAAAATGCTTAAGATTAAACACATGCTTCTTTGATCTCCCATTTTGCTAAGTTCCATGTAATTGATCCTGTTTTTGCATCGTCTTGTGACTGCCATGTATATGCTAATATTCCATATATACTGGTCTGGTCCATGTCGATTCATGCTTGAGTGCTGCACTTGTGTATGTACTTGGCAATTTTGATTTGCATTAGTGCTCTTGTCTACTATTTGTCCATGCTGCCATGTGTTTGTGAATCTTGCTCCACCTTTGATACTCTGACCTGAGTTATTGGCACTTAGCATTGCTTGACTGTATTTGTTGCTGCACCAATTCTCTCGGCCTGTTTGGTTTAAGCTATGCACACTTGGCATGTACATGAATATGAGCTCTTTGTAGCCATCTTGATCTTGCTGAACCATTGTTTCTACTATTTATATACATGCATACATACACACACACATATATATATACATGCACGTATGTGTATATATATAAATGTGTGTGTGTGTTTGTGTCTGCATATGTGCTAGATTTCTTGGTTCATGTCCATTCACAGATTTGACCATGTTGCCCCTACGTAAAATATATGTGTATATACATACACATGTATGTGCAAAAATATATATATGAGCACTAGAAATACTGTCTACCTTGTGGTATTTACAACGTATCACTGTGAATATCACAAGCTGTCTAGACACAAATGGATGTCCATATAAATCGGATCAAGTCATGAAATATGATGAGAAACACATTAAAATTATAAGGAAAATAAAATTTTAAAATAAAAATTATATTCGCTAGAATTTAAAATATTTTTGTTCCAGTTACTCTGTGTGTGCGTTCCTATGACAGGTAAGCAGAAGATTGGACTGGCTGTGAAGATGGCAGAAGACAAGACAGTTTCAGTGTGTTAATGTAAATATAACAGAGAGTGAAAGAAAAATTATGATAGAGTGGAATGTATGTGTATGTGTGTTTGTACAACTGAGTGTCTGAGTGAACTGTAGTGAGGAGCAATGTATACAAGTGAAATTGAATGTATATGTACTATATTTCGATGAAATGTACAAATACTGGAGTTATGAAATCTAGACTATTCAAATATAGAAATACAATATTATATTTTAATAAAATACTATTTGAATATTTAAATTCTTGTGTGGTAGTATTTTATTTAAATATAAATAACTAATTCTGTCTATGATGTAGTAGAATAGTACAATTACAAACACATTTAATAATATATATATATTTGTTATCATCAAACGAAAATCATAGAATTATTATATGCAACAATCTCCCCCTTTTGATGACGACAAACAAATAATAAGATTTTGAATATAATATTATTATAAATGTGTTTGATAGTGAATTGTAGAACTCCCCTTATATGTATGCTCCCCCACAACAAAACTCCTCTTAAATATGTGCATGAGTGAAAAACAATAATTGAAACTTCAATATTAAAATATTCAAAGAATATCCAGCCATCAATCAAAATCTTAACTCATTCTCCTCCTTTTGTTATCATTAAAAGGATACAGAAATTAAAATAGTGATGAAAAAATTGACCAAAAAAAACAATATCAGCTTAAGAGGAAGTACGAGCATCATATATCTCAATCAGTCAAAGAAAAATCATAATATTCTAATAACTAGTGGCAAATTTCACATTTGTAGAATAACAGATTTACGATGAATTTTATAAAAATGGAGAGAGTTTTAAAATATATGATTTCCAATTATTTTCCAATAATAATTTAAATAATGAGCATAAAAAAAAATAGTGACTGATTTGGACTACGATTATAAATTCAATTTAAGCGACAAAATCAAATAATCTCAAATCCCAATAGTTATCAATCAACAAATCATAATATATCATAAAATATTGACACATCTCACAAATTAGAAAATGGATTAATATGATGGTTTTTACACACCAACGAGGATTTCAAATAAAAAATTTATTTATAGCAAATTATTTCCTTTTTTATTTAAGAGCACATAGACCATGCATATCCAGATCTTGGATTTTTAAATGAGGTCTGTTGCAGCTTAAAAATAAGTAATCTCATAACCATGCATGATCAAAGCTTAGATTTTTAAAGAGGTTTGAGAAACACTTATGAATATTAGATTTTTATTATTTTATGTCCCAAAAGAAAAACTCGTCAGCATATAAAGCCAATATGGATGATAGAAATGTGGTAGATACAGAAATGGTTATGAAATAAATTTCTAAATTAATTATATTATGAAATATGCTTGACTGTACCAGGAACATTGAAAATTTTCAATTATCTCTATTTCTGAAAAATAATATAATCACAATTCCATCACAAATATTGACACCGTATAATTAAGATGATTTTTTTTAAATATTAAACTCTCCACATTAATATAAAATCAGGATGGATGACAGAATGATGATATAAGTAGAAGGTGTTCGTGAAATAAGTCCCAATTCAAAGATATTATAAAAACTGTTCAATCATCATGAAAAATTAAATAAAATCTACTCTTATTGTGAAATATACTATAGTCAGAACTCATCACAATTTCAAACATTCTGATAATAATTTTGATGAATTCTGAATACAGCCCAATTTTGGTTATTGATTTCAATTTTTGAATAAATAATCAATAAATGATTTTAAAATTGAAAAATCAATTACAAGAGGAATTCAAAAGGATATATACAAGACAAAAGGGATATGAAGAATCTATACAAGATGAAGATCATAATAAAGAATCAAAACAGACGATTAAGGAAATTTCAAAGCATTTAAGGCTGATGCCACTTATCGTCTCTGCTAACAGGGATTTTAATACCACCTCGGTGGCTAACAAAGGTATCTCAAAGACTGATTTTACATTCTACCACTCAACACAGAATTTTCAAGAGAGTTTTTTTTACCAAGCCCAAGCAATTAAATCTATAAGAGCACCAAACATTTTTTTTACCAAAACATGCAGTCATCAAAACATTTTCAAAACGATTTCTTTTATCAGAGCAACACAACAGTCAATTTCAAAGCAGACTAGTCAAGAAAAATTTTCATAGATATTTCTAACAGTCACGAAAGATGATTCATGATCCAAGATTAAAAATACAGTTTATTTGAAATCATTTGTAGGAATATGAAAATCTCAAGATTCAATGAATCGATAACACCAAATTATAAATTTCAAAACCAAGATGTGTGTTAGAATCAAGACATCAACAATTTCAAATGATTTCAAATAATCTAATATTCATGCCAAATGATCATGAAATAAAGTTAGTTTCAAGACCATATTTTTAAAGATTTTTTCACAATTATTTCTGACAAGCACAAGAGAAAATTTCAAAATATTTATATCAAGCTTTGAGAGATATTCATGATCCAAAAATTGTTTGTTTGAAATCACTTAAAAAAATGTAAATTTTGGGATACAATGAATCAATCGCACAAGATTAATAATTTCAAATTCAAGATGTGTGTGAGATTCAATATATCAAAATTTCAAGTGATTTCAAAAAAATCAAATACATAAGCCAAAAGATCGTGAAATAAAAGTGAGTTTCAAGATGCAACACTAAGATTGATTCAAAAAGATTTTCAAACCAAGCCAATCCAAAAACTAATGAAATTGTCACAACTGAAAAATAATAGTGTGGCGTAATGAGTGTAATTTTTTAATCCTTTCCAAAATGAATTAGAAGAAACTCAAAATAGCAAAGGTGTGTGAAATTTCAATAGTTTTTAAGATCTTCAAAAAATTTAGAATTTAGATTAACAGTGTTCAAGATATGATAAGAATGCTTCAGCATTATTGGGAATTTAAAAAAAAACTTCAAAACGATTGCATATATTGACAAGTTTAAATTCAAGATCTGTAAATGATTAAAACATGAGAGTCTTATACAAATGAAGCACATTTCCAGAAAATCAAGAATTCTGCAATTTGAAGTTTAGAAACTCAAGGAAAAAATATAGCAGTGACAAATCAAATCAGAGTAGCCAAAAGAAAATAAATAGAAGGGGTAGAAGGAGAAATAAACAAAGAAAAAACAGATAATATTAACAGAGACGAGTTTAGAAATCATCTAGATTTACAATAAACGTTGGAGATCTCCAACACAACAATTTGGGCTAAGGAACCATGAATGATATAGAAATAAAGAACAACTTGAATTC
This sequence comes from Allium sativum, assembly GCA_030737875.1. Taxonomy (NCBI): domain Eukaryota; kingdom Viridiplantae; phylum Streptophyta; class Magnoliopsida; order Asparagales; family Amaryllidaceae; genus Allium; species Allium sativum. Next base: position 3,662,047 of record CM060915.1, read on the forward strand.
AATTCTCTTATGCAAAGAAATTCCTCAACCTCCTCCGGTACCTAACAGTTTAGGGGATCAAGTCGTTTAATAAAATTCGTAAAACCACTCTGAAATGTGTTTACAACTTTAGGTACCCAAACCTGTTTGTATAACAATCCATTAAAATTTACCATTGTACCCTTAGGGACACAAATCCGTATGAATTTTGACGAAATCACTTTATTTTTTTTGGGGGTCCACAATTGATTAAATGGTTTCCTACCTAACAAATTCTCATTTCATTTATGATTTAAAAATCCTTTGAAATTATCAGAGTTTAAATTTTCAAATCGACTCTTTTCAAAGTAGTTTGAAAGTCTTTTAAAATCATTTGAATTCACGTTTTCAATAACATTTATTTACCGAATCCAAGACCATATTTATTTCCAAGTTGTTGGTTTTGCAACAACATATTCATCGATTTTTCCCTATTAGAAAATTTATTCAAAGTTGATTCTAGTCGTTGAATTTTAGATTTGAGATCACCATTTTCTTTTATTATATGAGAACAATGATTAATAGTGATCTTCCTTTCAGCATCATATTGTTTCAAAATCAAATTTTAATTTTCAAGTATTTTAATTTTGGCTTGGGCCTTATAGATTTCAAATTCAAAAAGATTTTGCTTTTCAAACTCATGTTTTTCAAAATTCTTGTATTTCTCAATTTCACTTTCGAGCTCTTTCAAAATAGATTCAATTTTCGGCAAATTTTCCTTTTCAAAAAATTCCAAGTTTGGAATTTCCAGACGTCTTAAAAATATCCAATTCCTTTTGCAGAAAATTGTTCGAAATTAGTAACTTAATATCGTTCTCTTTTAAGATTAGAGTTTCATTCTCAAGCTTTTGAATATTTTTTATTGAGATGAACAAGATTGTTTCCTAACTTCAAACAATTTTTGCAATCATAATTTTTAGATTTCTTGACGTTTTCAACCTTTAATTCCAAACTATTATTTTTGCTATTCAACTCATGATTTTTAAATTTCTGCATTTAATTTTTCCATTGGAGATTATCAACAGTTTTTGTTAAATCAATACACATATAAACCAAATCTTCATATGAGAAACTTTCTGTCTCATTGTCTGTTGAGTCTCCATCGACTGATCTATCTGAATTTCTTCTGTATGACCTATTAAGCACAAACAAAATCTGGGTTGACATTCTTGGATTTTCAGCAATTGTCGTCTCTTCCATACAAAGCATCGAGAGTTTTCCAGACATACTGTGTAGTCAAACAATGGGTGATATGGTTATATTGGTCATAATCAATATAAGAATATTAAATGTGAGTAGTACGAGAATTAAATTCAATGTCACTCCTATCAACCATATCATACCCATTAACTACAATATCCCAACATTTAGTATTTACAAATTTTAAATAAGATTCCATTTTTTATTTCCAATTTAAAAAATTTATGCCATTAAAAATAATTAGAATACGATTGGACTGACTCTCACTGGGTGACAACTAGGAAACACCATTACTCTAGAGTTAATGAAATACCTGCTCTGATACCACTTGTTGGATACAGAATAACCCTAGAGGGGAGTGTGAATAGGTTTTTTTTGGAGTTTTACAGAATATTAAAAAATATCAGGACACAGATTTCAGTATAGAATATAAACGCAAAAAGTAAATAACACAGATTTTACCCAGCTTTGGAAAACCCTACCTACTGCTGCATTCCCCAATATTTTTACTAGAATTAATTAGACACCCGCATACAAAAAACTTACGAACCCCTCGTTAACCACATATACAGTTTTGTACACTCGCAAAACCTGCTGCTGTTCTAATCCTACGCTCAAAACCCTACACTGATTTTGAAACCAGATTCTCCCCTAGCTACAACCCCGTAGGTAGTAAACCCCAGTTACAATCCTATAACTAGATGATCCTGGTTTTTAAATAAAAACTAGAAAACAAACAGATGATTTACAAAAGTAGAAAAAACAATATAATTAAAATAAAACCCTTTCGTATTTTTAAATGAACTATAAGTTAACCCAAATAAGAAAGAGGTTGTTCCACTTTATTTCTTTGGAATGTCTTAGCTTCTGGAAATGTTAGCTGAAAGGGGATTAAGTGTTTTCCAACTTTCCAAATCAATTCGACATCTGATTTCTCGATTTTGTTCTTCGAATTGGCTTCAATTTTGGATACTCTCTTGATCAATTGAATTTTCTATGTGGATCGAAAAATGTGAGTTTCTATGAAATGATTTCTCTGATTGTTCTTCGAATTTGTTGCTTATTTTCGATAATGTGCCTATGATGAAAACGGTGTATAAATAGGATTTAGAAATCCAATTTACTCTATGATTTCACATATGACTTGTCTTGATTACTACGTGAATTTGTTGCCTTGTTAAAAAGATTTCCACGATAATGAAGATTGATTCTTGATAATGATTTGTTGTCGTGAGTCATAGATTGAATACTGGAAAGATTTTCAGTCCAAATAATTTGCAGTTTTCTGGAAACTGATTGAAGATTTATGGGAAGCATTTATTCGATTTTCTGGCCCTTGATAACGATTTGATCATTTCTTGAAAAATACTTGAATGAAAATTTATTTTTTTCCAGAATAAACATCTTCAAATTTGTGGATTTAAAACTTGCATGAATTTCTTGTGATGAATCCAGACATATCATTAGTCTTCTATGAATCTGGTCGATTACTTGCCTTTATTGAAATTGTTTGTGTAAAAAACATGGTTACCAAATTTGATAAATGCTTATTTAACCATGCCATAAACACTTCAGGAAACAAACAAATCATGGTGATATAATTATTCTCCTTTGGCCCATTGCGTGATTGATGTTTTAGAAAGAAAATTTGAGATTTCTTGCCTAAAATGTTACCGTTATTTATAGGCAAATAGTTAGGCAAATCGAATTGATTTGTTACCCTGTTTTGAAAAATGAAATTCTTGCCAAAAAAAATTATTTTCCAAAAACTATTCATAATTTTTCTGGAAATATTGAATGTTCTTTCTGACATTTATAAACTTTTCACACTATCCATTTCTTACCAAAAATACACTGTGATATCTTCGACCAGTTGTTTTGGTGTTTTCTTTTGACATGATTATACTTGGCACATATATGCTTGTTTGGCAATTTGCTTGAACAGTTGAAATCATGAAACTGTATATATGTATGCTTCACTTTGGCTTGAATTCCATGTAATCTTGAAGTTGCATACTGGATTGAATGGGTTCATTTGATGTTGCTGCATGTTTTCTTGTTTTCCTGCATTTCTTGGTTGTCCACTGTTTCATGCTGCACCTGACTCTTTGTACCTTGCTGTGTACATTGTAGAGTTGACTTGCATTTCAGGCAATGTTCCCGATCAAGCCACTTGTGCTTGAACCTAAAGTATGCTGGATTGTACTAGTTTATTGTAGGTTCTTGTTTTTACTTCAACCTGTTCACCCTTTTACTGCTTTCTTGTATTCGACATTATTGTAAAATGCTTGAGATTAAACACATGCTTCTTTGATATCCCATTTTGCCGACTACCATATAATTGACCTTGTTTTTGCATGACCTTGTGACTTCCATGTATGTTCAGACCTTCCATATATACTGGTCTGGTTCATGTTGATTCATGCTTGAGTGTGCACTTATGTATGTACTTGGCCATTTCGATTTGCATTAGTGCTATTGTCCACTATTTGTCCATGCTGCCATGTGTTTGTGAATCTTGCTCCACCTTTGAAACTCTGACCTGAGTTATTGGCACTTAGCATTGCTTGACTTTATTTGTTGTTGCAACAATTCTCTCGACCTGTTTGGTTTGAGCTATGCACACTTGGCATGTACATGAATATGAGCTCTTTGTAGCCATCTTGATCTTGTTGGACCACTGTTCCTACCATGTATATACATACACACACATGTATATATATATATGTGTGTGTGTGCATAGATGTGTGTGTATATATATGTGTGTGTGTTTGTGTCTGCATATGTACTAGATTTCTTGGTTCATGTCCATTCACAGATTTGACAATGTTGCCCCTGTGCAAAATATATGTGTATATACATACACATTTATGTGCAGAATATATATATATATATATATATATATATATATGTGTGTGTGTGTGTGTGTCTGTGTGTGTGTGCGCACGTGTGTGCATGCGTGTGTCTGTGCATTAGAAATACTGTCTACCATGTGATACTTACAGTGTATCACTGTGAATATCACAAGCTGTCTAGACACAGGTGGATGTCTATATAAATCGGATCAGGTCATGAAATATTATGAGAAACACACCAAAATTATGAGGCAAATATTTTTTTTATAAATTATATCTGCTAGAATTTAAAATATTTCTGTTCCAGTTTACTCTATGTGTGTGTTCCTGTGACAGGTAAGCAGAAGACTGGACTGACTGTGAAGCTGGCAGAAGACAGAAGACAGAAGACAAGACAGTGTCAGTGTGTCAATGTAAATATAACAAAGAGTGAAAGAAAAAATACTAACAAAGTGGAATGTATGTGTATATGTGTTTGTACAACTGAGTGACTGAGTGAACTATAGTGAGGAGCAATGTATACAAATAGAATAGTTACAAACATATTTAATAATATATATATATATATGTGTGTGTGTGTGTGTGTGTGTGTGTGTGTTTGTTTGTTATCATCAAGCAAAAATCAAAGAATTTTTATATACAACAGGAATGACATATGTCGAACCTGACTATGCCGAATCGGGATAGAATACATGGTTGACATGGCCACTACTTCGCATCACTTCTCCACGTCCTCCAATATTCCAACTGTTCCCGCTGAACTCCATGCAGAATTGGATACGAACTATGCCTATAATAACGTCTTGGAAGACATCTACAGGATGGCTTCTTTAATTTTTGACACTACATTTTCACTGTATTCAGTTGTAACCAGTATTGCATCGATTCGGCCTACTGTACTTGTCAAACTAGTGAGAAAATAATAAAAATTAAGTGGATGTGGGAACATTCAAGTCGAACCACTATAATTACACAAGACCGAGCATCAATTTCCTTGGGCAATCAAAAGACGAGTGGAAGGGAGCCGACGCCCGATGCCCGACAAAATCAGTAACCATAGGGATACCCATCGCATGTTTCCTCATTTTCACTTTTTTTATTTTCTTTCTCTACTTATGTTGAAGCATTTTTGATGTCAAAATTTTCTCTACTTATTTTCCGTCATAATGGTATCTAAAAGAGCCGCTGCCTCTTCCATACTATCGAGCAACCGACCTCAAGATGATACGAGCTAGCAGCCCGCCAATGTTGCGACCGCTATAACTACCACACCCAATGCTTCCGCGTCGACTTCTACACCTGTGACGCACGAAGACCTCATGAAGATCATGAGAAAGTTCAATGAGACTACCAACGCACTGAACGACCAAATGCTTTAGAACATCATGCTAAGGCAGGATACGAACAAGATGGAAGCACAATGGAACGATTTCAGGAGTCAAAGAGCTCCTACTATGTCATGTTACCAATCCGACGAGTCGTCATTGTATGGAAGAAGTAGATGAACAATGCAGTAACAAGTCAGAATCGTAGATACTCTTGATGCAACCCATTCGATCCCGGTCGACGCATTCCCGACTCAGCATGTCGAACCGGGACTATATGCTCCTACCGACCTGGTTCGTCCATGCCGAACTGAATAATGTCGAACCGAAAGTGACTTCTTTTCGAAGACCTCATGCTACTACTTCAACGCATGATCGTGACGCTCCAGGATCATCTCTAGCTCGTACACTTCCCTTCTCGCGTCCTGTGGTTAATTGAGAAAACAGAGGCCGGGGAAGTGCTGCCCAAATGGTGGTGCATGCCACGTTGCCTTCGAGGGAGACGAGGAGGCCCAGGAATGATGATGATTCATATTATGGACCTTTCATTATAACTCCAGACTTGACTGTCATGGTTAGACAAATTATGAATGATAATCGAGGATACGATAACGTGGATTAGGAGATTTGTCATAACTATACCCCTTTCACTGTTGATATCCTAAATGCGGATTTCCTTCATAGATTCAACTTGCCACATATGTCATACTATTTAGGAATGACCGATCCTGGCTAGCATTTGATGTGATACAGATGGTATATGGAATCGGCCTAAGCCTCGGAAGTTGTGAAATGCAAGGTTTTTCCGATCTATTTCTACGACGTATCTTTCATATGATTCGCGAGACTAACACAAAGGTCATTACCCTCATTCGATGATATAAGCCAAAAATTTATGTGTCAGTTCCGTTTGCATGTGGCCAAGTCGAAATATGTTATGACTCTCTTTCATTTTAATCAAGCTCACGGCGGATTACTCAAAGATTATTTACATAACTTCATTATTTCCATCACCGAAGTTAGTAACCCTAACGACGAAACATTTTTAATGGCATTGGTTGATGGCGTTGACCGCGATACAGAATTTGGAAAATGGCCGATGGGGAAGCCCTAGCCTACTTTGGATCAGTTCTATGAGAAAGCCAACCAATCCTTGTGGATCAAAGAAGCAGAGAGAGCCCTAGAAAGGAGAATCAGCGATTATATGAATAAGGGGATACCAAGCAATGCGACAGTGAAATAATCTAGTGGCATATTCCAAAAAAGTTCTGGTGAATATCCAAAACTAGAACAAAAGAAATGGAAATCAACCTAAAGGCCATAATGGAGGTTGTTGCGATGTTAAAAGGGATGCTAAGAAGAGACATAGATTCCAGACATTTGATAATTATACTCCATTGAATGATTCATTAGAAAACACATTTGGATACCTATAACACGACGCGGTACCGATATCTTACACTGAGAGAGTCTACAGAGAAAGAGAAGTAGACCAGGAAGTTTTGTCTTTTTCATGAGATATACGACCATATGAAAAATGAATGCCTTCGCCTCTAGGAAATCATGGAAAATTTGATTCATGATGGGAATTTGGATGTGTATAAAGTGACCCCGAGGAACCGAAGGATGGGGACTTCGGACCTTAATCGACAAGGTTAGGCGGCTCCTAGATTCGGAAGACCACAACCACCTGGTTTCAGTTTATGAAAATGGAACAGTATGTCAATACAGTAAAGCATGTTGAATCCCAGGAATGCAACACTTCAGATGAAGTTACTCAAATAAAGCAACGGAAGACGATGACATATGATGTTTTCTGAAATAGAGATGTAGATGGGGTGGAGGCCCGAAATGTTGACCCAATGATGAATTCGGCTTTGATTGGCCATGCACTAGTATGAAAAATCCTTGTTGACTGCCAGAGTTCCATAAATATTTTGTTTAAGAAAGCCTATGACCAAATGATGTTGGTGACTAAGAACTTGAAGCTATGCAATTCCAGAGTACATGGTTTCAATGGCTATGCTAATGAGCCAGTAGGTATAGTTGAAATACCTATGGAAATCGATGAGGGAGACCGTAGCATGTGCAGGTCCTCCCATTTGTTGTATTGGACATTAACTCTTCATACAATGTTTTTTGGGTTGACCAGTCTTCATTAAATTTAGAGCATGCATTACTTCTTGGTGCCTTCTCTTGAAACCCCTGACTCAAAGTGGAGTCAGGGTTATACGAGGACACTAGCTAGTTGGATGGGCGTGTTACATGGATAAGCGTAAAGATGCTCGCACCAAAGCAAAGGGAAAGGCTATGGATACTTACCTTGACGTCAAGGGTGCCAACGCATAGCAAGTACATGAAAAATTCTAGCACGAATACTATAGCCATCAAATCAAAGACATTGATCCTAGAAAGGAAGAGGAGCCAAGATATCATAGGGCGACACCCAACGAAACTACAGTGGCGATCCTGATTGATAACGACGACCCCTCTAAGGTCTTGAAAATAGAATCCTACCTTGGATCCCTTAGGATGAGGGAATTGACTAATTTTTTTGTGCCAAGATTGATGAGTTTGCATAGACCCATGCTGACATGTGTGGGATACTTTGATTGCTCATGTTTTCTAGGAATTTTGGGGGAGAAATTCTTAAAGGGAGGGGAGAAGAGAATGTAATATCCATATTTTACATATCAAAGGATTGTAAGATAATTTTATTTAATTTCCTAGTGGTCGAATCATTCTCAAATTCTTGTATGTTGTTCACGGGTATGCAAGACATGTCCATGATTTTTATTGAATCGTTTTATGAACATTTTACACCTTTAACTTGATGTATTAGCTATATATTTTGTTGGGGACAGAATCAGGTGCTGAAATTGGCCTCATTGGATAGGGATGGTGGTGGGCCAACCCGTAGAGTAGTCACATTAAAGATTTTGTTCAATGGCTTAGGAGAAATCGTTGTTTTAAGATTTGACTTCGGATGGGCATGCTAATTAGCAGCTAATGGGCTGATTATTGAGCCCATTGAGCTAATGACCTGAGATTATAAATAGCGGTTTTTAGGAGAGAATTAGGTTTTTCTCCTTATTCTACATATTAGGTTTAGAGTCTGTGAATCCTCGGTTTAACCTAGTCCCTAAAACCTTAAATTTCTTTCATCAAAACATTCTAAGCCACGCTAAAATGCAAGATTTACGTCAAGGGGGATTGTATCTCAACGCTTTGCATCGAACTCAAGGGTTTCCTTCACTATTTAGATCTATTTTCATCTTTGTTGCAACGGATCTAGGTTTTGGTGAGTGATAGATATCTTTTACATGGTTACAACAGATTATATGTGTTAATTAGGATAATTTTAAACATTATATGCAAATTTTCACCTAAACAGATCATATATATAATTTCAGATCTAGATGCCATAGTATAATTTAATTTGATCATTTATCATGTAGTTCATTTGATCCATCATGTTCTATCTGTATGTTTAATATCAAATTATACTAGATTTGTGATTATAATGATATGAATCATGTTTATAGATGTTTAAATGATCATTTGTGGATGAAATTAGAAGAATCACTATTTAATTTGATTGGTTGAATTGTATGTTATGCTTGATTTTTGTTTATTTAGAATTGTATGTCGTATGACTTACAATCGAAGAGCAGAGCAAGTCGAAGGTCCAAATGATCAGATTTAGATGAAACTTAGTAGAGGAGCTATGGAGGATGCTTGAAGAAGACTCGAGAAATTTCGTTCCAAAATCAGCTAACTATGAGGAGCAGTACCGATCCATAGCCCATTGACTGGTACCGATCCATGGCAACAAATCAGATAGAGTCGAAGTTTTTGGAGTGGTATCTAGGGAACTCAAGGAAGCTATGATAAAAAATTAAGTTAAAATTCCCTAAGTATGTGGACCGATATAGGTCCATAGCCTATGGATCAGTACCGATCAATCAAGGATGATCATTAGAGGATCATACTTCATGCATGGCTTTCTGATATCTATAGTGGGTCATGTATGAAGTTTGGTAATGATTGGATGGTTTGAAGTGTGATCGCTCGAATACTCGTCTATGGACCGACATAGAAGACTTCGAGAAGTAATTAGGCTATGAACTTGGATCGAAAAGAAGTACTCGAGGCAAGTATAGAGAGGATCCAAACACTTAGTTAGTTTTGGCTAAGAGTATAGATCGACACCAATCTATAAGGGATGTGTAACAACTTGCCCGGAATGGGCCTAAATCATAATCCAGAAAAGGCCCATCAGAACTTAGAGTCATAATGTATTCTTTTATGAAAACTGTAATGGTGTCAGTTACAACAGAATTTCCAAATGTCATAACAAGGTACATTAATAATATCTCATAAACACAGATAACTACCGAACATAATAATGACTGAGATAAAATCACCAATGGCAATCTCCAGCCTTTATCATGTCATCAATCAAACACTTCCACCTAATAATTCATATTGTTAAGAGGAGGGGGGCAGAACAACAATATTCTGGTGGATGAAAATCACATAAGTTTAAAAGAACCTATTTCCTATAATTGGCAGTATAAATATGTCATGTCTACGCGAATTCAACACACAATCATGCACATGCATAAATTTGGCAGGCTACCCTATAGTCACTTAAGGCCAATACACACACACATACACACAAACACATATATAAGGATGGACTTCTACGATCACTCAATATCCTTCGAGATGGGCAACCCTTTTGTCACTTAAGGCTATTTAAATTTATTTTATGGGCAGATATTTCCTATGATCACTTAATACTCTATGGGAAAACGCTAGTCATTTAAGACCTTGTTTTCTAATCATCAACGCCATTTAATATACCTCAATGTAAATCGAGAGATAGTAAGCAGCCGTTTGTTACCTCAGGATAGTAGATGACTTACCATCATTTATGACCTCCTGATGGGCCTTTGTGTTACTATCTAGCTGTCATTACTGGTGAACTCTTATTCACTTAGTACTTCCCTTAGATAGGAAGTTCCCTTTTCATTATTAGCGTAACTTTTAATAGTTTGTCCCTAGGTCAACCCTCACATAGGCCGTAGAAAAGAAGCAGACAACTTAGAGAGAAGTACCTCACCCATTTGATGTCATTTAAAACCATTTAAGACCTCATTAGCGTATTAGAGAAAGGCGGACCCAATGACCATTCAATACCTAATAACGACAGACCCAATGACTTCAAACCTTCTAAATAATGATATTAAAAAAGGCCTAATGTTCTAAGCACTAAATAACCAAGGTCAACCACGTAATACCTTCTTAAGGTAGGCTTACTTCACACAAATATATATTACATTAGACATCTCACATTAACTAACTTCTTATAGTTGCAGGATTTGTCGGTCGATTTCGGGTGGAGTTCAACTACAAGTAGGGCTTAACCTCGCGCCTTTGTGTATTTATTATAATGGCCCATGACATTAGACATCTCACATTAACCTAACTTCTTGTAGATGCTGGATATGTCGATCGGTTCTGGGCAGGCCTCTACTACAAGTAGGGATTAACCTCATGTCACACATCATTAAAAGCCATCGAATACTCACACACATACAAATATCCTATTGGGGACATTTTAAATTCGAATTCCTAATTAAACTATTTAATACGCATTTATAGTATGTTAATTATGCTATTAAAAGTAGTAAATAAAACTTAATCAAGGTTTACAAGTTTATTTCTCTAACTTCCTCAACATGACATATAATGTCTATTCACATTCAAATCAATAATATGGAAATAACAGAACATAGAAAAATCTTAGAACCTAGGTTTTAAGGATTATTTCAATAATAAAAGAACGAAAAAGGTGTAATATGCCAGTATAATATGTAATTTCCTTATGGTACTGCTATACTTTCATATTACATATTTACATGAATATTAAGACTTTGGTAATATGTGTCTTATTACATTTAGACTATCTGTAATATAAAACATAGATTTAAACATAAATAAATTACAATACCTAAATCCGTGTTTTTGTATAAACTAAATTTATAATAAATAAAAAAAAGTAGATTAGACTACATGATAAAATCACACATCAACCAAAAATCCAACCTTTTCTTATATTCATAATCCAAAACCCAATAATATCACATGATTGACAATTTTCGAATTAAATAAAAGATTTTGGGGGATTTATATATTTTTTGTTATCGTAAGAATCCCAAATCTCTTTTAGGCATAACAATCCAAATTCTACACTAACAATTATAGAAAACAATGAACTTAATATAATTCCCACTCACATAATAACTAGGAGAAGAATAAGAAAGTTGTGTAGAACCAAAATCTGGATTGTTTCCTTGAAATAGCATACTCCAAAATATTCCTCCTAAAATATTATATATATAAGAATCAAACTAGTATCTTACACACGTATAATTTCTAATTTCTAATTCCAATAAGAAATTAGATTAGGAAAGATAGAAAATAGGTTTGAGAAGAAAAGGAAACCTAACCTGTCCTAAATTTAGGAATATAGAAAAATAGAGGAGAAGAAGAATGGAAGTAGAGTTGAGAAGACAATGCAGGGTTTGGGGGAGAGGTTATGGCTTTATTTACACTTTATAGAGTGTGTGTGGTCCGTCAAATTAGTTTTGTAAAATCTGGACAATCTTCCAACAAAATATATGTAAACCTCTTTATAAAATTAGTCTCTTCCTATGTAGTTGATGCCCCGCAATTAACCCGCAATATCTGTGCTATATCGTGTAGCAGATTTCTACCGCTACTCTACTTCCAAACAGCCTCTGAAATAGCCATTCCGCTGCAAGCCTTGCTATAATATGATATCCCCGATATATCCCATTATTTTGGCTATATTCTGCTAGTTTCACTATATCTTCTATAAAAGAAATGATTTTAAAAACGACATTTATACACTGTAAAATTTATAAAATTATTTTTTTAATATAATTTTTTAACATATATTTTTCAGAATATAAAATACTATAATATTCTATTAAACTCAGTCTAGCTAAATAAAAGTTTACATTTATTTACATATTTTATTTAAAATTAAGAATGCACTAATTATAGTTAAGTTGAATGTTGATTTTCCATTTATTTATCACTTATATATTTATAAAAGCATTAAATACGAGTTTTACATGTTATTTTAGACTCATTCTCTATATCCTGTTATTTCCTTGCTTATCCCCGCTATACATTTTTGCATCTGTTGAGTCAAGAAATTCACGAAGTTTTGATTTCTGATAATAAATTAAGCCATAATCGACAAAAAGAAGAATTTGTCGATGTGAAGAGACACGAGCTTCATTTGGTATTTTGTATTAGAGGTTGATTATTTAGAAGTGTTATTTATGTTAAAATATATCCTCAAATAATCACGCACCTCCTACATTTGAATATATATATATATATATATATATGAATGCGTATTCATTGTGCATTCTGGACAAAACCGGTCGACCGGTTAAAAATGAGCGGTCGACCGTTTCTGCCCAGAATGCACAATGAACGTGCACACATATATATAACGTGTATATATATTCAAAAACCTGTTGACCTGTCCTTTTTCACCTGTCGACCGTTTTCTTCCAAATTGCAACTTTTCGAAGAGACACCTTCTTCCTTGAAGAGTTGCACCCTTTTTCTCTTCATAAATGATGATATCCTTTGATTATAACCTTTCACGAAGGAACACAACTATTTATTCCTTATATATACTCCTCGATATCAGCATTCCTATAACATCCCACGTCCATTAATGTCACTCTCAAAGCGAATGCATTAACTTTCATGGAGTATTATTAGTGTATAGAACAGAATATAACAAGAAAGATACTTGAAAATTTTAAAACAACTTTTATTGTAGTGGAGAAATAGTTTGATTACAACAACTTCATAAACCAAGTACATTTAATATCCATCTTGACAAATTGTTTTCAGAGTACATAAAGTAAAAAGCACAATCCCAACATAAGTAGCCATAAAAGAGATGAGCTGAACTTTACTTTCAGAAATCCAAGCACTTCCAAAAGAGAGAAAAAGAGATCCAAATCAAACTCCAATAGTACTAGTCCCACCCTGAGAACCGGGAGGGGGGGAGGGATGGAATAAAAGAGGCGAAAACAAGGGGGTCAGACATAAAGTCTGGCGAGTACAATAACTTTAACAATACAATTATTAAAGTAATTAGGATAAGGCATAAGCTGGTAAAACAAGGAATGACTGTGAAACAAGTGGGCAAGTCATAACAAACAAGAGGAATATTCTGGCGTTAATCTCATTCCTAATCGCTATAGGATAATTACTATACTGCACCAATGCTAATTAAACCGCACCATTACTAGTCCCATACTGGAAGTTGATCCCTCTTACTAATCATAATTATAATAATAGTAGTTTCGTGTACTCCTAGATGCTATCGTAGGTGCCGCCTGCTCCTACCTCCACTAGTTGTACCCACTACCCTCCCCAGTCTAGTTACAACATTTATTCATAATATGGTAGTTTTTTGTATTCCTAGCCGCTGTCATAGGTGCCATCTGCCCTTATCACCGCTAGTGGTACCCACTAGCTTCCCCATTCGACCGGCTCCCTAACTCGTAGGTACCCATGCTGGTCCCACAGTGGGGTGTATCACTTCCCAAAGTGGCAACCGATACCACTAAAGATGCACGGCTTATACCTACACGATGCAACAACGTCTTACTTACCAGCCCGGGCCCACGCACGCACATGACCCCATTGGACTTGCGTTTCCACCGCTAACCCGTTTTGACCTCTTACAATCAAACCCAGTAAGCATGTCCCATCCTCGATCTAGATCGAGCTCACTTGGATACAAAATGGTTTACTGGTTGAAAAGGGTCCCCACGCTTGACACAAGCTTTCCACCTATGCTTGGTCCCCACTAGGATTTCTCACTTAACCCCCTCTTATTCATGTCTTCTTACATGTTTCAACTTGGTTAAGTGTTTAAAATTATTTACCACATGTCACCCATGTTACCCACTTATCAAATCAACATGTGTTATTGGTTAAGCTTGTCTTAACCTTATCTGCATATCAGATCAATATATATATATATATATATATATATATATATTTGGTTAAGCTGGTCTTAACCCTATCCACTTATATTATTGGTTAAGTTGGTCTTAACCCTGTCCACTTATAATATTAGTTAAGTTGGTCCAAACCCTATCCGCATATCAAATCAATATATATTATTGGTTAAGTTTGTCTTAACCCTATCAGATCAATACATATTATTGGTTAAGTTTGTCTTAACCCTATCCACTTATTGGTTAAGTTGGTCTTAACCCTATCCACTTATCATGTTTTACTTAATTTATGATTAAGTACATCTAAGTCCACTGATACATTGGTTAAGAGAACAACTCCCTAAGTATCAACCTCGAAGACTGAAACCAACATCAGATTGGTACATAGAGAATTATTCACTCAACCAAACTTCCGTTTGTCATTCATATTCGTCTTTGATCAGCATTAATTAATTATTAATGCACAAACCTCTCACATTAAGTCAATTGCTTGTGGCCGCTGGATATGCCGGGCGGTTCCGGGCAGACTTCTACCACAAGCCAGACTTAACCTCGTGTCTAAGCATCATTTAATTTATGCCTTTGACCTCTCACATTAGACTACCATCTGTGGTTGCTGGATTTGCCGGGCGGGTCCGGGCAGTCTTATACCACAAACGAGTCTAACCTCGTGTCTGAGGCCTTTATTACTCATTTAATATATGCCTTTGACCTCTCACATTAGACTACCGTTTGTGGTTGTTGGATTTGCCGGGCGGGTCCGGCCAGTCTTACACCACAAACGAGTCTAACCTCGTGTCTTAGGCATTTATTACTCATTTATTATTATTCAACCCCAATTTGAATTAATATCCCTATTTCAAATTGCCAATAACTTCCAATTTTAATCCATGTCCATAATTGTCACCTAAATTATGTCCATACTTTTTAGGTATATAAATTATACCAATTAATGTCTCAATTTAATTATATGCCTTTAAAGCCATTTTATGCCAATTCACAATTTTGCAAAATTAATATTTTCCCATTGTCCCCACGCTATTCGTTCGTTTTAATACGATATATGTTAGACTCGAAAATAGTCTAACTTATAAAAAGAAAAGCAACATCACAACTTGCATAACACATAAAATAGATCATAACATAAGTTTGCATAGCCAAGAACTTGCATAGGCAATGGATATATATATATATATAACATAAATTTGCATAAACTATCACTGATCTAAATATAGATCTAAACATAAAAATTTGAACTTGCATATGGATCTAAACATATAAATTAATGTCACATGTTTTGCGAATAAACTAGCATATGTATATACTTGATTCACATATGAACTTGTGTATAATCCACCTACAGACTTGCAGGAGATTCATATATAATTTAACATCCCAAACTTACATAAGATTCACATATGCTTTAACATCCTTAACTTGCATAAGATTCTCATATGTTTTATCATCCCAAACTTGCATAAGATTCATAAACTAGCATATGATTTAACATCCCCAATCTTGCATAAGATTCATATACAACTAGCGTATGATTTAAAATCCCAAACTTGCATAGTATTCATATACAAATTAGCATATGTAGAAACAAACTTGCATAAGATTCACATATGTTTTAACATCCCAAACTTACATAAGATTCGTATATAATTTAACATCCCAAATTTACATAAGATTCACATATGCTTTAACATCCTAAACTTGCATAAGATTCATGTATGATTTAGATCAACAAACATAAGTTAACAAAACAATCATATATTCACAAACAGAATCAAGTAACATCACATGATTCAACAGACATGTTCTCATAATCCAAGTCATGACCCATCATAATTAATTATTTTGTGAAAGAAATTATACTCACAAACAAAAGTACAGTCTTGTTTTTTTGGGATCTGTATTCTGAAACTGAATTGCTCGCCTTTGATATAGACTAATTATTATTCTAATTTAGATTAGATTTGATTTTGATTCTTGCTTCTATCTTACTTTTGAGTTGAAAGAGAACGGCGGCTACTCTAGGTTCACCATTGACAGCATGATGGCTCTTGGTATGAATTAGTGTGATTTTAGGTTGAGGGTTAGGTTGCTTATATAGAATTTTAATTAATTAAGAGCCATCAGATTTACCTAGAAGAAATCAAGACCATCCAGACAAGATAGAATAACCATCTCAGCCCTAATGACTCAGTAGTGAGTCAAAACATCGTCACATTTCAGATCTGCCCGGGGGGGGGGGGGGGGTAGGTCGACCCCCAGGTCGACCCCCAATCGACCTGTATATAGGGAGGTCGACCCCCTGGTTGATCCCCTGGTCGACCTGGCCTGGGGTAGGTCGATCCCCAGGTCGACCTGCCTTGGTATTTAATTTTCTGAATTGTTTTATTTAAATTTCTGAAAGTTCTAAGGGCCATAACTTCTTCATACGGAGTCCAATTCATGCAAACTCGGACTCTATCTCAAGCAGAATTCCGAGACGAACGCAATGGCGTAACCCGTTTCCCTTAATTCTCACATTTAAAATTAAGTTTTCTTTAATTTGTTAATTTTAATATTTAAAATCATGGATTGCCACCACCTTTATTACTCATTTAATTTATGCCTTTGATCTCTCACATTAGACTATCGTTTGTGGTTGCTGGATTTGCCGGGCAGGTCCGGCCAGTCTTACACCACAAACGAGTCTAACCTCGTGTCTTAGGCATTTATTACTCATTCATTATTATTCAACCCCAATTTGAATTAATATCCCTATTTCAAATTGCCAATAACTTCTAATTTTAATCCATGTCCATAATTGTCACCTAAATTATGTCCATACTTTTAGGTATATAAATTATACCAATTAATGTCTCAGTTTAATTATATGCCTTTAAAGCCATTTTATGCCAATTCACAATTTTGCAAAATTAATATTTTCCCATTGTCCCCACGCTATTCGTTCGTTTTAATACGACATATGTTAGAATCGAAAATAGTCTAACTTATAAAAAGAAAAGCAACATCACAACTAGCATAACACATAAAATAGACCATAACATAAGTTTGCATAGCCAAGAACTTGCATAGGAAATGGATATATATATAACATAAATTTGCATAAATTATCATGGATCTAAATATAGATCTAAACATAAAAATGTGAACTTGCACATTGATCTAAACATGTAAATTAATGTTACATGTTTTGCATATAAACTAGCATATGTATATACTTGATTCACATATGAACTTGTGTATAATCCACCTACAGACTTGCATAAGATTCATAAATTTAACATCCCAGAAAAAAAAAGTACAGTCTTGTTTTTTTGGGATCTGTATTCTGAAACTGAATTGCTCGCCTTTGATGTAGACTAATTGTTATTCGAATTTAGATTAGATTTTATTTTGATTCTTGCTTCTATCTTTCTTTTGTGTTGAAAGAGAACGGCGGCTAAGGTTCACCATTGACAGTATGATGGCTCTTGGTATGAATTAGTGTGATTTTGGGTTGAGGGTTAGGTTGCTTATATAGAATTTTAATTAATTAAGAGCCGTCAGATTATCCTAGAAGAAATCAAGACCATCCAAACAAGATAGAATAACCACCTCAGCCCTAATGACTCAGCAGTGAGTCAAAACGTCGTCACATTTCAGATCTGTTGGGGGGGAGGGTAGGTCTACCCCCAGGTCGACATGTATATAAGGAGGTCGACCCCTTGGTCGATCTGGCCCGGGGTAGGTCGTCCTGCCTTGGTATTTAATTTTCTGAATTATTTCATATAAATTTCTGAAAGTTCTGAGGGCCATTACTTCTTCATACGGAGTCCAATTCATGCAAACTTGGACTTTATCTCAAGCAGAATTTCGAGACGAACGTAAAGGCGTAACCCGTTTCCCTTAATTCTCACATTTAAAATTAAGTATTCTTTAATTTGTTAATTTTAATATTTAAAATCATGGGGTGTTTCAATTACAATATCACCGATTATCACCGATTTTATCTATTCTATCTATACTTTCTTGATCTTAATTTCCATACTTTCAAAGCACTCAAATTGCTCATATTCTATTCTATATCGTTTTGAATCCTAGAATTTATTTAATAATCTCTTGATTCAATACGATATTCACTTCCTAATCTTTCTATACACAATCATATTATTTGAGGATAAGATTATAGGAAGTCCTGTACTATAAGAGACAAAATCGTGTTATCTAGAACACATATTGTCAACAAAAGATTATTCATCTTTGCTGAAGTCCTCGGTCTTGTAAGAGGAAAGTGTTGAAGTCCTCGTGTGATTAGAGGCGTGAAATTCCCGTTCGGTTGCTCGGGTGTTGTATACCTGTTCCTCCGGGTAAAGTGAGGTTGTTGTTAGTAAAAACCCAGATAGAAATCTGGGACTGGACGTAGGACGGTGGTCCGAACCAGTATAAAAATCCCTGGTGTGATTTTTATATTTTTACTGCATTCTCTGTTTATATCTGTGATTGTTGTTATTCACCATATTACACGATCCTTGTACTAGCACATACACGGCCACACATTCTTTTTCCAATTGGTATCAGAGCCTGGTCATCATATAATCATAACACAGTTATTTGATATATTCTAGTAATATGGAAAATAACGCTAGCACCAGCACTAACACTTATACGGAAGGTCAATCAACACAAAGGCCTCCATTTTTCAATTGTCTCAACTATAGCTATTGGGCAACATGTATGGCATTCTTTATGCAATTAAATAGCTATGATGCCTGGAATGCTACCCAAAAAGAAATAGTGAATCCAACTACTGACTATACAGAATGGACACCGGCTGAGAAAACAGCAGCAGCTGTAAAAGCAAAAGCAATAAATATGTTGTTTTGTGCATTAGATCAAAATGAGTATAACTGTGTTAGTATCTGTACCACTACATATCAAGTTTGGCAAACGCTGAAAACTACTCACGAAGGTATTAACAAGGTTAAACAAGCCAAAATAGCCATGCTAAATAGTCAATTTCAAAATTTCAAAATGAAGCTGAATGAGACAATCAGTGATATGTATTCACGATTTCAAACTATTCATCATGCTCTTATTGGATTAGGACAAAAATATGTCGATTTTGATGTTGTTTCAACAGTCCTACATTCTCTGACTAGTGAATGTGAAGGAAAAGTATTAGCAATTGAAGAAGCTAATGACTTTTCCATCGTGAAGCCAGATGAATTGATAGGAAATCTAATGTCCTATGAAGCAAATTTGCAGGCTAGAAAGGAACAAAAAGAAGAAAAGAAAAATGTAGCATTCCATGCTGAAAAAGACGAAGATAAATCAGATTCTGAAGAAGAAGACTTAGCTTTCATTGCTAAAGGTTTCAAAAAATTCCTAAAGCAACGAAAAGCTAGTCGTTATAGCAAAAAAGAAATCTTGATCAAATAAACCATCATCATCCATTGTAGAATGTTTCAGATGCCACAAAAAGGGGCACATGCACAAAGACTGTCCAGAAAAGAAGAAGTCAGAAAGTGACAAATTCAAATATAAAAAGGACAGATAAAAGAAACGAGCATTTTCAGTAACATGGGATGATTCAGTCTCCTCTTCATCAGAAAGTGAAAGTGATTCAGAGAATGAACAAGCAAATGTCTGTTTTATGGCAATAGAAGATAAGGTACAAATTCTTACTTTTGATGAAGTATTAGATATAATGCTGAACTGATAGTCAAATTTAAAGACATAAAACGACAACACAAAGTTGCCAAAGATGATTTTAGTAGAGCAGAATTTGAACAAGATATGTAAAAAGATGAGAAGATAATATTAGAAGAAGAACTTGAAAAACTTCAAGAATCATCATCTAATATTGATTCTCAATTATGTCGTTTGATTCAAGAAATTTAAACCCAAAAAGAGAAAATTGATGCTCTTACTACCGGAAATCATGAGCTTAAAGCAAGAGTCAAAATTTTAGACCTCGAAAAGGCTGGTTTACAAACAAAGTTAGATAATATTACACAAAATGTTTCTAACTTCAACAAAGGTCGAGAAAATTTGACTAAGATTATTGAAAATTCACAATCAGTTTCAAACAAACAAGTGTTGGGATATAAGAAACAAGAAGTCAAGAAATATCTCAAAAAGAAAGATATAGCAAAAAATAAAGCAAAGAAAAATCTTAGTTTACTATATTCCAAGCCAAAACCAGTTGTGAATTTTCAAAAGAAAAATGTCAATACTATCTAAATATGGGTTCCTAAAACAAACAACAAATTGATTAGGAACAAATATATTTGGCATTTCATGAATTTTGTGCATCATAATTCTAATTATTTATATAAAGGGGATACCAGACCCATTTGGGTTTGGATTCCTAAGACCTAACTTTTAGGACCCCATAAAAACAGGGTACCATGGACTTAATTTTATTTTTTGTAGGTCCCACTTAAGAAAAGAGGAAAGTGGATCTTGGACAGTGGTTGCTCAAAGCACATGACTAGAGACAAGAGCTTATTGACAAATATTACATACTCAGATGGTGGCTCAGTCACTTTTGCAGATAATTCAAAAGGCTATATCATCGGCAAAGGCGATGTGAGCAATTGCGGTACATCTAACTTGCCTCTTATTACAAACGTCATGCTAGTTAGAAATTTGAAACACAACTTATTTAGTATTAGTCATTTATGCGACAAGGGATTTACAATTTCCTTTTCCTATAATAAGTGTAGTATTTTTGATAAAGACCAAAATTTAGTTTTCAAAGGTTATAGAGACAGGAATATATACATTCTGAATATGAATATTAGTCATAATTCAGATATGTGTCTTGTAGCTAATGATAATGATCCATGGCTATGGCACAAAAGATTCTGTCATATAAACATCAGAAATATAGACAAGCTGGCCAAAAATGATCTAGTTAGAGGACTACCCAAAATGAGTTTTAAGGTTAACACCCTTTGTGATGCATGTCAGTTAGGAAAATTGACCAAGTCGTCATTTAAATCAAAGAAAGTCATATCAACATTATGACCACTTGAGTTACTGCATATGGATTTATTTGGACCAACTCAGGTTCAATCAATAAACCATAGTCGATATGTGTTTGTAATTATTGATGATTTCTCACGTTACACCTGGACAATTTTCTTAAAAAACAAAAGTGACACTTTCGTTCAATTCAAATCATTTGTCAAAAGAATTCAAAAATCGAAAGGGCTTAAAGTTAAAATATAAGAAGTGATCATGGCGGAGAATTTGAAAATAATGAGTTTGAACATTTTTGTACAAAGAAAGGTATATATCATAATTTTTCGTTTCCTAGAACTCCACAACAAAACGGAGTTGTAGAACGGAAAAACCGGACTTTACAAGAATGTGCAAGAACATTATTAAATGAAACCACTTTACCAAACATTTCTGGGCAGAAGCCGTTGCAACTGCCGTTATGTTTTGAATCGTGTATCCATACGTCCTCTCACCAAGAATACGTCTTATGAATTATTTAACAACAGAAAGCCTAATATTTCTACTTCAAAGTATTTGGTTCAAAATGCTTTATTTTAAATACGAAAGACTATTTAGGTAAATTCGATCCAAAGGACGATGAAGGAATATTTGTCGGTTATTCGGAACGAAGCAAGGCCTATCGTATATATAATAAACGAACCAAAATTATTGAAGATTCTCTTCATGTATCTTTCGATGAGTTCTATCAGCATCCTCAAAATATAACAGATAATGACGAAACAATAGTCACTGATAATTCAATCATCACAAATGATGACTCTGATTCCGAAATAATTATTAAAAATAATCCTTCAACATGTGAGTTATGATCTCCACCAAGGATACAATCTTCACCTAGGATTTTAAGAGATCATCCTACTCAAAATATAATCAGGGAAGTAACATCACAAGTCAGAACAAGAAGTTAACTTAATCAAATGGGTCATCTTGCATTTCTTTCAAAAATTGGACCAAAGAATCCTAACGAAGCTGCTACCGGTGAATACTGGATCATTGCCATGCATGAAGAACTAAATAAGTTCGAGCACAATGATGTCTGGGAACTTGTTCCAAGACCAACTGATCAATCTGTGATTGGTACAAAATGGGTCTATAAAAATAAAGCTGACGAACAAGGAAATAACCAGAAATAAAGCACGGCTAGTAGCATAAGGGTACAACCAAGAAGAAGGTATCGACTATGAAGAAACATTTGCACCAGTTGCTCGATTAGAAGCCATTAGAATTCTGTTATCTTTTTCTTGTCACCATAATATCAAACTTTATCAAATGGATGTCAAGAGTGCATTTCTTAATGGATTTATAAAAGAGAATGTTTATGTCGAATAACCCCCACTGTTCGTTTATGAAAAACATCTTGACTGTGTGTACAACCTCAAGAAAGCTCTGTATGGTTTTAAACAAGCACCTCGTGCTTAGTATGAATGACTTCGAAGCTATCTTATCAATTCAGGATTTTACATAGGGAAAGTTGATAATACCCTATTTATAAAACATTCTCGACAAGATATTCTAGTTATCCAAATATTTGTAGACGACATTATCTTTGGTTCAACAAATGAAAAACTCTACAAAGAGTTTCAAACATTATGACCAAAGAGTTTGAAATGTCTCATATGGGAGAACTATCATATTTTCTTGGTCTTCAAGTCAAACAACTTCCAACTGGTATTTTTATTAATCAAGAAAATACTGTAGAAATCTCATCAAGCGCTTCGGTTTAGAAAATACATCCGGTAAACCACTCCTATGAGCACAACTATACATCTTGAAAAGGATGAAAATGGAAAGAGTGTCGACTAGAAGTTATATCGAAGCATGATTGGTTCTCTTCTTTATCTCACAGCTAGTCGTCCAGATATACTGATGAGTATTTGTCTATGTGCACATTTTCAAGCAAATCCAAAAGATTCACATTTATGAGCAGTGAAACATATAATTCGTTATCTTAATAACACCAAAGATTTCGGCCTTTTCTACCCAAAAGAATGTCCATTCGAATTAGTATCATATAGTGATGCTGATTTCACAGGTTCTCGAACGGATAGAAAAAGTACAAGTAGTACGTGCCATTTTATTGGAAAATCACTTGTCTCTTGGTTTTGTAAGAAACATAATTGTGTATCACTATCGACATGTGAAGCTGAATATATATCAGCGGCTCTTGCTTGTACTCAAGTAATATACATGCAACAAACACTTCAATATTTTGATATTCATTTATCAAACTCTATTATATACTGTGATAACACAAGCGATATTAACTTATCTAAGAATCCAGTGAATCACTCTCGAACCAAGCACATTGATATCCGACATCATTTCCTTAGAGACAATATTGAAAAAGGGAATATATGTCTCAAATATGTCCAAACTGATGATCAACTAGCAGACATCTTTACTAATCCTTTACTTGAATCTAGTTTCATAAAATTACGTAGAGAGCTTGATCTTATCTCAAGGAAAGAACTTGATCATTAGTTAATATAACAAATAAAATTGATCATTAGTTTATACACTGATGACATGTTTTTGTTCCATTTTAGTTCTTTCAATCGGGTTATACTTACTCTAAACAATTGCTATTTTTAGAATAGCTATTTTGAGTAAGAAAGAATATGAGCCTTTGTTTTATTTACGGCCAAAATTACCTAATTTTTCTAAGCCACAAGTTTAAAAAATAGGATCTCCTATGTATACATGTCAAAAAATCTCTTTTTTTATCTCTCTTTCTCAAAGCTTAACATGTATTCTTCATTATGGCACACATTTTTGATCAATGTGCTAAAAAATCTCACATTTCCGCTATGAGTTCTAAGCCGGAAGAATACTACTCTCTCGAAACTCCAAAACACAAGTCCAAGTATCATCATAGTAATCGAACTCCTCGCACTATGCCAACTTCAAAGAAGGCAAGGAAAGTCTTGTTTTGTTCACCCCGTGTATGTGACAAGATAGATGAAATACATCACTATCAAAAACATCAAATCGATCTTCAACGACAGTTGCATTACGAACAAAAACTTACCTCTGAGCGTCTCTCTCTCTTAGAAAGAATGGCTTCATTCTTTTGTGGATCGAACAAACATGAAGTCTTCGAGCCAATGCCTCACGTTCCTTCATCATCAAGGAGTCCAAATTCATGGGATAGGAATTATAGTCGAAATGAAGAAGCAAAGGAAACTTGGTCGCCATGGACACCAAGAGTTACCAATATCAAAGAAGTTTCTAAGAACAACTCCTTAGCTTCTCATTGATTATATATCGTGATTTTTATTGGGTATTGCTAACATGTATTATCTCTTTTATATCATATTTAATTTATTTCAATAATATACAGACCGTTTTTTATCAAAAACTATAGCAAATAGGCTGAAAACACCCTCTAGACAAACCAGTTGACCGCAGAAATTCACCGGTCGACCGGTTTACGCTCTGGAAAAAAATGGTCGACCGGTTTCGTTCTGAAACATTTTCCAGCGCCTCTTTATGAACGGTTTGTCCACCCACCTCTTCTCTTTATCATTACACCGTTTTTTTCAAAGCCCTTCATAACCCTAGAACTCAAAATCCAATCGCAAATTCAATCTATGGCTCCTCCACAAAAGAGAATGAAACAAGCTTCAACATCCGAAACGCAACCAATAGACCTCTCTGTGAAAAAATGGCTTGTTGATCCTATTGCAGTCAAGCGATGGCATCAAATGAAGGATTTTACAATCCATCCGGGTTCGTACATCAATTTTGATGATTTCTCTAATTATAAAGTTCTTGGTCTAGCAAAAAGAGAGGATATTGAAAACCTTATAGGGTTTGATAAAAATAATGTGGAAATCAATCATCTTATGATCAAACTTTTCTATGCTAACCTAAACTTAGAGAAGCTTAAGCCCGACAATTCTACTCAGTGTCTTTGGTCTGTCATATGTGGCAAGGAAGTATTTATTTCATGTGTAAGAATGGAACAAGTTCTTGGTTCTAATTCTATGGGTGAAAAAATTTCAAGCAATTTTAGTAATATCAATGTCCGTACCCAAATTAGTCATGAATTCATAGAAGATGACAAGGATAGTACAAAGTCTACTGGTTTATGACCTACCGCTCGAGTTCTACATCACACTCTAATGCACTCTCTTTTACCAAGACTAGGAAATTATGATGTCGTTTACAAAGAAAATTTCAAAGCGTTATATGCGATCTACGGTAACATTCGCATAAACTGGATTGAGATGATTTTCAATGAAATTTTACAAGTAAATGATCGTACTAGACCGCACTTGTTTTACAACGAATATATTATGCGGCTATTACTTGATTGCGACATCGAACCTCCAAAGTCAACTATTTATAGACCCAAGTGCATTAACAAAGCCTCGATCAAACGAATGAAACTACCTGGACCTTACTTTAACGTTATTCCGTTTGAACAATGGAAAGAGCAAGGTCATGAAGGAGTCTCATCTCAACCATCTCGTCCAAAACCGAAGGAAGTGAAACTTTTGAAATCATCTTCTACTACTAATGAGTCGCTTGAAACAATTGCTCGTAATCAATTCCTTCTCGAAGCTCGACTAAAGCGCATGGACACTAAAATGGATAAACGATTTAACAAGCTTAAGTCCTTCTTCGGATCAATATGGGAAGCAATTACATGCGGTGCTTCATCTTCAACAACTCAAGCACAAGACCCCGGTAAGCATCCGACTCCTCCTTCATTCAATTGAACATCTTCAGACGAAGATGCGAGTTCCGGAACTAGTCATGGCGGTGGTCGTGGGAAAATGCTAGCAATTGAAGAAGAAGAAGAGGAAGAAGAAGTTGATGAAACGGAGTCCTAATAACTTGCTAAGATCTTACTTTATTTTTCTCTAGAACAAAAATCTAACACTTGTACCTAAATAGTGTCGTAGTCTAAATTCGTAGTAGACTTGTTTATGTTGGTACTTTATGACTCTTGATGTGTTATGCTAGTAGTTTCATCTTGTTTATAACCTTGTTATATTATTATTCGTTTCTTCACTCCTTTTTGTCGATGACAAAGGGGGAGAAAATTGTGCTAACCATATATATGCAGGAAACATATAGTTTTACAGGCATAATCTCAGGGGGAGATCATACAGGGGGAGATTCATAAGTATGTTGTCATCAATCAAAAAGGGGGAGAATGGTAAAAATTGTGCTAACTATATATATGCAGGAAACATATAGTTTTACAGGCACAATCTCAGGGGGAGATCATATACAGGGGGAGATTCATAAGTATGTTGTCATCAATCAAAAAGGGGGAGAATGTTGAGTCAAGAAATTCACGAAGTTTTGATTTCTGACAATAGATTAAGCCGTAATCGACAAAAAGAAGAATTCGTCGGTGTGAAGAGACACGAGCTTCATATGGTATTTATATTAGAGGTTGATTATTTAGAAGTGTTATTTATGTTAAAATCTATCCTCAAATAATCACGCACCTCCTATATTTGAATATATATATAAATATATATGAATGCATATTCATTGTGCATTCTGGACAAAACCGGTCGACCGGTTGAAAATGAGCGATCGACCGTTTCTGCCCAGAATGCACAATGAACATGCATAGATATACATAACGTATATATATTCAAAAACCTGTTGACCGGTCCTTTTTCACCTGTCGACCGTTTTCTTCTAGATTGCAACTTTTCGAAGAGACACCTTCTTCCTTGAAGAGTTGCACCCTTTTTCTGTAACACCCCACACCCGTTAAGGTCACTCACAAAGGGAATGCCTTAACTTCAATGGAGTATTATGGGTACCGGAACAGAAATATTACAAGACATACATATATACAACAGCGGAAAGTAAAGTGGAAGTACTTCAAATCACTTGCTAAATATAATTGTTTACAATAAAAGCCCATCAACTTCCAATACCCAATTACATAGTTAAAATATCTGTCTTGCTCAAAAACAAAGAAGCATAAAATAAGTTGTAGTATTCCCCAATAAAGCAAAGCAAGCCATAGCCAAGAGAAATCCAAGCCGTACAAGAAAGAGCCTTGGAGCTTGGTAAGATCCGAACTAAGCTGTATTCCCACCCCGTGAACCTGGGGGGGGGGGGGGGACGAAAGAAAAAGAGGCGAAACAAAACGGGTCAGTCATAAAGACTAAGTAAGTCCTAGTGACTTTCAGCATAAAAACCAGTAAAGATAACACGGCATGAATAAACTGAAAGTAAACATAAGCATGATGACAAGATAAGCTACAGGAAAGATAACTAAGAATAACCTCATATGACTTTAGTCATGTATAACATTGCAAGGTTCCCATTCAAGATGAACTAAGTATAGTTTCGCAAGATTTCTCTGCTTCACCATTAAAATGATATCTATTTGCTCTGCATCACCTAACTAGTGTCCCAACTAGTAATCTATATAAAATGATAAAATCATAACGTGATCCCAATCCCCGAAATTAAGGTTGCTTTCACGTGTACATCTATTATTTATTACCTAAATCTAATCTAGAGTTTTCTATCGAGCGCTTCCTAGATTCAACCAGGATTTATGCCACCTAGGTCCGACCTAGGAATTATGCTACCTATTGAACGCTTCTTGGATTTAGGGTTTATGCCACCTAGGTCCAACCTAGGGATTATGCTACCTACGTGTATCATACGGCCCTCAATGATTGTAGATACCTATGCCGGTCCCACCATGGGGTGTATCCAGTCCCATGGTGGCGGCCCGACACAATTTTAGAATGCATAGGGTATACTACTGGTGCCCTCCAGTGCCCTGTTTTTCTGCTCCGGAGTTGCGTGCACGCCCGCACTCCGTTAGAACCACACTGTGCACCCACCGCCGTCGCTTTTGACCGCTTACAATCAGCTCAGTAATCGTGCCCCACCCTGCCTAGTTTCAGGGTAGCGTTGATACCTGATTTGGGTTACTGCTGAAATGGGTCCCCGTTACTAGGGTTTCCTACTGGTTAAGTGTGTGGGCCTATATATACAGATATTACCCATCTTCCCGTGATGTACTTAACCCTCTCCGTCCATTACGTTAAATCGGTTAAGTGTTTTCTCTTGTTTTACTTAACCCTACCACACATCATGTTATATTGGTTAAGTGTTGTTCCTTGTGTTACTTAACCCTACCGCAAGCCATGTTATACTGGCTAAGTGTTCTCCCTTGTGTTAACTTAACCCCACCGCATGTCATGTCATATTGGTTAAGTGTACATTGACTTAGCCCACCTACTTATCATGTTGTGACGGTTAAGTGTTACCCTCTGTTGTTACTTAACCTTACCACGCATCACGTTATATTGGTTAAGTGTATGTTAACTTAACCCCATCCACCAGTCATATTATAATGGTTAAGTTTTACCCTCGTGTGTTCACTTAACCCTACCACGCATCAGGTTATATCGATTGGGTGTTATCAACCTATTCAAGTTAGCCCAACCCATCCGCTAGTCATGTTATAACGGTTAAGTGTTATTAGCCTGGCCACATTACTTAACCCACCCACTCATATCATATTAGTTAAGTGTCATTTGTCTAGTCATATTATTTAACCCACCCATTGGTCTGATCAACAGTTATGTTGGTTGAGCCTGCACTTATAAGTTTTACATGTTCTTAACTCATACCGGTTAGGTCCACATTTACATGACAAATTTCCATGTCATCCCACCTAACCCTCTAACCATACCCACGTCTTATTATGGTTAGCATTCCTTAATTCATTCATTATGACGAACGAATCATGACCTCTCACATTAGATCGTGCATTTTGTGGCCACTGGATTTGCCGGGGGTTCAGGGAAGATTTACACCACAAACTGGTCTAACCTCGGGTCATAAACCGTTACGCCTACAATTTGGCCTTCGACCTCTCACATTAGACTGACACTTTGTGGCTACTGGATTTGTCGGGCGGTTCCGGGCAGATTTAAACCACAAACTGAGTCTAACCTCGTGTTAAAGGTTCATTAATGGTCGCATTCCACCCAAAACCCCAATATCAGTTCATGTGTTTAACATATAGAAATGTTCATGATTCACGTTTTTGCCCCATAACGTATTCCAAATTATTATCATAATTCACTATAAGGTTATGCTAAGTTATAGCCTCCTATTTCCAATACATACCAACTACCCAAAACCCAACTTAGGCGCGTTCATATTAAACTTTCTCCAAATCATAAATTATCATATATGTTTCTACTCCAAATTTTACACAGTTAACATATGCCCAAGTTCTAGGTTACATGTCAGTTTTACATATGCCCAATTCATACCAAATTTACATATGTTCAATTCGTGCCGTTTTACATGTATGCCAATTTTATGCCAATTTACACATATACCAAGTTTCGTACCGTTTTACATATGACAAGATTCATGATCTACATGTTTACAAAGCTATGCTTAATTTACATAGATCCAGTTTTTTTTTCCCCCAAAATTACATGTTTACACCAATTTACCCATAACGAGTTCTAGCCAAATTACATATATCAAGATCCATGTCAAACTATATATGCTAATCCCCATTCTTGCAATTACTATTATAATGACAATACCCAAATATTCAATTTCATGTTAATGGTAGTAATATCCAATTTTTATGTTATGCCATCAATTCCACCGAACACATATATCCAAATAGGTATTATCCCAATATTCCCCTGTATTCAATCGTACGCAAATCGCGTTTTAGGCCTAGGTCCGAAATTGACCAAGGTTCATCACAAGAAATAAATAGGGGGAGGTAGAAGTTGCAATAAGAGCAAGATCAGAAAGGAAACAGCATAAATCATCATGATAGGCATAAAGATTACAACTTGATGATAACATCATTAAGAATCAAGAAAACTGCTGAATAGATCATAAACTTGGCATGAGAATAAAGATAGACAAGTCTCAAAACTCAAGATTCAAGAAGCAAAAAAATAGATCGATAAACATGCTTAAATCCAATTTCACTTCATCACATGCCCATATTATATTTAAATATTTTAATCTGAAAACAACTAGAACTTACAGAGCATGGCAAATGAATTACGAACTGAATTTGTTGTAAAAATGTCGCGGCGTTGTTGATTTATTGTCTTGAATCATTGTAGAAGCCTTGTTCTTCAAATTGTGTATGAAAGCTTTGTCCTCAGAATTGATTGGAGTTTGAATGCTTAAGCTTTAATTTGGGGTGGCGGCCATGGTTCAAGAGGGAGTTCAGCAGCATGACGGCTTTAGTATTATATTATTTGTGTGAATTTAGGGTTAGACTTGAGTTGTATTTATAGAGTTTTAATCTGATTAGAGCCGTCGATGAAGCTAGAGTGAATCCAGACCATCCATCTCAAGAGGATCCAATCAGAAAGTGACATGTAAGCCCTAGTGACTCAGCCAAGCCTCAGAAATCGACCAGAACCCGACCAGGCCAGCCAGGGTCTGACCAAGCCAGTTTTCTGGCTTGGGCGCACTTGGCAGGTGCGCCAATGCTGAAATTGTACTGGCGCACTTCCCAAGTGCGCCAGTGCAATTTTGTTCTGGTGCACTTCCCAAGTGTGCTAGTGCATTCTGACCCGTTTCTGGTTTTTCTGCCCAACTTCGTTCGTTCATATCTTCTTCATACGGTATCCGTTTTACGCAAACTCGGACTCTATTTCAAGCAGAATTCCGAGACGAACGCAATGGCGTAACTCATCTCCCTTGATTCTTATTTTAAAATTTAATTATACCCTGATTTCTAGTTTCAACATGTTATTAAAATTCGGGTTGTTACATTCTCCCCTCCTTAAAGGATTTCGTCCCCAAAATCTTCAAGTTAAGAAGAATGTGTCCTACCATCCAATCATCCATCTACTCAATCATCAATCACAGGCATCTATTGTCCTTAAGAGATTTCTAATGCTGTATGAACATATGCAGAAAGTGTGTGTATATGTTCCTTATCTAATGTAAATGATCAGGCCTGATTGATCTTCTTAATGCAAAATATGTTTAGTGCAATGAGTCCAACATGTATGCGAATGGTCCTGGACACATAAACACTATATGTGTGCGCAAACGTCCATCCATATGCAACATCCACATGATAACACATTTAATTTCATCCATAAACAAGTATAAACACTCATGCATATGCAATATGAAAGGTGACGGAGCCGATCTAGTGCCTAATGTGTAAATGCATCCACGAGCAACCATTAGCAACCACTTGCATCCACTTGCAACCATCAATCATAACATGTTTCAAACACATGTTTACACCCAATTGTTCCTACCTAAAGGTATAGTCGAATGATAGAAGCAAGTAAAAATTTTGTGCCCATTAGGCAATGTCAGAACTGGAAATCTACGTCACATATATACTGGTTAGGAGAAGAACTCCCTAAGCACCAGCCCAAAGACCGAAATCAACATCAGGCTGACGCCCAAAGAATTACTCAACCCAACGGACACCCTCAAGCCTCAACATGTATTACTAACAGATGACCCCTATGGGGTTTTGCAACAGAAATAGGATTGAGAATAGGACCGAGAGGTTATACTTAAAAGATAATATACAAGTAAGCTTTACAGGAAAAGAGGGATCAAGGATATACTCTTAAAAAGAGATATGATGTGCGTGTCTAATCTTCAATCTTCTAAGTCGCATTTCCTTAAGATTAACTCCATTATGCTTTGACCGTCTTTAGCTTCACAATTTCGTAGCTTCTTAATCCCTATTTCCAAAATATGAGTTGGAACTCATTTCACTGTCGCCTCTCGTTCCACTTTCACTTATTCTTTTTCTCGTATACCCAGCTTAAACATAATTGCGTACTCATGGTTTCAAGCAAGCTCTGCAAAATTCATTAGTGAATCCTGGATCTCATTTATAGGGTATTCCACACAGAAGAATTGTCTCTTGCAAATAAACAGATGTCAACCATGTTGTCAAGTGTACTTACTAAGGTGATTTTCTATAATTCATGCATAAATGAGATGAACCATCCGCCTTAGTGGCGAACACTACTCGAGCGGATCAATAAATATATTAAGAGATTCTAGGTAACTAAGCATGGCAGAACCCTAAGGGTTACACTAGACTTCGAGGGCATTACCGGGGCAAGTCAAGAGTCTAACTACCCTCTTTTCATACTCGAGAATGGTATCATTTCTGGACAACCACTCCATCCCTAGAATCAACCCATTGCCCAAAAATATAAGCTTTACTTCTAAACTCAACACTTAGCATAAACTTTCTCAAATCCAAACAAGTCATGAATAAATGAGCCGATTCCCCAATAGGATTTGAGACAAAAATGGGACCCTCTACTACGCTAGTACTAAGGTGCAGAGACTCAACTATCGAAGAAGAAAAAAGGATGCGATGTACAAAAACAAAGTTCCCATGGTATGATAGAAAAGAAAAGCTAAACTTTTAACAGAAACGTTACCACCTCTTCTTAGGTACGCTAGTAGTGAGAGCATACAATTTCCCTCTCGACGATCTTGTTCTTTGCCCTTGTCCTTTTCCTATGATACTTAGCTACATGTCCCTTTTTACCATACCAACGATGTTCTTTCTTGTCATGGGTTTTATTATCCTTTTACTTTTACTTTGACCTCTCCCCTTTCACCTTTTCCTCCTTCGTGGATTACGCCTTATCAAAAAGTTTCTCATCCTTAGGCTTGTGTTCTTTATCCTTGTATAGTTTGTTGACAAGTTTCTCCAAAGCTACCTCCATCGCACGACAACCCTACAAAGCTTGAAATAAGATTAGTCGCAAGTAAAACTACTGCGGCTACAGATGGAGGTTGGACACTACTTTGCCCTCCGACATGTGTCACATGCCTACAAACTATGGTGAAAAAGAAAGAGAGAAGAGACTCAAGGAGAGAATCAAAAGATAGTGCATATGGCTTTGGGGAATATGCCTTTCGTAAAACAAAACTTTTCTTTAGAAAAATGCTTCTTTGTAAACGTTTTGAAAATAATTTCAGAAGGTTTTTAAAAGCTTTTTCCCAGTCTGGTAACCTTCTGCTCTGATACCAAATGTAACACCCCACACCCGTTAAGGTCACTCACAAAGGGAATGCCTTAACTTCAATGGAGCATTATGGGTACTGGAACAGAAATATTACAAGACAGACATATATAAAACAGCGGAAAGTAAAGTGGAAGTACTTCAAATCACTTGCTAAATATAACTGTTTACAATAAAAGCCCATCAACTTCCTATACCCAATTACATAGTTAAAATATCTGTCTTGCTCAAAAACAAAGAAGCATAAAATAAGTTGTAGTATTCCCCAATAAAGCAAAGCAAGCCATAGCCAAGAGAAATCCAAGCCGTACAAGAAAGAGCCTTGGAGCTTGGTAAGATCCGAACTAAGCTGTATTCCCAACCTGTGAACCTGGGAGGGGGGAAACGGAAAAAAAGAGGCGAAACAAAATGGGTCAGTCATAAACACTGAGTAAGTCCTAGTGACTTTCAGCATAAAAACCAGTAAAGATAACATGGCATGAATAAAATGAAAGTAAACATAAGCATGATGACAAGATAAGCTACAGGAAAGATAACTAAGAATAACCTCATATGACTTTAGTCATGTATAACATTGCAAGGTTCCCATTCAAGATGAACTAAGTATAGTTTCGCAAGATTTCTATCAAGCATCGCAAGATTTCTATGCTTCACCATTAAAATGATATCTATTTGCTCTGCACCACCTAACTAGTGTCCCAACTAGTAATCTATATAAAATAATAAAATCATAACGTGATCCCAATCCCCGAAATTAAGGTTGCTTTCACGTGTACATCTATTATTTATTACCTAGATCTAATCTAGGGTTTTCTATCGAGCGCTTCCTAGATTCAACCAGGATTTATGCCACCTAGGTCCGACCTAGGGATTATGCTACCTATTGAACGCTTCTTGGATTTAGGTTTTATGCCACCTAGGTCCAACCTAGGGATTATGATACCTACGTGTATCATACGGCCCCCAATGATTGTAGATACCTATGCTGGTCCCACAATGGGGTGTATTCAGTCCCATGGTGGCGGCCCGACACAATTTTAGAATGCATAGGGTATACTACTGGTGCCCTCCAGTGCCCTGTTTTTCTGCTCCGGAGTTGCGTGCACGCCCGCACTCCGTTAGAACCACACTGTCCACCCACCGCCATCGCTTTTGACCGCTTACAATCAGCATAGTAATCGTGCCCCACCCTGCCTAGTTTCAGGGTACCTTTGATACCTGATTTGGGTTACTGCTGAAATGAGTCCCCGTTACTAGGGTTTCCTACTGGATAAGTGTGTGGGCCTATATATACAGATATTACCCACCTTCCCGTGATGTACTTAACCCTCTCCGTCCATTACGTTAAATTGGTTAAGTGTTTTCTCTTATTTTACTTAACCCTACCACACATCATGATATATTGGTTAAGTGTTGTTCCTTGTGTTACTTAACCCTACCGCAAGCCTTGTTATACTGGCTAAGTGTTCTCCCTTGTGTTAACTTAACCCCACCACATGTCATGTCATATTGGTTAAGTGTATATTGACTTAGCCCACCTACTTATCATGTTCTGACGGTTAAGTGTTACCCTCTGTTGTTACTTAACCTTACCACGCATCACGTTATATTGGTTCAGTGCATGTTAACTTAACCCCATCCACCAGTCATATTATAATGGTTAAGTGTTACCCTTGTGAGTTTACTTAATCCTACCATGCATCAGGTTATATCGATTGGGTGTTATCAACCTATTCAAGTTAGCCCAACCCATCCGCTAGTCATGTTATAACGGTTAAGTGTTATTAGCCTGGCCACGTTACTTAACCCACCCACTCATATCATATTAGTTAAGTGTCATTAGTCTAGTCATATTATTTAACCCACCCATTGATCTGATCAACAGTTATGTTGGTTG
Organism: Allium sativum; assembly: GCA_030737875.1. Lineage (NCBI taxonomy): Eukaryota > Viridiplantae > Streptophyta > Magnoliopsida > Asparagales > Amaryllidaceae > Allium > Allium sativum. Next base: position 3,697,477 of record CM060915.1, read on the forward strand.
AGCCTGCACTTATAAGTTTTACATGTTCTTAACTCATACTGGTTAGGTCCACATTTACATGACAAATTTCCATGTCATCCCACCTAACCCTCTAACCATACCCACGTCTTATTATGGTTAGTATTCCTTAATTCATTCATTATGACGAACGAATCATGACCTCTCACATTAGATCGTGCATTTTGTGGCCACTGGATTTGCCGGGCGGTTCCGGGCAGATTTACACCACAAACTGGGTCTAACCACGTGTCATAAACCGTTATGCCTACAATTTGGCCTTCAACATCTCACATTAGACTGACACTTTGTGGCTACTGGATTTGCCGGGCGGTTCCAGGCAGATTTACACCACAAACTAAGTCTAACCTCGTGTCAAAGGTTCATTAATGGTCGCATTCCACCCAAAACCCCAATATCAGTTCATGTGTTTTACATATAGAAATGTTCATGATTCACGTTTTTGCCCCAAAATGTATTCCAAATTATTATCATAATTCACTATAAGGTTATGCCAAGTTATAGCCTCCTATTTCCAATACATACCAACTACCCAAAACCCAACTTAGGCGCGTTCATATTAAACTTTCTCCAAATCATAAATTATCATATATGTTTCTACTCCAAATTTTACGCAATTAACATATGCCCAAGTTCTAGGTTACATGTCAGTTTTACATATGCCCAATTCATACCAAATTTACATATGTTCAATTCATGTCGTTTTACATGTATGCCAATTTACACATATACCAAGTTTCGTACCGTTTTACATATGTCAAGATTCATGATCTACATGTTTACAAAGCTATGCTTAATTTACATAGATCCAGTTTTTTTTTTTTTTTTTATACCCAAAATTACATGTTTACACCAATTTACCCATAACGAGTTCTAGCCAAATTACATATATCAAGATCTATGTCAAACTATATATGCCAATCCCCATTCTTGCAATTACTATTATAATGACAATACCCAAATATTAAATTTCATGTTAATGGTAGTAATACCCAAATATCCAATTTTTATGTTATGCTATCAATTCCACCGAACACATATACCCAAATAGGTATTATCCCAATATTCCCCCGTATTCAATCATACGCTAGGCCTAGGTCCGAAATTGACCAAGGTTCATCAAAAGAAAATAAATAGGGGGAGGTAGAAGTTGCAATAAGAGAAAGATCAGAAAGGAAACAGCATAAATCATCATGATAGGCATAAAGATTAAACTTGATGATAACATCATTACGAATCAAGAAAACTGCTGAATAGATCATAAACTTGGCATGAGAATAAAGATAGACAAGTCTCAAAACTCAAGATTCAAGAAGCAACAGAAATAGATCAATAAACATGCTTAAATCCAATTTCACTTCATCACATGCCCATATTATATTTAAATATTTTAATCTGAAAATAATTAGAACTTACAGAGCAAGGCAAATGAATTACGAACTGAATTTGTTGTAAAAATGTCGCGGCGTTGTTGATTTATTGTCTTGAATCATTGTAGAAGCCTTGTTCTTCGAATTGTGTATGAAAGCTTTGTCCTCAGAATTGATTGGAGTTTGAATGCTTAAGCTTTAATTTGGGGTGGCGGCCATGGTTCAAGAGGGAGTTCAGCAGCATGACGACTTTAGTATTATATTATTTGTGTGAATTTAGGGTTAGACTTGAGTTGTATTTATAGAATTTTAATCTGATTAGAGCCGTCGATGAAGCTAGAGTGAATCCAGACCATCCATCTCAAGAGGAGCCAATCAGAAAGTGACATGTAAGCCCTAGTGACTCAGCCAAGCCTCAGAAATCGACCAGAACCCGACCAGGCCAGCCAGGGTCTGACCAAGCCAGTTTTCTGGCTTGGGCGCACTTGGTAGGTGCGCCAGTACTGAAATTGTACTGGCGCACTTCCCAAGTGCGCCAGTGCATTCTGACCTGTTTCTGGTTTTTCTGCCCAACTTCGTTCGTCCATATCTTCTTCATACGGTATCCGTTTTACGCAAACTCGGACTCTATTTCAAGAAGAATTCCGAGTTCCGAGACGAACGCAATGGCGTAACCCGTTTCCCTTGATTCTTATTTTAAAAATTAATTATACCCTGATTTCTAGTTTCAACATGTTATTAAAATTCGGGTTGTTACATTTTCTCTTCATAAATGATGATATCCTTTGGTTATAACCTTTCACAAAGGAATACAACTATTTATTCCTTATATATACTCCTCAATATCATCATTCCAATATCACCGATTATCACCGATTCTATCTATTCTATCTATACTTTCTTGATCTTAATTTCCATACTTTCAAAGCACTCAAATTGCTCATATTCTATTCTATATCGTTTTGTATCCTAGAATTTATTTAACATTCTCTTGATTCAATACGATATTCACTTCCTAATCTTTCTATACACAATCATATTATTTGAGGATAAGATTATAGGAAGTCCTGTACTACAAGAGACAAAATCGTGTTATCTAGAACACATATTGTCAACAAAAGATTATTCATCTTTGCTGAAGTCCTCGGTGTTGTAAGAGGCAAGTGTTGAAGTCCTCGTGTGATTAGAGGCGTGAAATTCTCGTTCGGTTGCTCGGGTGTTGTATACCTGTTCCTCCAGGTAAAGTGAGGTTGTTGTTAGTAAAAATCCAGATAGAAGCCTGGGACTGGACGTAGGATGGTGCTCCGAACCAGTATAAAAATCCCTGGTGTGATTTTTCTATTTTTACTGCATTCTCTGTTTATATATGTGATTGTTGTTATTCACCATATTACACGATCCTTGTACTAGCACATACACGACCACACATTCTTTCTTTAGCATCTCCACCGCATTGAATCCGCCAAGCACTTTAACTGCACAAGTCTCTTCCCACGCTTTTCCCTTAAGGGTAGTCGACACCCTCCATAGGAGGGTGGTCGACCCCCCTTACAAGGAGGCAATCGACCTCCTTAAGAAAAGGGCGTGGAGAAATTAATTCTCCTGGTCTTTTCTATTTATTTATTTCATAATTAAAGCTGATTGATTATTTCCGTTTTCTTTTAATTCTTGTCTCCTCTTACACACACACATACACACACACACACACACATATATATATATATATATATGCACACAACTTTGATAGTCGAAAAGAATATTCTATTATGCTATAGGTACTTAATTTTATTCTCGATTTATATTCACGGTTTGAATTCCAAATGTTGTGCGTTTATTATTTTCGTACAACTTGTTTCTTCGCAACTTTTTCATATAAACTCCATTTTCGTTAAATAAAATATTTTCATGACCAGAATCTCGCCATGAACACAATGGTGATTTTTTCGGGGTCCAGTTCCTAATTTTCCAATATTCGCATTTTTAGCCCATTAATATTTATTAACTATTATTTTTTATTGTTTATTTATTTATCTATGTCTATTTAGGGTATATTTTACTGGGTGTTACATTCTTCCCCCTTAAAAGAGATTTCATCCTGAAATATTTCCAAAGTTGCAAAAAACACAACCCGCTTTAACAAACATGTTATACACCCAAGTTATTTATTATATATCCATACAACAACCTTACTCAATATGGTTATGCACTATAGAATTGCTAAATTGAGCCCAGTTGTAGCATGAAAGTGTAACAATTAATGCAGTACATACGCAAAATACCCTAATATGCATAAGGTTTCTATATGGGTGCTTGGTGCATTTATGTTGCAAACAATTCCCACCATCCAATCTGGAAACCATAGAACCCTAGAATTTCCGAGAAGGGCTGAAAAATTTAAAATTTTCATGCCTTCATCGAATTTTCTCTAATGTACTTGAACCATTCTAACTAAATATTATGGAGCTCATCCCGTGCTCCACACTACCTATGGTGGCACGAGACTCCAAGGGTTCCATCTTTGTCATCATCTCCTGATTAAGTCCTAACGAAATTTGCCATAGTGTGAAGGTATCTTATCAATTATAAAGACGTCACGGGATCCTATCATCAACAATATATTTTATTTTTCTAATACTGGGAAAGCCCAAAATATAATATTGACTTTCTAATCTTTAAAATTTGGTTCGATTGGAATTTTTTCAATGGTTATCCCATCAATCCTTTGATATTTTAGATTGCCTCCTTGAAATACTTGAAGAGCGCCCACTAGTACCAAAAAGACAATTATTCTAACCTTATAAAGACAAATACTATTCCTATTGCCTAAGGGATTCAAGATGCAAACTATTTCTTTAATCCACAAAGCTCTGGCTTTCTCTTAAAAAAAATGGCAAAGCCGACCGGTTTTAAAGGCGAATGCAAACACCTTAAAAATATTGGTAAAGCCATCCAGTTTTTAAGGTGACCGCAAACACCTTTTATTATAACTAATAATAAAAAAATTAGTATAGTACAGGTGATTGTTAGTAGACAATCAACTATTCGGTTTTTAAGCTGGACTGTCCACCATCTACGGAGTTTATAGTGTTCCATCCACTCTACCTAGTCAGGCTTATGGCACTGGAGCTAGCTAATTAACTAGACTACAATTAAACCCTCACGCAGGGAGGTTATGACCTGTTACATTTCATATTGCACTAGGTAGTGAATTACATTTGCATATAGAACACTGAATGCTATGTACAATTACATGGGTACAAGTTACATACTTTTATGTCGTACTGCAACAGATAAAGCATAACACGATATGAAAGCAACAATTGCCGCAGTAAAAATATCAAGCTCCACACCTACTATAGAGTAAGGCTCCAGTGAAGAGTCCCATCAAAGGGCAATTAACTGGAGTAGGAAGGGGAAGATAATCACCGTGCAACAAGCTAAGTCATGTGCAAGAGCATCACCAGTTATGCTGAAACAATAGTGAACACAATAGATCAAGAACACCATACTTTAGATAACCCAAACTTGCACCATTGAATATCATAAACTGAACCACAATGCATAGCTATGTACCTGTGTAAATAGGCATAACACCACCGTGAAAAATGGCTAAAATCAGTGCATAAGCATCCCGTGCATAACCGATAAAATGAGTGATGATGCAAACAACGTCGGACACAAACAAAGCACAAGCAGTCGGAATCATTGCATAACAAAGAAATGATCTTCAAAGAACCGAAAGAAAATGACCAAACACCTAAACAACACACACATCTTCCAGCAGAAAAAACTGACAAGATCGATCTACCAAAGAGACAATATAAGGAAAACATTGAATACCCTAGCAGTCGATAAGTACCATCATAGACCCAGGGTCAATACGCAAAATCAAATCAAACCGGAAGGGAGTTGCTGCTCATGATGAACCTCCGTGTCAGTGTCAAACTCCTATCCAAGTCCAAGACTACCAGTTAAAGAAACAACAGTGCTAGTAATTACCAGAAATAGCCTAGGAACGAGAATAGGAGGATGTCAGTTATGGATAATGGGAGATGCTAGCTGGGTAGATGAGATTGAGGAAAAAACGGTATTTTAGAGCTCAAATCCAAGTACCAGAAAATGCCTAGATCCAAAGGAGGAAAAATTGGGAATGGAGGAACCACCATGCAATGTGAAAACAAGGAATGGAATTTGTGGATATAAGGGCGAGCATGAAAAAAGTAAAGGCGAGAAAGTTGCGAGAAGTGAGAGAAGAAAGAAAGGAAAGCTATGCCGGTCGCCATTTACAGTGGATCCTCTCTCCCGAAGCTTTTTTTGAAAGCCTAAAAATAACTATAATGATTTTTGTGATATCTCTCTCTTCAATTTTCCTTGTAGTCTTCAAATGTAGTATGATCTGAAATTCAATAATTTCCTACACCAAATTTTCTAAATCTAACTAACTTACGTTATGCTCTGTACTAATACTGGAAAAAATTTCTATGCTCCAATTCGCTGAAACTCAAATTCCAATAAAAGGTATTTTGCTATAATTTACATAATTTTCCCAAACAATAATATTGACATATTTAAAATTACAAGGAATGAATATTTTTTTCATTTTGAATAGGTAGTGTAAACTACATGAAAACCCATAAAATTACACATCTTACCCTTTACATTTTATGTGTATTCCTTATTATTTCCAATGTAGTCTTTTTTTGAAAACGAAAAAGGGCTAATTTGTAAAAATTAAACAAATATCCTTAAGCAAACCAAAACACATCCATGTTCAAACTAAAAAGGCTAATTTTCTTAAATCTTATATTTAAGCCTATTCCTAAATCTCATGCTTAAATCTTATTCTTGAGGATAACATTCTTTAAGACAAACTTCTTCTTCACTCAATGTTTCAAAATTATGAGACCAATATGCTTTCTTCTTGTAGACTACAACTCTAATTTCATCATTAACTTTCAAATTCCAAATATCGTAAATTGCTTAGTTAAGTATCCCATGAAATTCTCTCTTACACATTAAATTTAAAATTTAATAAGGGTTTTTTAAATCCCAAACAACACAGGCATAAACAGGGATTCATTAGTAATACTACGTTATACCCTTGTTCAGTCAATACAAAGGACCACTTGCGATCACAACCTAAAAAATTCTTTTGGAAGTTTTCTCCTACAACTAAGTGGTCTAAATAGTGTTGAGGTCTTAACGCTTCATTTCAAATCCTTGAGATGCCAATCCATTCTTTTAAATCTTCCATCTTCGTCTTCCTAATAAATGTGTCCCTTTCCTTGTTATTATATATATATATATATATATATATATCAAACCAGACCATTCCATGAATGCTTATTTAATTCCTTCGATCTCTTTCAAGGTGGAATATATCCATTTTTTTAAAATCAATTTCTCTTTTAAATAAAATCTCAAAACTAATTAATAATTTATAACCCATCAAATTTGCAATTAACACGCATGAATCCTAAATTCAGAAATCACGAATTACGTAAGTTATGCTATACTAAATTTTTCTTCTAATCGCTATATACGGTTATAAACATACTAATTCCTAAACAGAACTATCTAGAGAAACCTAGTTTACAACCAACCCTAGATTTTGGAAATCCTTAAACTTCAACAACTTTTCAAATATAAACCTCTGGGCCAGTTACTAAAATTTCCAGATTAGGATGTATAACTTATTCTTACGTAGTCCTAGAACCTAATTCCGACTCACCTATTTTGTTATCCTTATTTACTCTTGAATTATTTCTTTTTATAAAGTGTAATTTTAACAGTTATACAAAATAAATATATTTTTCAGACCATTGTCATATCATTATTATGATTCAAACTTGCACAAATTCAAAAATAAGCCTCTAATGTCTCATCAAAATCTAAAATGTCAAATTTTTGCATTTTCCTCCAAACTATATATATTTGTGAAGAGATTAATGCTTATTGAACTAAATATCAATACATGCTATGCTTTAATAAATCATTCTTTATAAGAATTCCATTTATTTCAAAATGTTACAACAAAGAATTAGATGTCTCATTTCAAACTTTCTAAGTGTTAGCAACGTTTAATATATGTCCTAAAATAAGAGCGAACTAATTTTTCTTTTTAACACTTAATTTCATTAACGTTTTGAATGTTAGCCATTTACACTTTTAAAGAACTATAAACGTTTTTAAGGTTTTACATAAAAATCTTTTAAATGGCTTGTTAAAAAAATGCTTAATTTATTTTTGAAAATAGAATCTTAATTAAATATCTAAAATTGAGTTAGGTGACAATTAAGTCTCCTAAAATGTTTAATGACATTTTTTGCTATATTTTTGAAATATGTTGTTATTTCTTAAAAAGATGCTTTCTTTTTAAACGTTATTCAAGGACTGTACACTTTTTATAATAAAGCTTAAAACCTCTTCATGTAGATATATATGTTAGAAATTTTATTTCCATGTGTATTTTAAATCTCACACTTATCTATCTTTTGAATTTTGAAGAACTTTTATTATTTATGAATGCCTTTTTTAAAAACATAACCATTCATTCTAATTTATTTGTATCTGTAAAGATGCTTTTCAAAATTCATTTAATAATCGTATATTACAGAATTTATATATATGGAGTAATTAATGGCAATTTCCATCCTTTATTTATTAGTCCTCGAAGAATGCCCATTATCATCGGGAAAAGGTCAACTATTCCTTTATTTTTCCTATTCCTGTAACTCTTCTCTACATTTTCCAATAAAGAAAAATTTCCTTATTGATCCTATATTTTCCCACTTAATTCTCAACTAAGTCTCGCATCTATAGTCACAACCACTACAAAGTTTTGAAAGAAAGAACTGTATAAATTTATTTACTTTATATGAAACTTAACGTATAAAATATGGGTAAAATAAGAAAACTGAAATTCTTGTAAAATTTTAAATTTTAGAAACTGTTACATGGAAACTGCAACAATTAAAAATTTACCATTAAAATTTTCACTATTTGTCGCTTTTTAATGAAATTAAATTTTCATTCTATTTTCCTTAAAGCTCATGAATGTAAACTCTTACAGTTATTGGTTTTCCATTAACATTTTAAAGAATTCATCTTCTGTTTTCTATAAAAATATATATTTATAGTTTGTTTAATAGAAGAAATAGTAAACTTCTGAAATTTCTCCAAAAACATTTATGTTTTCAAAAATCGTATTTCTATTTTCTTTCTAAATGGAACTATTACGTAACCTAAGACTATCAATGAAATATTCCGTAGTCACTTCAAATTTTCATTTTACAATATAATTTAGTGGTATGTCAAAAATCCTTTTTTTGTAGGTTTTCTTAGCAAAGTTTTTTGCCGATTTGGAAAATATTTTTTTTCTTGTCCTTCAAACTTTCTTATTCTACCTACTCTCTTTTCAACAAAGGTTGTTGTCCTCCTTTTCACGGAAGTCTATTTTTTATCTTAACTCATTTCTTTCGTATTCTTGTTATTCCATCTCTTAACATTCCTAATAGCTGCCTTAGAAATGTATTTCATGTCCATTTTAAGTAATGCATGTTCTTATGGACATTTATTTTCTTTTTCAAAGTCAAATATTCACACCTTTGCATAATACTTCATTAGTAATTTCCGTTTTCAATATTATATCACTTATTGACCACTTCAAATTTCAAGTTTCCATATTATTATTACGAAAGTTTATACCATTTAACAAAATATGTACTTTTTCCTTAAAACTCAAGATAATCTTGTGCAATGGATATAAATTTTTCCTTGTTACTAGTTATACTTGTGGACATCTATTCCAAATTATTACTATTTATTTCTCCTTTATCTTCTCCATAAATGATAATTAAGTCAATGAATTGATTTCGATTTACTGCCTATTAAATAGAGAGTTTCAATCATTTCCACTTTCCCAACTTTGTGGTTCTTACAGCCATTATGTGCTTAAATCGATAAGGAAGGTTCTAAATGACCATTTGGTTTCTAGGATATTTCTAGAAATTGAGGTCAATCCTTTCATAGAAGGACCTACAGATACCATTTTATATAGACATACACACTCAAAGTAAATTTATGTAGTAAAACCTTTGAAAACTCTTTTACAAAATAACAAGTACGCCTCTCATACATATAATCTCCCAGTAATCGGGTAACCTAAGCTTTGATATCAAACTGTAGCGTCCTGAGAAATATCCTATCGGTAGTGGATAACATGCATCGTGGTTTAGATGGTTACCTCGAAATTGATTTTATGGCTAACCACTCGACTGTACCTAACCAGTTCATTCACATGGGAGGTGTAAGGGAAAGAGACAAAGCTTCTCCACTGTTCACAATGCGAGAACCCCTATCACCTAAGCATAAACATGCCAACAAAGTCTGGTTAATGAAAATCACATAAGTTTAAAGGAATCTATTTCCAATACTTAACAATATAAATATGTCAAGTCATGTCCAGGCAAATTCAACACACAATCACACATGCATAAATTTGGCGGACTACTTACAGTCACTTGAGGCCATTTTTTTTTTTTGAAATTGGGTAAAATTTTATTATGGGCTACTGACGGCCCAAAAGAATTGATACTGCGCACACAAACATGCAACAACATAAACAGGGCAAGACATATATAAGTCCGACAACACATCATAAAGCCACTTACAAACTCTTCTTTCCAAAATTAAACAAATCTCCAATTCACACAAATGGCGAATGGCGGCAGCTTCCCTATTGCTCATGAATTCATGGCAGCCTTAGGTTTTTACCTTCATTTCGTGATACCCGCCTCTCCAATGGATCCTCAGCTCTAGTATCAGATGGTGGTGCTCCCTTGCTGATGTACAACCTCTCGTTCGACATTTAAGAATTAATTTGACTTCTTCCTCATTAAGCTTCATAATTTCTTGTACTATCTTCGTTTATTATGAAACATCCTTCTATTTCGCTCTTTCCATAACCACCAACTTGCAGATATAATGCTAATGTTGTATTCTTTTATTTTGCGTCTATCTTAGACCGATTCCTCACTAGGTAATTCATGATGTCTTGTATTTTGTTGGTTCTTCCGCGGATGTGAAACTTATTTTGAATGCAGCTGATTAAATTTGTTGAGAACTCACATTCGAAGAACAATTGTTGATGATTTTCTTCGCTTTTCTCACATAAAGAGAAAATGTTTTCTGAAATGATACCCCACTTTAGAAAGCCTGACTCTCGTTGGTAAGCGATGCAGTAAGATTTTGTAAATGTTGCATGATAGTTTAGGTGGTATGTGACAGTTCCAATCCACTTTAGTGTCAGCAACTCTACATGCATTCCGTGCACTTTTCATTGTGAAGTTTTTGTCTAATTTCCAATTCCATTTGTCAAACTCTCTGTCAATGAATAATGGAGTAAATTCAATTTCTCTTTTTAAAGTCTATGCATGAGGCAGTCGATCACTCCTCCACGTTCCATCAGATATAATATGATTAACAAATTGGTAAGGACTCCTATAAGCTGAAAACGTAACCCAGCCCAATCTATCAATAAATGATTTACCTTTTATCCATGGATCTCTCCATAAGTCCATACCATAACCATTAGCAATTTCTTTTTCACAATTTGCAACCAGTTTATTTCTGATTTTAAGAATGGCTTTCCATGTTGTTGAAGCATTATTATCCATCGCCATGGTCCAAAAATTGGATCTGATATACCTTTTGCACATCCATCTAGCCCATAATCCCTGATTGTTGATGATTTTCCATGCTTGCTTGAGAGTAAATGCATCTCTCATTTCTCTGATTTTCCTCAGACAAACTCCACTTTCCTCTTTAGGTCTACAGAGATCATCAAATTTAATTTTATGCATTTTACCCCTCCATATAAAATCTGCACAAACATTCTCAATTTTGTTAATAGATGCATTTAGAATTTGAAAAGTTTGTAGCCAAAAATTAACTTTTACTTGAATTACTGTGTGCACTAATTCAACTCTCCCAGCAAAAGACAATAATCTGGAACTCCAACCTTGCAATTTGTCTTTGATTTTAGTAATTAGCTCTGCACATTCACGGTCAGTAATTTTGTTTGATGATAGTGGAACACCAAGATACTTCACAGGTAATTCTCCTTCAGATACACCCAGAATGTTAAACACATTAGATCTGGATATCCAAAAATTATTGAAATAGTATTTAGTTTTTAGTTCATTCATCTTAAGACCCACATACTTCTCCAAATTAAGGAATAAATCTTTTACCTTTAGAGCAGCTTTAACATTTACCTTGACACAAATTATCAGGTCATCTGCATACAACAAGTGGCTAACAGAAGGTTGAAAATTGTGAATTGGTTGTATCACTTAGTCGTACACGGCAGGTTCCATCTGGAGAGAAAAGTACTCCATTGCGATTGCAAACAGATAAGGGGATAGAGGATCCCCTTGTCTAATACCCCGGTTACTGGTAATGAATCCTTTTGGTACTCCATTGATAAGAACAGAAAAAGTAGGTGATTGAATGCACTCAGAAATTAATTTGATAATTTTCTTTGGAAAACTCATGGCTTTGAGCATATGAATGATAAAATGTCTATTAATCTTGTCATAAGCTTTCTGAAGATCAACTTTTAGACAAAATTTATCTGCACCTTGTTTGTTAAATTTCCTTACTAGTTCATGAGCCAGTAAAGATTTTTCAGATATGCTTCTACCCTCGATAAATGCACTTTGACATTCTACAATTAATTCTGGTAACACCTCCTTCATTCTATTACAAATGACCTCGCTCAAAATTTTATATAACACATTGCAACAAGCAATAGGTCGATAGTATGCTATCTTGGTTGGTTTTTCAGTTTTAGGAATTAAACATAAGAACGTATGGTTAACTTCCTTTACAATTTTACCTGAATTGAAAGATTCTTGAATTGCTGACACCAAACAATTTTCCAGACAGCTCCAATGATTCAAGTAGAAGCTGGACTCGAAACCATCGGGACCAGGGAAGGATTCAATATGAATGGACTTAATAGCCAGCCAAACTTCTTCTTCAGTGACTCTTCTGCACATCCATCGTCTCCCATCGGCATTCAGCAGTTTCCTGGAATAAATAATGGGTAAGTCAGTAGCACATTCACCATTATATAATTCCATAAAGTAGTCAACAACCTCCTGTTCAAATTTTCTTATGTCAACCAAGTTATTTCCATCCTTGTCAAGGATTTGATGATTATGATTAATGTTACGACGAACAGACATTTTGGTATAAAAGAAGTTTGAGCATTCATCGCCTTCAGAAAACCATTTTTTTTAGCTTTTTGTTTCAACTCAATAGCTTTGACTTTTAGTGCTTCTCTCAATTCTGTTTGACATTTGTGGTATTGAGACCAAACTTCGTCACTTAAGTCCCCTGCATCAATAAGTTGTAGTACATTTGACAGTTCTTTATCTAGTTGATCAACTCTATCATGCTCCTTTACCCTTGTTCCGTTCCATTCCTTTAACTTAGCTTTCAAGTCTTTGAGTAATTGCAATACTGAAAACATATGCATTTCTGCATCTTTGAATGTAACAGTGTCTAAAATATCCTCATAATCAGGCAACAATTTCCAATGATTCAATACTTGAGTCCTATATATATATATATATATATATATATATATATATATATAAGGACAAACTTCTACGATCACTTAATACCTTTCGAGGCGGACTACCCTTTGGTCATTTAAGGCCATTCTAATTTATTTTATGTGTGGATTACTCCTATGATCGCTTAATACCCTACGGATGGACCCTCGTCATTTAAGATCTTGTTTTTAATCATCAACGTAATTAAATATGCCTTCAACGTAAATCAAAGATAGTAAGCAGTCACTTATTACTTTAGGATGACAAACGATTGACTGCCATTTATGAAATTCCCCAGTGGACCCCTATGTTACTATCTAGATGTCATTACTAGCGAACTCCTAGTCGCTTAATACTTCCCTTTGACAAGCGGTTCCCTTTTCATGATTGGAGGAACTCTTAGTAGCCCATCCCTAGATCAACCTGCACATAGACCCTAATTAAGAAGCAGACAATTTCCGAAGAACTACCTCACTCATTCGAAGTCGTTTAATACCATTTAATACCCATTTAGCTTATGAGAGAAAGACATACCCGATGACCATTAAGACCTAATAAGGGCGAAAACAACGACTCCATCCCTTCTAAAGAATAAACATCAGAAGAGGCCTAATGTCCTAACTACTTAATAACCAAATAATGTAGGTCAACCACTTAATACTTATCGAGGTAGGGCTACTTCACAAAAATATATATTACACCAGACGTTTCACATTAAATCAACTTCTTATGGCGGTCAGACTTGCCGATCGGTTCTGGGCCTAATTCTAAAATAAGTAGGGCTTTACCTGACATCTTTGTGTGTTTGTTATAGAAGCCCATGGCATTAGCCATCTCACATTAACCGACTTCTTGTAGATGTTGGATATGCCAGTTTGTTATGGACAGGCTTCTACTACAAGTAGGGATTAACCTCGTGCCATATGTCATTAAAAGCCATTAAATATTCACACACATACAATTTTTCTGTTAGGAGATTTTAAATTTGAGTTCCTAATTAAACATATTAAATATGCATTTATAGTATGTTAATTATGCTATTAATAGTAATAAATAAAATGTAATTAAAGTGTGCATAAAGAAACATCCTAAACATAGAAATGTTAATTCTAACCAAAATTAAGGTTTACAAGTTTATTTCCCTAACTTCCTCAAGATAGCATATAATGTCTATTCACATTCGAATCAATAATAGGTAAATATCGTAACATAAACCAAATAACTTGTAGCCCATGTTCTAAGGATTATTTTGATAATAAAAGAAAGGATAAGTTGTAATCTGCGAATATAATATGTAATATTTTTTGTATTACTTCACTTTCATATAACATATTTACACAAAAATTAATATTTTGGTAATATGTGTCTTTTTACATTTAATCTATCTCTTTTCCAAAAAAAAATGATTTTAACATAAATAAATTATAATGCCCAAATCCATAATTCTGTATAAACTAGATTTACAATAAATAAAAAAGAAAGTAAATTAGACTAAATAATAAAATCACATAACATCCAAAAATCCAAACCTTTTCTTATATTCATAATCCAAAACCCAATAACATCACATGATTGACCATTTCCAAATTAAATAAGAGATTTGGGGATCCATATGTGTTTTTTTTGTAAAAATCCCAAATTTCGTTTAGGCATGACAATCCAAATTCTACACGTACAAGTATAGAGAACAATAAACTTAATATAGTTCCCGCTTATAGAATTACTAATAGAAGAATAAGAATGTTATGCAGAACCAAATCTAGATTGCTTCCTTGAAACGGCATACTCCAAATATTCCTCCTAAAATAGTGTGTGTGTGTGTGTGTATATATATATATATAAGAATCAAATTAGAATCTTATGTACATATAATTCTAATAAGAAATTAGATTAGAGAAGATAGAAAATGGACTAGAGAAGAAGAAGAAATCTGATTTATCCTAAATACTTGAATATAGAAAAATAGATGAGAAGCAGAATAAAGGCAGGGTTAAGATGACAATGTAGGGTTTGGGGAAGCGGCTAGGGTCTCGTTTATAGTTGATAGAGTGTGTGGGGTCCGTTAGATTATTTTTATAAAATTTGGACAACCCGTTTCAACAAAATTTATAAAAACTCCTTTATTAAATTAGCTTCTTCCCACCCTTTTCCCTTAAAGGTGGTCAACACCCTCCCTAGGAGGCCAGTCAACCCCTTTTATAGCTGATTGACTATTTCTTTTTTCTTTTGATTCTTGTCCCTCTTGTATATGCACACAAGTTTGAAATCCTTCCATTATTCCATAGGTATTTTATTGTTTTTCAGATTTATATTTACGGTTTTCATTCCATTATGCCATAGATTTTTTTTTCTAGAAATCTCGGTAATTCTCATAGCTCGAGATCGTTGAGTGTTAGATCTATAGAAAGACTAGACACTACAAAATCAATGAAAAAGTGCATCGAAGGACCATGAAGAGAAGGCAGAGGCAAATGTTACTTCCACATCAGGAGGAGATAAAGCATTGACATGCTCTTTGGAGAGCAAAGAAGAGCCTTGGGTGCTAGACTCTGGAGCATCATTCATGCCACTTCACAAAAAGAGTTCTACGAAAGGTACCTCCTTAGAAATCTTGGAAAGGCATATCTTGGTGACAATCAATCTTGTGGTATCATCGATAAAGGTGCTGTGATGATTATGTTAAATGAATCAGTTTAGGATCTAAAGAATGTCAGACACACAGCTAACCTAAGAAAGAATTTTATCTTCTAGTGAAGGCTACACTATGACTTTCTATGATGATAATTGGACAATTTTAAAAGCATACAATGACAATCGCTAAACAAGAAGAGTGGAGCTCTTTAAATGATAGTAGAGCATAAAATTCAGTCATGTTGCATCTAGTAATGAAAACTCTAACATATGGCATAAGAGGCTAGGCCATACGAGTGAGAAGGGGTGAAGATTACGCACAAAGAGGAAATTTATAAGTTCACAGTCAGTGTAATTAGGCATGTGCAAAGATATAATACTTGGAAAGCAGAAGAGGGTCAACTTTCAAACAAATGGTAGAACCCCATAGAAGGACAGATTAAAGCTCGTTCATTCCGATATTTGGATGCCAACGACCATCTCATCCATTGGTGGTAAGCATTACTTCATTACTTTCATCGATGATCACCCACGGAAGATATGGGTTTGCTTTTTAAGGCACAAATCTGAAATGTTTGAGACTTTTGGGAGATGGAAAGCTATAGTCGAAAATGGGACAAGTCTAAAGATCAAAAAAATTAAAACTGACAATAAAGATACCAAATTCAAGAACATCTATTATGAGAATGAGATCAAAATGCATAGAACCATGTTAGTATGCCTCAACACAATGGTGTAACTGAGCATATGAATCGAACATTGATAGAAAAAGCTAAAAGTATCCGTATACAATCAGGTCTACTAAAGTAGTTATGGGCATAAGTAGTTAATGTAGTAGCTTACTTGATCAACCAAGGTCCATCGGTTCCATTAAAGAACAAAATACCAAGGAAGTCATGGAATGGAAAAGCGTTAAAACTATCTAATCTAAAAGTTTTCAGTTGTATATCTTATATGCATATAAATGATCAAGGCAGGATTAAGCTTTATCCTAAATTTAAGAAATGTACTCTCATCGGCTATGGCAAGGATGAGTTTGGATACCACATTTGGGAGATGAAAACAATAAGGTGATTTGCAGCCGTGATGCGATTTTTAACGAAAGAATATTGTACAAAGGTACACATAAAATAGAAGTCAATAATGAGTGAGCCAGTATTTGCAGATGCAAATGATATTCCAGATAGTCTCAGAATAAAACCTGTTGTAACAACTTTTGGCTAGATGAACTTGTTGATACAACGAAAGGGATAAAATATAATATCTCAAAAAGATGTACCGTATATAAAATCATCATAAATGTCAGATACGACGAGTCTTAATATAAAAAAGGTACATCAACAACTATCTCAATAACATAATCATAATAATAATACTGCCATAAAAAACTAAAGCCAGCATCGTCGGGATCCATTTCTGAAATATCACTACTCATCACTGATCTATGTGTCCTCACCTACTAACCTGTTTATGTTAAAAGAAGGGAGGTCATAACATAAAGTTCTAGTGAATGAAAATCATATAAGTTAAGGAATGACTATTTTCTATATTTGGCAGTGTAAATTCTTCATGTTATGTTTATGCAAACAAAAAACACACCACTAATCATATGAGGCGGACATCCTTACAGTCACCTAAGGCCTTCATGTTTATATAAGAGTGGGCATCCTTACAGTCAACTAATACCCTATGAGGCGGGCTCTACCCAGCCACTTAAGGCGATTACCTTATTTATTGACTACTGATTATTATTATCACTTAATACCCTATGGTGTTACCCGAGCCACTTAAGACCTCATCCCTAATGGCAACGTTGTTAAATATATACTCTCCTTGTAGGTCAAGAGATAGTAAACAACCACTTAATACCAAGTTTAGGTAAAAGCACAACTTCGTTTAAGAACCTCCTAGCGAACCTCCTTGTTACTATCTAGTTACCCTATGGGTGAACTCCTAGCCACTTAATACTTCCCTTAGATGGTGGTTCCTTTAGGGCATTTATATTAGCTGTCCTCAACTCATCCCTCACTAAGTCTCTAGATAAGAAGCAAAAATTTCTTGGAGAGCAACCATATTCATACGCTATCGTCTGTTAGGACCATTTAATACCTTATAAGAGGAAGGTGAACCCAATGACCATCTAAGACCTAGAAGGGAGGGTCCCATGACTCTGGTCCAAAACCAAGGAACGAACCTTAGGAACGGACCTAATCCTAGCCACTTAATACCCTATAAGGTTGGTCATCCACTTAATACCTTCTCAAGGCATGCCTACTTCACACACACACACACATATATACACACACACATATATATGTATATATATTTAGGTTTCTTCCTCTAATTGGGGAGGGAATGACGATCTACATCGATCGCCTGTAACTGCCTCAATTCCTCAAACCCAATACAATTTGTCAAAAATAACTAGTGCGATTCATTCAGACCAAGTAATATATCTGGATCTTAGGTAATTCCCTACCCGAGTTCCAATTTTCAACCCCTAAAAAAATTAAAAGTTGGCGATTCAAGACTTCAGAAGATCAAGCCTCCATAGGGGATAGATTTAATCCGACCCATACCAATTTCCAAAGGAGGAGCTAAGTATGTCGTAGTAGCCATCGACTACTTCACCAAATGGGTGGAGGCAGAACCCCTTCCGACAATCATGTCTAAAAAGGTGCTAAGATTCATAATAAAGAATATTGTTACCCGTTTTGGAATCCCTCACAAAATCTTACCAAATAATGGAACACAATTCAAGAGCGAAAAATTCACTCAGTTTTGTTAGAAAAATGGAATCATTAAAAGTTTTTCCTCGGTGGCCCATCCAAAGGCTAACCGAGCTGTGGAAGCTACCATGTAACACCCCGAAATTTTAACAACACTAAAGAAGACAAATTAAAGGATAATTAATATAATACTCAGAATTAAGGGAAACGGACTACACCATTGCATTCGTCTCATAATTTTGGTCAAAATTGACACCTGATTTGCGTAAAACGGACACCGTATGAAGAAGTTATTAAGGTTTGAAATTTGTATACGTGCAAAGGAATTATATATATATATATATATATAATAAGTCCAGAAGTCAAAAATCGTTTCAAAACAGTTCAAATCGCAGAAATTTGGTGAGCGGAAAATTCCCGCCCAGGGGAGTTGACCCCATTATGGGGATGTCGACCCCTGGGTCGACCCCTTAAGGGGGGTGTCGACCTGTGGGTCGACCCCGTTAAGGAAGGGTCGACCCCCCTGAACAGATCTGAGCAGAATTCGTTTCTCTGAATGTGAACTCCTTTCTTGACCTGGTTCGTTGGTTCTAGGCTATAAATAAGACCCCATTCCTCTTGTTTTCTCTATTCTAAAATCAATGGAGGACTAGATGCTGCTTTTGCCTAGACTGAATCAAACCTTTTCCTTCTTCAACAATCAAATTATTCAAGTGTAGATCTGTGATTCAACATCTGCTATTCTTCTTTTATTTTTCTAGATCCAAACACTATGAGTTTAAGTTACTTTTAGATCTAAATAATTAAAAAGTAAAACTTGATATGACTTTAACTTGGATCTATGACTATAACTGCATGAATCATATCAGATCTGTTATAACTTGTGTATCTTTGATATTCTGACATGACTATGACTTAGATCTTACCCTTTATCATGTCAGATCTACCTTTGGTTGTAGATCTAATTCACTGTTTAGATCACCTTATACTTGTTCTATTATGTTTTTGTCCAAATCAGATCTATTATTAGTTGGACATATAAATCATTGTTTAGATCATATCATGCATGTCCCTATTATGTTAGAATCAGTTCTATTATCATATGTTCACTAGATCAGTGCCTATATGCCTACTTGTCATTATGTCACTAGATGTTTTATGCCTTTTTCTGCTATTATATGTCTATCATGTTAATATGATCATCTCTACTTTATTCCCTCTATCTTTTCCCTTTTTATTTTTATATGGTCAGGCTACCTTCGAGCCTAGGCATGCTGCTAAAATATGCGAATAAGTTAGATTGGGAATGCGGGAAAATGTTAAATTGGGGCATAAACTGTAATTGAGAATTCAGGCATAACTTGAATGGAATATATGAATGTGAATTTGGGACATAAATTCGCTCATGATTAAAGACCTTAATTTGGGCATATAGTTCATTATGAACATAACTTGGGAAAGGAGCGTGAAAACCTATAATGACATAGGTATAATTGATTAATAATGGAAACAGAATTACAATAACTGAAATTAGAATTGTGCTTAGACACGAGGTTTGTAACGACCCGCATTCTACGCATCAGAGGATCGTAGAATATTTATTTCCTTTTCATATGAAGTCTTATGGTCATGTCACTTTAGGGAACGGCTATTGGGGTCATTTCACATGTTTACGATTTTTGCCGAATTTTAAATGACCGTTTTGCCCCTAGAGAATCTTGTTTCGCCTTTAACTTTTGATTGGTAAGGAGATTTGACCTGAAACCACTTCCATTAGATTAGGATGATGGTTTACCTTTCTGTAGAGTGGTCACATTAATCAAACGAACTTACCGTTTGGGAGATATGGCTGAATTAAGGTTTAGAAGGTGAAAACAGCTTAATCGAGCCAAATAGGGTGATTGGCAGCTAGGCCCACTGGGGAATTTCGGGATTAGTGGTATTTAAGGACTGAAAGGGACTAGAGAATCCCTTCTTTGTCATTTTTGCAGCTGCCACTTTCATTTCTTCAACCCTAGTAATGGCTTCTACCTTCTAAAAACACATTTAATCACCTTCTAATCAAGGATTAAGCTAATCAACATCAAATCAAGTTAAAATAGCATCAAATCAGAGTTGGAGCTGCTGTGTTGCATAGAGATTCGACCCAAATCAGAGATATTTTCAGATCTAAGATTAATTTGTGGCTAAGGTGAGTGATTTGCATTGTTTTGCACTGATTATGGTCAAATAGGGGTGATTAGTGTTAATTAACAAAATTGTGCATGTTAAAATTCTAAATTTTTTTTTAGAAATTATTAAATATTATTTTATGCCTCTGTTAGAAATTTGGGTTAATTTGGACATGTTTTTCTAATCGTAAGGTTAAATCATGATTAAGGGGATTAAGGGGAAAATCATAGTTTTGGGTATGTTTGATCCATATTTGCATGTTAAATTGTTGTTTTGGTGTTTATGGTTGATTATATATGTTGCTATTACTGTTTGGAATGATTTGTGATTGCATAGGAAAGTTAGATTGGTCCAAAACACCATCGTAAGGTGTAGGTTGCTTACTGAAAAAAGTTATGGAAATTGGTCATTCCCGTTCGTGAAGCACCTGTCCCTCACGACCCGACTCCTAGGATGGTGAAATATCCTTACACCACGACCCCTAGGATCGTGCAGCACCCTCACACCACAACCACTAGGATCGTGTAGCACCCTCACACCCCGACTCCTAGGATGGTGAAGAATCCTCATGACCCGACTCTTAGGATGACGAAGCATCCTCACGACCCAACTCATAGGATGGCAAAGTATCCTCACAACCCGACCCCTAGGAACGTGAAGCACCCTCACGACCCAACCCCTAGCATCGTGAAGCACCCTCACACCGTGACCGTGAGGAAGATGGCGAACTCTCACACCCCGACCGTGAGGAAGATGGCGAACCCTCACACTCCGACCGTGAGGAATAGGGCGAACCCTAGGAGGGCGACACCTAAGATAGAAGACCACGACCAAGAAAGGGATCACGAGTGGGTCCCATAACCCGAAGGTGGTCTACGATCCGACCACCTGTCACGTACTGGAGCAGACTATGAACCGAGCCTTGGTGTCATGAGTCACGAGCGGAAGGAGGAACCACGAGCTGTACTTAGGGCGAACCATGAGCCGAGGAAGCTGATCACGAACAGGAGCTTCGAAGCACCATGAATTGATATGGAGGATCACGAACTGAACTGAAGGATGAACGGGGATGATGACGAAAACCCGAGATGCAAAGGTAGTTCAAATGAGAGGTTATTACTCAGGATCCCAAAGGAGGCCAACGAGTTAACTTCATGAATTGGACTTTGCTGCGGGACGTTTGCAAAGGGGTTATCGATATCCATAACTTTAGTTCACCACTGAGAGATGGATTAGTGGCTATGGATCAGTGCAATGGAGTCATTGTGACCCCATGGAGCAAAGTAATCGTTGCAAAGGATTTGGTGATTGGGTGGTGGATATCGTATGCTTTACGCACTGAGTGAGAGATGTGAGGATGATTGCTATGTTTGATGTTTGCTATCACCATGACATGCACACCCCCATGTTACTTTTACACTTTTTGTTAGTATTACCTTAGAGTACTGTACATCTTGTTGTGCTAACTCTTTGGTTGCAGGTCCAGGTTCAGGTATGATTGGATTATACCTGTTATTGTTCTGTTTTGTTGCTTATCGTTCATGCTAGACTTTTGTCTGACCTAGAGTTTTATGTCTCTTCTTATTACTCTGGGTGCTCCTAAACGAGCAGACTAGAGACAGGTTAGGTGATATGCACGAGTAGTTGTCCGTAGACGAGCAGGAGGCTTCTATGTATTATTTACATATAACTCCCTGTGTTGTTGTTGGTCACTACTTTGGGCATTAATAGTGTACCTTTCCTTTCTTTCCTTAGAGACAGTATTTTTAAAGTTGTAATAATGGTTTCTATCTTAAGCTGTATTTTGGATTCCGCTGCTATGATGCTTATGGTTTAGTGTTCAGCTTATGCACTGTCTCGCTTGTTTTATGTCAAAGTTATGTTATTATTATATTTTATTCCATGCGCTGTGAGAGATACTACAGGTTCCTTGTTAGTTCACCCTTATGTTTCTTTTCTTCTGACGACCGTCCCGTGCTGGTTGGACATCGACACAACGCGTTTCTTTGGAAATGTCGGCTGGTTCGGGGAGGGTAGTCACATTTGGTATCAGAGCTTTAGGTTGCGTAGTTAACCTAGGGGAAGACACCAGGGATAGATAGTATACGTATATGAGAGCGCGTATTTGTGATATTTTGGTTTTCAAAAGCTATATATATACTATTAGTGTATGTAAGGATGAAGTCGCAATGCACTGGCACCATTATGGAGACGGTTAATCGTTTTCTCTTTACAGATTTGATGATGAGCCGATATACATGGAGTACTGATTCAGGGGCTAATAATAGGAATGTCCCTGATATGAGGACGATGTTCACTACTTTCATGCGAGAGATGCTTAGGGATGCTCGGGGAGTAGTTCCGAATGCTGCTAACGGTGGTGGTTTAGTAGTGCAGGCGCTTAGGGCCGATTTCTCCAAGCTTAACAAGGATTATACTAGTCTTGGTGGGAAGCCGTTCCACGGAATGGAGTCGGCTACGGATGTTCAAGAATGGTTGGATAGTTGTGAGCGCATCTTCGAGGACTTAGGAATCGATGATGCCATGAAGAGAAAGTTAGCATCGCATCAGCTTCAAGGACGAGCTATGAATTGGTGGAATGTTATTAAAGCAGCTCTTCCTGAAGATCAAGTTACTTGGAATAAGTTTATGACTCGTTTCAGCGAAAAGTTCATTCCAGCTGCTTACAAATCTGAATTGTTTAGGAAATTTTTTGGAGCTTAAGCAGAATGGTAGGGCAGTCTCGGAAGATATTGCTGAGTTCGATACTTTATCGAAGTATGGATTATCTCTTATCGACACTGCCGAGAAGAAGAATGAGAAGTTCATAACCGGCTTAGATGAGTAATTAGGGGAAAGGCTGATAAACCACATCAGCAAGACGTTCGAGTCTATAGTGAGGAAAGCATTGAGATCGGAGAGTCTTTACCCTAAGTCAAAGGCCGATGTTGCTATTGCATCTGTAGAGGAACCAAAGCCGCAAGCTAGCGGTGGAGGTAAGAAGGAGTCTGAGAATAAGAGAAAACAGGATCAGACCAAGGGTGGTCAGAAAAAGAAGGACAAGAAAGATAAAGAGTGCTTTAGTTGTGGCAAGAAGGGCCACTATGCTAGAGATTTTCAGGAAAAGCCTGGGGAAAGGAAGTGCTTCAATTGCGGCCAAGTGGGGCATCACAAGGATAAATGTCCACAACCTCCTAAAGGGAAGAAGATCGTGAAAGCATATGCTATCAATGATGTTCCTTCTTCGTCGAATGCCTCAATTGCGGCGGAGAAGGGAAAGGGCATTGTTATTCGAAGTATGCTTTCTATTTATGATGTTCCTGTTCGATTTTTGTTTGATATTGATGCTTTCCATTCCTTCTTATCTAGTGACCTGGTAGATAGATTGGAATTGGAAACCGAGAGACCTTTAGTTGCGACGAACCCGATCGGTGGTTTTACTAGCCTTTGCATGATTTGTTGTAATGTGGTCTTATCGGGTTATGGATGTATGTTTGCTTGTGATTGCTTAGTTGTTTTGCTAGTATCATCTCACGTAGATTGTCTGAATTCGGAGGAGATGCTCCTTGAGTGCTTATCTGATATTGATTTAGGCCTTTGGGGCTTGTGTTTAGGGTATGTCGAGTTCGACTAGAATGGTTTGCGTGAGATATAAGTAGTTGTTGTGATTTCCATTGAATGATATCTCAGCTTACTCGAGGAGTGATGTGCAGCCGTGGCATAATAAGACTGTTCAATGGTATAGACTGCCCCGAGTTGGATTCGATAGGGCTAGGAGATGACTCGAGTGGGACTTGAGGAAGCTGCAAGCTAATGGATTGTTTAGGACCCTATGTTGATGTTCTCTTTGGTTCAAGAATGGTAGAACTTCGAAGGGATAAGATGTGCTCGTTGATCATGGAGATGCAACGAGGGCTAGGACGATTCAAGTTGGACTTGAACTCGTAAAAGAAAAATGGTTATTCGTTGATCTTGGAGATGCAACGAATAGAGAGACGACTCATGTTGGACTTGAGATTTGTCAGTAATGGATACTCGAGACTGGGTCAGAGTATGTGGGTAGCTCTTCTGATGAGAGTACGAAGAAATCGTTGATACTTAGAGTGTTCTAGGCAGACTCGAAGCAGGGGTATCTGGGGACGCCCGTTACCTTGGATCCGTTGGACGTGATCTAGTTATCCTTGGAGGATAAACGTACGTTGGACGTACGGTAGTCCGTATGGAGGCGGGGCTTCTATTAGCCTTAGGATTGGTTGGACTAGTCAAGTAGGCATCGATGTATGTATTGAGGCGGGGCTTCCATTAGCCTTGGGATTGGTTGGACCAGTCAGGTAGGTATCAACGTATGTATGGCTTTGGCACGTGATAGATATGACATGTTTGATGGATGCTATGGTTGCTATGTTTTCTCCTATTTTTGTTCCCTTGAGTAGACTATCACCTGTAGGATTCTGGTAATAGAAAATGAAGAGATGGCAGCATACACGGATGCCTGTGCTACCGGACTAGGTGCGATAGCTGATGCATTGAATAGGAGACATGACAGTTTAGATGCTATGTTTCTTGAATGGAAGCAACTGGAGTATATCATGGGATATGATCTCAGACGTAAGTATGGATTGGATCCAGAAATGTTAGCAAGTTTGATGGTTAGACCGACTTTGATTGAGCGGATGATTCCAATCAAAGGAACGATCCTAACCTATTGGAAATCATCTCCAAGGTAGAAATGGATATCGATAGCAAGGAGATGAGCAAGTATGGACTTGATAGAGAAGGATGGCTTTGAAAGAATGGGGGACTGGTTGTACCCAATGTTAATGAATTGAGAGATGAAGTACACGAATTGCCAGTTAGTTAAAACTGAGCAAAAGGAGCCTAGTGGTTGTTACAACCGTTGGAAATTCTCGAATGGAAATGGGAACAAGTCTCAATGGATTTCATTGATGGTTTACCAAGGACTAGATTGGATCATGACAGTATTTGGGTGAATCATGTATTAGAGGATCTCTTGAGGGCTTGTATATTAGATTTTGGTAGGTCATGGGATGACCATTTGCATCTAGTTGAGCTTGCATATGATAACAGTTATCTATCTAGAATTGGTATGGCTCCATTTGAAGCTTCGTACGGAAGATGGTGCAACTCATCGTCATGTTGGTTAGAGACGGGTGAGAAATTTGTGCTTGGACCAGAAGTAATAAGAGAAACTTCAGATAAAATGGCGGGAGTTAACAACGTATTTCATGTTTCCCAGTTAAGAAGTTTGTGCACGACCCTAATGTGACTATTTCACCAAATCAGTTGGACGATATCGAGGTAGAACCCAAGGTGGTTGGGAACCACAAGACGATTCGTATTGTTGGACACGATACGAAACTACTTCGAAGGAAGACGGTGAAGCTAGTCAAAGTCCAGTGGGATGGGAATGAGAAAGACTGTACTTGGGAAACAGAGAAGAGCATAAGAAAGTCGTATTTAGAACTCTTTGCCTGGTAAGATTTTAATAGTGATAGTTTCTTCCCTCGTTGGTAAACCGCATGCTAGGATAGGCTTGTTGTGTTTGTTATGTATGTTTGATTGATTGCAAATAATTGATAGGCATGCAGGAACCTTTGTATGTTTTTGTTAAGGAATGTCGGGGGCGAAATTTCTTAAGGGGGGAAGAATGTAACGACCCGCATTCTACACATTGGAGGATCGTAGAATATTTATTTCTTTTTCATATGAAGTCGTATGGTCGTGTCACTTTGGGGAACGACTATTAGGGTCATTTCCCGTGTTCATGATTTTTGCCGAATTTTAAATGACCATTTTGCCCCTGGTGAACCTTGTTTCGCCTATAACTTTTGATTGGTAAGGAGTTTTGACCTAAAACCACTTCCATTAGATCCAGATGATGGTTTACCTTTCCGTAGAGTGGTCACATTAATCAAAGGGACTTACCGTTTGAGAGATATGGCTGAATTAAGGTTTAGAAGGTGAAAAACAGCTTAACCGGGCCAAATAGGGTGATTAGCAGCTAGGCCCATTGGGGGATTTCGGGATTAGGGGTATTTAAGGACTGAAAGGGACTAGAGGAACCCTTCTTTGTCATTTTTGCAGCCGCCACTTTCATTCGTTCAACCCAAGTAATGGCTTCTACCTTCTAAAAACACCTCTAATCAACTTTTAATCAAGGATTAAGCTAATCAACATCAAATCAAGTTAAAATAACATCAAATCAGAGTTGGAACTGTTGTGTTGCATAGAGATTCGACCCAAATCAGAGATATTTTCAGATCTAAGATTAATTTGTGGCTAAGGTGAGTGATTTGCATTGTTTTGCACTAGTTATGGCCAATTATGGGTGATTAGTGTTAATTAACGAAATTATGCGTGTTAAAATTCTGGAAAAATGTTTAGAAATTCTTAAATATTATTTTATGCCTCCGGTAGAAATTTGGGTTAATTTGGACATGTTTTACTAATCGTAAGGTTAAATCATGATTAAGGGGATTAAGGGGAAAATCATAGTTTTGGGTATGTTTGATCCATATTTACATGTTAAATTGTTGTTTTGGTGTTTATGGTTGATTATATATGTTGCTATTACTGTTTGGAATGATTTGTGATTGCATAGGAAAATTAGATTGGTCGAAAATGCTGTCATAAGGCATAGATTGCTTGTTGGAAAAAGTTACAGGAAATTGGTCATTCCTGTTCGTGAAACACCTGTCCCTCACGACCCGACTCCTATGATGGTGAAGTATCCGCACACCACGACCCCTAGGATCGTGCAACACCCTCACACCAAGACCCCTAGGATCGTGCAGCTCCCTCACACCCCGACTCCTAGAATGGTGAAGTATCCTTACGACCCGACTCCTAGGATGTTAAAGCATCCTCACGACACAACTCCCAGGATGGCGAAGTATCCTCACGACCCGACCCCTAGGAACATGAAGCACCCTGAAGACCCAACCCCTAGGATCGTGAAGCACCCTCACACCGCGACCGTGAGGAAGATGGCGAACCCTCACACCCCGATCGTGAGGAATAGGGCGAACCCTAGGAGGGCGACTCCTAGGATGGCGAGCCAGAAGACCACGACCAAGATAAGGATCACGAGTGGGTCCCATGACCCGAAGGTGGTCCACGATCCGACCACGTGTCACGAACTGGAGCAGACCACGAACCGAGCCTTGGTGTCATGAGTCACGAGCGGAAGGAGGAACCACGAGCTGTACTTGGGGAGAACCACGAGCCGAGGAAGCTGATCACAAAACGGAGCTTCGAAGCACCACGAGTCGATATGGAGGATCACGAACTGAGCTGAAGGACGAACAAGGATGATGACCAAAACCTTAGATGCAAAGGTAGTTCAAATGAGAGGTTATTACTCAGGATCCCAAAGCGGACCAACGAGTTAAATTCATGAGTTGGACTTTACGGTGGGACGTTTGCAAAGGAGTTATTGATATCCAAAACTTTAGTTCACCACTGAGAGATGGATTAGTGGCTATTGATCAGTGCAATGGAGTCATTGTGACTCCATGGAGCAAAGTGATCGTAGCAAAGGATTTGGTAATCGGGTGGTGGATATCGTATGCTTTACGCACTGAATGAGAGATGTGAGGATGAATGCTATGTTTGATGTTTGCTATCACCGTGACATGCACACCCCCATGTTACTTTTACACTTTAAGTTAGTATTACCTTAGAATACTGTACATCTTATTGTACTAACTCTCTGGTTGCAGGTCCAGGTTCAGGTATGATTGGATTATACCTGTTATTGTTCTGTTTTGTTACTTATCGCTCATACCAGGCTTTTTGTCTGACCTAGAGTTTTATGTCTCTTCTTATTACTCTGGGTGCTCCTAAACGAGCAGACTAGAGACCGGTTAGGTGGTATGCGCGAGTAGCTGTCCGGAGACGAGCAGGAGGCTTCTATATATTATTTACATATAACTCCCTGTGTTGTTGTTGGTCACTACTTTTGGGCATTAGTAGTGTACCTTTCCTTTCTTTCTTTAGAGACAGTATTTTAAAGTTGTAATAATGGTTTGGATCATAAGTTGTATTTTGGATTCCGCTGCTATGATGGTTATGGTTTAGTTTTCAGCTTATGCACTGTCTCGCCTGTTTTATATCAAAGTTATGTTATTATTATATTTTATTCCATGCGCTGTGAGAGATCATACAGGTTCCTTGTTAGTTCACCCTTATGTTTCTTTTCTTCTAACAACCATCTCGTGCTGGTTGGACATCGACACATCGCGTTTCTTTGGAAACGTCAGCTGGTTCGGGGCGGGCCGTCACAAGGTTAGATTACACTTGTGGTGGAAGTCTGTCCGGAACCGCTCGACATAACCAGCGACCACAAGTGGTGAATCTAATGTGAGGGGTCTAAGTGCATAAACACGTAATGTGCTAAGACATGAGGTTAAGTGCGATTTGTGGAATAAGTCTGCTCAGACCCAACCAGCATATCCAGCGTCCACAAGTTGTAGACTTAATATGAGAGGTCTAGGCATAAACATATATATAAATATATTTATATGAAAAGATAGAAATAAATGGCACTAATTGTAATTAATGGTGATGAATTGGAATAAACAGGGAATGAGAATAACCTATTATAGTTAATTGCATTAATGAGAATGTTATATAATAGGTAGGCTTGTCCAAGGAACAAGTGGAAATTATAACGTAAGTTATAATAAAAGGAACGGAAAACTTATTAGTAACCCTAGTTAAGGAAACAAAGTTAATAAGTAAACAACGACAAGATGTAGTGATATGATAAACAGAAAACGGGTGAAGTTACTTAATTACATATTAAGTAAGACATGTTATTGTAACTATGGAGTCAAACAATGAATAATAAAAAGGGATTATTATTAGAGTTTATGCCCTAGAGGCAATTCATTTGATGAGATAGATAACACTGTTGATGTTATTGTTTTATTTGGAATAAAATAATATTCTATTATATTATATTTACTGTGTAATATAAATATTAATGTAATAGAAGTCCTTAGAATTATAATAGGGAATTATATAGTTCGAGTAAGACTTGAATTTGAGATTATATAATATGATAAGTATTATAATTCTTAAATGTCCTTAGTCGAGTTTTATTGTTTATATAGGACAACAATAATATGTTGAGACTAGTATATTGATTGACTGATGATCACATCTCATTGATCATTATACGTGATATTAGAGTCAAGATATAAATACGTATTGGAGACTAGCGTATTGGGCTGACCTACCGTGAGATAACTACATGGAATATAATTAACAGTATCATAAGTTATTCTCATAGTGACAGTGATGTAACGGTCCTCAGACATGAAATCATTATAATTTTATTCGACAATATTTGTGTTTTGATATCATCTAAAGTTATTTCGTAACAGAGTAACGATAATGGTGATCATTGGATACATCTCGAATCAAATGAAAATTATGAATGATCTAGATGGAATTTAACCCTATGATATATTCGTAATGATATCCATGGGCCTCTTGATTGAGTGAGACTGTGAAATGCATGGTCGTGCTAAAATATTGATTTGTTTTAAACAGTTTACTCATCAATCAAGATAAATGGATTAAATTATTAAGAGGGTGATACGATCCATGCCTCCAGTTTAATCCTGGATATAATGATTAAAAGGATTATATTACATTGATACACTGATCACGGAAAGGTTGTATCGAATCGTTGATCTTATCATAGCTTGGGTAGCAGCGACGTATTGCTAGATGCCAATCACTGTTTATGATTTTAAATACGATTTAAGATCATTGCCAACGTTATAATAACCTATAGTCTCACACACTTAAAATGTTATAAAGGGTAAACATTTATTGGATAAATAAATTATCAAATCTATTGATATTTTATTTAATGTTGAAATGGTATATTGATGGGTTCCTCATTTTGTGGTACGCGTTCAATTTATAAAGGAAAGCGTTCCCTTTATAAAACACACATGAGCCATCTGATGTGTAGGAGATAAGATTGAAAAACATAAAACCCTACTGCAGTTTCCTTTTAAATAAAAACAAATAAATGGCGGCTAGCACCAAATTCCTTTCTATCTTTAATTCAATCAAAGGGGAAATGTTTGTGTGGATACTTATGGAGGCTCGCTGCTTTGGGGGCTGAGATTCGATTCAACCCTCTATATTCTCGCAAGCATTCACAGATCTGATAATGGAAACTCGATTCAGTTATGTTCATCCTTGGAATTGCAGACGACAGGTATAAACCTTAAATTCTATAGATGACGGTTTATTATTTTGCATAGATCCCAGATTTTAAAGTGTTAAAATTGTTAAAACTGGAACCCGATTAGATCGAGATTCCTTATAGTGGTATCAGAGCCAGCTTGCAAAATTGATATTTCGATCTAAAATTGGGTTTTGTGCTTTGTTTTAGTAGCTAATCGATAATGATTGAAACCCTAGATTCTAGAATTAAATTTAATACGATCCAAAATGTGGAATTGTTTCATTGAAAAGATAATTATATCTGATATGAAATGTAAAATTGTTTTATAGTAAATAAGATTTTATATTTGATGTAAAACTTGGATTTGAATTCGATATTAATTCTGGAAATCAAGCCTATTTAATATTGTCATTAATTTCTAGCATAACACGACTGATCTAATACAACTGAATATCTCAATTATATTTGTATCAGTTAATCTATAAGAACACTTTCAGGTTATAAATCAATAAGATATTTGATTACTGTAAAATTAAAAGGTTGACTTTGTTGTATTGATTTATGGCCCTATAGTCGAGCCTTTCAGGTTTTACAATTACATAAAATTGTTTATGTATATTTGGATTTGTTCTCTAACAAGTATTAAACTAAACATCAAAATGTTTGATTGACAAGTCTTCATATCCTGATTTAATCATATATAAATATTTGATTAAAATGATTTTATTGGTTGATAAATCAGTAAGATGATTTTCAGATTATTTTGATTTATTGAAATCGTTTAAATGGAAATTTGTTAAGACAAATTCTCTGAATGGATCTTAAAACATGCAAGTAAAATCATTTTTTTTTGATTTAGTCTAAACATTGTTTTCTGATTTATCTTTATAGCTGATTTAAAATCAGAACAATTTATTTTATTTTATTGCAGAATAGTCTGTTTTAAAATATAAATGGCATTAAAAATCCACATAAACTATACATGGTTATGCATTTACATTACAGTGAATAGAATAAGTTCTATTTACCATAAATGCATTATGTATGTTCATAAACATATGATGTAACTTGATGATCATATAATATATACATATGTATGTGATATATATATAAAGATACATATGGATTTTAATTTTTTTTGTTTAAATCTGATTTCATCATTACAGAAAAATTGTTTTACTGTTTTAGTTTTATACTATTTGTAATGGAGCCTGGACATGCCATAGGAATTTATGTATATAAATATGTAAATTGATTTATCAGTGTATTTCGACAGTGTTCCGAACACTTGTATATGATACAAAAGTATGTAAAATTTATATGTATTATTACAGATGTGAAATCTATTCACTAAAAGGATAATTTTATATTTGATATGAAATGAAATCTGATATTAAAGTTTGATTAATATTAGATGTTAACACAGTGATACATCCATATTGCTAAATCCTGTGGCATTTAACAATAGCATATTATAAATCTATAACATGTGCATTATTTCGTATATGTTTGGATTTACTGGTTACATAAATCCCGTGAAAACTGTTTGACAGTAAAACTGGGTATACCTCTGTTTTGAATTGAAAAAACCAAACTTTGTTAACTTAGTGAAAATGTTATGGGTAACAATTTTGATCGATGATTAGAAACTTTATATATATCCATTATGTATGCAAGCACATCCTAAAATATAAATCCGCTGTGTTCTCTACTCTAATGCTAGTCATGGATTGTATTTAGATAGTTTGATCTTTTGAAAAACATAATTTGGTATTAGATATTGATTTATGTTTGGATACTACATTCATGGATATTAAACCTTTAGGATCTTGATAGCTGCATTAACCTTTTGATTTTAATTGATGATTGGGTCACCCTACCTGAATTAACAATCTTTATTCCATAATCAAAATGATTATTTGAAATGGGGATAAATGTTATATCTTAGTTAACCATGTATTTGATTTTGATCAAAAACAGTTTTGGTTATCTGAACCTTCAGGTTTTGGTTTTAACAATATCTGATTTAAAGAAATTAAGTATTGTTAAGGCCTTTTCTATTCTAACTTATAAATTCAGAAACCTGACTTTAATTTTAATCTCAGAAAATGATATTATCCTTTTGTTGAAATTTTTGTATTTGAAGTGCACACTCAAGGCCCCATGAGTTTTACACTTACATTATACAGATAATAATGAAAGACCGACTTAAGGCCATAACAAGTGTATTATGGTATTGTATACTCTGTAAAATGCATAAAAGTTGTAGTTTATATTAGTATAAATTTAACATATGTATTGACATATATGAAACTAACCTGCTATGTCAAAGCTGCATATGCACTTCTATAAAACTTTATGTATACTCATGATGATAAGTATACAATATATACATGTGATTTCATATAAAAGAAAAATGATTTCCTGGTCTTAGTTTTATGCTACTTGTGTTAGTTATTGTAACATGATACTAAATTATATCATAAGTTAAAATTGGCCACTCATGATATACTGATATCATGAAACTCTGATATGGTGATATAAATCTGAGTTATTAACACAGTTTATTGTTATAAATTGGAGTTTAAATGTATCATACATCATGTATAATGACCTGTGTTTATATGGTTAATACCTTATATGATGTTTAACATTTAAATCTGGACAGTTTGAACTGTTTAAATCAGGGCAGTCTAAAATATTTTAATATGGAATAATTAAGATGTTTAAGTTTGCATAGTTTGTATATCGTATTTTAGGTAGTCTAAAATGTTTAGATCTGAACAGTATGAATGCCTATATCTGGATACTTCAAAATGTTTGAATCTGAGTGTTTGTATTGCAATTTTAGGTGCACTGGCTATAGCAAATATGATTTGCTAATATTTCATCCTCGTTTTACAAATTCACATCATATGTATGTATGTATGTAAAAGGATACTTCAAAATCCTAATGGTTTAAAACTATAAATGGTATTTACAAGCATGAACACTAATTTGGTTTTAAAATTAACTTGCATTCGTATCTTTTAATATTGGTTTGACCTTAAATACATTTATTAAAAGATACAAACGACTATTGTTATCATGATATTGTCATAATTAAACAAGGGGTTAGCATGAATATGCTAAAGCTATTTTGATGGATCAAACCTTATATCAATGTGACTGAATAACAGTGTATATTGATGCATAAATTATGGTGCAAAATGTTTGCAGATCCAACAACATATGATGTGTTAAGTGCCTGGAATCCAACAGCATATGTGATGTGCTAGATGCCTGGACTCCAAAAACAAGTATAGTGATGCAAAATGTTTGAAATGTCTTACAACATGTATATAAGGATATACGTGAATGTATTATTCTCATATATATGTACATATATATCGTATAATGTATACAAATTCATATGTATGATGCCTGCTGTACATTGATTATAGTAAGTCATATGTATATAATGTTATACATACATACATATATATATATATATATATATATATATATATATATATATATATATATGATATTTGATAATGTATATAAACTGATACAAATTAGTTATGAAGTGAAGGGTCTGACCCTTTTGTATGAATTCTCTGTATATTATATTCTTAAGTTTTAGATTAGTTGAAAGTATCATTTAAGTAGGTGATGGTTGTTACTTTCTGGCATCAAATTGAATTCTGTTATAAAAACCCTGCCTGTGTTTGTAATTTGTTCAGATGCGTTAGCAGTATACTATTATGTTGGCACGTCTGTAGTGATATTGTCCATAACTAGTAGACTAGGTTGTGGCTTACACATACATATTTAACAAAGTCCAATATTCTAAACTGATATGATTAGAATTAGAATGCATGTTGTTTTATTTTTAGAATACAACAATATGAGTTTGTTAATTATTTTATGCAATTTATATTATGAATATGAAATACATATATTTTGATATATGTAAATAACTCTGATATTGTCCACCACTACGAATTATAAATTCCCATTAAAGCAAATTTTTTATTTGTTATATTAAATCATGGTGAAGTCTTCCAATAGTACACCCATCAATGTTCAATCTCATTGGATGTAGGTAATGCCAAAGCATTGTGCATCCTTTTATTTTGGTTTTATGCAGTAGGAGTAATTTTGGTGCTTCGACTGTATTATTGGGTCTGATTCAACTAAGGCTGCATAATAAGATTATGGCCTTAGAGACAATAGCATGAATTATTCTATATTTTGTGCAAATGAATAATACTGAACAAAATGTTCATCATGCGATCCAAGAACTATATAAGATATAACTGACATAAGATGTCCACCTAAAAGGTTGTGTTTTGGGGATTAGCCAAAGCTAGGTCAAGGCATGACTAGATATGGATATTGTAACACCATTGTATATATATACTGATATATTTATATAAACAGAGGGATGTTAATCTGAGTGGGAGCGTATTTTAGTTTAAATTATACATTTATGTTAATATAAAATTTTGATTGTCAAAATTTATATTAAATAAATATTAAAGAATCAATTATTATTTATTATCTACTGTAGATATTAAATAATAAATAACTCTGGTAGTTTAAATTAATCTTTAAGAAGGATAAATTGAAGTAAATTAAATTTCTTGACTGACATTGAAATTTGAGGATTGTCCTCAAACAAATTAAACGTATTTGTTTTAGAAATAAAGAGGATCTAAAATAAGTTAAAGTATGACTTCAAACGATTAAGATATAAATGTTATAAAATCTACTTATACATCTCTAGTATTAGACACTAGATATAAATAACATAAGTGTATGTGAATTTACTGAAATTGCAAAATAAGTAGAAATCTGATAAAATGACAAGCAGACTTACGAATGGAAATGAAGCAAATGTTGTTGAATTGTCCATCGGAAGTTGATTCTTGTTGTATATGCTGGCTTAATTAATTAAATTAAATAAATATTATTATGAAATTTCACTTAAAATAAATGTTATAATAGATCTTGTTTAGACAAGTTTGAATTTCATTTGTAATAAAAGAATAATTGTTATTCATTTTATTTAAATGAAATATCGTATGAATTTCACAAATAGTTAATGACTTTGTAAATCCTTAACTATAATGTACTTGACATTAATAATGGGTGGATTAAATTTAGTGATTTAATTCCAACATACCTTTAGTATTACCAGTTAGCCCAATAAACATATGTATAACAAAACTCCGTAATGATGGAATTTTGAGATCATTTGATTTTTAATTATATGAAGAATACATATCTTGTTTATTAGGTAAAATAATTGGATCCCCTTTCACTTGACATAGTGATTGTGTGATAAGTATTGGGTCTGGTACATAATGATGTATATGGAGCAATGAATACATAAACTAGAGGCAGGTTTTATTACTTCATTATATTTACTAATGATATAAGTAGATACAGATCTGTCTATCTTATGAAACACATATCAAAATCCTTTGAAAAGTTCAAAGAATTCAAAATGAAGTTAGAAACCAATTTTACAGAAAATAAATACTTTTCGAACAGATCGAAAGAGAATATTTAAGCCAACTATTTAATGACTATTCATATGAGTTTGAAATTGTTTCACAACTCACTCCATCTAGAACACCATATTGAAATAGTATGTCTGAAAGGAGAAATTGTACCTTATAAGATATAGTACGATTAATGATAAGTCATATAGATTCTCCAACAAATTAAATTTAGGACAAATGCATTTAGTCCAACTAAAATGGTTTTGAAGACACCATATAAGATATGGACTAGGAATTGTCCTAGTGCGTCTAATACGATGATTTGGGATGTAAAGACGTTTGTTAAAACGTCCTTCCTCTGATAAGATCGGACCTAAATCAAATAACTATTTTATGGATATAAATTCTCTGAGAATAAAATGTTTATTGCTCGATTAGGCATCCTTTTGAAGGAGAGCCCGTATCTAAGACACCCATGGAAATGAAATAGAATTCGAAATGTCTCGGAAGCTACAAAATATCAGTGAATCTTGTATAAACAAGAAATTGAGTGGGAGTGACACAATAATTCTAATGTTATTTGATAAAATATTAGTTATTGTAAATAATTTTAGTTTTAAAAACAAGAAATAAATATTGATTCTAAGAAAGAAAATGTTTGGATTAAGAAGTTCATAACCAAACTTAATTCATTGTTGATCCAACTATATACATTGCGATAACAATTTGGCTATTGCTCAGGCCAAAAACCTTAAACTCATTATCGATCCAAACACATATTTAAGAAATATAATTCTTATATGAAACTGTTCACAAAAGGAATGAACATATCTACGAAGTTACAAAAGTTGTAATGTTGCAGACCTATTGAATTAGACTCTGTCGCAGCGGAAGTTTAATAGTCACACTAGTTTCATGAGTATATGATACATGAATAATTGACTCTATGGCAAGTGGGACATTGTTAGAGTTTATGCCCAAGAGCCAATTCATTTGATGAGATAGATAACACTGTTGATGTTATTGTTTTATTTGGAATAAAATAATATTCTATTATATTATATCTACTGTGTAATATAAATATTAATATAATAGAAGTCCTTAGAATTATAATACGAAATTATATAGTTCGTGTAAGACTTGAATTTGAGATTATATAATATGATAAGTATTATAATTCTTAAATGTCCCTAGTCGAGTTTTATTGTTTATATAGGACAACAATAATATGTTGAGACTAGTGTATTGATTGACTAATGATCACATCTCATTGATCA
Organism: Allium sativum; assembly: GCA_030737875.1. Lineage (NCBI taxonomy): Eukaryota > Viridiplantae > Streptophyta > Magnoliopsida > Asparagales > Amaryllidaceae > Allium > Allium sativum. The sequence continues at coordinate 3,735,021 of CM060915.1, forward strand.
TTAATATACGTGATATTATAGTCAAGATATAAATACGTATTGGAGAATAACGTATTGGGCTGACCCATCGTGAGATAACTACATGGAATATAATTAACAGTATCTTTAGTTATTCTCATAGTGACAGTGATGTATTGGTCCTCAGACCTGAAATCATTATAATTTTATTCGACAATATTTGTGTTTTGATATCATCTAAAGTTATTTCGTAATAGAGTAACGATAACGGTGATTATTGGATACATCTCGAATCAAATGAAAATTATGAATAATCTAGATGGAATTTAACCCTACGATATATTCGTAGTGACATCCATGGGCCTTTTTTTGCATTTAACATTTGGATTTTGTGGGTAGTATCAGCTGAAAACCCTCACGAGACAACACTCGTCCTACTGGGGACACCCAAAGGTTTAACGGCTTGTTTCATACGCTCAATGCAATTGTGTTCCCTTAAAAAATGGATTTATCTTAGTTTTTTTTCCTTTATTCGAGGACGAATAAAAAGATAAGTGTAGGGGTATTTGATGTGCGTGTAAAAATGCACATTTATATTCACATATTTATTCTTGTTTAATTAAATAAATAAACATTTTTGGGTATTTTATACGATCAACCCATATTTTAAATATTTTCAAAATAATCACTCATTTTGGGAAAAAGTGGTCACTTGTGAATGTTTTAATTTGTGAAATCTTTTACTTGTTCCTTGTGTTTAACTCTTGTAGGAATGTTGGAGCTAAAAGGATATATACACATGAAGAGATGAGGGAAAGCATGCATTTTTACAAAAGGAGGCAAAGAATTAATTCATTTTATGGATAGAGGAGGCCCACACCTTTCAATTAACCCACTTGCTCTTAAGCTTCATATTAAAGACTGAGACAAAAAGGCCTCATGCATTATACATGACTCATTAGTGGCTAATGGCAATTAGAAGCTACATGAATGGGCATTTTGGTGTTTTCCCAAGGAAAGTGATTAGGGTTTTAGGGTTTTTTGATCATGTATATATACCCCTTTGTTTCATGTATTTCAGATCTTCTTTTTAGAAAATAAAAGTGCAATTGATCAACCTAAAGAAGAACATGTGATGGGGCTTATTAATAAAATTAAGTGGATTAAGTTATATTTATATGAAATTAATAAGCAAGTGGAATTTTGGCAAGTGAAAAGTAGTCAATGTGAATGGGGATAACCTGTTAGTCTATAATACTTAGCCTAGTTGAATCCATAGGGATTGTATGAACATGTTAACTTGAGTAGGGGTTAAGTTAACTTGGTTGAAACAGTGGGAGGGTTAAGTATATCTGGTTGGGGTGGATAATATTTATATATAGGCCCACAAAACTTAACCGGTTGGGGTTATGTAATTAAAGGCACCATTAGGTAAGCATAAACTACGGAAATGTTGGGGCTATGTAATTAAAGATACCGTTAGGTAAGCATAACATGTGGAAATCCTAGTGGGGATGCAAGACAAAGGGGAAAGCTTGCATCATCTTGTGTGTTGGACCCGTTTCAATCAGTAACCCATATAACTATATCAAACGAGTACTCCGCCCTAGGTCGGAGTCCGGGCACACTTACTGGGCTGATTGTAGGAGATCCAAACGTGGAGGACGGTGTGGGCGACGCAAACCGACCGGGGTCATGTGCGTGCATGGTCCGGGCAGAGGGGGATAAGACAACCGTGACACCTGTAGATACGGTTGTGCACGTCATAAAAACAAAGGGTTGCCATTTTAGGAAATGATACATCCTACTGTGAGGCCAGCACAGGGTATCTTCAAAGTAGGGAGCCAGGGTACATTTAGACTCCGGTATGTTTGGGGAGCCCATTAATACCCTTAGGGGGCGTTGACTGTATGGGGGTGAAAACCTCTCACTGGAAGTACACCTAAGTGTACCATCTTATACTTGTTGGGGATAATCTTGTTAGTAAGAAACTAGTGTAAGTGTAGAGAAATCATTAGAGAAGCGTAGTATACTCTATCATGTTATCCTGCTTACCTTGTCATACCTGCCTTTTTGGATGTTATCTTTCTTATCCACTTTATATGTCTGTCATGATACTTTTACTTATTTATTTGCTAAAAGTAACTGGACTCGCCAGACTTTATGTCTGACCCATTTTGTTTTCTCTTTTGTTCCCCCACCCCTAGGTTCTCAGGGTGGGAATACTTAAGCTTGATCAGGATTCTTCATAGTCTAGCTTGGAGCTACTATGATGTAAGATTTGATTTGCGATCTCTTTGCTATGGCTTATGTTTTGGGGAATATTGCTTCTTTTATCTTTGTACTCTGATGTTTTAAGTGCAAGATAGAAGTTTGATGATGTACCAGGTTTATGTATTTTCAGACATATGATGTTTTGAACCACGATGCTTTATGATTAATAAAGTTTCTAAATTCCACTGCTATTTTATATCTGTCTTGTAATGTTTCTGTTTCGGTTTACCTACAAAGCTTCATGAAGCTTAATCCATTCTCTTAATGAGTGATATTAACGGACATGAGTTGTCACATGCCAACAAAACCATAAAGACAATTCATAAAATACGCCTAAACCAAGCCAAAGGAAATTGGGCCGAAGAGTTTCCTTTAGTGCTTTGGGCGTATAGAACCTCTGCCAAAACAGCAACAGGACACGCCCCTTTTTCCTTGACATATGGATGCAAAGTTATGCTTCCGGTTTAAGTCGAAATCCCATCGCATAAAAGGATATAATATGTGTTTAATCCCAATTAGTAGTTAAGAAAGGAATCCTTAGACTTAATACAGGGATTAGGAGATGAGACTGCAATCAGAACAACTGAATATCAAAGAAGGATTATGAAATACTACAACAAAAAGGTCAGGACAAGAACCTTCGCAAAAGGAGAGTTAGTTTTACGAAGAGTGATAGCTAACGCAAAGAACCCAGTGAATGGCTCTCTCGGCCCAAATTGGGAAGGACCCTTGATCGTCCATCAAGAAGTTATACCTGGAACATATCGACTGTGCAGATCCAATGGTGATCTTATTCCGAGAACATGGAACTCAGAACATTTAAGACCATACTTCTCAACGATAAAGGAATAAGGAAAAAGGCTTTCCTCCAAAGATGATCACATAACCAAGGGCACGAAAACCCTCTCAGTAGCTTAAAAGAGACCCAAAAGGGGTCAAGCTGAAAAAAGGATCAAATCCCTTGTCATCACCAAAAAATGGTCAAGACGAGGCATCCCCCAGAGGGGGATGATGTGTTAGTCTTTGTCCATGCCCAAAGCATAGGGGCCTAGGTTAAAGCATCAAAAGAGTAAGCCTCTGTTTCACACCAGAAATCGTCATGGCGGTGCATCTAAAATTAGCATGCTCTGCCTCTACTAGTAGAAGAGTACACCTTGCCTCTACCAGAACTAAGCACGTCCTACTCTGCTCGCAGAAGGGCATGTCCTGCCTCTGTTTATGTTCATGGTACCCGCAGAAGGGAATGCAAACCCCTATAATCGCCTACGATGGTCAGGATAGGGCATCCCTAGGAGAGGGGTGGCGTGTATGCCTCTATCAGTACCTACAATGGTCAGTACAGAGCATCAAAAGAGTAAACCTTAGTTCTGTGCCTATAATGGTCCCAACTAAGTTTCTAAGACCTTATCATCATCTACGATGGTCAGGATAAGGCGCCTCCTAGAGGGAGGTCGGGTAAGTCCTTGGGCCCTGCTTGTGGATAAGCTAGCCAAGCGCACCAAATGCACAGGCCCAGAGAGTAGCCAGCAAAGCACGTACACTCTCTTCTTTGACATCAAAAGCCCAGGGAGTGGCTCAGGAAGCACGTACAGCCTCTGCTTCACAAATCAAATCCAAGGGGGATGCCAAAACATTAATGCTGGAAGGGGTTTCCGGTCTTCAATCTTTAAAGACCCGAATCTAGGTTGATTCGGCTCTTCACAAATGTCGGGGGTTTCCGGTCTTCAATCTTTTAATGCCTGAATCTGGGTTGATTCGGCTCTTCACAAATGCCGAAAGGGGTTGACGGTCTTTAATCTTTAAATATCCGAATCTAGGTTAATTCGGTTCTTCACGAACACCGGAAGTGGGTTTCTGATACTCAATCTTTAATTACCTGAACAAGGGTTGGTTTAGGTCTTCTATATTAATACCCGAATCTGGGTTGGTTCAATTCTTCAATTAATGCTAGAAGGGGATTCCCGGTCCTCAATCTTTAATTACCCAAACAAGGGACGGTTCATAACTTCTATTAAGGTCGGAAGAGGATTTCTAGCCCTCAGTCCTTAGATTACCTGAATAAGGGTTGGCCTAAAGGGTACCATGAAAGCAAGAAATTGATTATTAGCTTCCAACCTTTAACGTTCAGGTAAAATCTAGCGCAATAACAATACCTTGGAGGCTTGTTGTGCCATCCCATGTTAGGAAAGTCTAGAAAGAAAAGTACGACTTGGAAAGTCGAAAACACCCCTTCACTAGAGGGGCAAATGTTACTACCAAAATTCACTCCGAAACAAGCTGACAGTGAAGGGGTACCGGTGATCGTAAGCACAAAGGAATTTGCCAAAAGGCAAGAGCCAAACACCAGAAAGAACCAAGAGTAGGAATGAATGGTCCGAGAGCTACATAAACCGACACCATCCTAGAAGAAAGGAACTCATAAGCCACAAAATATCGACAGGGTCTCTATGGCGGGGTCCATCCAGTAGGGGAATCCTATAGCGAAAGGTCATCTAGGACGAAAGCTAAGAAAGAGAGGCAAGAGCTCCGCTAATTGAAACCCAGAAAGACGGAAGGGCTATAGGTATTAACCTGTTTAATACCGATACACCAGGAGATAAAGACATCAATAGTATCAAGCCAAAGGTGCATAAAGATTATCCGGAACCAGCTTCCAAAACATCTACTGCATAAACACTGAAAGGTCGCACTGATAGAGAACAGGAAGCTCACTCGGAGTTACCTTCCGGAAGACTAGGCTATACCGGGAGATCCCACCGGAAGGAAAACCGGAACCCTAGGAAGAATATAGGCTATCAATACCACTTAGTACAAACATCGACAGCGGTTTCGAACCGGCAGCTATACATGTACATCTTGAGGACAAGCTCCTCTAAGTATTTATGAGAAAACCGGGAGCTTACATCCGGAAGCTTATAACCGAGATCATGCAACAGGAGGTTCAAAGACCTTCTGGAAAAAGCTACTATATCAACGAGCCCATATCCCTCTCACAAAAGCCCTAGTTGACCGAGACCTTCCTTCCGGAAGTTGTAATCCACCCCACAAAGCGGCGACGAGCTAAAACAACCGAAACCAAGGAGAAAAGCAGCCGACAAAGGTATCCGCAAGCCCAACGGCCCAACAACAGAAGGGTTCCCGATTTCTCAATAAATAAAACCCCAGGGGTCACATTTAGAGGGGATTTTTTTTTCATTTTTCTCAATCTTGTTCTTCCCTCTTTAAGGAGAAAATCATAAATTCCCAAATTCCCAAATCAGATTGGGATATCTTCAACTCTTGTAATACATCTACAATTTATGAATGAAGAATTCTAAGACTTAAACATCTTGCGATTTGATGATCTTGTTGTGCCATTATGATGAAACAAGGAGTTAACACTAACCTTTCATATGAGAAAGTTGATCATGGCAACTTCATGAAAGAGAAAGGGCTTCATATAAATTCGAAGTCCTTCTCCTTCTATCTTGAGGGTTTGCAACATTGATCAATGCTCTCATAATGAGCCTAATGCTTCCTAACCTCGTGCAGGAGGTTGTTTGCAGGTTTATAACTTGATCTATGACGCAACCAAGGCCCTTCGGGTCGGTTCGATGTAGAAGGATAATCTGAGTTAATAAGCATTGTGATGCCCTTTTCTCCCTAATATGGAGAATCATTAGCTTGTTTCCTTCTTATCACAATACATATCGTTACATTCATGATCTAGGGAGTAACTAATTTCATAAGACCTTAGTTGTATCAGACTAAGTAAGCCTTCTTCAGGTCATTTCGGAACTCCGCTGTACTGTAAGCATGATATTCATCCCTTAAGGGAAGAATAACTAATCTTCAGAACTGGGATTCTGATGCTTAAGGAAAGGTAGATTTAGCTAAGTAACACTGGTCTTTGAATATCCTTTAGTAACCCTAGATCATGAGTCCATGACTGCATCAAATTTCTTGAACACACGTCCTATATAACTTACTTCGGGCATTGACGGAAAATAACGATAACAAGTTATTTTTTGGGTTGTTTTGATTTAATGTTGTAACCGTTCTTCCTGTTAACTTAAATGTGGAATGCTAGAAGTTAATTCTAGTTTAACTAGCAAACATCTAGGATCAAAGGATTAACTTTTAGGTGTGCTCAATATTAATCATGGTATTGGATTCATGCCATCATATAATTTCAGGAAATTGAAAATCAGTGTAACTATTTGTTTAAGGATATATGCTGAGCGACTGAATATAAATAACAGTAAACCACTACAAACAATTTGTCCATCTTGGCGGCTAAACCCAGTGTACCAACTTATGGGTTTGTGTAACAAGATTAAGAGATTGTTTAATGGTTGATTGGGTTTTATTTAACATTGGTACTCAATAAGTGTTTCACCAGAATCAATGAAGTCCAACAGTGTAGTAGTGGTTTTTTCTAAACGTAAATCCAGATAGAGATGCAAATTGGAATATTTTGAGAGTTAATTCTGTGCAAGCTTGGTATTGGAAGTTACCGTCCATGAGTGGGAAACGTGGCTAGTTACTATTTCAACACAAAGTAGTGACATACAGTTTCAGGAGAAGTGGGGCATGAAAGAAAGATCTAAACTTAGTGGGGGACTTCTGCTTAAAAAATGGAGATGTTGGATCTGTGATTTTAGTGCAGCGGGTTCGCACTTTAGGACAAAGAAGACCTCATCCTAGGTTCTGTTAAGTTTATTTTCAATTTATTTGCTATTTGTATGTTAGTTATTTGTATTATATTTTGCTTTAGTTTGTTGTTGGGACCATGTACTGTTATTCAACAAATTAATAATAAAAGCGTACCAATTTAAAAAAAAAGTATATATATTTATATATATACACTAGACTTCTCACATTGAACCGTCCAATTGTAGATGTTGTATTTGTTGAGCGGTTCCAACCAGGCTTCTACTACAAGGTGGGATTAACCTAGCGTCTTGTTGAAATAATTATATTGTCGTATGACACCTAGACTTCTCACAATAACCTTGGCGCTGCTTCACTTGCTTAATTATTTTGCATACAAAAACTTAAGATTTTAATGTATTGTATATAATTCGTTCAAACATTCCATTTAAAATAGACGTTTAAACCTATTAATTTACAATACACAAATCTTTTATCTTTAGTACACAAACATATATATGAATATTAAAAATAAGAATCAAACGAATCAGAACCAAACCTAAGGATTTCACATCACCCTAAGCCAAAATTCCATTATTTAGATAACACAAACCCAATTACATCAGTTTGATTGACCATTTCAACAATAAACAAAATATAGGATTTGGAGGGTTTATAGCATTTTATTTTGGTTTTAACCCAAATCTCATACAAACATAATAATCCAAACCCAAACTACAAAAGATATAAAGCAGTAATTTATAGGGTTCAAGGAAAATGCGATGATTTATTCCAGAGAATCCCTAACGAAAAATACACATTATTCCCTCTTTTCTATCAAATCGTGATTTGAGATAGAAGAACAATAGAATTTGTAGTAGAATCAGATCTAGAATCATCCTACGAAACCGTGCTCCAATCCATCTAATATATATATATATAATAATCAAAATCTAAGAGTCTCATATATATATACACACACACACTCTAAATTCCAGAATCTAAATCTATAGAAATCCAGGTTAGAGAAGATAGAATGGAGGTTAAAGGAATATAAGGGAGTCATAACCTTTCTATGGAATTAACAATGGCAAAAGGACAATATGGAGACATAAAAAGAAATGAGAGTTGGGTTTAGAGTGATGCTAGGGAGCTATATTTATAGTTGCAAGTGTGTGTATAGACTGTTGAATTAATTTGATTAAATCTGGACGGTCTATTTGATGCAAAACTATATATTAACCCCTGCAAATATCAAGATTTCCCTACACTTTTTCACCAAGGGAGGTTGACCTCCCCCTTAGAAGGGTGGTCGACCCTCCTCAAGGATAAGGGTCGAACCTTTTGGGTCAAATTTTCCCAAGAGATTTATTCTCCAAGTTACTTTCCTGTTTTATTAATTATTGATTAATTAGATTGATTTCCTTTCGTTTCTTATCCCTCTTTGCATACAAATATATACACATAAATTCAAATCCTCTCAAAATTATCTTTTAAGCCAATCTATAATTAATTATATTCCAAATTTATATTTAATCGATTTGAATTTCAAACGTTGTGTGTGAATAATTTACGTCCAACTTGGTTTATAAATATTTCCTTTACATGAACTCCGTTTCAGTAAATAAAATATGAAAACGGATCAAAATCTCGCCACGAATGCAATACCAATACTTTCATGGGTCAATATACAATGATCCAAATTTAAATTTTCAGCCCAATAATTTATTACATATTATTATTATTATTTATTTTAAATTGAAGTATCCTATGTCTATTTAAGGATTATTTTACGGTGTGTTACATTCTCCCCGCTTTAAAAAGATTTCGTCTCGAAATTTTTTTTAAGAGGCAAAAAACACTACTTGCTCTAAGAACCATGTTGTGTACCCATATTATTTTATAAGCATCCATAGAACATCTGTTAACGACATTTTTCGTCAACACCCAGATTACAAAATGTAATGTATACATTCACGATATTTGTCGTGGTCATGACTCAGAGTCTCCAGGAATAATCCTGAATCTGGAATGGATGAGCTTCTGTGCCATAACGACGACATTGTGCATTCCAATAAGAAGAAAACAGGCTAACGCCTCCCTTGAGTTCATGGATGAAAGTTTCGCATCATTCGTTAACTCCGATGAATCCCTCGTGTCAGATCTTCTCATGAGAAGAGTCTGGATCACAATAGAGATCGGGTTAGGAATTCATATATGATTTAGTTCATCAATGTTTGGGAAGCATTAGGCTCAGCATGAGAGTATGGATCAATCATGGCGGCCCATTGAGGCGAGGAGAAGGGGACTTTATGTTTCCACCAAGACCTCTTCCTTCACCCCTGGAGCACCTTGGTTGATCTCCTCATCAGAAAGGTTAGTGTTAACTCCCTGTTTCATCATTATAACACTACAAGATTATCAAATCGTAAGGTGTATGGGACTCGGAATTCTCCATCAATAGATTGTAGATATATTACAAGAATTGGTGATTTGCTCCTCCTGAGAAGAAGGAAAAAAAATCATATGAGAAACAAAATGTTCGTCCCCCTTTGTGAAGCTCCTGGGGTCCTATTTATAGAGAATCTGAGGTCCTTCCGTCAGTAGGTTGTTGGGCCTAAATGATTCCTATCGGCCGATTTTTTCCTTGGCTTCAGGCATTTGACTATCGGTCCTCCTCGTGGTGTCGGTTATAGTCTCCGAAGCGAGGGTTCCGCGTGACTTGTGGCCTCCCCTTGGTGGAAGGGGGCTTGTTGCCGAGACGGATTGCGGAGGCATTCTGGATTCCTCGGTGGATGCCTTCAAGTGTTGGTCCTTTGTTGTAGGCTTTCGGAGGTAAGCTTTCGGCTTTATCGTGGGTACTTGGAGGGGCCCGCCCTCACGATGTACGAGTATGTTTGCCAATTTAGAATCGTTGATGGTTCAGGTACTAGGCGGATTAGTATGAGTAGCCTATATCCTTGCTTGAATCTCGGTTTATCCTTCCGATTTGGCTCTCTGGAAGGTAGCTTTTGGTGATACTCATGTTACGTACGAAGATAACCCCTTTCGTCACATATGGAGTCCCTCTTCAGGGGTCGGTTACAGACCATCTTTATGCTTTGGCCTGATACTCTTCCTTTTTTTAGTGTGTTGGCATTACATCGGCTAATTCCTCACGGGTAGACCCTGTCGGACGAACCTTTGCTGATGTCTGTTAGGTTTCGGGTCCCTTCTCTCCAGAGGGGGTATCGGCCTAAGTTGCTCTCGAATTCTTCATCCCTCCCTTATATTAATTTGACATCCCTTCACTGTCGTCTTGCGCTGAGATCATTTTGGTAGTAACATTCCCCCCTTAGTGAAGGGGTGTCTTCGTCTTTCCAAGTCAAGCTTCTTTCCCCGGGCTTTCTTATTCGTTTGCCAATTACTTTCCAATGCTAAGTTATGCCATAGGTCCCACCAAAGAGATTTGCTTTCGAGGCCTTGTAGAGGAATGAAGTAACCTAGATTCAGGCCTCGATGGAAGATTGAAAACTCTTTCCAATAATGATGTTGAGTCGAATACTATCCAGAGTCGAACGGATCAAGATTAAGGAGCCGAATTCACCCAGATTCGGGGACCTAAAGTTTGAAGACCGAGAACCTTTCCAATATTAATGAAGAGCCGAATCCACCCAAATTCGGGTATTTTAAGGTTAAGGACCGAAAACCCTTTTGGCACTAATGAAGAGCCGAATCCACCCAGATTCGGGTATTTTTTAGTTTAAGGACCGGAAACCCTTTCGGCATTAGTAAAGAGCAGAATCCACCCAGATTCGGGTATTTTTTAGATTAAGGACCGGAAACCCTTCCGACATTAATAAAGATCCGAATCCACCCAGATTCGGGTATTTTTAGATTAAGGAGCGGAAATCCTCTCGACATTAATGAAGAGCCGAATCCACCCAGATTCGGTATTTTTAGATTAAGGACCGGAAATCCTCCCGGCATTAATGAAGACCCGAATCCACCCAGATTCGGGTATTTTATAGATTAAGGATCGGAAACCCTTCCGGCATTAATGAAGAGCCGAATCCACCCAGATTCGGGTATTTTTTAGATTAAGGACTGGAAACCTTTCCGGCATTAATGAAGAGCCGAATCCACCTAGATTCAGTTTTTTTTAGATTAAGGACCGGAAATCATCCTGGCATTACTGAAGAGCCGAATTCACCTAGATTCGGGTATTTTTTAGATTAAGGACCGGAAACCCTTCCGGCATTAATGAATAGCCGAATTCACTCAGATTCGGGTATTTTTTAGATTAAGGATCGGAAACTCTTCCGGCATTAATGAAGAGCCTAATCCACCCAGATTCGGGTATTTTTTTAGATTAAGGACCGAAAATCATCCCGGCATTAATAAAGAACCGAATCCACCCAGATTCGGGTATTTTTTAGATTAAGGACCGGAAACCCTTCCGGCATTAATGAAGAGTCGAATTCACCCAGATTCGCGTATTTTTTAGACTAAGGACCGGAAAACCTTCCGACATTAATGAAGAGCTGAATCCACCCAGATTCGAGTATTAGTATAGAGAACCGCAACTCCCTCCGGTATTAGTAAAGTGAGTATTCCCTTCGGATTTGTTTTGGGAAGCAAAGGTTGTACATGCTTCTTGAGCCTCCCCTTGGGCTTTTGTTGTCAAAGAAGAGGATGTGCGTGCTTTGTTGGCCACTCTCTAGGCCTGTGCGTCCGAAGCGCTTGGCTAGCTTATCCACAAGTAGGGCCCAAGGACCTACCCGATCTCCCTCCAAGAGGTACCTTATCCTGACCATCGTAGGTGATGATAAGGGCTTAGAAACTTAGACGATGCCATTATAGGCACAGAACTAAGGTTTATTCTTTTGACACTCTACACGAGACATCGTAGGCACTGATAGAGGCTTATACACCACCCGCCTCCAAGGGGTGCCTTATCCTGACCATCGTAGGCGATGATAGGGGTTTGTGCTCTCTTTTGCGGGTAACGCAGAACATAAGCAGATGTAGGATGTGTTCTTCTGCGAGCAGAGGTAGGACGTGCTTAGTTCGAGCAGAGGCAGGGCATACTCTTCTACAAGCAGAGGCACGGAGTGCTAATTTTTAGATGCACCGCCACGACCATCTCTGGTGTGAAATGGCGGCTTATGTTTCGATGCTTTAAACCTGCCCCCTCTGTTTTGGGCAAGGAGAAAGACTAACAAAATCACCCCCCTTCGGAGGATGCCTCGCCCCGACCAATTTGGCGATGACGAGGGATTCAATCCACAATTGGAAAGTTTGTAGACATTCAAACTCTTACCCAACCTCATGCTCGACGTACCACAATCAAGGCAGAGTTGATGACGGTGATGTCAATGCGACAACGCTAGTGCGCAATATCAAAGTGACTGAGATGCAGAGTGGTGGCATGACATCAAGTGGTGAAAATTTAGGTGGTGTTCGATTTATGCTTTTTAGTTGTAGGTTTTCGTCCATAAATGCGAACGATGCATGTTCATGATGGAAAACTTCCGTCTTAGAAAACGAAGATCGCAATAAACAGAAAACTACTTCTACTTATTTTCAGTATTTTAGGAAGTAACAGAAGAATGAGACAATTTACCCTTCCGTCGTCCCTCCATCATATCCATTGTCCTTTCCATCTTCCTTATAATTCCTTCGCTGTTTCTCAACTATTTTTATTTATTGTAACTAGTGTTGAATACTTAAAACTCGAAACAAAATTTAAACCAAACACTACCTTATAGTCTAATTTTCCTTTTTACCCTTTTGATCAATCATGAAATGACAATGAATTTTTGTTTTATGGTTGGAAAAATAGATTTTGAGTTCTGTAATAGAAGAAATAACGAACATGACAGGATGAAATAATTTGGCCCGTCAATAGCAGCGATTTACTCTAACTTTTTAATATTGTTTAAGAGCTAAAACATAAAAGATAACATATTATATTATTATTTTAGAGCTAAAACATAAAAGATAACATGTTATATTAAAAAGTTATCAGTATGATATGATTGTTAAAAGTAATGTATATTATGTTATGTCATAAAATTGTATTTACATAATTAAAATGGTTTTAAATCTGATTTATTTTAAAGATTATGAAAATAAAATAAATGAATATGACGTTGTTATGATTATTATTTTTAGAAAAAGAAAGAAGATTAGTTTCTTAAACCAAAGCAAATGATAGAATGGACAACATAAGCATATGTAAATCCATTGTATAAGATGTAAGATCTAAACCATATTAACATGATCAAATACGTAACCAAAAAAAGATTGGATAATTACGATATGCACAAAAATTTGCATTCTAAATGATTAGATAATTTCCCTTTTTGAGGTAAAAAAGAAAAAAAAGAAATATCACTCATGCTCCACTGGCCTGGTTAGTATCCAGCCCATGGTGAATGGCTCAGCTGTAACCAAGCTAAAATAGTCCACTGAATATCACGTAAATATGGGCTGTTTTGGCCCACTATAGTCTTTAAAACCACATCTAATGCCACTGAAATATTTGAAACCGATTACGGTTTTTTACTTGAACGATTTTCATCTCGTCGTCAATTCCGAGAGCCGCGCTTTGATTTAGCTGCTTCAACGATTAGCATTACCTCAGTTATATATTTCTGGTAATCTCTACCACAATTTCTTAATCATTATTAATTAGGTTAGTAACGATTAGCGTTACCTCCAATGATTTAAGCTGACCACGGTTGGCTTTCCAATTATACTTGATTTGAATTTGCCCAATCGGTTTTCACTCCGATCTAGTAAAAATAATGAGTAACTGGTATTGGAAAACAATCATATCTGATAAGCTATATGTGTTTGTTTTGTTGATTGATTATTGTTTGGTTATGCCTTAATTTGTTGATCTATCATTTTATTTATTTTTCTGGGTCTGTAATGTTTTTGATTGAAAACTGGTACTTTATTAACACACACACACACACACACACACACACACACACACACACACACACATATATATATATATATATGGAAAAGTCTATTTAAACACAGAATTTTGACACAATTGGTGACACAGTCGATCTCTATCATTGATCTCCCCCGAATTCCACCCCTCCATATAAGGACAAAAAGATCTAACGGTTGAGGCTTTGTGTTTTCTTAACTTATGTCCAATTTTATGTTCAAATAGCCGTCCTCTATATATACAAGCATGCGCGCACGCGCACACACACACACACATATATATATATATACACACACACGCACACGCACACACATACATAAACATACATACACACATATATATATAAGCAAATGTTCTGCTATACCTCTTATATTGCATGTGAAATTCCCTTGAATTCCAGCCACACATTCCGATTTTGGCGAATTCAGGGGGAATTTCACATACAATATAAGAGGTGTAGCGGAACACAAAAACATACACACACATGTATATGTATATGTATATGTATATGTATATATGTGAGGAGCATTTCGGGGCATCCCTGTTTTGCAGCATCCATACCCTACTGTGAGCTACACTAATCAAAATTCAACAAGATTTTGTAGATATTCAATCCACGTATATATTATAATCTATCCAAAATTTGAGTTTGTTCCGTGTTATCAAAGCACACGCTATAACGCCAAATAACGTATAGCGTAAGCTCTGCGCTAAGGAACCTAAAATGGCGCAGGGGTTCTTTATAGCCCATAAATAACGCGCTATTTTATCGAAGCGCAAAATAGCGCATAGCGCAGAATAGCGCGCTATTTGATTTTTTACTTTTGTATAGTAATTAAAGCCCAGACCCATTGAGATGCAATCATGCAACCATATCTACAATGTCTTCTGATTCTGCATACATGCTTTTTCCTTCAATGGTTTGCATATTGCTTTAGCTAGTGTTCCATCAAGTTTTATTAATGCATTTCACATTTTTTTTATTGAGAACTTGACTTGGTTGGACTGTTGTCCAGATACACCAATCTATATCTATGTTCTTTGGTTTAGGCAATTAGATCTAATATCTAGAAACAATAAAGACTCTTTTGTTTGTTTGAGCATCATCAAAAAAAAAGATGCATCCAATATTTAAAAGAAATTCCAGTATGTCTAGTATGCTGGACAACAATTTTTAAAGTATCAAAATATTTCCTTCTCTTCTAAGTGAGATCTCTAAACACAAAATAACTTACTTATACTTATAGTTTTTGATTTTTTTTATTTTTATTTCTTTGCTTTTTGGTGTTTATATTCTTATTTAATTCTTGTCATTAGAAAATATTTTACAGTTTATGCAAAATTGTATTTTCATGCATTTTGTTTGTATAATTTTGTCATCATTACTTACACAACAAAAATAAATTTTATCATAATTCACACATATAAGACTAGATTTTAAATTCTACAAGATAAATATATTATGAGCCATCAATTAGTTTTTATGTATAATATTGATTTATTAAATTTCTCTTATATAATTGCATTTTATATCAACAAATATTTAGTACATGCATAAAGTATGATAGTTTTTGTGCTTGGAGTATTGAAGGGTTTGAATATGGCACGAAATATGCAAAAACATAGAATTAAATTTCAATTAGATATAATATACTTGATTAGTTATTAAATAATGCAAAAAAAGTGGACCAAATAGCGTGCCCTATAGCGCATAACGCAAGCCTTGCGCTATTTTGCGCTATTCGCTGTTGACTACACTGTCTGCTCCGACATTCGTAACATTTTCAAAATCTTAGCTCAATTATTCATTGTTAAGACATTTAATCAAATCGCTAAATTTAAACATCGAATATATTATTCTTCAAATGTCGGAACGAGCTTAAATTTTGGATAGATGATAATATATATTTGGATTGAACATCTATAGAATCTTATTGGATTTGGATTAGTGAAGCTCACGGTAAGGTAGAGGTACTAAATGGGTGCTGCAAAATAGGGGTATCCTGGAACGGTCCTCTCTCTCTCTCTCTCTATATATATATATAACATAACTAAAAAATGGCGAATGAAAGAGGGGAATTTCCTCCTTCCTCAAATCGCCCGCCAAAACCTTTTTCTAAAGATCATCGATGTCCTTCTCCTGAAATGTCGGTGGCTTCCAACCACGTTGGGTCGGTCGATGCTAATCCCATTTCGTCAAATGAGATAGATTTTACTTCTCTGCAATTTGTAAAACCTTCAGCAAATCATGTTTTTATTCCAGAAAATGTTTTCAAAACTTCAGCCGATTCGTGGCAAAATACGATAGCTCTTCATCTAGTGGATTTCAAATTGTTAGTGACTAAACAGAAGGAATTCATTTCAAAGGTTTGGAAACCTAGAGGTAAATTCCTGATTTATATTGCTCCTGGTTTTCATTATATTGTTCAGTTTGAAGATAGTATGGATTGTTTTACGATTTTGAAATCGTCGACTTACTCTTACTTTGGCAAATTATTGTTGGTGTTTAAATAGTTTCTTGGGTATGGGTTTGATAAGGTTAATGCTAAGAAGGTTCAGATCTGGATTGAGTTGTTTAAGTTGGATATGAAAATGTGTTCTAATCAAGCTTTTTCGATGATAGCAAGTTTTATAGGAGAATCGATTTGTACTGATCTGAATACAACTAATAAGAGAATCACAAAATTTGTTAGAATGCTTGTTGCTACTGATTTTGAAGCTAAATTAGTCGATAAAATTCCTATTGTGCTTCATAATGGTCATAAAAGGGAAGTATTAGTTGACTATGAATTTGTTCCATCTCATTGTGATCAATGCAAGAGATCTGGTCATAAAACTGCTATTTACATATTAATTAAGGAACCTACATTGGTGACTAGATAGAAATAAGACATAGAAACCTTGTCTACTACTAATAATAACAGTGTTGATAATGATGTTCATTCAGATCCGACTGTATTTGAGTCAATGATAATTTGGGGTTTTTAGATGTTGAATTACCTAATGATATTATCCTTGAAGATTTAAGTCACATTGCTGACCATCTGAATGGAGATCCAGGCTCTGAAGAATACAAAGATGTATCAGAAGAGGTTTCAAAAAATAATGAGTACTTAGATCATCTAAAGGGTAAAAATGTAATCAATTCCTCTACTTCTCCTAAAAGGAAACTAAGGAGCAATTCAGCTATCAAATGACAATCATGATATGGAATGTCAGAGGGATTAATATACCTCAGCGTATGTTAGATGTATCATCTCTTCTTACTAAATTCAAACCAACTATTGTTAGTTTGGTAGAAAATAACATTAATACAATAAATTTTAGGTCATTTGGCAGATTAATTCCAAGCTTGTGGGATTATCTTCCTCGTGATTCTTCATTTTCAGGAAGGATATTACAGTATGGTCTATGGATATGATTTCTTCGTCTAATCAACATGTTACAGTGTAAGCTACTAATAGGGGTGGTCTGATTATATTTGTTACTATTGTTTATGCTTGTAATAGTTTGTATGAGAGTGCAGACTTTGTGGCAGCATATAATTCATGAGGCAGAGAGTATGAATGAGGAGTGGATTCTTATGGTGAGACTTTAATAATTCTACTTCTCATTTAGACACAAAAGAGGATTACCTGTGCCATTTCAACATATCAGAGCTTTTAAAAATTGTTTATCATAAGCTGGTTTGATTGAAATTAAAGCTAGTGGATTTAACTACACATGGAGACATAGAGGTATAGCCAATAATATTGATAAAATGTTTGTTAATCATTTATGTTTACATAAATTTTCTAATATGAAAGCTTTGTCTCTATCTCAATTGTCAAGTGATCATAATCCTTTATTATTAGGCCTTATTACCTCTTCTTCTTCAAAAGGGTTTCCATTTAGATATTTGAATGATTGGCATCTTAAACCTAGGTATGGAGAATGTATTGTGAGAGGAATTAATTCAGATATCTGGAGATACCCGAGTTATACATATCAACAAAAGCTTCAGGCTTGTAAAGTTGAACTGAAAAAGTGGAATAAAGTAAGGGTTAAAGATGATGAATTATTACTGGAAGCTGAAGCTAACTTTAAAGATAGTGAGATTGCCTATGATTTGGATCCTGAAAATTTAGTGCTATATGAAAAAATGCTTGAAGCAAAACAAGTTTTATTAGTTCAAAAGCATATCAAATTTTGGAGTTATAAGAAAAAATCCCAAGTCTCCTGACTATAAGATGGTGACACGAATTCAAAAAAAATTCACTCCAAAATGACAACTAGAAGGTATTCAAATAATCTCAAAGCTCTTATTAATTCCAATGGTGATCTCTTATACAAACAAGATTAAGTACCTTCAGAAGCCACTGAGTAAGTACTTTATAATGGTTCGACTTGCAATGAGTTCTCTTCATTCCAATCATCTCATGTGATTAACTCGCATGGACATCATGTACTACTTAAACCTATCTCTTTAGATGAAGTTAAAGTAGCAGTACATTCAATACATGATGATTCGAGTCCTGGACCTGGATTTGAATTCTAAGTTATTAAAACTTCATTGGGAAGATCTTAAGGTTGAATTATTAGCTACCTTACAGGATATTTTTATATCTTCTAAACTGCCTAAGGGTTGTAATCACAACTTTTTAACTTTGATACCAAAAGTGGAAAGACCAACTGATATCTCTCATTATCGACCAATTACTTGTTGTAACAAGTACAATAAAATCTTTAACAAGATCTTATGCAATCGAATTAAATGGTAATTACCACATTTAATATCCCGAAATCAATGTGCTTTCATTCCTACTAGATATATTGAGGACAATATTCTTCTTGCACATGAATTGTTGAGAGATTTTAAGAAGCCTGAGGTTAATAAGTTTTGTGTAAAAGTTGATCTACATAAAGCATATGCCATGATTAATAGAGAGTTTATTTGTCATATTATGATGAAAATGAGATTTCCTATTAACTTTATTAATGTCATATATGAATGTATATCATCCCCACATTCTCAATTTTGATTCAAGGAGTGCTTAAAGGTTTTATATCATCAAATAGAGGAATACGACAAGGTGGCTCATTATCCCCATATCTCTTCTCTATTGCAATGGAATATTTTACATTCAGCATGAATGAAATGTTGTTGCAGCAAAATTTCTGCCCTATGCGTAAGTTTGACCCTATAGTTTCTCATCTTTTATATGCCGGTGATTTAATGGTATTTGGTAAATGCTTACTTATTAGTGCAGTCTCTTTAAATGATGCATTTGGTAGACTAAAGAATTATTGTGGTTTTTTGTGAGTACTCTTAAAACTAAGGTATACTTTAGTTCTCATGCTCGAAGTACTAGCGAAGTAACTTCTATTTTAGGGGTTCAGAATGGTCAATTGCCAGTGAAATACCTAGGCATGCCATTATCATCTAATTATATCCATTATAATGATTGCCAATCATTGCTGAATAGAGTTCAATCAAAAATTCAAGGGTGGGATGTTAATTTTTTTTGAGTTTTGCTGGTAGGGCTGAATTAATTTAAGCTGTTATAACTCCAATTGTTTTGTATTGGATTTTTGTTTACCAACTTCCTGAGCATATAATTGATAAATTACATATGATGTGTGCTGATTTCTTTTGGGGTGGTGCGTCTCATAAGATGAGCTGGGATAAGCTGTGTGCCGAAATCTGGAGGTGGTATAAGTCTTAAACCCTTTTATGATCTCAAAAAGGCAGCTGATATTAAGATGATGTGGAAATTCTTGTCTAGCTCTTAATTGTGGAGTCTATGAATGAAGAAGAAATATTGTTGTGGTAAGTTGTTTTGGAATATGAGGATTGATAATAATTTTTCAAGCACTTGGAAAACTATTTTAAGACTTAGAACAACAGATTGTAAATTGTTTAGTAAGGTAATAACTTCGGGATCATCTACTTTACTTTGGTTTGAACCTTGGATTAAAAGTAAGTACCGTGTTGATTTAATTGGTCTGTAGATTTCATATGTTGGGTAGACATAATAAGTATGTATCATCTATGTTGGCTAGCTTTTTGACCAAGCCACCCAGGTTCATTCACAAGAGGAAGGTATGAAACTATATGCCCAAGTGCATGAAGGAACGGATCGCATCTTCGACTCGCCAGATGACGGATCGCACACAATCGACTCGCCCGCTATCGGATCGAATCTCGACGGATCGCCCCCATCCCATCAGCGAAACGAATCCTCTATGCGATTCGATCCGGACTTATATTGTTTCCCAGAATAGACCGATCCGATCCTCTGATGCGTGGCGAACCCTCTGACTCGTTCAAGCATGAGCTAGTCTTCAGCGATCCGAAACGCACGGATCTAGCGACACGTGTCCCTAACCGTCATCTTGACCGATTCTCCCCATCTGCACGATCCGATTTCCAAGCAGATCGCAACACCTGTCCACAACGGCAAATTTGACTATTTCTTCAACGGAGGCGATGCGATCCGATGTTCTCGGGATTCGTGCCACATGTTACCACGACCCGCCTGACAAAATCAGCTATAAATAGCCCGGAGCTTGGCATTTTTTGGGATCTTTTTGGCAATACTGAGTACTGAATCCGCCATTATTGTCAAACTACTCGATTACTGAGAGAAATAACAATTGTAAAAGTGAGCTTGAGAGGAATCTTTGATTGTACCGACATTCAAAGTATAATCAATAATATATAAAGTGGACGTAGGCTCGTTAACGCCGAACCACTATAAATTCTGTGTGTTATTTTCTTTTTCCTCATTCTTCAGTTGAAACTCTATAAGATTCAGAACAATTTGGGTGTTAGGTCCAAATTTTGATCTAACAATCTATAATACAAGGTCAGATTAATAGTGGGTTACATGCAGCTACAAAAGAGGTTTAGCGTTTTGTTGATGCTGTTGCTTTGAGTAATATGTCTCAAAATGACTTTTGTGAATGGTGTAATGGTGAGTTATTCTCGTTTCACGAAGCCGGGGATAAAATTCGCAAGAGACAACATGTTAATGATATGTATAAGGTAATATGGCACAATAAGAATGCAAAAAAGAATGACACTTATTTCTTTTCTAGCAGTCAATGATAGACTCAATACATAAGACCGGCTAAGAAGATTTGGAGTTGTTGAAGAGAACTGTTGTTTTCTATGTAGAAACGGAGAAGAATTAATACGTTATCTTTTCTTTTTGTGTGAATATTTATGGTTTATATGTTCTATTTCACTAAAGCTTTGTTTTAATTCTGTTCTTTGTGGTTCACTGGAAGATGAGGCAATGAAAATAATGAATGGTTTTTAAAATAAAGAACCAGATTTTAGATGTGGCCTGTGCAGCGTATACTGTTACTGTATACCAGATATGGAAAGAAAGTAATTCCAGGCATTTCAATGATAGGATTATTTCAAAGGAGATTAGATTGAAGATGATTGAGAAAGAAATTTTCTTCTTTGTGAATAATAATGGAAGTAAGACGTTGAGAACTAGGGTTAATGTTGATTTCTTAAGGAGATGGGGTGTTGAACTAATGGATACAGATTAACTTGTATGTTGTTTTAGTTGTGTTTTGGTTCAGTTTGTTTGTAATGGGTATGAAAGCATTGAATATGTTTATATTTGTTTCTTATGAGTCTGTAATTTTGTATTGAGTTTGAAAGGATTGTGCGAGTGAGAGACGATGTCACTCCTCTCCTTTTTAGATTCTTTGGATGCATCCTTGCCCTTATCTTTAGATTCGTGATGCCTTTTGGACGACCGGCTGTGGGAAGGTGCACTCTTTGGAGGAGTTAACTCTTTAGGGAGTTTCTTTCCCCCTGTAGGAACTGCCGGATAACTGGAAGGCTTGGTAGAGGTCGATTTTGGTGGAGACCGAGGTTGCGAGGAAGTCGGCCTGTGAGAAGGGCCACGAGGGCGCTCAGTACCCGGATGAAGGCTGGGTGTGCCCTCACGAAGAGAACGATAAGAGTAAGATTTCCTGCGGGACATCATTCCTGCAAAAAAGAGAAGAGCATATTAAAACTTTGAATACCCGCGATATAAGAGTGCATAGTCAGATAGTGTGTGTGATTTGTGCATCCTATATAATTCCCCCTAACGGACCCGGGCCTGTAGACAGGCTCATCTGACCAGTTTCTTGTCCTCTAGTTGGAGCGATGGTCTCTTCAGAAACGGGGAAGAAAGGACCCTCTTCAAAGTCCTTCTCTGTATATACATCATCGGGTAGAGGAATTTTATTCAGCTCATCAAATAACTGCTCTTCTGTCAAATCATCGGGAGCAGCGGTTTCGATTTGAGTAGAAATCGGGATTTCCTTGGACACGTCACCGCGGACCTCATCCCCTCTGTATACGTTCAGGTCCTCATCGTCTTGGATGATTATCGGAGAAGGACTCTTGCGAAACTTAGTTTTTCCTACCGCTTGCGAAGTTCCCTCTCCTTCCGTTGGGGGCACATACTTATAAGGTCTGCCGCCCGTGCCAAGTCCAAATCTTCTATCCAGAAGACGATGCTTATGAAGATTGTCATCAGTAATGCATTTTTGATCCTTAGAAAGCCGGATCTGCTTTGTAGAAGAATGGACAATCGATTGTTGTATAGTGGACCCTCCGTTTTCGGGATGACGTGATCTGTTTAAGACAAAGAAAAAGGGGGAGAATGTTAACGCCTAGACTTCTTGAACAAGACATTCGATTAGAAGCTTAAAGTTTACTTGATTTGAGCCATCTTCGTGAGCATCCGGCCTGTTTTCTTATATAAAACCAATCAGATTTAGGATCCCCTATATTGCTATACCCATCGTACAGAACCTTCCTATTCGCCACCGATTCAAAGAAAGAGAAATTTGGAGTTGTCGAAGAACGGTGCTTAAAAAGAAAGAAGAATGTCAGATCTCTGAATTTAAGTTCGGCGTGTAGGATCTCCGCATATGCAACATATAGGGTATATAGAGATGCGTAGGCGTTCGGATGAAGTTGCATCGGAGCAATTCCCAGTCGTCTTAAAGTTTCGATGGCGATCGGAGGGAACGGAGGAATAGCTCCTACCAAGCACATGGTTCGGCTGATTGCCATATATCCTTCCGGAGCTAGGTGGGGTCTATCTTCGCTTCCGGGTGTCAAGACATCATCCCAATGAATCCCGTGTCTCAAGCAGATTCTTTTAAGCTTTATATCGTCGAGCATAGATGCTAAAGAATCAGAAAATTAATCTATCCCGAGCGCCCCAGGAATCTCGTCGGGGGCTCGCACATCTATCTCAGAATCGTCGCTAGATGAAGTACTTTCGGACGGATCTGATTCCGTGGCCTCGTACTCAGATCCAGAGTCTTCACCTCCTGGATTAATTGGAGGAATCTTGGGGTTGTATTGCTCAGGAACCTCAGATTCCGCTTCTGTTGCGGATCTTCAAGAAGAGTGATTATTCGACATTACTGCTAGGACGAGAAAACATGAAAAGTGAGATTAAAGCTACCCGTCCCCCGTGTGTGCAAGTGCCGGTGTGTGTGCTTGTGCATGCATTAAAGATAAAGCATAAAAGCTATCAAGATTATCAAAGTATTAGTCGTCATATGCAGTTAAAATTATGTGGTCATTCAGTCCAGAAAGTCCAAATCAAGGCTCCAGCCTAACTGTTCAGAGTTTTATGGTAACAAGGCATCGTCTAAGGTTCAAAAATTCATTTTGATCGTGAACTACGAGTCGGATCGCAAGATAAATGGATCGCCCCCCTTCGGATCGCAGGGTAAAGGGATCGCCCTCCTTCGGATCGCCCCCTCACGGATCGCAAAAGTAAGTGATTGGGGTCTTTGCCGAGTCTTCGCAGCCCCCCCGCGGTATGTGCCTCTGCCATCTTCACGATCCTCCGTCTCGCCACTCGCCTTCATCTTCTTCCTCTCCATTCCTTGCCCCCGATCCGAACCGGTTTTCCTTCTTTTTCTTCTTTCGTTTTTCTCCTCTCCTTCTCATCTCCGAACTCCAACCCTTGAACCCATGGCGCCTCGAGGATTCCCCTAAAAATCACGATATTCCACCGTTTCTTCCTTCAAGCTAGTCGAAAAAATTCATAAACAACAGCGATTACGAGTAAGGGTGCTTTTGGTGGAGTTACCTTTCTAAAAATTGAGAAAGTGCTCGGATTTTCGAAGGTTTGAAAAACTAGGGTTCGTTCTTCAACAGTACAGGCGAAGCGATACAGCAGAAAAAAGAAGAAGGAAAGTGAAGAGGGGGGGTCGACTTATATAGGCAAAAGGGCGACCGTTTGTCTCCCATTCTTTGTCCTATTCGATCCACGAAAATAGGCGGGCCGCGAACCGAAAGCCCACCACGACTCGAGGAGGAGCCCGTTTCGTTCCAAAGCCCAAGTACATACCAAAGAACGAGACGAACAGATCGAATGTCTTGATAAAGGACCACGACTCGAGTATGCGATACGAATCAATAAATTCAGTAATGAAGGCTCTGAAAAATCCCAGAAAAGGAATTGTTCACTAATTCGCGACTCGCTGTGAAAGGACGATTTTATAGCTTCGAAGCATGTTCCATCATCGATAAAACATACTTCGAGGGGGCAAAATGTTGGCTAGCTTTTTGACCAAGCCACCCAGGTTCATTCACAAGAGGAAGGTATGAAACTATATGCCCAAGTGCATGAAGGAACGGATCGCATCTTCGACTCGCCAGATGACGGATCGCACACAATCGACTCGCCCGCTATTGGATCGAATCTCGACGGATCGCCCCCATCCCATCAGCGAAACGAATCCTCTATGCGATTCGATCCGGACTTATATTGTTGCCCAGAATAGACCGATCCGATCCTCTGATGCGTGGCGAATCCTCTGACTCGTTCAAGCATGAGCTAGTCTTCAGCGATCCGAAACGCATGGATCTAGCGACACGTGTCCCTAACCGTCATCTTGACCGATTCTCCCCATCTGCACGATCCGATTTCCAAGCAGATCGCGACACCTGTCCACAGCGGCAAATTTGACTATTTCTTCAACGGAGGAGATTCGATCCGATGTTCTCGGAATTCGTGCCACGTGTTACCACGACCCGCCTGACAAAATCAGATATAAATAGCCCGGAGCTTGGCATTTTTTGGGATCTTTTTGGCAATACTGAGTACTTAATCCGCCATTATTGTCAAACTACTCGATTACTGAGAGAAATAACAATTGAAAAAGTGAGCTTGAGAGGAATCTTTGATTGTACCGACATTCAAAGTATAATCAATAATATATAAAGTGGACGTAGGCTCCTTAACGCCGAACCACTATAAATTCTGTGTGTTATTTTCTTTTTCCTCATTCTTCAGTTGAAACTCTATAAGATTCAGAACAATTTGGGTGTTAGGTCCAAATTTTGATCTAACATTTTGGTGCTTTCACTGAGAAGACAATCCTAAAGTTTCACTATTCAGTTCTTTGAAGGTTCCAGCGATTCAGATATCATGGCTGGAAAAAGATCTAAGGAAGCACGAGCTTCGCAAACCAATGAAACGATTGAAGAAAGTGTGCACGAGCTAGGCAATGAGGAGACTCTGGATCGCGGAGCGCAGGGGGCGAACCGATCAGATGAAGACACCACGCTCCGAGTCGACGAGAACGAAGCGATCCGAACTGCTGAAGGGGTTGTTACTCGATCCCGAGGCAATGTCTCGAATCCCCCACGCACCGCGACCGCGAATCGATCTCAGGGGGGCGTTGCGAGCCGCCATCCTCGAACCACAGCGATCCGAATTGATGATAAGACTACAACTCGACCTGAAAAGGAGCCTATGGCTCGCTCTTACCGTCCTGGCCCCTCCGCTTGACCTTGCTCAAGCTCTTTGCGCATAAGAGAAAGTGATGATAATCAATATGATCCTGCTGCTCCCGTTACTGAGGGGGATCTCTCTCGTTTTTCCGAAATGTGGGAGAGGCTGTTTGATGAATTGGCTGCCCAAAGGCAGGAAAGCTCCGTTCTACGACAAAATTTGACTGCTATGGATAGAAGACTTGATGAGCTTGCAAGGCAAAGAACATCGCCGGTTCGTCCACTCACTCCAGGATATTCTTCTTCGTCTGAGGAATCGCCGAGACCTCCGCGACGACCGTATGAGAGAGCCGAAAACATAGAGCAGCTTCGGTTTGGAACCCTGCCATCATAGGAAGAAGAAGCGCTGGGGGCGGGGCCCTCGAACCGTAATGTGAACAATCAAGCCGCAGCTCCCAGGGCTCGAGATGTGGACAGTCCCGTACGTAACAGACTACTTCATCCCCGTCGCCGCACACATACTCATGATAACAGGGGGCAACGAAGCCCTATCCGAGCCCCGGATTTCGTGACTGCTCCCGGAAGAGAGATTAGAGAACCTCGCCGAGCCAGAGACACTGACCCCGAACCTCCGCTAACCAGCGCAAATGTTGTAGCCATGATCCATCAGATTCTGGCAGATAGCCGTGGACAACGGAACGAAGATTGGGGAATTGACCGCAGTCACACCCCTTTCACTGATGATATTTTGGATGCGACTTTCCCGAGGCGTTTCAACATGCCACAAATGAACCGATATGCGGGTAGGTCCGATCCTGTCCAGCATCTGATGAGATATTCTTGGTCAATGACCGCTGCTGCAGCCTCTGACGCTGTCAAGTGTAAAGCATTTCCCATATTCCTTGAGGATGTAGCATTATTATGGTTTACTCGATTGCCAGCAAGATCGATTTCTAGCTTCAGGGAGTTGAGTGAGAAGTTTGTGGAACAATTCCGTATCTATGCACAAAAAACAAAAAGTGTGATTGACTTGTTCCTTGTCAAGCAGCGACCAGGCGAGAGTTTGAGGGTGTACCTAGACCGTTTCAATTTGGCCGCTACTGAAGTTAAAGATCCCCATGAACCAACCGTTGTTGCAGCACTGATTGACGGAGTTGATAAAGACACTGAATTCGGGAGATACCTAGCAGGCAAACCACCCCATACTAGAGAGCTATTCTACGAAAAAGCTAACGTACATTTACGCCGGGAAGAGGTATATGCTAACCGAAAGGCAAAAACAACTGATAAAGAGGAAATCCAGAGCAATGTCGCTATAAAGCAGACAGGAGACAGCTCGGGAAAAGTCGAGGTTAATGTCGGAAATCGGAATCAGGGTGGTCGTCAGACAGGTAACAACAATAATAATGGTAACGGCAACAACCGGAAGAGGAACCGAGGGAATTACTCCCAGAGAAGGACTCGTCCCAGGGCCTTTGAAAGTTATACACCAATAAATGATACTCTGGAAAATATCTTTATGGATGCGTACGAAGTCCTCCAGAATAAGAGGCCACCTCCCAGAGAGTCGATAGAGAAAGAGCGTGAAACGGGGAAGTTTTGTCTCTTTCATCAGATTCATGGCCATTCGACAAATGAATGCCGTCACCTAAGAGATGTAGTCAAAAGGCTGCTTCGAGAAGGAAAGTTAGATGAATACAGAGTAACGCCCAGAGACAGGGGGCAAGCAGTACAGGCTCCAAATCAGAACTAGAATCAACTTGCTGCTAGGCTGACTGCCCAGCAGAAGGGAAAGAAAATTGTTATCAATACCGTAATCGGAGGACTTTATCTTGCTGGGCATAGTTCCAAGGCATTGGATCAATACATCAATGCAGCCAAACAACATCTCGAGGTAGGGGAGTGTAGCAACCCTGAGGATAATATCCCGGTAAAGCAACAAAAGATGATGACCGACGATGTAGTTTTCCGAGAACGAGAAAGCATTGGAGTCCATGCTCCGACAGAAGATCCATTTGTAATTACAGTACCTATTGGACCAGCCACTGTTCATAAGGTTTTAGTGGACAACGGGAGTTCCGTCAACATTCTTTTCAAAAGGACATTTGACCAGATGAACCTCGAAATAAAAGACTTGAAGCCCTGTCAAGGATGGATCCGTGGATTCAACAGAGCATCCACCGCTCCAATGGGTTATGTAGAACTACCGGTTACGCTGGGCGAAGGAGAACGCCAGAGAGTGAGAATCCTTCCCTTCGTGGTTTTGGACGTTGAATCGCCCTACAACGCCTTCTTGGGCCGACCGGCCCTCGCAAAGTTCAGAGCCTGTATAGCCCCCTGGTGCTTGTTATTGAAATTCCCCACGGAAGCTGGCATTGGTATCGTCAGAGGAGATCAGGTTGCTGCGCGAGCATGTTATGTTGCCGAACTAAAGCTACTCCGCAAT
Source organism: Allium sativum (assembly GCA_030737875.1). Lineage (NCBI taxonomy): Eukaryota > Viridiplantae > Streptophyta > Magnoliopsida > Asparagales > Amaryllidaceae > Allium > Allium sativum. The sequence continues at coordinate 3,763,038 of CM060915.1, forward strand.
GGAGGGGATATTGAAACTAAAGGCGCTTCTCCCCCTACGGGGGTGGAGACCTTATAGCAACTAAAGAGGATAGTCGTTGGAGAGTCGCCCAGAGAGATGCCCGAGGATATAGATCCCAGAGAGGATCAAGAACCCGGGGGCAGAATGGCGACTCCTAACGAGACGACTGTGGATGTACCGATCGATGACAGTGACCCGGAGAAGGTCCTTAAGATTGGATCCCAGTTAAATCCGAATCTCGCTAAAGAATTGACGGATTTCTTAAAAAATAACTTGGATGTATTTGCTTGGACTCATGCAGACATGTGCGGGATATCCCCATCAATCATGAGCCATTCATTAAGCATTAACCCTAAACATCCTCCTGTAAAGCAAAAAAGGCGAATGTTGGGCCCGGAGAGGTCTGCTGCCTTGAAAGAAGAGGTCGGAAAGCTAAAGAGTAATGGATTTATGAGATATTCAACCTACCCAGACTGGATTTCGAATCCAGTCCTAGTAAAGAAGGCCAACGGGAAGTGGCGAACGTGTATCGACTTCTCGGATTTGAACAAAGCCTGTCCAAAAGATAGTTTCCCATTACCCCGGATTGACCAGTTGGTGGACTCGACAGCGGGTCATGAGCTTTTCTCATTTATGGATGCTTATTCAGGATATAACCAGATTCTGATGCATGTTCCAGATCAAGTGCACACTAGTTTTATCGCGGATCTGGGATTATATTGTTATGTGGTGATGCCCTTTGGCTTGAAGAATGCGGGCGCTACATATCAACGTTTAGTCAACAGAATGTTTTATAACCAGATCGGGAAAACCATGGAAGTATACGTCGACGATATGTTGGTTATGTCCAAGCAATCTTCCCAACACACTACTGACTTGGCAGAGATGTTCGGCATTCTTCGACAATACGGAATGAAACTCAACCCAACCAAATGTTCATTCGGTGTTGCCTACGGAAAATTCTTGGGATTCATCGTTAGTTCCCGTGGTATTGAGATTAATCCGGATCAAATCGCGGCAATCAGAGATATTCAGGAACCTAGGCAAATTAGGGATGTACAAAGCCTTGCAGGAAAAGTGGCCGCACTAAGCAGATTTATCTCCAGGGCTACGGATAAGTGCATCCCATTCTTCGAATTAATAAAGCGGGGAAAACGACACTTCAAATGGACGCCCGACTGCGTAGAAGCGTTTCAGAATTTGCTCAGACACCTGGAGAAACCTCCGATATTATCTAAGCCAATGGATCACGAGGACTTATTCGTGTATCTGGCAGTGTCATCTCATGCAATCAGCTCAGCGTTGGTAAGAGAAGAGGATAAGATCCAAAGACCTGTGTATTACGTGAGCAAAAAATTAACGGCAGCAGAGCGTAATTACCCAAGGATAGAAAAGTTGGCGTATAGTTTACTGATCGCCTCTAGAAAGCTTCGACATTATTTTCAGGCGCATCCTATCACTGTATACACCGATCACCCGCTCAAGCAAGTCCTACAGAGACCAGAGGCATCTGGAAGGTTACTCAAATGGAATATTGAGCTAAGTCAATTTGATTTGAACTTTCAGCCCAAACGGTCAATTCGGGGGCAAGTGATAGCCGACTTCATAGCAGAGTTCACTGTCCCTGAGGAAGATATAGCAAACGAAGAAGTTGATCCTTCAAAATTACTTTTCGATCCCAATGCCTGAAGATTGTATACTGATGGCGCTAGGAATGACGAAAGATCCGGCGCTGGAATAGTGCTTGAAACCCCCGAGAAACGATTGATAACCTATGCAATCCGAATGGAGTTTCATGCCACTAACAACGATTCCGAATATGAAGCTCTGATAGCTGAATTAAAGATTGCAAAGGAACTAGAAGTCACAAAGATGAACATCTTCTGCGACTCCAAGTTAGTTGTGAACCAAGTTACTGGAAAATTCCAAGCTAAAAGTGCAAGATTGATTTTATACTTAAAGAAAGTGAAAGAATTGCTGAACGATTTTGATCACTACATCATATCTCATATTCCGCGGTCAGAGAATCAGCAGGCAGACAAGTTGGCAAAGATGGCTAGTTCCGACGATCCTGAAGTGACTGGGCTAGCCCCCGTTGAAGTACTTCGGTCCCCTAGCATAGATCAAATGGAAATCGACCTAGTACTAGAGACGGAACCAGAAAGGGAGTCTTGGATGACCCCTCTAAAGAATTTCCTGATGAATGGAACGCTTCCGACCAAGAAAAGCGAGAGGCGTAAAGTAATTCGTAAAGCCGCCCGATACGTTCTGCAAGGCGGAGTTCTTTACAGACAAGGGTTTTCAATGCCCATCCTTCGGTGTGTAGCCCACGATGACATCAAACGTGTGCTGCAAGAAGTCCACAAAGGCGAATGTGGCGACCACACTGGAGGGCAAATTTTGGCAAAAAATGTGTTGCGGCATGGTTATTTCTGGCCTACCATAAACAAGGATGCAGCAAGATACGCACGACGGTGTGATGCGTGCCAGAGATTTTCAAAGATACCTAGAGCACCTCTAATCAGTTAAAAACGATGATGAGTCCATGGCCTTTCGCTATGTGGGGAATTGATATCATTGGAAGTCTCCCCATAGCAAGGGGCGGAGCAAAGTTCGCTATTGTGGCCGTGGATTATTTCACTAAGTGGGTCGAGGCTGAACCACTAACTAAAATCACAACCAAACGAGTGATCAACTTTATCGTGAGAAACATCATCTGTCGATTTGGGATTCCAAAGATTGTAATAATAGATAACGGAACTCAGTTCGATAGTGCTGAATTCAGAAACTTCTGCCAAAAATACCACATCGAGAATCGATACACCTCTGTGGCGCACCCGCAATCGAACGGACAAGTCGAAGCGGCGAATAAAGTGATTAAGTCTATTCTGAAAAGAAGACTGAAGCGGGCTAGAGCCATGTGGGCTGATGAATTGCCCTTGGCACTATGGGCCTACAGGACAACATATAAATCGGCAACAGGACATACCCTGTTCTCTCTTGCCTTTGGAACTGAAGCAGTCATCCCGGTTGAGATAAAGGTACCTTCTCACCGGGTGACTTACTATGATCCAATGACCAATAACGAATTGCTCCTTGAGTCCCTAGATATGATCGAAGAAAAGAGGGATGAGGCGGACCTGCGCGCCTTGAGATTCAAGCAACAGATCGCTCGATATTATAACAAAAAGGTTCAAGCCCGAACCTGGGAACCCGGAGACTTGGTTCTGAAACGTGTCTTTCCACCCCCAACTCATATGGGAGCGAAGTGGGAAGGACCGTACTCCATTCTGAGCAAGCTTGATAATGGAACCTTCAAGCTGGCAACCGTAGATGGAAGGGAAATCCCCAGAGTGTGGAATGCCCAACATTTGCGGCCATACTTAACATGAAAGTTTCTAATTTATTCTTTTGCTTTGTTAAAAAACCATGTACAAGGCATGACTTGCCTAGAATAGTCTGATTCCTTAAAGCAAAAGATTATAAAGTGGACGTAGGTCATGATTCGACCGAACCACTATAAAAATATTGTGTGTCATTTACCTTTATTGCACCTTTATTTATCTGCCTGTTTATTTGTTATAAAAATCGTTGTGAATAATCCAACAATCCCAGAAGCATATAATCATGAATGCCTTCCATCAGAATGGAATGTAATCACAAGTCAAAATTCTGAGGATACAATGAAGTAAATTATATCGTAGATAGCGCTCTAACTCTCCAGAGCAGAGAGGGAACATAACAGACATGAAGTCGATGTCCATAAGTCATGGCGGTGTACCATGATCGGAGCCGCCTCGACGAAACTCTAACTCTCCAGAGAGAGAGTATAAAAGTGTCTCTGATTGAGCGCTGAGAAAGAGCTCCCTCCCCGCTGAAGGATCGGGGAGCGAATGAATCGCTGAGCTCAAACTCTAACTCTCCAGAGAGAGAGAGAGAGTATAAAAGCGTCTCTGATTAAGCGCTGAGAAAGAGCTCCTTCCCCGCTGAAGGATCGGGGAGCGACAGAACAGCTGAGTTCGAACTCTAACCTTGGCGACCGCCAGGAGAGTATAAAAGCGTCTATGATTAAGCGCTGAGAAAGGTGCTGGAGACTCAGCACCTCCATAATTCCTGCTCCGCTGAAGGATCGTTGAGCATATCATGAAGCAAGCTAGAGCTCCTTCCCTGTAGAAGGAACAGGGACCAACTGAATTATTGAGTTTGAACTCTAACCCTGGCAACCGCCAGGAGAGTATAAAGGAGTCTATCATAAAGCACTGAGAAAGGTGTCGGAAGTTCAGTACCATAAGAACAGTTATCTTATGAAATTTTCTAAGTCCCCCATATTCAGAAATAGGGGGCAACGTGCGAATAATGCTAATCGATTTTCAATGAGCCCTAGCTAAGCGTTACGCCAATGACTGATTATGGGCCATATGCATATACGCATGAATTTTAATGCAGCATGAAAGTTTTCTCTGTTATTTGATTGACTTGTAGTTATAACTAGATGGTCTGTAACTAACCATGGAGAGTTTATTTGAATACAGGTATACAATGATGTAAAAAGAGATAAACTTTCATTTATATACTACGAACCAACAAAGTGGAAAATAACCTAGAAAACAAAAGTGAGGGCCAGTCTCACAATTACACTTCCTGGCCAGTGGAAAGCCTAAAGACAAAATATCAACAAGTAACAATATCCTATTTACGCTTTGGCCTCTTCTCTTGCCTCTGTCTCTCCAGCTTCGTCTTGTCGGCATCAGACGGATCCCCTTTCTTCCTCTTCCTTTTGTCTATGAGAGGAACATCCGACTCTTCTGAAGATTCCTCTTCCACCTCTTTTCTCTTCCTTCTATCAGAAAGGGAAGCCGGGAAGTCATCGGGATTTGCAAAATGAAGCTGTCGGCTGATGGACTTGGGCTGGATTTTCACAATCATCCCAGTTTTGGGATCGAATTCTGCAAGGGGGACTACGTCCAAAGCCTCATCTCCCACCTTCTTCGAAGCCAACTCTTTCTCCTGCCTGGCCTTTCGGCTGGCAAAGGTTTCGTCGTCATCATTGTCGGCTTTTTTGGCGCCGGTAGTGTCTTCTTCATCATCTACATGGCGCCCATCCATGTCTTTCAAGGCTTCGATGGTCTCAGCATCTTTGGGAACGTCAGCGCTAGGTGCCGGGATGCTTCTTTCTGCTGTTGTGACCTCGGCCTGCTTTGATACACCAATACCAGCACCTGGCGAGACAGCCTCCTTCTCCACTTCTATTTCTTTTTCAGCACCCTTGTCGACGGGCTCGCCACCTGTAACAGGAGGAATACACATCACTAATTCAATTGGTTGTTCTACCAGACGACGACAATTCACAATTGCTTTAACAAATTGTGGGGAAAAGAGAGAGATACCTTCAGCAAATGCTCCCTCTTGAGTAGTTGCAGAGGCTCCGATGACCACGGGAGTTAGACCCAAAGGGATTAATGGGTCATCGGGATGGTATTCCTCAACCCCGGAGGTCTTGGGCTCCACAGCTGAACTCGAACCCTCGTCAGCTTTGCCTTTACCCTTTGCCAGGGCCCTCTCCTTTTCCATCTCCGCTAGAATCAGGCGACGACCCTCTGCTAGGTCCTCAGGCTCATTATCCCTTAAGATGCTCTTCATCAACTCATCCTCATTGATTTCTTCGACCCCCAATCTATGCTTTTCACCTTCAACAATGACATCCCATAAATTGGCTAATGTAACGTGGTAATCCGGGATCCACGAGATGTTGCGAGTTTTGAGAACCTGGCCAAGGAAATCGAAAATCATCACTTCAAACCCCTCGATCTCCTTCTCTCTTTCGAGGAGCTTGTTGTTAGAAGCAGTGGCCAATTCGATGGCACTTTCAACATTCTTTTCGGCGAGAGCTGCCCGTCTCTCCGCGTCCGAGACCTGGTCATTTAAAATCACCTTTTCTGCTTTAGCCAAAGCCAAACTTTCTTTTAAATTTGCCTTTTCTGCCTCCCAAGCAGCTCTCTCAGCTTCAAAATGGCCTTGTGCTGTTTTCAACTCGATGTTGGCCATTTTGAGGTCTTCAACCTCCTTCTTTAAGGCCATTTTCTCTTGGCTATTGGAGTCAAGTTCCGAATGGAAGCGCTGCTTAGCATTCTCTAATTCAATCTTATAATTTTCAGCGTCCCTCCGTGCTAAAGCAAGCTGGGATTGAGCATCTTCCAGGTCCTTCTCCATCTTGGTCCTGGCCCTTTCGTTGTTTTCAAGTTTCGCCTTGGATCTGTGTGCTTCTATTTCAAGCGATCGGATGACTTCTGAAAGGTTAACTGCATGTTTTTTCATCATCTCATATTGCCTTGCAACATGGCGGATATGCCCGACAACCACGTTATCCCAGTTCTTGGGGACCGGCTCCAAGGCTGGAACAAATGTCATCCGGTCAAAGAATATGTCTGGGAATCGTTCTCGCAGCTTTTCCAGCCTACCTTGAATCTCGGGACCATGCATGTAATCCCGTGACCCGGGGGCAGCCAACTCTGGCTGGATGGAAGGGACGATGTCACTCCTCTCCTTTTCAGATTCTTTGGATGCATCCTTTCCCTTATCTTTAGATTCGTGATGCCTTTTGGACGACCGGCTGTGGGAAGGTGCACTCTTTGGAGGAGTTAACTCTTTAGGGAGTTTCTTTCCCCCTGTAGGAACTGCCAGATAACTGGAAGGCTTGGTAGAGGTCGATTTTGGTGGAGACCGAGGTTGCGAGGAAGTCAGCCTGTGAGAAGGGCCACGAGGGCGCTCAGTACCCGGATGAAGGCTGGGTGTGCCCTCACGAAGAGAACGATAAGAGTAAGATTTCCTGCGGGACATCGTTCCTGCAAAAAAGAGAAGAGCATATTAAAACTTTGAATACCCGCGATATAAGAGTGCATAGTCAGATAGTGTGTGTGATTTGTGCATCCCATATAATTCCCCCTAACGGACCCGGGCCTGTAGACAGGCTCATCTGACCAGTTTCTTGACCTCTAGTTGGAGCGATGGTCTCTTCAGAAACGGGGAAGAAAGGCCCGTCTTCAAAGTCCTTCTCTGTATATACATCACCGGTTAGAGGAATTTTATTCAGCTCATCAAATAACTGCTCTTCTGTCAAATCATCGGGAGCAGCGGTTTCGATTTGAGTAGAAATCGGGATTTCCTTGGACACGTCACCGCAGACCTCATCCCCTCTGTATACGTTCAGGTCCTCATCGTCTTGGATGACTATCGGAGAAGGACTCTTGCGAAACTTAGTTGTTCCTACCGCTTGCGAAGTTCCCTCTCCTTCCGTTGGGGGCACATACTTATAAGGTCTGCCGCCCGTGCCAAGTCCAAATCTTCTATCCAGAAGACGATGCTTATGAAGATTGTCATCAGTAATGCATTTTTGATCCTTAGAAAGCCGGATCTACTTTGTAGAAGAATGGACAATCGATTGTTGTATAGTGGACCCTCCGTTTTCGGGATGACGTGATCTGTTTAAGACAAAGAAAAAGGGGGAGAATGTTAACGCCTAGACTTCTTGAACAAGACATTCGATTAGAAGCTTAAAGTTTACTTGATTTGAGCCATCTTCGTGAGCATGCGGCCTGTTTTCTTATATAAAACCAATCAGACTTAGGATCCCCTATATTGCTATACCCATCGTACAGAACCTTCCTATTCGCCACCGATTCAAAGAAAGAGAAATTTGGAGTTGCCGAAGAACGGTGCTTAAAAAGAAAGAAGAATGTCAGATCTCTGAATTTAAGTTCGGCGTGTAGGATCTCCGCATATGCAACATATAGGGTATATAATGATGCGTAGGCGTTCGGATGAAGTTGCATCGGAGCAATTCCCAGTCGTCTTAAAGTTTCGATGGCGATCGGAGGGAACGGAGGAATAGCTCCTACCAAGCACATGGTTCGGCTGATTGCCATATATCCTTCCGGAGCTAGGTGGGGTCTATCTTCGCTTCCGGGTGTCAAGACATCATCCCAAGGAATCCCATGTCTCAAGCAGATTCTTTTAAGCTTTATATCGTCGAGCATAGATGCTAAAGAATCAGAAAATTTATCTATCCCGAGCGCCCCAGGAATCTCGTCGGGGGCTCGCCCATCTATCTCAGAATCGTCGCTAGATGAAGTACTTTCGGACGGATCTGATTCCGTGGCCTCGTACTCAGATCCAGAGTCTTCACCTCCTGGATTAATTGGAGGAATCTCGGGGTTGTATTGCTCAGGAACCTCAGATTCCGCTTCTGTTGCGGATCTTGAAGAAGAGTGATTATTCGACATTACTGCTAGGATGAGAAAACATGAAAAGTGAGATTAAAGCTACCCGTCCCCCGTGTGTGCAAGTGCCGGTGTGTGTGCTTGTGCATGCATTAAAGATAAAGCATAAAAGCTATCAAGATTATCAAAGTATTAGTCGTCATATGCAGTTAAAATTATGTGGTCATTCAGTCCAAAAAGTCCAAATCAACGCCCCAGCCTAACTGTTCAGAGTTTTATGGTAACAAGGCATCGTCTAAGGTTCAAAAATTCATTTGGATCGTGAACTACGAGTCGGATCGCAAGATAAAGGGATCGCCCCCCTTCGGATCGCAGGGTAAAGGGATCGCCCTCCTTCGGATCGCCCTCCTTCGGATCGCCGCCTCACGGATCGTAAAAGTAAGTGATTGGGGTCTTTGCCGAGTCTTCGCAGCCCCCCCGCGGTACGTGCCTCTGCCATCTTCACGATCCTCCGTCTCGCCACTCGCCTTCATCTTCTTCCTCTCCATTCCTTGCCCCCGATCCGAACCGGTTTTCCTTCTTCTTCTTCTTTCGTTTTTCTCCTCTCCTTCTCATCTCCGAACTCCAACCCTTGAACCCATGGCGCCTCGAGGATTCCCCTAAAAATCACGATATTCCACCGTTTCTTCCTTCAAGCTAGTCGAAAAAATTCATAAACAACAGCGATTACGAGTAAGGGTGCTTTTGGTGGAGTTACCTTTCTAAAAATTGAGAAAGTGCTCGGATTTTCGAAGGTTTGAAAAACTAGGGTTCGTTCTTCAACAGTACAGGCGAAGCGATACGGCAGAAAAAAGAAGAAGGAAAGTGAAGAGGGGGGTCGACTTATATAGGCAAAAGGGCGACCGTTTGTCTCCCATTCTTTGTCCTATTCGATCCACGAAAATAGGCGGGCCGCGAACCGAAAGCCCACCACGACTCGAGGAGGAGCCCGTTTCGTTCCAAAGCCCAAGTACATACCAAAGAACGAGACGAACAGATCGAATGTCTTGATAAAGGACCATGACTCGAGTATGCGATACGAATCAATAAATTCAGTAATGAAGGCTCTGAAAAATCCCAGAAAAGGAATTGTTCACTAATTCACGACTCGCTGTGAAAGGACGATTTTATAGCTTCGAAGCATGTTCCATCATCGATAAAACATACTTCGAGGGGGCAAAATGTTGGCTAGCTTTTTGACCAAGCCACCCAGGTTCATTCACAAGAGGAAGGTATGAAACTATATGCCCAAGTGCATGAAGGAACGGATCGCATCTTCGACTCGCCAGATGACGGATCGCACACAATCGACTCGCCCGCTATCGGATCGAATCTCGACGGATCGCCCCCATCCCATCAGCGAAACGAATCCTCTATGCGATTCGATCCGGACTTATATTGTTGCCCAGAATAGACCGATCCGATCCTCTGATGCGTGGCGAACCCTCTGACTCGTTCAAGCATGAGCTAGTCTTCAGCGATCCGAAACGCACGGATCTAGCGACACGTGTCCCTAACCGTCATCTTGACCGATTCTCCCCATCTGCACGATCCGATTTCCAAGCAGATCGCGACACCTGTCCACAACGGTAAATTTGACTATTTCTTCAACGGAGGCGATGCGATCCGATGTTCTCGGGATTCGTGCCACGTGTTACCACGACCCGCCTGACAAAATCAGCTATAAATAGCCCGGAGCTTGGCTTTTTTGGGATCTTTTTGGCAATACTGAGTACTGAATCCGCCATTATTGTCAAACTACTCGATTACTAAGAGAAATAACAATTGTAAAAGTGAGCTTGAGAGGAATCTTTGATTGTACCGACATTCAAAGTATAATCAATAATATATAAAGTGGACGTAGGCTCGTTAACGCCGAACCACTATAAATTCTGTGTGTTATTTTCTTTTTCCTCATTCTTCAGTTGAAACTCTATAAGATTCAGAACAATTTGGGTGTTAGGTCCAAATTTTGATCTAACAATCTATAATACAAGGTCAGATTAATAGTGGGTTACATGCAGCTACAAAAGAGGTTTAGCGTTTTGTTGATGCTGTTGCTTTGAGTAATATGTCTCAAAATGACTTTTGTGAATGGTGTAATGGTGAGTTATTCTCGTTTCACGAAGCCGGGGATAAAATTCGCAAGAGACAACATGTTAATGATATGTATAAGGTAATATGGCACAATAAGAATGCAAAAAAGAATGACACTTATTTCTTTTCTAGCAGTCAATGATAGACTCAATACATAAGACCGGCTAAGAAGATTTGGAGTTGTTGAAGAGAACTGTTGTTTTCTATGTAGAAACGGAGAAGAATTAATACGTTATCTTTTCTTTTTGTGTGAATATTCATGGTTTATATGTTCTATTTCACTAAAGCTTTGTTTTAATTCTGTTCTTTGTGGTTCACTGGAAGATGAGGCAATGAAAATAATGAATGGTTTTTAAAATTAAGAACCGGATTTTAGATGTGGCCTGTGCAGTGTATACTGTTACAGTATACCAGATATGGAAAGAAAGTAATTCCAGGCATTTCAATGATAGGATTATTTCAAAGGAGATTAGATTGAAGATGATTGAGAAAGAAATTTTCTTCTTTGTGAATAATAATGGTAGTAAGACGTTGAGAACTAGGGTTAGTGTTGATTTCTTAAGGAGATGGGGTGTTGAACTAATGGATACAGATTAACTTGTATGTTGTTTTAGTTGTGTTTTGGTTCAGTTTGTTTGTAATGGGTATGAAAGCATTGAATATGTTTATATTTGTTTCTTATGAGTCTGTAATTTTGTATTGAGTTTGAAAGGATTGTGCGAGTGAGAGAGGGTTTGTTTGATTGACTTGTTTGGTTTTGTATTGTTAATGTATAAAGTTTATATGTACTCTTTTTCCTTATGTCGCACTCATCTATGTTAGGCGGAATAAGATTTTGATGAGGCATATAAACAAAATATCTGATTGGTATTGAAATAAAGTGAACCAATTTTCAATATATATATATATATATATATATATATATATATATAAAGATTCTGCATCTGTAGTTATACAAATTCAAAACAAGTGACAGAACCCTCACTGAAAGAACACTCGTATTGAATATCCGTACAACCTAAAGACGCAAAATCTAAAAACAATACTAGTCTATATCTAGCTAGAACCTATCATAAGTCAAACTAATATCGACCAAAGGAAGACATATTTCTCTCCTTCTTGATGAAGGATAATCACCCAGTACTAGAAGAAGAACCTGGCCCAGAAATAGATAAACTTGTCAGCCTTATAAATTTCCTAGCTTTCTTCTTTTTCCTTTCAATCCGACTAATCACATTTATCCATTCGGGGTTGTCAATCACACCATTATCCATATCTGCCTGACCATCATCAGCTGTCTCATCTGACCTAGCCCTTCGTACTGTTTTTGATCTTGTCATTACATGTTCAACAGTTTTGATGTCTACCTTGTTGCCGTTGGATGCATCCATTTCGTCGACAAAAGGAAGACATAATTCTCTCCTTCCTGATGAGGGATAATCACCAAGTACCAGAAGAAGAACCTGGCTCAGAAATAGATAAACTTGTCAGCTTTTTAAATTTCCTAGCTTTCTTCTTTTTCCCCTTGATCTGATTGATCACATTTATCCATTTGGGGTTGTCAATCACACCAGCATCCATATCTGCGAAACCATCATCAGTTGTCTCATCTGACCTAGCCCTTCGTATTGTTTTTGATTTTGTCATGACATGTTCAACAGTTTCGATGTCTACCTTATTGTCGTTTGATGCATCCATTTCGTCAGCAGTAGCCATAGAGTCCATTTCTTCAGGCTTAGAAGAATTCATATCATCTTCACTTCGTTCAGGAATCTGCATTTGGGTCTGTAATGTTTGATGAGATTGAGATGTATGATATCCGAACCTAGCAACAAAATACACCTTCTGCAGATTCTATTCCCAAATTATAGTTTGAGTTCTTTCTCAGCTCAGCTTTGTAATTTTACCAGCTTATTTCCCCTCTTTGCTTTTCTCTTTTTAACTGGTTGCATATAAGAGCTGATTCCATAAGTGGAATCATTTTCAATAACTAATTCCAGTTGATCAATTTGTGATGTTGATTCCGTTCAGTAATCTGAACCCCAGATACGGCTCAAATAACCCAGCCCACTTGCATGGGCCTGGCTATGCTTGTACCATATGGCAACTAGAATTAGCTAGCATACATGCAACAGTATTAATATTATGGTTGTTGTATTACAGCAGTTTGCAAAAATACGAGTCTGTGGATTGCTAGAAACAATATGCACAAGATGACAGATGCAATAAGAAAAGTATCTTTCTATTCCTAGAATTAGGGAAGTTTGTTATGAATTATGGACAGGTTTCCATACTTGATTTGCACTGTGTACCTTTGACTTTAACGAGTGAATGAAATGGAATCATCGAGAGCCCGTATAATTCATTGCTTAAATATTTCAGTCCCTCCTCATCTCTTCTTCTCCTACACTATCTTATTTTCTAAACTGTTATTTGTACATTAGCACGTCAGAGTCCATGTAATGAATTGATGGCTAATTGAAATTGAATCAATTTTAGGACCATCAAAATAATTGTTGCTCTTTCTTACTGAATTAGGATTAGCCTCTCAAATACACGGTGTGCAAGGTACATAAATTCACATTTAGGTCATACTGCCCACACATTGCCTTGTGGGCTATGGCACGCCTCACACGTGCTTTTTAGTACATTAAATATTGTCATTTCCATTTACCAATATGCTTGATCTACTTAATGCTAATTGTATATCCTTTAAATTATTTTGTATTTGGTCATAACATAATTGTTTGGGTGCCTGCCGTGTTTAGAGTCTCTTTTAGTCGGGTCTAGTTGACGTCACTTCGGACACATTTGATGTTGAATGGTGCTTCAAAGTTGTCTCACATCGGGAAATACTAAACTAAGATCCTGGATATAAACTAAGATGTTCCCCATATCATATAGCCAATTGGTTTTGTGATAATAAGCAATTAATAAAAACTAACATGATATCGGAGCTCAGGATTTCAGTAGAGTTGAAGATAATGTGCTTCAACAATTGAAGGTGATGAGAAAGTGCTTCGATCTCAACAACTTTGAAGCAAGGGGGTGTGTTGAATGGTGCTTCAAAGTTATCCTACATCGGGAAATACTGAACTAAGATCCTGGATATAAACTAAGATGTTTCATCACATACCCAATTGGTTTTGTGATAATAAGGGGATTAATAAAAACTAACATATGACACATCCTTGATGAGGCCGCCAACAATGGTCCGTTATGGGGAAACCATTGAAAGTTCAACCATTGGCGTCTTCGGCTGTGTCTGTCTTCGATTATTAACTAAAACAGTTAACTCAAAAGTTAACTTATAAACCACCTCCACCCCATCCATCTCCGTTCCATCATCTTGTTCATCTTCATTCCATCTCATTTTTCTTAGCTTCAAGCTAAATATCAATGGCTGAATCGTACGACGGCTTTCACCATTTGGATTTTGACATTGAAGATTTGGCTGATATGAGCTATTATGAAAATTAAAGAGGCCAACTAAAAGCTCCAAAGAATTTAATTCGTATTGTCATATGAAACAATTTATTATATTAATGGTATGTTGTATGATCATATTCTAAACAAAAAAAACCTAGTGTGCATTTGGGAAATGGTAGTCGTCGTTGTGTATACGATATCTTTGGTTCTTCCTACTTGGTAGGTTGTTGAAAGATTTCAACAAGGGAATTATACCGTTTATATTTATTTTCAGGAAGTTTTGAAAATTGTTATGATTGTATACGTTAAAGGAACTACACATGACGTTGAAATGTTTCTTTCAATTTTAAACAACAGAAATTTGAGTTTTCTTCATTCGCAATCAGGATTGTATTTGTAATTCAAAACTGCTGTGTTAATGTAACTATTTTTTAACTTGAATCATAGATTTTCGGATTAAGTTACCTTATCAAAATACATCTATTTTGAAATAATGCTGATACATTGACAATATAATTAGTGATAAAAAATTAATATTATCTTTCGGTTTCTTCTGTATAATCAATTTTACAACACGAAAACATTTTTTCCCTTAAACCAATTTTTTTTGTCCTTTTCAAATGCTCTTTTTGTTTAACAAAAGAATGCACCCATAAATCCACGTTGTTTTAAATATATCGACGTAATTAAGCTTAAATAAAATGTGAAAGAACAGGCTCATACAATTGTGTAATATTTACGAAAATTAGAATAGGGTTCGAACATATTGATAATTGGAAAATATATCTTTTAATTATAATTGTAAGACTTTGGTTAATTTGTCAACTAAGCTGCTAATTATTATGTTGTATTGAGTATGAACACATTTTTTCTTGTTTGTGTTAATGATTCAAATTCAGTTCCAAAGGCTTCTTCTACGACAATTTCTCTTTATTATTCATTAAAATTTCTTTATTATTTTGCAGGAAGTTCTCAATGGGCGACCTTCGGGGTGATTTCTTTGACTAAAGTTATATTACCGTGTTTCAACTTATAAACTTAACCTTATGACACACACAATGTGTGTGTGTGTGTGTGTGTGTGTGGAGAGAGACACACATATACACATATATAGACATAGAGAAAGCGTTAGATTATAGTTAGATATCATGTTATATGATCGTGCTTTATGGTGATATGCGGTTTATGATCATTCAAAACCCCACTGGTGTAAGGGATTTGGAAGGAAACAAATGGTGAACTTACAGTTGTCTAATATTCATATTTATATATAATACAACAAGCAAACCTAGTTTAACATTATAAATATACGTTTTAAAAGATTTGAAATGAGGGAATAATTTTAAAAAAGAAATGCTGATTTTATGCTAGAGGGAATAATGTTAAAAAAGAAATGTTGATTTTATGCTACTTTCCATGTGTTAGGCACAGCAGAGCAATATGTGGAGAGATAGATAAAAGATTTAATTTTTTTCTTTTGGTGCTTGATTGATTACATGAGATACAACTTGTCTTTTATAATATAATGCGTTCTCTGGAATATTCCAGATAATGCCTTATCTAGATTTATCTAATTATGTCATATATAGGAATAAATTATTCCCTACATTAATACAAAAACATATTTTTCAATGCATTTAATTGTTGCCTAATAAAATTACAAATTAACTTTTAACACTCCTCCTTAATTTGTAATTTTTAATTGCTTCTTGAACTTTTCAAACTTCTCCAATGTGACTGCTTTAGTGAGGAAATCCGTTGGCTGCTCTTTTGTGCTTTGGTAGAAAATAAAGAAATCATCCACAATTTCCTTTTCTTTTCTTCTTCTTTGTCATTGTCATAGTCTTCGATGCAGTTTCACAAATCTTTGTTGCGGTGCTCCATTCATCTTTCTTTCTTTCATCACCATGCGATACTTCAAAAAATTTCTTGTGCTTCAAATTTCCACCAAGTTCTTCAATTTCTTTCTTTTTATGATTTACACATTTTCTTTCTTCTTTCAATTCTTCCTTTTTTGACTCCTTAATTTTTGGCACTAATATCACATCTTTCTCCTCTTCAAACAACTGCGGTTCACAAGAAAAAAGAACAACATTGCTTGAGTCATAAATATCTTGTAAAGAACGCACCTTTCGAATAGGAGAGTCCAAGTCTTCATATTCATTTTCATCATTTGAGCCGTAACTAGGAGCAGTATCTACATGGATACTTTGCTGAGACCGGACAGGTTGTGAGCTATTATTTTGAGATCTTTTAGGCTTCATAGAATTTGATTTTTGGTAGCCATCATGATCCCACTGCCATGCTGCCATTTCATCAAAGACAACATCTCTTGAGACAATGAGTTGATCATTTTTGGGGTTTAATAGCCGATATCCCTTTGACTCTTCACTGTAACCAACAAAGACATATTTCTCTCCTTTCTTTTCAAATTTATCTTTGTTTGGGCTCTGGTTCAATGCATACACTACACTTCCAAATACTTTCATGTGATCTACTTTGGGCTTTCTTTTATGCCAGGCTTCAAATGGTGTCATATTTCTAACAGCTTTAGTTAGCGAACGATTCAATATATAGACAGCCGTGTTAACAGCTTCAGCCCATAACTTCTTTGGCATGGATTTTCCTTCCAGCATACTTCGAGCCATTTCAACAATTGTTCGATTTTTCCTTTCTGCGACGCCGTTTTGCTGCGGTGTATATCGCACAGTAAGCTGCCTTGCAATCCCTTCTTTCTTGCAATGATTCATGAACTCGCTGTAAATAAACTCTCCTCCACGATCAGTTCGAAGAGTTTTTATTAAGTGTCCACTTTGGCGTTCTTTTTTAGTGTGGACTGCAATGGTCCACTTTCCTTCAACTTTTTGCGCCTTTCCATCTCCAAGCTTTATCTATGATGAAAAACTTGCATCAAGTTCTACAAAAATGTCTTTGTTGCCGGTCATGTGGTTGCTGCAACCACTGTCAATATACCAAGCATCTTGTGATTCATTTTCAGTAGATAAACAAGAGTAGAAAACCTGCTCTTCATTTTCTTCACTTGTAAAATTTGCTTTGTCCTTCTCTTTTTTATTTTGATACCAACAATCTCTTTGGGAAAGATTAGGAATTCGACATCCCGTGCATTTGAAGTGACAATTTTCAGAATTATGATTTGATTTATTGCAAATAATGCAATAAGTGGTAGAATTACCTTGAATTTTCTGCTGTTCTCGTCGTTGTTCTCCTTTGCCTTGATAATTTCTTTCGTTGCCCTTTCTTTGATTTTGATTTTGCTTTTGAAATGAGCCCTTCTTTGAGTTGTAATAACTTCGTTTCTTTTCTGAAAAATCGAGGGTAGATTGGAATGCTTGCTCCAATGAATTTGCTGATGTTCTATTAATTCTTTGTTCATGAGCTTGAAGTGAACTCATTAGCTCATGTGTTGACATCTTGCCAAGGTCCTTTGATTCCTCTATTGCAGCGACGCAATGATCAAATTTTGGAGGAAGACATCTCAATATCTTCTCTACCACCTTCTTTTCTTGAATGTTATCTCCAAGGCATTGAATTTGATTTACAATTTCAGAGACTCTGGAGAAGAAATCTCTGATATTTTCAGATTCCTTCATTTGCAGGTTGTCAAAATCTCTCCATAAAGATTGAAGTTTAATGGAGATAACTTTGTCATTGCCTCGATATTCTTTTTGCAAAACTTCCCATGCATCCTTTGCTTTTCTTTTATTGAAAATTCTTGGATAGATAAATTTACTCACTCCTTGTTTGACATACCGAAGTGCAGTTGCATCTTTCTTTTGATTTTCTTTGTACAACTTCTCTTGTGCAGCCGTCCATCTTGTAGAATCTCCATCTACAGGTGGCTCCGGATAATCTTTTTCGATGACATCCCATAAATCATGAGAGATGAAGAAGTCCATCATCTCACTGCTCCAATAATCATAATGCTCGCCTTCAAATATTGGCACTTCACTTGGAGAGTACTTGAACATTGTAGGGACTACTGCCATTGTTTTTTGAGTGACTGATTAATGCTGTTGATATGGCTCTGATACCAAATTTGTTAGGCACAGCAGAGCAATAGGTGGAGAGATAGATAAAAGAATTAATTTTTTTCTTTTGATGCTTGATTTATTACATGAGATACAACTTGTCTTTTATAATATAATGCGTTCTCTAGAATATTCCAGATAATGCCTTATCTAGATTTATCTAATTATGTCATATATAGGAATAAATTATTCTCTACATTAATACAAAAGCATATTTGTCAATGCATTTAATTGTTGCCTAATAAAATTACAAATTAACTTTTAACACCATGTTGTTACTTGAAATGGTAAATTGCTCATAAATGATGATTATTAAATATGTGAATATCTCAGCGAATACTTTCAGATGGTATCTGTAAGAATAATACGAAACAAATGTTTATACACTTAGTATGTGTAAGGATATCTTCATTGTTACTATCCCATATGACACTAAATATTTGATAACATCTAAAATATGAAAGATTATTATATTTGTTTTATATAATTTGAATTTAATGTTTTAAATAGGATTAAGTTATAATTTATAGTTTAATTTTTATAGATTTATGATGCTAAAAAAAATTAGTTTCCTTATCGAATGAGTTTTGTTCTGCGTTATTATGATATATTAAAAGTTCATAAGACCGTATCCATTGTTCCTACTTTGTATATCCTTCAAGGTTTGGTCGGTAAAGTTTTCAATCATAACCGTAGGGTGTGCTTCAGTTCTTTTTTTGTTTTCAGCTTTCGAAGTGAAACCTGGTCAACAATTATCAGTATTGGCTTCCAAAAGTAAACCTTATTGTCTTACCGTGGTCAGTGGTTTATTCTCATCATCTGTGACTAAATTTATATTTTCTATTATAATTTTTTTTTTTTCAATGCAGGTTACACTGGGATAGTGGGATACAAGCCAGAAGGGGACTACAATGTGGATGTTTATGTTGTGTACAAGGACGAAGAAATTTTCCTTGGAACTCTTTCACCAGAAAAATGTCCAGAATTTTCCACCAACCTAGTATTTTCAAATGAATTTCGGCTAAGGCATAACTCGAAAAATGCGATTGTCTATTTTTTGCGTAATATGGTTATTGTTCCATTCGATCAACGAGCAAATCCTGATTCTGGCTTTAATCATTCTAATCAGGTCAATTTCTATTTGAGCTTGTTTTTTTTTCCAAAATTAGTTTCATATATTACAAGGTCTATTTAGCTTTTTTTATATTTACTCATTGCATGTTTGTGTATATGAGGATGCCCTTTGTATGCTCATATGTAGATAAACAAATATGTATCCAAATCTGAATAATGGTTTATTACCATAGAAAAACTATACTTCTTACGTTATATTGCATTAACGTTGTTGCTTTTCAACTCAATTCTAAAATATCTGAATGTCAAGATACAAACCCTAGATCTTGAATAAATTTATGGTGCAGTCGGATGAGCGAGTCAAAGGGACAGTGAAATGGTTCAATTGCTCGAAAGGCTTCGGCTTCATAACTCCCGACAACGGTAGTGACGATCTTTTCGTCCATCAGTCTTCCATCAAATCCGACGGCTACCGCTCCCTCGCTGAAGGAGAATCCGTAGAGTTTGCTATAACCGAAGTAGACGATGGACGCACCAAAGCCGTTGAAGTCACCGGACCAGACGGCGTATCTGTCCAGGGTAGTGGAAACGGCAACGTTGGCAGAGGCTATGGTGGAGGCGGTAGTTATGGTGGAGGAAGAGGAGGGCGTGGTGGTCATGGAGGCTGTGGGAGAGGTGGTGGCAGCTATGGAGGAGACGGTGGATATGGAGGAGGTGGTGGAGCTTGTTACAGTTGCGGTGAGCCTGGGCATTTGGCTAGAGACTGCAGTGGTGGTGGAGGCGGCGGCTATAATGGCGACGGATATGGATCGGGCGGTGGTGGAGGTGGCGGCGGTGGTCGTTGCTACAACTGTGGCCAGTACGGGCACTTTGCCAGGGAGTGCACCAGTAAGCAGCAGTAAACGAGATGCCCGGGTAAAAGATCTTTTTAACCCTAATATTCTCTAACTTCTTAATGTTATGTTTTTGCAGTATGGAACTTGGTTATGTTTTTGTTTTTGGATTTGTTATGATATGGGATGGTTGTATAAATTCTATGTCTAACTTGTGCTGTTAATGAAATCTGTATTATATGAAGGTTTTTTTTTTTTTTTTTCCTTAAAGTAATATCTGAATGTTTCTCACAATGCAGGACAGTTGCGGATGAAAACGTTGATGAAAAGGATGGATAATTGGGATATTTTCATTATTATCTTTGGTTATAATCATGAGAGTTGTGGATCGTTAATTGTTCTTTTACCTTTTGCTGCAACTTTGTTATGATGGTTGACTGAATTCTGCTTGAAAATAATCCAGGTATATATATCGTTGTTTTTTTGGTAACTAAATATTGTTCCAAGTCTATTTGGTCTGACTGGTTTTTTGTTTACAATATTTAATTGTGCTTGGGTTTTTATTTATGAGATAGCGATCTCAAATTGTGGAGTGCTAAGTTTTTCTGTTTATCTGAGCCTAAAAGATAAGTTTACCTTTGCTTTTTTCTGCAGAGTTTGCCCTGTCTCCTGTACTCGCTTTCGGCAGCACCAATCGACCGCTTAAGCTAATATTAGCAGATCCATGTTATGTAACTACGGTTGGAACAAAGTCCTTCTTCCTTACACGCATATGAGCTGACACACAACTCCCATATAACAAAAGGAATTCCTGATGTTAGCAATCTTAACAGTCTCCCCCTTGACTCGCATCATACGAGTATCTTTTGAGATCACTGTCTTGCCCGTATGGCCCAGTCCGTAATCTTCGGCTCTGATACCACTTGTTAAGTAACGACGGTTGGAACAAAGTCCTCCTTCCTTACACGCATATGAGCTGACACACAACTCCCATATAACAAAAATAATTCCTGATGTTACGTGCCTACCAACTCATATTTGTACACAACTCCTTCAATATATTCTATGATGTGTGACTATTAATTCCAACACGTCATTCTCCTTAACAACATGGGAGACAATCCTAACAGTGTTAAGAATATTAGAAATGAAAAAATGAAAGCTCGAAAAGATTGTTATTTTATTAGCAAAACAGAAGCGTTTATAAGGCAATACACGAATTAAAATGTGCATAAAAGTAGGACAATTATCCCTAAAGATTAGGACAAACACCACCTACTAAACAGGCTAATATAGACAAACTCAACTCCTACAAATTAGGAGACCTATTCTTAACAACCCATTGGCAGACTCAAAAGCAACCAGGTTTAAGGGCATCCCCAACCGTGGGTCGGTTGCTTGGCAACTGACCCCAACGGTTGTGTCAGCAGTCCCTTCAGTGTTCCCGTGGCAACACTGGAGGGTGTTAGAGCAACTGTTTGGTTGCTCCAACAACCAAACCTTAGCCGGCTTAGTTAAAGTCGGCTATAGTTGAAGTGGAGACATTTTCTGTCCCACTCCCATAGCCGGCTTTGTTAAAGCCGGCTATGGTTGAAGTGGGGACATTTTCTGTCCCCACTCCCTTAGTCGGCTTTATGAAAGCCGGCTAAGGGTACTTTGACCCCAACTCGGTTGGGGTGTTGCTCGGGTCAACCGGCTTCAAATTTGACCGCGAGCAACACCCCACGTTGGGATGCTCTAGGGTAGCATCATAGTCTTTAGCAACATTAGATATAGTGAATTTGCAATCTTGAATTTGCTTCACACAGTGACAATTTGCTCAAGGACCATGCTACTCTTGGAACCGGACTAGCCCGCAGTCGAAGATATGAGTGAATTTGGAAATTTTACCGTGTTTGATCATTACTAGATCTATGAAGTCTAATTTACTAAGAACATTTCTAAATTTAGTTTAAATTAATCATGTATGTTATTTAGTTTATAAAGTGTAGTATAAAGTTTACTTGATTTAGTTTTGCTTAATTTAAGTATTCATACATATCATATGCATATGTATGTGTGTATGTAAAATTATATTTCATGCAGTGTGTAATATCTTTATGCATAGATACTATGATTAACATTGCAACCAACAAATTAGCACGTTCTATCGGTTAGTGCTGTACGTTGTCCAAATATGTGCATGTACTAACAGAGCCAGCCCAAGCATCAATGTTGCCCTAGCCAAAGTATTTGAAAATTGAAGGGTAAAGGAGTGAAAAAAGGAAAATGGTGGTTGCTGGAATTGAACTTGCGTGGATATAGCGATGAAGCAGTTGAATACCAGTCAACTACACATGACTTCATAAACTTTCATTACCCTCAAGCTGTATTGACCCAGTTTATATCAAAAGTAGTCAGAAAATGCGTTGCCCCTCTCCGGCGGCTTTCGTGGTGTTTCCCTAGACGACGGTCTTGCCGCTTCCCCTTTGGGTCGGGCCAGGTACTTACAGTTATAAATATCTAAATGGTTATGTATATACATATATAAAAGTGTTTAATACATTAAATTATAATATATACACACACACACACACACACACACACACACATATATATATATATATATATATATATATATATATATATATATATGAGGCTTCCACTACACCTCTTGTATTGTACGTGAGCTCTTCCCCTTAATCTCTATCACCTATTTCCCCACCCATTCTCTCTTCCCACTAAGAAATAACATTGAAATGGGAAGAGAGAAAATGAGTGGAGAAATGGATGGTGGAGATTAAGGGGGAGAGTTCACGTGCAACATAAGAGGTGCAGCGGAACCTTCCTCATATATATATATATATATATATATATATATATATATATATATATATATATATATATATATATATATATATATATATACATGGGGCAGGTTCGAGGGCACCCTAAATAGTGCAGCACCCCAAAAGCCCCTCAACCACAATCAAGTATTTCACACTCTCTCTTCTTCCACTCATTCTCTCACTTCCCACTCACATTCTTTAATATAAATGAGTGGCTATGGTTCGGGTGCAAATGGGAAGTTGAAATTCGGGGGGGGGGGGGGCTCCTTGATCCTATCCATATATATATATATATATATATATATATATATATATATAAGAATATATATAAACGTTTTTACTATATTAAAGTATAATTTATATATTATGGTGCAAATAATAATCATTTATATATACATAAAATTATGTATTTATAAAATAAATTATTTTACTTAATTATATGTACATATACGAATTTATTAAATCTTGCATTGATTAAATAATAATATAAAATATCTAATAATGACAAAAAAATGGTTATAATAATTATAATTGATGTAAACATGTATAATAACAATACTAGATTAATTTTGTATAGTACATGCATATGTAAACTTCGATATAAATTATGAATATGTAATAATTCAAACACACACACACACACACATATATATATTATATAGTTTTATTAACATAGATCATTGGAAAAAATATAAATATTTATTGAACAATATATTTATGTACATAACAAATCAATATTGTGATAACAACATTACCTATAGAAGTCTCACCTGACTAATAAAGCAACAATAACACACACACATTGACATATACATAGAAGTATTTGTATAATTTAAATATAATAGTATAATCATTTATCTAATACGTAAATGTATAACCGTCTCATGACAACTTGATGATGTGGAAGGTGCTTAACAATTCTTTGTTGGCAAAGGATAAACTAGCACAATATGGAATGCTTTCTGATCAGACATGTGTGTTCTGTCAAGTAGAACAAGAGGACCTGCTGCCATTTATATTATGGTTGCACCCACCTACTTTCATCGTGGAGTGGTTTGTTGGGTAATGTTGCGAACTTGAATACTTGTAATTCTACTTTGAACTGGGATATCATCTACAAGTAAACACATTGGAGAGAACACAAGAAGATTCTTTTCATCATTAATGTTAAAAAATATTTAAAGTTGATTTGGGAAAAATGTAACAAGAGATGTTATATTGCTAGTCCCCTCCTTGCTATATAATAGACCTAAATTTAAATGGAATTTGATTAGAGAATTTTTGGACTATTTACAATATTGTATTCGACCAGGAAGAAGTTAACGGCCAGCAAAAAAGTGAAGTATAAATTAGGTTTAGAGATTTACACACACACACACACACACACACACGCAAATGTGCATTATACCATATATGCTAATAAAGCTGTGTTTTTAGCCGTATCTAAAGCTCTTAAACATGGCAAAAAGCCATATCAAAAATGGCGTGTTGAATTTTTAGATACGGCTATAAACCGTATCTCACTAGTGATAACATACGGCTTATTGCCGTATCTAAATTGTATTCAAACATGGCATTTGACCGTATCTAATTATATCTGTGTGTGCACACACACACACACGCATATATATATATATATACATGCATATATATATATATATATATATATATAAACAGAAACTGTAGCACATATTTTTCATAACATAGCATATATAACACAATTTATATATATACTCAAAGCATTACAAGATTTTTCATAACACGAACACAATGTATAACATACAAACATATACAAAGGAAACTGTCAAAGATTTTCATAACAGTACGAACTAACAAAAAAGGTAAAAACATATGATTAACCTGATATAACTCCAGTCGAGGTCGGGGAGATTGAGTGTACGTGCTGATCATGCCAATGAAATCCATGTGTTTGTTGTAAATCAAAGCAGTATGAGAATAAGCTAGCTCATGATGCTGATAAAGTTTATTTTTCATTCTCCAAAATCTCCGCAAATATGATTTTCATGTAATGACTCACTAATTCTCTTTAAAAGTATTAAACCACAAACTTATTATAATTCTCCTTGTCACTTGGTTGCAATGTTGATATAACATTGCTATAGCCTTGCCCTTTCTATTCTATCACCCTTATTTAATGTATGTAGTGTATCCCAGATGAGGGGGATGGAAAAAAGCGAAATATTACCTGAAGTTTATATCAAATGCTCTGATTTTTCCTGCTAAGTACCATGACAGAAATCCCAATCCAGCAGACCCTGCACAATTATGGTTTTACTGCATAGTTATAACCTATACGGTTCAAAACACCAACAACTTCTCGTATTACATGAGGGTTGTACCATGACAAAATTATCTGAATAAAAATGTTATTGAAATAGACATCGCTACCATAGATATTAACCTTGAGCCTCCTTCCTTCCACTAATTTTACCAATTCCTCCTTCGACTCCTTCCCATATGGCATTACACTCTCAGTTCATCAACCCACAGGTTCAACAATAAGCCATAGAAAGCATAAGTAATAAGTAAGAGTGTTCTAATAAGCATGCATATATCCTAGCATCATTACTACATGAATGGCAGTATCTCATTAAGCATTGAACTAGAAACGTCTGTAAGTATGGTGAGATATGAACAAGTAATAAAATCAAAAGCTAGAGTGGCACATTAAGAGATATGAACAAGTAAAAAGAATTACCTGAATGTAACGATACAAATTAAGAATAAGTTGATCTTTTTCATGATTCATACCATTTCTGAAGTGTGTTACACCAAAGTCCACAATCTTCAGATTACCGATGATATTGATAAGGCAAGAGTTGAATAGCATAAAATTTAGGAATCCTCCCAATTTATATGCTATTCAACTCAATTGCCTCATCAATATCATTTAGACCTTATTCCACAGTGACAACATCTATATTTCACTTCAGTCAAGCCTGTAATTAGAATTATAGAGTAAACCTCATCATTGGCTCCACACGTAGAATATTAAGAGGATGAGTTTGGAAAACCAAGCTTTGAGCTAGTTAGATCATTGGCGTCATTTACATTTAAAGTGGCTATGGTGATGTAAAGTCCCCTTGAGAAGCCTGTTCGTCAAATCAAATTCCACTTTATAGGTGAATTAGGTAAAGCACGACTACTTATAATAATACATGGGACTTTGATGAAGGTTGATTAACACATTGGAATGATGCCAATGATCTAACTAGCGCAAAGCTGGAGACACAAATTGAATCATCATCTTTGGATCACAAGGGTTGCCGCGTTTCTATCGAAGGAGAGGGTTGCTCATCTCTACTAGAGGAGGAAATTCCAGAGAAAGGTGGAGGCACGATTTTGGTAATCAAAAACCCTAATTTTGGTTTTCGGTCACCATTAAAGTAAAACAAAAGGAAAATGGAGGGGCCAAAATTTGTGTTCGGAGTGCCTAATGGGATGCACAATATGATACACATTAGATTTGGCCAAAGGCCATGTCAAATTAACTGATCCGGAGCTTCCTCGATGGGCGGTCAGATTTAGGGTGTTTAGGGTGGAGCAGATCGCAAAATGTAGTTTGATTCGAATCTAAGCACTATCAAACATGATACGGCTATAAGCCGTATTTTATCTCCACAACGTTGTGTGCCAAATTGACTGTTATGGTGTAGTGGTGAGCGCGTGCACACACACATACACACACATATATTTTGAATAAGATAGAAATAGCAAATACTTCATACTCCTTCTCCCTTAATCTCAATTATACATCTCCAAACCAAATCCCTGAATTTATTTTCCAGTCTATACCCTTGCCACAACAGCTTCAATATCAAATAACTTTGGGCTATTAACCCATTTAGCCCGAACTAAATATATACAATTGTAATGAAACGCCTTTTCGATCCTCAAAAGTCGACTCTAATACATCTTCAGTATTCACGTGTCGAACTTCCAAGTGCTAGAAAGATAAATTGTCAGGGAAAAAAAGAAAGAAGATCAGAATAGAATCTCATAGATGAATGAGTAATCTATAATGTAATAATAATATTTACAGTAAATAAAATTATAAATTTAATCTATACATTAGAGAACCAATCTATAAACTATCCTAGATTATTGTAACAACTTACCATTACAAATGTTGATAAATACAACAAATATGCATAGTGATAAAAAATATAGTATACGAGAATACGTCTTCGCCTTCAGTTCCTCTCTTGAAGCTTCAAAGAAGTCTAAATATGATTTGGAAATTTACTCGGTCTGAGTAGAGATTATAAGAAATATAACATTCCATTCTGGTGAATTAGCGTGAGAAAACTCAAATTACGAGTAACGGATTCTTTTAACCTATAAAAACCTTTGAAATCAAATGCATCTCACAAGATCGTACTACATATAAACACGTATGAGTTTTCACCATAAAATAACCAAAAACCTTTTTTTAAATATATATAACTATATTATAGTAATGTCTACATTCCATATATAAATATAATAACATAGCTGTAATGCTTGCATCCCTCATTCTAGCATAATAAATATACAATCAAGTTCAAAGCTCGTATTGGAGAATGAATTCCAACTATAAAAGGGTAAGGGTCTGCCTATCAAATTCGTACATCTGTATATAAAATGCACGGGAGGTTGCCTTAATTTTCATCTTAACTACCAACGACCATCCCTACCCCTTATGGGGGTAGCACCAAATATGATCTCCTAAGTTGATAAACAACTATAATAGCCCTGAAGCATACAGAGATATCAACACTAGATATGTGATGATCATACCCTGATGGAACTAGTCCACATAGCCCTACGACTTTATCCTTCTTATTCATTTATCGAATGATGAGGCTAAAGGTCTTGTTTTACTTTATGCGTAGCAGACTATCTTGGAATGTGAACACAACTTTCTCAGTAGATATGCCATGCCAACATTCATCTATACAATTTTATTTTAGGTCAAACTGAAACCAATAACTCAAACTTCAATCATCTTAAGATATTTATAATTCAAAATACTTTAGTAGGATCGAACTGGTTTTCAAAAAACTAGGTGGGATCCCAATCTCTTTGAAATAACAATAGATAGTTTCCAACAATAATATGCTAAGTCTCCTTTAAATGATTTTGTCGTTTATAAAATCTCATTTCAGAATATTTATTGAAATATTCACATACCTATCTAGCCAACTTACGTATATTCACAAACATTATATTTTTAATACTTAGAAATTATATTTATAGTCTTTGTTAACCCTGCTAAAGCACTGGATCGACCTCAATCATATGGGTCGGACAGTACTAGCGGATCGGGTCGGTTAGTTGCAGAACACCGGGTCGGTCGCAAATATGGTTTGGACTCAATAAAGCGGATCGGACCATTCAAGTAGCAATGGATCGGCCTAGTTTAGAAGTATCGGATCAGCCTAGTCCCAAACGGATCGGGTCGGCCTGGTTTAATGGCATTGGGTCGGCCTGGTCATGAGGAAACGGGTCGGACTGGACTAGAAATAGCGGGTCGGTCTGATGATGTAAGAATGGATCAGGTCGGTGCATTCTACAATGAAGCTTGTTGGTCCATTTCATTCAGAGTGGGTCAGATCGGTCAGATGCAAAGCATTAGATCAGTCTAGTCAAATCTGGATCGGGTCGGTACCAAATTCTGATCGGTCACTACTGGAGAAGCACGACTCAACTCTATAACATTATACACACAAAGGCCAATCAATAATCTTTGCTCCATCATGAAGCTGTATTAAATATAACATGGTACGTGTGGACATATTAGATGGTGCCGCTAAGGTCGTGGTTCAACTATAATATCAACACGGTGGCAAAACAGTAGTAACACAGTCCGATCCCTAACTATGTAGAGAAAGAAACGTGGCCTGAGTCTACGGCCACAAGCTAAACTTGGACTGATCTATGTAGTGTACAACATTGTCGCAATGAAAAGACAATGTGACGAGGATTATGCATGGCAAACTCTATGTGATCACATGTACAGGTGGCAAAGTATACTCGAATGGTCATGGGAGTATTTTGGCCGGTCTTGTACACTAGTTATGGACTGAAAGAACTGCTTGATGGTCCAGCACGTTACATATGTTGCAATGGAGCTATGTGAATGATATGCAATGCAAAAACATAGTGATAATCAGTCATATATGCAAACCATCTCTATTTAATACGTACATGTAAATAGTACGTGCTCAACACCTCAGAAAACAAAATAAGCAGCTGTAGTAACATTCACTTGGCTCGGTACCATAGGTATGGGACACGTGGACCAGTGTATAATGTTAAACTGGATCAGCCCTAAAGCAAACAAGAAAGCACATAGTCCTGAGGCAAATAATATCTGGATTGATCATCGATATAAAGTACACGGTGGCATTCCTAGTAATAAACTGGATCGAGACATTAGAAAAAGGCGGAAGCTTAAAGCAGTAAATGGGTCGATGCATTCTCTTAGGAATGGATCGGTACGTTCCAGAGAACAAGGTGGATCGGTCCTATCTAATTAAATAATCTGGGTTGGTCCTGTAGCTCAAAAGTGGATCGGTATATTAATAAAAAAACAAAATGGATCGGGCACTTCAAATATGCAGAGGCAGCTGGTTTAAAATTTTGATCGGTCTGTACATTACATTTTGGATCAGCCATATTCAACTTGCGGTGGCAGAACTATAAATATGGGACCATGACAGTTGTATACAAATGTAAAGTGGACCAGTGGCATTTTTGTAAATAAGTTTTAGCCCGATCCAAACTTATGCCCAATCCAAACTCTGTACCCTATAATTAAGAGACGGCCACTACCATCAAACTTCCCCTATAAATGGCCCTTTGCTCCATAATACAAGGGACCGATTCCACATCCCCGAAGGGCTGCCTAAATCATTCCCACACCGTTCTAAAGCTACTCAAACATCTCTAATGGCTTCCTAAGCTTGTTTCATCATCCTTTAACAACACGAAGATCAAATCAATCTAATTCTCCATCCAAAATTAATCTAACTCAATTCTAGTGCTCTTTAATCGCCTCTAACTCTCTCTAAAAGCCCAGATCTAACACAAACTTCATCATGAAATCAAGGAGAAGCATCTACATGCTAAAGTGATCAACGATTCATACATCCTCCATCTTGACGCAAGAGATCTCAATAATTCCTTGCCAAATTCAAGTGCAATTAGATCATAAAAAGAGAGAAAAGTGAGAAATGAATGTATGAGAAATTTCATGAATATTGTAAAGCAAAATTCCATAATGAGAATTGATTGAAAAGTGGGCATAGATTCATTTCAAATCGAACCACTACAAAAATTTCTTTGTCTCCATTTTATACTTTTTGTTTTGTGATTACGCGGTTCCATACATCTTACCAAATTGGTGAAGTGCTACATTTGCACCCTTGGTGTTGAAATCGATTTTGTAGGCATAGATTCATTTCAAATCGAACCACTACAAAAATTTCTTTGTCTCCATTTTATACTTTTTGTTTTGTGATTACACGGTTCCATACATCTTACCAAATTGGTGAAGTGCTACATTTGCACCCTTGGTGTTGAAATCGATTTTCAGTTTAAACAATTGGCGCCCACCGTGGGGCCGCGATCTCCTTCCTTCACACTTTTCACAAGTTTAAAAACCCTGCATTAAAAGTTCTAAACCGCATTCTTCTCCTAAGTCATGGCAAAATCTAAGAAAGCTACTAGTAAAACCATGGTAGAAGCCGACAATGTTCCTAATGAGGAAACACCGCTCGCGAACCGCTTTGAAGTTAGTGAAAACTCGGAAAGCGGAGCCGGTGTAAAGATGAATTAAAAGCCGCTATTGCCAACGTAAACAACCAAATGGATGCCTCTACTAAAGCGATGATGGAGAAACTTGATGCCATCCTTAATGTCTGACCAAATCCAGCCCCTCCGAAAGTGCATGTGGATCTAGAAGAGAAGATAAATCGCCCGCTTCCGATCATAACCGCAACGACAATATGGAAGACGATTATGATTGTGCAAGTGACAGGGACGAAGCTAACATTGAAGAATTGAAATCAAAAACTAAGAACCATTCCGAAGTGAATGCTCGAAAGGTCACTAATCCTTCCACAAGGGCACCTCCTCGTGGAGAGGGCAAAGAGCCAAAGATCTCTAATCGAGATCGTATGCCTAGACGAACATTTGGTAAAGAGCTAAGCTTCGTAGAGCGCCATAACACTGAAGAATATATCTCGGACATGATAGAACGAGCAATGAAAAAGAATCAAGTTAGTAAAGACGATGAAAGAGAATAGGACTTCTCTCCCGATAAGACTCCATTTACTGAAAGAATTCTTGAAGAAGAATGTCTGAAGAAGTTCAATCCTCCGACTTCGCCTCGGTACAATGGCCTCATTGATCCAAACTACTTCCCATTCAAATACGAATGGCATATGAGTGTAGCTATGGCAACCGATGAGATGAGATGCACGTACTTTCCTCTCTACTTAGAAGGTGCCGCATCACTATGGTTCACGAAGCTATCACCTAAATCTATCGGTCGATTCTTAGATTTAACCAAAAAGTTCAAGGAGCAGTTTCGCTTGTACGCTACCAAAGCCAAAGATGCTATTACGCTCTCAGCAATGAAGTAGAAACCAGGGGAAATTGTCAAAGCCTTCCTCACTCGATTCAATACCGCCTTGTCTGAAGTAAGAAACCCGGAACCACGCATAGTCCTCATGGCTCTACTCGACGCTATAGACAAAAATGAGCGAATTCGGGAGATGGGTAAAAATGAAGGAACTGACTACGCTTGACAAGTTCTATAAGAAGGCGGAGGAGTACATGGAAATGGATGATAATCCTATACCTCTTCAGATTATTGGTGGTAACCAACTCCTTGAAGCTCCCAAAAGTGCAATTATTCAACCCGATCAGAAGAATACTCAGGGGCAAAAGAGAGCCAACTACGGAAACGACAAAAAAGCTAATAAAATGTTTGGTCCTCTTGACTTGTCTAGTCTAACCCCTCTGAATGATACCCCTGAGAACATTTACCTTGCCACAAGGGGTGCGGAAGAGTACCCGGAGCCTCGGCCCATAAGGATGAATGATCATCTGACCAAATCCGAAATGTTTTGCCAATTCCATAACCAGTCAGGCCACAACACCAATGAGTGCAAGCACTTGAGATCATTGATTGAAAAACCGATTAAGAAGAACCATCTGCAACAGTATGTGAAGAGTTCCCAAGATGCAAATACTTCTGCAACTCCCCAAGGGCAAGGGGCATCGAACGACCAATCCAGTCGAAGCAACGTAGCTTCTCCTCATGCTATTCTAAGGCTGATAATCAACTAGTGACCGCTGATGATGATCTAATATCTACAGCTCAAAATAAGTGATCAATATCGCCTCTACTTTACTCTTTGCTATGTTTTACTTTCTTGTAAAAAGTCTATAATGGTTTACGTGCATTGTACAGAACAAAAGTACTACTAATGAAATGTTACATGCTTGTGTAAATCTATGACTTGCAAAATATACAAAAAAAATTGCTAACAGACGATTTTCCATTACAGGCTATCCAATAAGCGACTTCTCTCCCAAGGCCTGACGAAGTGAGGCAATCCCGACGAACACCAGTCCAAATGTTAAGTGCTCTAGCCATCGATATGCATAATGCAAATATGGAAAGCACCAACTTAAAGAGTGAGCAGGAGGAGTTGCCAAGAGTTAAGAGGTGGGGAGTTCAGCAAGCATATCCGAAATCAATGCCATAAATCGCGAGTTTCATGGGGTCCCAACCTCTCAGTCCGGCTGCGATTGCTTACCAAAGTTAAGTGTATCAGACACGAAGACTGATGTTCACCTCCTGGGAAAACTCCAAAATAAAAATCTTGTCCTCCCATAGCAGAGGCATGTCCCTCCATAGAAAGGGTAAAATAAAGTCCTCCCATAGCAGAGGCAAAATAAAAATCTTGTCCTCCCATAGGAGAGGCAAGTTCCTCCATAGCAAGGGTAAAATAAAGTCCTCCCATAGAGAGGCAAAACAAAGTTCCTCCATAGCAAGGGAAAAATAAAGCCCTCGCATAAAGAGGCCAAATAAAGTCCTCCTATAGCTGTGGCAAGTCACCAATGGTTCGCGGGAATCCGTAAGCGCGAAATAAAGCGCGGGAACTCGCCTAAGCGAGACAAAGAATGGGAGTTCGTAAGCGCGGAGCGAAGCGACCTTAACACAATGGTTTGCGAGAATCCATAAGCGTGAAACGAAGCGCGGGAGCTTGCTTAAGCGAGATGAAGCGTCGGAGTTCGTAAGCGCGAAGCAAAGCGACCTTAACCCAATGGTTTGCGGGAATCGATAAGCACGAAATGAAGCGCGGGAGCTTGCTTAAGCGAGGCGAAGCGTGGGAGTTCGTAAGCGCGGAGCGAAGCGACCTTAACCCAATGGTTAGCGGGAATCCGTAAGTGCAAAATGAAGAGGGGAAGCTCGCTTAAGTGAGACGAAGCGTGATTGTTTGTAAGCACAGTGCGAAGCGACCTTAACCCAATGGTTTGCGGGAATCCATAAGCTGGAAACGAAGCGCGGGAGCTCGCTTAAGCGAGACAAAGCATGGCAGTTCGTAAACACGGAGCGATGCAACCTCACCCAGACCTCGCAGGAGATCGCACTGTGAAACGATGCATCAACCAAAAATCCTCTCCATAGGAGAAATCAATAACATTCAATGAACTCTACCATGTTGACTCAGTCGACAATAGATGACAAAACATTGGATTAAAATGACCTCACTAAAACACGGGGCATCCAACGGAATCACCAATAATCAAAAACCTCTCTCCCAAGTGGGACCGAGAATAAATTACCGAACGTATTTCCCAAATGTGAAATACCATACACAATCACATAAGTCATTAAAACGACGGCGTTTGAAATCCACCATCGACTTAGTCGATTAATTGATCTTGAGCGTTAATACAAATTCGAATTAGAATATCGCATTTGTGCAGGTAGAACTTAATGAGTTATAAACCGTTGAGTAGAGCAATTCTGTTCAAACACTTTATTCAATTCAGAATAAAATTCGCTATAATTCATTTTCAGACGATTAACTAATCCACCGTCGGTATGGACAGTTGATGGTGAGTATAAGTTCAAAATTGTGCAAATGCTTGTTTAGGTTATAGAACAGGAGACACGAAGCACATGAATTCAAGGTATAGTTTGTTATAGCAAATGAAAAGCTATGACGGGACCTCAATGCAGAATATATCAACACCGATGTTTATTTTGAAGCCCGCATTTCTCGCAAGCAAAAAATACAAACTTCGAGGGGCAAATGTTAACCCTGCTAAAGCACTGGATCAGCCTCAATCATATGGGTCAGACAGTACTAGCGGATCGGGTTAGTCAGTTGCAGAACACCAGGTCGGTCGCAAATAAGGTTTGGCCTCAACAAAGTGGATCAGACCATTCAAGTAGCAATGGATCAGCCTAGTTCAGAAGTATCGGATCAACTTAGTCCCAAACGGATCGGGTCGGCCTGGTCATGAGGAAACAAGTCGGACTGGACTGGAAACAGCGGGTCGGTCTGATGATGTAAGAATGGATCAGGTCGGTGCGTTCTACAATGAAGCGGATCAATCCATTTTATTCAGAGTGGGTCGGATCGGTTAGATGCAAAGCATCAGATCGGTCTAGTCAAATCTGGATCGGGTCGGTACCAAATTTCTGATCGGTCACTACTGGAGAAGCACGACTCAACTCTATAACATTATACACACAATGGCCAGTCAGTAATCTTTGGTCCGTCATGAAGCTGTGTTAAATATAACATGGTACATATTGACATATTAGATGGTGCCGCTAAGGTCGTGGTTCAACTACAATATCAACACGGTGGCAAAACAGTGGTAACATGGTCCGATCACTAACTATGCAAAGAAAGAAACGTGGCCTGAGTCTATGGCCAAGAGCTAAACTTGGACTGATCTATGCAGCGTACAACTTTGTGGCAATGAACAGATAACGTGACGAGAATTATGCATGCAAAACTCTATGTGAGCACTTGTACAGGTGGCAAAGTATACTCGAATGGTCATGGGAGAATATTTTAGTCGGTCTTGTACACTAGTTATGGACTGAAAGAACTGCTTGATGGTCCAGCACGTTACATATTTTGCAACTGAGCTACGTAAATGATATGCAATGCAAAAACACGGTAATAATCAGTCATATATACAAACCAGCTCTATTTAATACATACATGAAAATAGTACGTGATCAACAGCTCAGCAAACAAAAGAAGCGGCTGTAGTAACATTCATTTGGGTTGTTACCATAGGTATGGGACAAGTGGACCGGTGTATAATGTTAAACTGTATCGTTCCTAAAGCAAACAATAAATCACATAGTCTAGAGGCAAACAATATCTGGATCAGTCATCGATATAAAGTATGCGGTGACATTCCTAGTAATAAACTGGATCGAGACATTAGAAAAGGCGAAAGCTTAAAGCAATAAATGGGTCGGCGCATTCTCTTAGGAATGGATCAGTACGTTCAAGAGAACAAGGTGGATCGGTCCTGTCTAATTAAACAATCTGGGTCGATCCTGTAGCTCAAAAGTGGATCGGTATATTAATATAAAAACAAAATGGATCGGGCACTTCAAATATGCGGAGGTAGATGGTATCAAATTCCGGTCGGTCTGTATATTAAATTTTGGATCAGCCATATTCAATTTGCAGTGGTAGAACTGTAAATATGGGACCATGACAGTTGTATACAAATGTAAAGTGGACCAGTGGCATTTCTGTAAATAAGTTTTAGCCCGATCCAAACTTATGCCCAATCCTAACTCTGTACCCTATAATTAAGAGACTGCCACTACCATCAAACTTCCCCTATAAATGGCCCTTTGCTCCATAATACAAGGGACCGATTCCACATCCCCGAAGGGCTGCCTAAATCATTCCCACACCGTTCTAAAGCTACTCAAACATCTCTAATGGCTTCCTAAGCTTGTTTCATCATCCTCTAACAACACGAAGATCAAATCAATCTAATTCTCCATCCAAAATTAATCTAACTCAATTCTAATGCTCTTTAATCGCCTCTAACTCTCTCTAAGAGCCCGGATCTAACACAAACTTCATCATGAAATCAAGGAGAAGCATCTACATGCTAAATTGATCAACGATTCATACATCCTCCATCTTGATGCAAGAGATCTCAATAATTCCTTGCCAAATTCAAGTGCAATTAGATCATAAAAAGAGAGAAAAGTGAGAAATGAATGTATGAGAAATTTCATGAATATTGTAAAGCAAAATTCCATAATGAGAATTGATTGAAAAGTGGGCATAGATTCATTTCAAATCGAACCACTACAAATATTTCTTTGTCTCCATTTTATACTTTTTGTTTTGTGATTACGCGGTTCCATACATCTTACCAAATTGGTGAAGTGCTACATTTGCACCCTTGGTGTTGAAATCGATTTTCGGTTTAAACAATTAGCGCCCACCGTGGGGCCGCGATCTCCTTCCTTCACACTTTTCACAAGTTTAAAAACCTTGCATTAAAAGTTCTAAACCGCATCCTTCTCCGAAGTCATGGCAAAATCTAAGAAATCTACTAGTAAAACCATGGTAGAAGCCGATAATGTTGCTAATGAGGAAACACCGCTCGCGAACCGCTTTGAAGTTAGTGAAAACTCGGACAGCGGAGCCGGTGTAAAGATGAATTAAAAGCCGCTATTGCCAACGTAAACAACCGAATGGATGCCTCTACTAAAGAGATGATGGAGAAACTTGATGCCATCCTTAATGTCTGACCAAATCCAGCCCCTCCGAAAGTGCATGTGGATCTGGAAGAGAAGATAAATCGCCCGCTTCCGATCATAACTGCAACGACAATATGGAAGACGATTATGATTGGGCAAGTGACAGGGACGAAGCTAACATTGAAGAATTGAAATCAAAAACTAAGAACCATTCCGAAGTGAATGCTCGAAAGGTCACTAATCCTGTCATGGGGGCACCTCCTTGTGGA
This sequence comes from Allium sativum, assembly GCA_030737875.1. Taxonomy (NCBI): domain Eukaryota; kingdom Viridiplantae; phylum Streptophyta; class Magnoliopsida; order Asparagales; family Amaryllidaceae; genus Allium; species Allium sativum. The sequence continues at coordinate 3,799,658 of CM060915.1, forward strand.
GGGGGCAAAAGGCCAAAGCTCTCTAATTGAGATCGTATGCCTAGACGAACATTTGGTAAAGAGCTAAGCTTCGTAGAGCACCATAACACTGAAGAATATATCTCGGACATGATAGAACGAGCAATGAAAAAGAATCAAGTTAGCAAAGACGATGAAAGAGAATGGGACTTCTCTCCCGATAGGACTCCATTTACCAAAAGAATTCTTGAAGAAGAATGTCCGAAGAAGTTCAATCCTCTGACTTTGCTTCCGTACAACGACCTCGTTGATCCAAACTACTTCCTATTCAAATACGAATGGCATATGAGTGCAGCTATGACAACCGATGAGATGAGATACATGTACTTTCCTCTCTACTTAGAAGGTTCTGCATCACTATGGTTCACGAAGCTATCACCTAAATCTATCGGTCGATTCTCAGATTTAACCAAAAAGTTCAAGGAGCAGTTTCGCTTGTACGCTACCAAAGCCAAAGATGCTATTATGCTCTCAGCAATGAAGTAGAAACCAGGGTAAATTGTCAAAGCCTTCCTCACTCGATTCAATACTGCCTTGTCTGAAGTAAGAAACCCGGAACCACGCATAGTCCTCATGGCTCTACTCGACGCTATAGACAAAAAGGAGCGAATTCGTGACATGGGTAAAAATGAAGGAACTGACTACGCTTGACAAGTTCTATAAGAAGGCGGAGGAGTATATGAGAATGGATGATAATCCTATACCTCTTCAGATTATTGGTGGTAACCAACTCCTTGAAGCTCCCAAAAGTGCAATTATTCAACCCGATCAGAAGAATACTCAGGGGCAAAAGAGAGCCAACTACGGAAACGACAACAAAGCTAATAAAAAGTTTGGTCCTCTTGAATCATCTGGTCTAACCCCTCTGAATGATACCCCTAAGAACATTTACCTTGCCACAAGGGGTGCAGAAGATTACCCCGATCCTCGGCCCATAAGGATGAATGATCATCTGACCAAATCCGAAAAGTTTTGCTGATTCCATAATCAGCCAGGCCACAACACCAATGAGTGCAGGCACTTGAGATCATTGATTGAAGAACTGACTAAGAAGAATCGTCTACAACAGTATGTGAAGAGTTCCCAAGATTCAAATCCTTTTACAACTACCCAAGGGCAAGAGGCATCAAACGACCAATCTGGTCCAAGCAACATAGCTTCTGTTGTAGCTATTCCAAGGCTGATAATCAAGTAGTGACCGCTGATGATGATCTAATATCTACAGCTCAAAATAAGCGATCAATATCACCTCTACTTTACTCTTTGCTATGTTTTACTTTCTTGTAAAAAGTCTATAATGGTTTACGTGCATTGTACAGAACAAAAGTACTACTAATGAAATGTTACATGCTTGTGTAAATCTCTAACTTGAAAAATATACGCAAAAATTTGATAATAGACGATTTTCCATTACAGGCTATCCAGTAAGCGACTTCTCTCCCAAGGCCTGACGAAGTGAGGCAATCCTGACAAACACCAGTCCAAATGTTAAGTGCTCTATCCATCGATATGCATAATGCAAAGATGGAAAGCACCACCTTAAAGAGTGAGCTGGAGGAGTTGCCAAGAGTTAAGAGGTGGGGAGTTCAGCAAGCATATCTGAAATCAATGCCATAAATCGTGAGTTCCATGGGGTCCCAACCTCTCAGTCTGATTGCGATTGCTCACCATAGTTAAGTGTATCAGACACGAAGACTGATGTTCACCTCCTGGGACAACTCCAAACTAAAAATCTTGTCCTCCCATAGCAGAGGCATGTCCCTCCATAGCAAGGGTAAAATAAAGTCCTCCCATAGCAGAGGCAAAATAAAAATCTTGTCCTCCCATAGGAGAGGCAAGTCCCTCCATAGCAAGGGTAAAATAAAGTCCTCCCATAGAGAGGCAAAACAAAGTTCCTCCATAGCAAGGGAAAAATAAAGCCCTCGCGTAGAGAAGCCAAATAAAGTCCTCCCATAGCAGTGGCAAGTCACTAATGGTTCGCGGGAATCCGTAAGCGCGAAACAAAGTGCGGGAGCTCGTTTAAGCGAGACAAAGCATGGGAGTTCGTAAGCGCGGAGCGAAGCGACCTTAACACAATGGTTCGCGGGAATCCGTAAGCGTGAAACGAAGCGCGGGAGCTTGCTTAAGCGAGATGAAGCGTGGGAGTTCGTAAGCGCGGAGCAAAGCGAACTTAACCAAATGGTTTGTGGGAATCGGTAAGCACGAAACGAAGCGCGGAAGCTTGCTTAAGCGAGACTAAGCATGGGAGTTCGTAAGCGCGGAGCGAAGCGACCTTAACCCAATGGTTAGCAGGAATCCGTAAGCGCGAAATGAAGCGGGGAAGCTCGCTTAAGCGAGACGAAGCGTGATTGTTCGTAAGCGCAGTGCGAAGCGACCTTAACCCAATGGTTTGCGGGAATCCATAAGATGGAAACGAAGCGCGGGAGCTCGCTTAAGAGAGACAAAGCGTGGGAGTTTGTAAACATGGAGCGATGCAACCTCACCCAGACCTCGCAGGAGATCACACTTCGAAACGATGCGTCAACCAAAAATCCTCTCCATTGGAGAAATCAATAACATTCAATGAACTCTACCATGTTGACTTAGTCGACAAGAGAAGACAAAACATTGGATTAAAATGACCTCACTAAAACACAAGGCATCCAACAGAATGACCAATAATCAAAAACCTCTCTCCAAAGAGGGACCGAGAATAAATTACCGAACTATTTCCCAAATGTGAAATACCGTACACAATCATATAAGTCATTAAAACGACGACATTTGAAATCCACCATCGACTTAGTCGATTAATTGATCTTGAGCGTTAATACAAATTCGAATTAGAATATCGCATTTGTGCAGGTAGAACTTAATGAGTAATAAACCGTTGAGTAGAGCAATTCTGTGCAAACACTTTATTCAATTCAGAATAAAATTCGTTATAAATCATTTTCAGACGATTAACTAATCCACCGTCGGTATGGACAGTCGATGGTGAGTATAAGTTCAAAATTGTGCAAGTGCTTGTTTTGGTTACAGAACAGGCGACACGAAGCACATGAATTCAAGGTATAGTTTGCTATAGCAAATGAAAAGCTATGACGGGACCTTAATGCAGAATACAGCAACAATGATGTTTATTTTGAAGCCCGCCTTTCTCGCAAGCAAAAAATACAAACTTCGAGGGGAAAATGTTAACCCTGCTAAAGCACTGGATCGGCCTCAATCATATGGGTCAGACAGTACTAGCAGATCGGGTCAGTCAGTTGTAGAACACTAGGTCGGTTGCAAATAAGGTTTGGCCTCAACCAAGCGGATCAGACCATTCAAGTAGCAACGGATCGGCCTAGTTCAGAAGTATCGGATCGGCATAGTCCCAAACGGATCGGGTCGGCCTAGTTTAATGGCATCGGGTCGGCCTGCTCATGAGGAAACAGGTCGGACTGGACTGGAAACAGTGGGTTGGTCTGATGATGTAAGAATGGATCAGGTCGGTGCATTCTACAATGAAGCGGGTCAGTCCATTTCATTCAGAGTGGGTCGGATCAGTCAGATGCAAAGCATCAGACCGGTCTAGTCAAATCTGGATCGGGTCGGTACCCAAATTCTGATCGGTCACTACTGGAGAAGCACGACTCAACTCTATAACATTATACACACAATGGCCAGTCAATAATATTTGGTCCGTCATTAAGCTGTGTTAAATATAACATGGTACGTATTGACATATTAGATGGTGCCGTTAAGGTCGTGGTTCAACTACAATATCAACACGGTGGCAAAACAGTGGTAACATGGTCTGGTCACTAACTATGCAAAGAAAGAAACGTGGCCTGATTCTATGGCCACAAGCTAAACTTGGACTGATTTATGCAGTGTACAACGTTGTGGCAATGAACAGACAACGTTACGAGAATTATGCATGGAAAACTCTATGTGAGCACTTGTACAGGTGGCAAAGTATACTCGAATGGTCATGGGAGAATATTTTAGTCGGTCTTGTACACTAGTTATGGACTGAAAGAACTGCTTGATGGTCCAGCATGTTACATATTTTGCAATTGAGCTGCGTGAATGATATGCAATGCAAAAAAGGGTAATAATCAGTCATATATACAAACCAGCTCTATTTAATACATACATGAAAATAGTATGTGATCAACACCTCAGCAAACAAAATAAGCAGTTGTGGTAACATTCATTTGAGTCGGTACCATAGGTATGGGACACGTGGACCGGTGTATAATGTTAAACTGTATCGTTCCTAAAGCAAACAATAAAGCACATAGTCCAGAGGCAAACAATATCTGGATCGGTCATCGATATAAAGTATGCGGTGGCATTCCTAGTAATAAACTGGATCGAGACATTAGAAAAAGGCGGAAGCTTAAAGAAATAAATGGGTCAGTGCATTCTCTTAGGAATGGATCAGTACGTTCAAGAGAACAAGGTGGATCAGTCCTGTCTAATTAAACAATCTGGGTCGGTCCTGTAGCTCAAAAGTGGATCGATATATTAATATAAAAATAAAATGGATCGGGCACTTCAAATACGCAGAGGCAGCTGGTATCAAATTCCGGCCGGTCCGTATATTAAATTTTGGATCGGCCATATTCATTTTGCAGTGGTAGAACTGTAAATATGGGACCATGACAGTTGTATACAAATGTAAAGTGGACCAGTGACATTTCTGTAAATAAGTTTTAGCCCGATCCAAACTCTGTACCGTATAATTAAGTGACTGCCACTACCATCAAACTTCCCCTATAAATGGCCCTTTGCTCCATAATTCAGGGGACCGATACCATAACCCCGAAGGGCTGCCTAAATCATTCCCACACCATTCTAAAGCTTCTCAAACATCTCTAATGGCTTCTTAAGCTTGTTTCATCATCCTTTAACAACATGAAGATCAAATCAATCCAATTCTCCATCCAAAATTGATCTAACTCAATTCAAGTGCTCTTTAATCACCACTAACTCTCTCTAAAAGCCCGGATCTAACACAAACTTCATTATGAAATCAAGGAGAAGCATCTACATGCTAAAGTGATCAACGATTCATACATCCTCCATCTTGACGCAAGAGATCTCAATAATTCCTTGCCAAATTCAAGTGTAATTAGATCATAAAAAGAGAGAAAAGTGAGAAATGAATGTATGAGAGATTTCATGAATATTGTAAAGAAAAATTCCATAATGAGAATTGATTGAAAAGTGGACGTAGAATCATTTTGAATCGAACCACTATAAAAATTCCTTTGTATCCATTTTATACCTTTTGTTTTGTGATTACGCGGTTCCATACATCTTACCAAATTGGTGAAGTTCTACATTTGCACCGTTAGTGTTGAAATCAATTTTCGGTTTAAACATTTGGTGCCCACCGTGGGGCCCCAATCTCCTTCCTTCACACTTTTCACAAGTCTAAAAGCCTTGCATTAAAAGTTCTAAACCGCATCCTTCTCTGAAGTCATGGCAAAATCTAAGAAAGCTACTAGTAAAAACATGGTAGAAGCCGATAATGTTGCTAATGAGGAAATACCATTCCGAAGTGAATGCTCGAAAGTTCACTAATCCTGTCACGGGCGCACCTCCTCGTGGAGAGGGCAAAGGGCCAAAGCTCTCAAATCGAGATCGTATGCCTAGACGAACATTTGGTAAAGAGCTAAGCTTTGCAGAGCGCCATAACGCTGAAGAATATATCTCGGACATGATAGAATGAGCCATGAAAAAGAATCAAGTTAGCAAAGACGATGAAAGAGAATGGGACTTCTCTCCCGATAGGACTCCATTCACCAAAAGAATCCTTGAAGAAGAATGTTCGAAGAAGTTCAATCCTCCGAATTTGCCTCCGTACAACGGCCTCGTTGATCCGAACTACTTCCTATTCAAATACGAATGGCATATGAGTGTAGCTAAGGCGATCGATGAGACGAGATGCACGTACTTTCCTCTCTACTTAGAAGGTGCTGCATCACTATGGTTCACGAAGTTATCACCTAAATGTATCGGTCGATTGTCAGATTTATTGTAAGAAATTTTGGGTTCGAATTCATGTCATTAAATGAAATTTAAACAAAAATTATACTGGATCTTCATGATAATTTATAAATCGAGTGGAATACCTGTCGCATCTATTCGTTTCATCATCTTCAATCAATACCTGGATCTGGATCGAATCAGTGAGGAGCTCCTAAATTTGAAGCCTCTATCGGTGTCTTGTGGTTTCCGAGACATTTCAAATTCCACAAAATTAGTTATCTGATTTGGGTCTGATCTTATCAGAGGAAGGACGTTCAATAAACGTCTTACATTCCAAACCTCTGCATTAGACATACTAGGACATTTCCTAGTCCATATCTTATATGGCGTCTTCATACTCGTTTTAGTAGGATTAAATGAAATTGTTCTATTTCAACTTATACCAAAAAATTCAAGGAGCAGTTCCGCTGGTACGCTACCAAAGCCAATGATGTTATTACGCTCTCTGAAATGAAATAGAAACTAGGGGAAAATGTCAAAGCCTTCCTCAGTCGATTCAATATTGCCTTGTCTGAAGTAAGAAACCCGGAACCACGCATACTCCTCATGGCTCTACTCAATGCTATAGACAAAATGAGAGAATTCGGGAGATGGATAAAAATGAAGGAACCGACCATGCTTGACAAGTTCTATAAGAAGGCGGAGGAGTACATGAGAGTGGACGATAATCCTATACCTCTTCAGATCATTGGTGGTAACCAACTCCTTGAAGCTCCCAAAAGTGCAGTTATTCAACTCGATCAGAAGAATACTCAGGGGTAAAAGCGAGCCAACTACGGAAATGAAAACAAAGCTAATTAAAAGATCAGCCTAGTTCAGAAGTATCAGATCAGCCTAGTCCCAAACGGATCGGGTCGGCCTAGTTTAATGGCATCGGGTCGGCCTGGTCATGAGGAAACAGGTTGGACTGGACTGGAAACAGCGGGTCGGTCTGATGATGTAAGAATGGATCGGGTCGGTGCGTTCTACAATGAAGCAGGTCAGTCCATTTCATTCAGAGTGGGTCGGATCGGTCAGATGTAAAGCATCGAATTGGTCTAGTCAAATCTAGATCGGGTCGGTACTAAAATTCTGATCGGTCACTATTAGAGAAGCACGACTCAACTCTATAACATTATACACACAATGGCCAGTCAGTAGTCTTTGGTGTGTCATGAAGCTGTGTTAAATATAACATGGTATTTATGGACATATTAGATGGTGTCGCTAAGGTCGTGGCTCAGCTACAATATTAACACGGTGGAAAAACAGTGGTAACATGGCCCAGTCACTAACTATGCAAAGAAAAAATCGTAGCCTGAGTCTACGGCAAATCATAGTGTGATTACGCGGTTCCATACATCTTACCAAATTGGTGAAATGCTACATTTACACCCTTGGTGTTGAAATCGATTTTCGGTTTAAACAGTCTTACATTATTTGTATATGTATATTGTAACAACCCTGGATTTAGGACTTCAGAAGTCGACATCTGACACAACTCAAGCATCAAATATTGGAGATCCAAATGCCTAATCCTTGGTTGTCTGAGGTTATAACACTTCAGAAATAATCACAATGAAATAAAACAACATTTCATTACATAGTACGAGGTACAACAGAGTTACATCATCAATTACATCAGAGTAATGTACATATCTAGTTACATGAACAACTAGATGAAAGTAAAAGCGAAAATAAACAAAGAGAGCGAATCTAGAATATGCTCCATCTTCACCTCTAGGATTCAAAAGATAGTCCACAAAGCTAAGTGCTCCACAAAAAATAATGCTCCAAAATACTGCTACAACCTGACTCTTAGGCTGCCGGTGCAAAATATGGGCACCCACAGTTTAAGGGAAAAATGATAAACTCCAGTTGAGTCATGGATCTGGTATGAGAAACAGAAACAATTATTCACGTTTATTTTAAAGTTTAGGTAAATCATAAGGCCATGCCATATAACACGAAACGGGGTAACCCTTATGAAACCAGTCATAAAACTCGCAATGTTTTTGGAAAATGAAGCTACCATAAGGTCTCTAGTCACACACACTATGCAAACGCAGATTTGGAGAATTTTTCCCTTGTGATAACCAAACATGCTTGACACGTAAAATTCTCTTTTATTATTATTAGTGCATAGCATTGAAAACTCTTTCACAAAAATTGTACCAATCCTAGACGGCATAGGTACCATATATCATGTCGCCATATAGGTTTATAACTAAAACCATACAAACTCGTAGTGGAAAATGTATTTCCGTCAAGTGACTTGGCTAAGGAACTTCCTTATCGAATTCAGACATCGGTGGATGCCACGAGAATCACACCGTTCTCTGCCAACACAAGGTCGGGATACCTTTCCTAGTCACACCTGAATCTATCATCTCTCGGTCGTTACCAACTTACAAACCGTGGCCTTACAACATCAACAACCATATAAAAAGTAGAAGTCAACACTAAGTTAATACCTGGGCTCCATACCATGGTACACCTTTCTATCTTGAAAGAGATGATGACTCGTAACATTGCCACATCTTTCCTATTTTGGTCATTTTCCGGGGTGTGAGGCTTGAAGTCTCATTACACAAAGCTACGCTTTCACTAAGCTATGCTTTGATCATCACTAGCATATCACTTAACATGCCACACTGCCATCCTATAACATATAATTGATAATTACTAACCATATAACTTTTGAACTCTTATGTCTCAAAGAGGATGTTAAGTTGAGATAACCTCTCAACCACCAATTTAAATATGTTTAAATAAAAACCAATCAATACGTTAAAAAATACCATGTCAGACACATATATATTCAAATTTGTTCTGGGACTGAACGAAACCTAAGGCACCCTATTCCGCGTTTAATAAAGGAGAGAGGTCCTTGCAAATCTGGAAATTCCCTAAATACCTCTGGACGTGCCGTAATTATAACATCTTAATACTGGAGCAACCCAGTGAAGAAAAATTCAGCAGACCAATCCTTTCAATGTGAAGATTTCCGGTCTTCAACACCATCTTTAAACACTTTTCATCACGTCTCATTCTTATCTGCAATGGTCTCTGGACCTAAGTTCGTTCCTGGTATTTCCAAATAAGAATCATTCTATTAAAACTTATGGATATATAAGTCTTCATTTAAATCTCTGTCAAAATTCAGTTAAATATTCAAATATTCATCTTAAATTATTTCTCAAAGTTCAGAAATATAAATATGAAGTTTAAATTTCTTTTTGGGTAATAACGTTTAAATACGTTACCAAAAGCTATTCAAAATAGCCAATTTTGCAAATTTCATTAAATCAACTTTAAATCCTCATAAATTTGATCCAAATCACTTTAAACCTATTTGTTGACCAACTTTTTAGCAAAAGCTATCACGGTTCAAGGGATCGAAGCCCAATGTCTAAGGCTCACGAATCAGCACCGACCGAGCCCAACGACCGATCTCTACTTCGGAAAGCCCAAGCAAGATTTGGCCCGAGCCAGCCCCTCTCGAGCAGCGACATTTCACATCCTGGCATAATCGTTCTCCCTGGTCGACCAAGTCAATAATTCCCTTAAAGATCGGATCGATCAGATATCCTTGGATCAACGTGGAAATATCCAAATGAGTCATTCATTGCTTAGCCCGATTCTCAAGGCATTAAAGGCTGTTAAACACTTTCGACCAAAGCTCTACTTTTGATACACCTTATCTCGAGTGCCACCCAAGCGATAATACTCGAGGATACTATTAATCAGTAGTAGAGCGGGTCCCACCGTTGCAACTATTCCAAAGGATCGAGCCCCACATGCCCGAGCTCCACAAAAGAGGCAGGCCACGTTGCATCTCGCTCAACCCACTTTTTCACTTATAAATACCTCCATGCCCAGAATGCAAAGGGACTTTTTTTGGAACTTCTTCTCTTAAGTGGAAATTCCACATCTAACTCCAAAATAGCCAACTCTCTGCTCTGAAACACAACGATTTTGTGTTCATCTCCTACTGTTTCGAAAAGCAAACATATTGTACTTGTAATCAAAAGCAAATCAATATATAAAGTGGACATAGGCACCATCTCTTGCCTAACCACTACAAAAAGTCTTGTGTGTCCCCTGTTTTACTTACTTTACCATACTCTGTGATTGTTGTTCGTGTGTTTTACACACGATTGGGGGTTGACTGTCACTAGTGGCTAACTTTTAACGTCAACACTTTGGCACGCCAGGTAGGGAGGCACGCAATGACATACCCCACAACCTTCAGCAATTTCCGATCAATGGCAATCAAGCGGAAGAAAGAAGCAACATCTTCTCGTCCTACAAATGCCGACGTAACAGAAACTCACGCTGTAGAGGCAAGTCAGGAAGACTCCTATCATGAAGACACGTCTTGATATCCTACTAGGGATAACATGGACAAGATTCCGCCCGAGTTCAGGGGCTAGATAACATCTCAGGGTGAACTCCTCAAACAATAGTAGGAAGCGATGAATCACCTTCTCGCTCAAATGAATAAGGGAGCTAACATTTTAGTATCATTTCCTACAACGAGAGGGACTGGGATAGTAACTGATCTTCGGTCTGCACAAATACAAGCCGCATACCAGGCCATAGGGGTGAGCAAAAAACAGAAATAAAACCGAAACCGAACCGAAACCGATAAAAACCGAACCGAAAAAAACCGAAACCGAAAATCAAAAACCGAACCGTACTGTTATTTCGGTTTTAGGTCCAAACCGAACCAAAAAAAACCGAACCGAACCGAATTATAAAATGTTACACATTGTCTCTTGTTGCATGTTGTTTCGTATTATATATTATATACACACTGGCCACTGCTTCACTCATTTGATTTAGCTGAATACAGGATGAGGTGTTGACTAATATAAAATGTCAATTTCTTGTTTTTGTAGATTCTTGGATGTTTTGAATTGAAAATGAAAGTTGAGGTGCCAGTAGACTATTTTCTAGAATTCCAAGTTGTTGCTGGTCTGCTGTAGTGTGATTCACTAGAATGCTCCTGCTCATTTATTTTTTTGTTTCTTATCTTCGGCTTAGAGATGGCTGACTTAGCTTTGTACTACTTTGGATGACTTATAGTCCATTAGTCTGTGCTGTGTACCATGTGTCCCTATATACTTGGTTGAAACAATTTATTTTAATTTCTTTTATGGTTGTTTAAATTTACAATATTTTTTGTTTAAATCGGTTTTAAAACCGAAACCGAACCGATAAAAACCGAAACCGAGGTTTTGAAACCGAAACCGAAACCATTGCTTCGGTTCTGGTTTCGGTTATCGATTTTTAAAACCGAGGTCTTTCGGTTTCGGTTTCGGTTTTACCCCAAAACGGAACCGAATCGAGATTTGCTCACCCCTACCAGGCCATACCTTTGCTTGCTCCTGGCTCGACTCCACCCCGAACATTATTATAAACCCTTCTAACTTCGCTCTGGGCGAGGGCACTGAAGAGCCCCGAACATCACATGTTATGCTGGGTCGGCCCGATGCAAACCAAACTCGGACCAACCCAACAAGAATGGGTATGGTGCAGTCCAATAATAACCGAGCGATCCCAGCAGCAGCTCAACCAGGCCCCAAAACTGCGATGGACCCTCGCCCTCACCATCGCTCAACTCTCAAAGGTCGAGCCCAACCAACGACCATCCTTCCAAGCATGCTTTCGGCGGACCCTAGTACTGGGATTCTCACCAACGCAGAGCTGGATTCATGGCAATGACTCTTAAGAGATGGAAGCCAGCTTGCAAGCATTATCAGACGCTTCACCCGAAGCACTTCTTCTCAATATGATATAGATGATATCCACCGCAGTCCCTTCACCAGGGAAATAAGAAACTCTTGCAATCCTCCAGACTTTAAGTTCCCGGCCATAGAGCCCTACAACTGCCAGACCGACCCAACCATTCACCTCATGCGATACGTGCGCCACATGGAAGTACTCACTGCATCGACCAATGTTATGGCCAAGTGCTTCCCTTTCTTCCTCACAGACATAGCCGACATGTTATTACGACACTTAACAACTGAGTCGATCAGCAGTTGGAGCATGTTGGTCACTTGATTCATCGAGCAGTTCAAAGTTCACATCTCCAACCAAAGAGTGTCAGGTTCCTTACCTCCATCAAGCAGCGACCCTGCAAGACCCTCCGGTCCTTCCTTCGAAGATTTAACGTGGCCATAGCATCAGTCGATCGACCCAAGCCATCGATGGTGCTTATGGCCTCCATTGCAGGTGTGCAGAACCAATCAAAATTCATGATTTCTTTAACAAGAGATCCTCCCAAGGATATCAAAGATTTCTATGCCGAGGCCTAGCGGTTCCTCCAACAAGAAGACGCCAGCATTGAGATGGAGAGCCTAGAGGTGCTTTCCACCAAAGATGGAGGTCCATCCAATGCTAATGACCAGAACAAAGGAAACGGAAAGGTCTCGATGAAGAATGATCGCAATGTATGACTCCGGAGGGAGGACAAGTACGACCAGTACATCGAGCTCAACTCCTCCCTGCTCAACATCTTCCTTGACGTACGAGGATCTCTACCCTTCCCGAAACCTCCTCGAAGAGAGCCAATGCAAAAACTATTGACTCTGGAAAGCACTACATGTTTCACAACATGGCAGGTCATAGCACCAATGAATGCAGGCACTTGCACGATCTTATTGAGAACAGGGTCAGGCATAGAGAACTGCCCGAGTACTTCAAGAAGACCACACAAGCCTTGCCGCCACAATCTTCCGCCCAAAATCCTCAGGCCGGTCCTCGAGCTCCTAGAAATGGAAAGGACCTTAAGCCCAGCAATCACGACATCATCATCAATTAAATAAGATTTAGATTTGTTCTTTCAAATGTATTTTTTATTTCTTTTAATAACATGGGTATGTTGATGTACACACATACGAGGTTAGGATTTAGCTCCTAGGCGTGCTCTGGATTCAGCTATCACCCACTTAGAATTTATCTCCTTGCAATAGCTCTTTAGCATCAATATACTTCCTTTTTCAAACAAAGATTGTGTTTGAACGATTTAAGCCAAGGGTGACTGATGCTCGCCGACCCTAACATGGTAAGTGTTAGCCACCTTACTAAGATACGGTCGATACCTGCCGCCATATCAAACCAACTCCATGAGCCGAGTATGGTCAAATCTCCAAAAGCCGAGTATGGATGATACTCGCCCCTTCTCTTAGCCGAGTGCACTCTTCACTCGCCAAACTTCGCAAATACTCAAAATATTACTTATGAAAGTACCCATCACTACGTATAACGACTCCATTAGCCGAGTATAGATAAGCTTATATAAGCCGAGCTTGGTTAACACTTGCCAAAGCCGAGTATAGATAATACTCGCCACCTCCATAAGCCAAGTATGGATAATACTCGCCGAAAACGTAAGTCGAGTATGAATAATACTCACCACTTCTCTAAGCCAAGTGTTATTACTACTCACCAACTCTTTAAAGCCGAGTATAGTAAATACTCTCCCAACGAAGCTTATAGACATCTCTAAACCGAGAATGTCCTACACCATCTTTGCAGGCATTGGATATTATAACGAAGACTACTTCTAGCCTTTAAATGGTCTTCGATGGTTGTCGGTTCTCTGGCCTTAATACGATTTGCACCAATCGTCGGATTTCTGGCCCTAATATGGCTCGGTGCAACCAGACATTGGGCCCGATACAATATTCAGAACAACTCCTTTACCAAGAAAGATGTATTCGGAGGGGAAAAGTGTTAGCAAACTTTTTTAGCAAAATCTATCATGGTTCAATGGATCAAAACCTAATGTCTCATCAACACTGACCGATCCCAATGGACGAACTCTACTTCGGAAAGCCCAGGCAAGGTTTGACCCGAGCCAGTCCCTCTCTAGTAGTGGCATTTCGTATCTCGGCATAATCGCTCTCCCTGATCGACCGAGTTAGTCATTCTCTTAAAGATCGGATCAATCTGATATCCTTGGATCTACTCAGAAATATACAAATGGGTCATTCATTGCTTAGCTCGATCCTCAAGGCATTAAAGGCAGTCAATGTAACACCTCATGTCCGTTAATGTCATTCACAAAGGGTATGCATTAACTTCCGTGAATCATTATAAGTAAACAGAACAGAATATTACAAGACATATACGTAAAGTAGTACTTGAAAATTTTATAACTTTATTACAGCAGAAACAGAAATAAGTTTGGTTACATCCTTCAAAATCACAATACCAAAACCTAAGTACACAAGTACCAGTCTTATACCAAAATCCTTCAGAATGCATAATTTTAAAACCATAATCCCCAACATAAACTACCATAAGAAGGTAGATTCAAAGCCAAGCAATACTTCAAGCACTTCAAACGGAAAGAATATGAATCAAGCTCCTATGTTTCCACCCTGAGCACCTGAGGGGGGGGGGGGGGGCGGAAAGAAAAAGAGGCGAAAACAAATGAGGTCAGGCATAAAGTCTGGCGAGTCTAGTAACTTTCAGCATATAAACAGATAGTAGTATCATGACATGTAAATAAAAATGGATGAGAGATTACAGCAACAGGAGTAGCAAGTATGCTTACGCTAATCAGAAGAAAACAGAATGATATAGACCAAGATATGCTTCTTATCTATATCTTACTTCTCTGCACTAATACTTAGTACAACAGGATCAGGTGTTACCCTAATGTCTATATTGAAACAGAAATGGAAACAGAATAGTCTCTACAGAAACAGAATGCTAGTAATAGGCCTTTACCACCTCAACAGAGACAAAAGGTACAGAAACAGAATGCTAATAATGGGCCTTTACTACCCCAACTAATAGGCCTTTACCACCCCAACTAATGGACCTTTACCACCCCAACAGAAACAGACGGTACACCAACAGAAACAAACAGAACTAGGTGTACCCTAAATTCTACCCCAAGCGATCGGCTCCCTAATACATAAATACCCTGTGCCGCCCCCACGGAAGGGTGTATCATTCCCTAAAGGGGCAACCTATGGACACATACCTATTTACAGATGTCACGGTGTCTTACATCCTCAGAGAAGACCGGATCCATGCACGCACATGACCCGGTTGGAATGCGCCATCGACACCCTTCACCATTATCAGAGTGAACCTCTTACAATTAGTTCAGTAAGCATGCCCGGACCCCTCCTAGTGTTGGGTCATAGTTTTGATACCATAAAAGGGTTACTGAATAATATGGGTTCCACATAACAGATGACACAAGTAATTACCCCTCCTAACCTTGTGTCCCCAGACTAAAAGATTTCAGATTAACTTGCTTACAGATTTCGGATGTACAAAGTTCAGATTTACTAGTTCTCAGATCAGACATACAGGTTAACAAGTTTTTAGACTAACGGATCAGATATATAGATTAATAGACTTACAGATTGTTTCACCTAACCTTGTATTGGGCCTACAGATTTCCGAAACGGGTTTATTAGATTCATCCACCCAGTTGATTTAACCTTATCCACCTAACACGTTTTAGGCATCATATTTATCCTAGATTTGCATTAATTAATTACTAATGCACAGACCTCTCACATTAGATCGGTAGCTTGTGGCCGCTGGATGTGCAGGGCAGTTCCGGGCAGACTTCTGCCACAAGCCAGACCCAACCTCGTGTCTAAGTATCTTTTAGTTATGCTTACGACCTCTCACATTAGACTGACAGTTTGCGGTTGCTGGTTAAGCCGGTTGGGTCCGGGCAGGCTTCTACTGCAAACAGAGTCTAACCTTGTGTCTCAACATTCTTATTTTTGGTTAAAGTATTCATTCACAGATTATGCTAATATTAGACTAATTATGCCAATTCAACAAATTAAACTTATTTACAAGTTACCGCAGATTATTCAAAGTTCTATTAACTTATTTTGCTCAATTTTAGATCGAGCCTACTGATTTTCATACCCCAAATTTACCGTATTCAGTTTCAACATATATAACAGATTAGGCATTTTAACAGATTTAATCATAAAATTAAGCCTAATTCTTCATGCCCAAATTATGGTCATAATTCACAATATAACATATGCCCCAAATTTTAGTTAAATTTACACAGTACAAAATATTCTCCAAAAACCCCAAATCATGATATATAAATACGAATTATGCCAAATTATAGCCTTTGATTTCAGCGTATGCCTAATATCCAAAATCCCCATTTAAGCGTATTCACATTTAATAGTTATCCTATTATAATATAGATCTTTGCGCCCAAGTCGTATACATAATAATTCTCCTTCTTCCAAATCACAGACTATCATATATAGTATGCCCAAATCCAGATCTTAAATTACAACATATGTTCTTTTCTCAAATCAGTCATGTCTAATTATGCATCATTCACTATTTTTGTCCCAAATTTAGCATTCGTGCGTCAATCTCTTATGAGATTTGGCTCAAGCTCGTGGTAGCCTGACTATAGAATAGAAAGAAGGAAGAGATACAGAATAGTTACTATAATATTAATAAGACAGATCTACACAGAAAAATAGATCTGATAATCAAGAATATGCATAATCTCAAATTTAGATTTATAACCATGTCAAGACCATAATTAAATTTCATATCTGAAAATAATTGTACTCACCTTGGTTGGATTCTAAAAGAAAAAGGGTTGTAGTTGTTCTCTTTTAATCTTATTCAGATTGGAAGAAGAAGAATCACTAGTTCTAGCTTAGGTTTCAAAAGAGTAGAGACGCCATTGATTTAGTTTAATTAAAATTGGGGCAGCATAGCGCTACAATGGTTTGGTATGGAGAGAAAGTGGGGTTTGGGGGTGTTTAAATAGCTTAGGAACCAAAGAATCTATCCAGAAAACAAGTCCAGATACAAAAATCTGAATCTGCCTCGGATCTGAAACAGGTCGACCTGTAGGGGGGAGGTCGACCCCATGGCCGACTTGTATAGTGTAGGTCGACCCCCTGGTCGACCTAGCCCTTGGGCGGCTAAAATCACACCCACCCTGCTCTGCGTTTGAATTCGAATTTTGAATTTAAAACTAAGCTGTTTTAATTAATTTAAATTTTCTGAAACTTCTGAAGGCCATAACTTCTTCATATGGAGTCCGATTTACGCAAACTCGGACTCTATCTCAAGCAAAATTCTTAGACAAACGCAATGGCGTAACCCGTTTCCCTTAATTCTTCTTTAAAAATTATGTATACTTTGTTTTGTTACTTTTATGCTCATAGAAAATACGGGGTGTTACATTCTCCCCTCCTTAAAGGATTTCATCCCGAAATGTTCAAGTTAAGAAGCATGTGTCCTACCATTCAATCACCCATCTACTCAACCATTATCCACAAGCATCCATTGTCCTTACAAAACTTCTAATGTTGTATGAACATATGCAAAAGTGTGTGTGTACGTCTCTTATCTAATGCAAAGATCAGGCGGTCTATTGATTCAGTTGCCTCCTCAATGCGAATTATGTTAGTGCAACGAGTCCAATTATGTATGCAAGAAATCCTATTTGATACACATCATTTATATATGAGTGCATAACCATTCATCCAAATGCAACATCCATGTGATGATTCAATCATTTTACATCCACAAAAATTGAAAAATGCGCACACATCCATATGCAGTACGAGAGTGCTTTTGAGCCGATCTAGTGCCTAGTGTGTGTATATGCATCCACGAGCAACCATTAGCAACCACTTGCAACCATCAAACATAACATGTCTCAAACACATGTTTACACCTATTAGTTTCTACCTAAAGGTCGAGGACTCGATCGATAGGATACAGCCGAGTGATAGAAGCAAGTACAATTAAAACAAAAGTTCTGTTCCCATTAGACATCGGTTAAGAGAATAAATCTCTAAATATCAACCCCGAAGACCAAAATTAACATCAGATTGACACTAAGAGAATTACTCCCATTAAACAATATCAAAACTGGAAATCTACTTCATGCTTCGAGTGAAAACCCCTATCCTTTTCAGAAATATTTAGATACTTACAGACTATTGGTACAGATCAGATTATCAAATGATTCTTAGGAAACTAAGCATGATAAAACCCCACCATATTCCACAAAATCCAGAATGTATGCGTCATAGTCAACTTAATGCCCAACACAGATACCCCTTACTTATCACAAACAGATGAGTCATAACCCTTATGGGGTCTGAGACTATAGCGGGATCAGAAACAAGACTAGTATTAAAGTGCAGAGTCTCAATTACAGAATCAAAATGCCAAAATCAAAAAGAGTTTTAACTCAATAATTAGATAAGGAAATTAGACCATCTACAGAAATTTTCCTATCTCTATCCTATCCACCAGCCACGAGGGCATTTACCTGCCCTTCAGAAGTAGGTCCTGTCCTGTGCCCTTGCCCTCGTTTCTTCGGGCAGTACTTAGTGAAGTGTCCCATCTCACCACAGTTGAAGCAAGTGCCCTTCCTCTTTCTGCAATACTTGTTCAGTTGAGTCAAGCTTCCACAAGTAAAGCACTTTTTCTCCTTCTTATCTTCAGACTTTTCATCCTTCTTTTGTGTTTCCTTTTTGGGCCACGGTTTCTTGTTCTGTGGTCCTTCGAGCTTTTCCTCTTTTTTCTCACTTTTGGCTTCCTCTTCATGCATCAATGCCATGTCAACCAATTTCTCGAAGGTAGCCCCCATAGGAATGCGGGTCATAGCCAACCTGTGTAGCGGCTCATTCAAACCTTTAACGAATCTCAGGGCCTTCTTATCAGGTGTGTTCACCAAGTCTAAGCCAAATCTCGCCAACTAATTGAACTTGTTAACGTACTCCTTTACTGATAAATTCCCCTGCTTCAATGCCAAGAACCTCTCCATGTATAAATTCTCTTCTGCTCATGAGAGAAATTTCATCTCAAACCTATGCCTGAAATCCATCCAAGTCTCCACTGCTCATTCTCCATTCGTGACCTCCCACCAAAAGGAGGCTTCGTCCTTCATTAACCAAGCAGCTAATTGGACCTTCCTTCCATCTTCTATCTCGAAGATACCAAACAAATCTTTCACCTCCTTAAGCAAATTTCGAGCTTCAACAAACGTCTCTGACCCGTGAAAAGGTTTCCCGCCCTTTGCCCGAAAGTCTTTGCATATCTTCGAAAAAGTATCAACGCGGGGGGAGGGGGCGAGGTAGAGGAGGAGGAGCGGCTGCAGCTGGGGAAGGAGGAACGTCTACTGGGCCTACGGCTGTGGCCCTAGCCTCTAAATACCTTCTGAACCAGGTTGGTATCGGCATGCCCTCGAGTATCTCGGGTACCCCAGACATGCTGAAAAGAAAAACGAAGGGATTCAAAACGGAGAATCGAAAGACAAATATATGGCTTTTAGGGATTATGTTTTTCAAAATAAACTTTACTTTTGAAAATACTTCCTTTTTAAAATCTTTTTGAAAATAATTTTCAAAAACTTTTTATCAAATCTGGTAACCTACAACTCTGATACCAAGTGTAACACCCCATGTCCGTTAATGTCATTCACAAAGGGAATGCATTAACTTCCATGAAGCATTATAAGTAAACAGAGCAGAATATGACAAGACAAATACGTAATGTAGTACTTGAAAATTTATAACTTTATTACAGCAGAAACAGAAATAAGTTTGGTTACATCCTTCAAAATCACAATACCAAAACCCAAGTACACAAGTATCAGTCTTATACCAAAATCCTTCAGAATGCATAATTTTAAAACCATAATCCCCAACATAAACTTCCATAAGAAGGTAGAGTTAAAGCCAAGCAATACTTCCAGCACTTCAAGCAGAAAGAATATGAATCAAGCTTCTATGTTTCCACCCAGAGCACCTGGAGGGAACGGAAAGAAAAAGAGGCGAAAGTAAACGAGGTCAGACACAAAGTCTGGCGAGTCTAGTAACTTTCAGCATATAAACAGATAGTAGTATCATGACATGTAAATCAAACTGGATGAGAGATTATAGCAACAGGGGTAGCAGGTATGCTTAAGTTAAATAGAAGAAAAGAATGATATAGACCAAGATATACTTCTTACCTATATCTTACTTCTCTGCACTAATACTTAGTATAACAGGATTAGGTGTTACCCTAATGTCTAAACTGAAACAGAATAATCTCTATAGAAACAAAATGCTAGTAGTGGGCCTTTACCACCCCCAACTAATGGGCCTTTACCACCACAACTAATGGTCCTTTACCACGCCAACAGAAACAGACGGTACACCAACAGAAACAAATAGAACTAGGTGTACCATAAATTCTACCCCAAGCGATCGGCTCCCTAATACATAAATACCCTGTGCCGGCCCCACAGAAGGGTGTATCATTCCCTAAAGTGGAAACCTATGGACACAGACCTATTTACAGATTTCACGGTGTCTTACATCCTCATATCAGACCGGATCCATGCACGCACATGACCCATTTGGAATGCGCCATCGACACTCCTCGCCATTATCAGAGTGAACCTCTTACAATTAGTTCAGTAAGCGTGCCCGGACCCCTCCTAGTGTTGGGTCATAGTTTTGATACTATAAAAGGGTTACTGACTAATATGGGTTCCACACAACAGATTACACAAGTAATTACCCCTTCTAACCTTGTGTCCCCAGACTAACAGATTTCAGATTAACTTGCTTACAGATTTCAGATGTACAAAGTTCAGATTTACTAGTTCTCAGATCAGACATACAGGTTAACAAGTTTTTAGACTAACGGATCAGATATACAGATTAATAGACTTACAGATTGTTTCACCTAACCTTGTATTAGGCCTATAGATTTCTGAAATGGGTTTATTAGATTCATCCGCCCAGTTGATTTAACCTTATCCACCCAACACGTTTTAGGCATCATATTTATCCTAGATTTGCATTAATTAATTACTAATGCACAGACCTCTCACATTAGATCGGTAGCTTGTGGCCGCTGGATGTGCTGGGCGGTTCCGGGCAAACTTATGCCACAAGCCAGACCTAACCTCGTGTCTAAGCATCTTTTAGTTATGCCTACGACCTCTCGCATTAGACTGACAGTTTGCGGTTGCTGGTTAAGCCGGTTGGGTCCAGGCAGGCTTCTACCGCAAACAGAGCCTAACCTCGTGTCTCAGCATTATTATTTTTAGCTAAAGTATTCATTCACAGATTATGCCAATATCAGACTAATTATGCCGATTCAACAAATTAAACTTCTTTACAAGTTACAGCAAATTATTCAAAGTTCTATTAACTTTTTTTGCTCAATTTTAGATCGGGCCTATCGATTTTCATACCCCAAATTTACCGTATTCAGTTTCAACAGATTTAGCAGATTATGCAATTTAACAGATTTAATCATAAATTTAAGCCTAATTCTTCATGCCCAAATTATGGTCATAATTCACAATATAACATATGCCCCAAATTTTAGTTAAATTTACACAGTACAGAATATTCTCCAAAAACCCCAAATCATGATATACAAATACGAATTATGCCAAATTATAGCCTTTGATTTCAGCGTATGCCTAATATCCAAAATCCCCATTTAAGCGTATTCACATTTAATAGTTATCCAATTATAATATAGATCTTTGCGCCCAAGTCGTATACACAATAATTCTCCTTCTTCCAAATCACAGACTATCATATATAGTATGCCCAGATCCAGATCTTAAATTACAACATATGTTCTTTTCTCAAATCAGTCACAAATCAGTCATGTCTAATTATGCATCATTCACTATTTTTTCCCCAAATTTAGCGTTCGTGCTCAATCTATTATGAGATTTGGCTCAGGCTCATGGTAGCCTGGCTATAGAACAGAAAGGAGGAAGAGATACAGAATAGTTACTAAAATATTAATAAGATATATCTACACAGAAAAACAGATCTGATAGATAAGAATATGCATAATCTCAAATTCAGATGTATAACCATGTCAAGATCATAATTAAATTTCATATCTGAAAATAACTGTACTCACCTTGGTTGGATTCTAAAAGAAAAAGGGTTGTAGTTGTTCTCTTTTAATCCTATTCAGATTGGAAGAAGAAGCACTAGTTCTAGCTTAGGTTTCAGCAGAGTAGAGATGCCATTGATTTATTTTAATTAGAATTGAGGCAGCATAGCATTGCAATGGTTTGGTGTGGAGAGAAAGTGGGGTTTGGGGGTGTTTAAATAGCTTAGGAACCAAATAATCTGTCCAGAAAACAAGTCCAGATACAAAAATCCGAATCTGCCTCGGATCTGAAACAGGTTGACCTGTAGAGGGGAGGTCGACCCCATGATCGACCTGCATAGGGTAGGTCGACCCCCTGGTCTACCTGGCACCTGAGCGGGAAAAATCCCGCCCACCCTGTTCTGCGTTTGAATTCAAATTTTGAATTTAGAACTGAGCTGTTTTAATTAATTTAAATTTTATGAAACTTCTGAAGGCCATAACTTCTTCATACGGAGTCCGATTTACGCAAACTCGGACTCTATCTCAAGCAGAATTCCGAGAAGAACGCAATAGCGTAACTCGTTTCCCTTAATTCGTCTTTTAAAAATTAAGTATACCTTGTTTTGTTACTTTTATGTTCGTAGAGAATACGGGGTGTTACAGTCAAACACTTTCGTCCTAAGCTCTACTTTTGATACACCTTATCTCGAGTGCCAAGCAAGCCACAATTTATGAGTATACTATTAATCAGCAGTAGATTGGGTCCCACGGCCACAACTATTCCAAAGGATCTAGCTCCACGTACCCGAGCTCCATAAAAGAGGCAGGCTACATTGCATCTCGCTCAACCCACTTTTTCACCTATAATTACCTCTATGGCCAGAATGGGAAGGGTTTGTTTTAGAAATTCTTCACTTAAGTGGAAATTCCATGGCTAACTCCAAATAGCCAATTCTCTTCTCTAAATCACAACAATTTTGTGTTCATCTCCTACTTTTTTAATAATAAAACATATTGTACTTGTAATAAAAATAACATCAATATATAAAGTGGACATAGGCACCATCTCTTGCCAAACCACTATAAAAAGTCTTATGTGTCCCATGTTTACTCACTTTACCGTACTCATTGATTGTTGTTCATGTGTTTTTCACACGATTGGGGGTTGACTGTCACTAGTGACCAAGTTTTGACGTCAAAACTATTTATTATGATTTATTAGAATTTTCCCTATTTTTAATAATTTTTAAAAAGCTATTTTTATTGATTTCTAAGTTCGGTCACTAAACTGCACCTATAACGGCCTTTTCAAAAACTGTTTTACAATTAACTTGAAGTCTATATATTATATTTTTAAATTTACTCTTTCGTTTGAAAGTTATTATCATTAGGAAGCAAATGTTTTTCATTTCGAAGAAATCTGATTAAATTTGCTTCAGTTATGAGAGTTTAAAGTTTATAGTCGAAATTCGCGAACTACCACTGCGCGACTAGTCCTATTCAGAATATATTATAATTATATATTGAAATAAATCCGATTTACTTTAAAATAGTTTATAAACCATTTTAAATCACATATATAATTACTTAAAAACAATATTTCAAATTTTACCTTTAAAATTCAATATTCCTATTAATGGATATTATAATAGTATTTTATTATTAAAATAATATTATTTTTCAAAACTTATCCAATTGATCCCATACTTTCCTGAAGCCTGTTAATAAATAAATAAGATGTTTGAATAATAAAATTGAGTTAAAACACTTTCTATATATCCAAACCGAACTTTACTTTTTAAAGTTACTATTCATTTTAAAATTCAAATTTGAACATACTATTTATACTTGAAATAAAATTCAAATAAATTTCCATTCTCTTAAAAGTTTTCATATTAACTTCAACTTCATTTCCAAATCATTTTGAAATTAAAAATCCAACTTTTATTTTTAACTTATTATTTAAATGAATAAAATATTCATTGAAATTATCCAACTTATTTAATACCCAATAATCCAACTTTTAGGGTACAATTAATTATGGTAGCCTATACCACATCATATGCAATCATTATAACTTCCAAGAGAAACTAAATAAGGTGTCATTAACTTAGCAAGGTGACATCCAATAACCCATTACTATTCAATATAGTATTCAACAACTCAATAAGGTTCATATCCTCGACCAATCATTCACACAATCTTCACATGGTATCATTTACTTAAGTATACATATAATTATCACTTAAAAATCATATCTTTACTTCACTAATCATTATTAAATCCAAACGTGATTTAATATTAATAACCATTAACTTCTTAACTATTTAAGTGCATAGTTTTTCATTACTATATTTAAAATTTTAGATATCTCACCGAGGGATCCACTCCTTCGTAACTTTAAACATAGAACTCCTTTACTTCACTACTACCTTGAATCTCACTTAGTAATCAAACCAATGACTCTTTTAAATCAACATCGCTATTAACTCAAGATATATATATATATATATATTTGTATTTAGAAGTGGAAAGGTTGGAGCTTGAAGTGTTTAAGGATATAAATGTGGGATTTTTGGCAAGGGATGGCTCGACCAAGGGAGTCGGGGTCATACGTGGGGGCTTGTGACGTCAGGGGGGTGCTGGTTTTGGACTATGGGGTCCATTTTTGGGTAGGAGAGGTGTAAAGGAGATGGTTTAATAGGTTTAAGGGTGTCTGGAGGTGGTGGAGTCCACGATAAGGAAGGGGACGGTATTGCTGACGTAGTATGCTAGGGGGAGGACAGAGCTGCTGGGTGGCATGGATGGGGTCCACAGGTTGGAGTGAAGGAGAGAGAAAGGGAGAAAAAGAGAGAAAATAAGAGAAAATGGAAGAAGAAAAGGAAAGGAAGAAAATGTGAATGGAAGTGGCCTCTATTTATACACAAATAGTAGGGTCTTAAATGCAAAATATTTGCCTAGATGTCAACATGAGAAGAGAGAGATTTATGGTGAAGTAATGGACTTGTTGACAATTTTCCACTTAAGGTTTAATTAAGTTAGTCCATTCTTATTTTTTATGCCACTAAACCATCGTTATGTGACATGTCAGCATGCTTGAGTGGAGTGTAAGCAAGTGATGGTGAGGTGTCAAGGAGGGTGGAGATTTGGAAATTAGTGATTTGATTATTAAACGAATTTATACGTTTTCGACTCGTACGACTAAACTGTAAGTTCGATCGATATGAAATTTGAAATCCTACTATATTTCATAGATATGGATTCAATGAAACTGGTCTTATCGAATTATGAAACCATTCAAAAATATTTTATTTCTACGCTATTATTAAATTTCAATTGATCTTTTGACATGCGTTTATATTGCGCACACTCACATACTAACTCTGATTGATACGAACTTTGAAATCTTACAATAATTTAATGTTTCAGATCTGGTGAAACTAGCTTCGTTGAAATCCAAGATCGTTTGCAAAATATCTATTTTAGGCTATTAAAATAATATTAAATTATCGAATTTTAATATATTTTACTTTTAATTCAATTTTTAATTTGATTAAAATTTCAGGTCGTTACAATCTCCCCTACTTAAAAGAATTTTGTACATCCTCGAAATTGAACAAGAAGGGAATAGTGAAAAGTAAATAGATAGAGGAGATAAATTTACCGAGTTTAATATCCACATGACATTCGGGGTAAAACCACTGCATATACTCCTCAGTTTCCCAAGTACAATCCTTTGGATCACCACTCCATTGTATCTTGACAAGCTTTACTATCTTGTTCCTCAATCACTTTTCATCACAATCAATAATTTTGAGGGCTTTCTTTCAATTGTTAAGTCAACTGAAATCTATAATTCTTGTTGAGCAGCCTCTTCAATAATTTGGTTTGGATCATGCACATACTTTCATAAATTAGATACATGAAAAATATCATGTAATCCAGATAACCATTCGGGTAGCTGAAATCAATAAGCCAGAGGTTCAGTCCTTTCCAGAACAGGAAAAGGTCCAATATATTGGGATGCTAGCTTCCCCGTCTTCCCAAATCTAATAACTCCTCATAATGGAGAAACTTTCAAGAATACCGAATCTCCAATTTCGAAGTCCAAGGCTCTTCTTCTTTGATAGGCATACTTCTTCTGTTGATCTTGTGCCATTTTAAACTTCTTTCTAATCAAGTCAACTTTCTCTATGGCCTCTCTGGTCATATCTGGTCCAAGAACAAGTATATCTCCAGATTTTATCCAACGAGCGGGCAATTTGCAGGGATGAACATATAATGCCTCAAAAGGTGCCATTTCAATACTATCTTGATAACTGTTGTTATAAGAAAACTCATTCAAAGGTAGATGACTTTCCCATGATCCTCCAAAGTCCAATATGCATGCCTGTAAAACATCTTCCAAGATACAGTGAACTCTTTCTGTTCGTCCATTTGACTACAGATTATATGCCTGCTGGGCTTTAGTTTAGTTCCCAAGGCAGTTTGGAAGGCTTCCCAAAAAACAGCTAGTGAAGATCAGATCTCGATCGCTCGTTATGCTACTCGGTATTTCATGCAATCTCCTTTATATATATATATATATATATATATGCTAAACTTGAAGTTGTTCGAAATGATTTTACTGGGATGAAATGGGCAATCTTGGTTAAATGATCCACAAATACCCATATACCTTTATTCCCTCCACGAGTACGCGGAAATCCATCAATGAAATCCATCGGAATGTGGTCTCACTTCCACTTTGGTATCTCTAAGGACTGAAGTAATCATGTGGTCTTCTACTGATCACTTTTAATTTGTTGGCAAGTAGCATACCGGCTAACATATATAGATATGTCCCTTTTCATCGTCTTTCACCAGAAGGAACGTTTAATATCTCGATACATCTTGTTAACTCCTGGATGGATACATAATTTGGACTTGTGACACTCGTTCAATACTTCTTTCTGGAGTTCTTTAATATAGGGACAAAAATTCTCCCTTTCAATCTTAGTATGCCTTTAACATCGACGTTGAAACTCGAACTTTCACCTTGTCGAATACTTTTAGCAATCCTTTGTATAAATTCATCTTCACTTTACTTACTAGAAATTTTCTCTGTAAGAGTTGGAGTGATGACTAGGTAAGCAATAACAAAATGCTTTCGACTTAAGGCATTCGACGACTATGTTGGATCTTCGGGAGTATATCGAATATCCAGATCGTAAGAAGCTAGAAATTCCAACCAACGTTGTTGTCTTAAACTCAAGTCCTTTTGAGTAAACATATACTTTAGAGACTTGTGATCTGTAAATAATTCAAACTTATCTCCTAGTAGATAGTGTCTCCATATCTTCAAAGCAAATATCACTACTAATAGCTCTAAGTCATGAGTCAGATAATTCTTTTCGTGCAACTTCGGCTATCTACCTGCATAAGCAATAACTCTACCTCTTTGCATTAATACAGCACAGAATCCTTCTTTACAAGCATCTGTATAACTATATAATCCTTGGTTCCCATCAATAATGGCTAAGATCGGGTCAGTAGTCAACTTTTCTTTAACTCTGCAAAAGCATCGTCGCACTTGGGAGACCAGGCAAACTTTGTCTTCTTCATTGTCAGCTACATCAAAGGTGAGGCTATCTTAGAAAGATCCTAGACAAACTTCATGTAGTATCCATCTAATCGTAAGAAACTGTGGATGTCTCTTGGAGTTGAAGGTCGCTTCCAATACATAATAGAGAATGTCTTTCCTGGGTCTACTGAGATTCCTTCTTCAGATATTATATGTCCAAGAAACTTGACTTCTTCTTCACAGAAATAGCATTTGGAAAGTTTTTCTTTAAGAACGTTCCTTCTTAATATCTCCAAAATAATCCTTAAATGTTCTGCATGATCATCTTTGGTTTTTGAATAAACGAGAATATCATGAATGAAAACTAATACAAATTTATTCAACACTTCCCGAAATACTTTAGTCACTCGATACATGAAATAAACAGCGGTGTATGTCAATCCAGGTGGCATTACTAGCCATTCGTGAATAGTATATGGCCCTCTAAAGGCAGTCAAATGAATATGTTCTTCAACAATTCTATGTTGATAAAAACCTGTGGCTAAATCCATTTTAGAGAAAAATCTGGCCCTATTTAGTTGGTCGAATAGGTCATTTATTCGAGGCCAAGGGTATTTGTTCTTAAGGATTTGTTTATTTAAGTCTCTATAATAGAAACACAACCTTAAGGAGCCATCAGACATAGCTACAAATACCACGGCTGATCCCCAGTTGAAACGACTCGGTCGAATAAACCCCTTCTCTAAAGTTCTTGAATTTTCTTATCTAGTTCTCTTTTCTCCTTTGGTACCATTCTCCGACTAGGATGGACAACTGATCGAGCATCAGGTATTAAGTTAATCTTAAACTCAATTTCTCTATGAGGATGGAGGCTTTCGACTTCTTCAAATACAACATGAAAATTTTCGATGACGGGCACCGTTCCGATGTCCGTAATAGAGCAACCCAAAGTACACATTAATCTATCTCATTTTGGGTTAAGATCTTCACAAGATAATTTGACAAACTTTCCAAACTTCGTATTAACTGATACCGTTCTATTTACACAATCTAACTTTGCTTCATACTCTGTTAACCAATTCATTCACTGTATAATACCAAATTCTTCAAAATCTGGAATATATAGGTTGAAAGGGAATTAATGATGTGAATAGGAGATAGAGTTTTCTTTACAATATGGACACAGAGTAGTAGAGCATCCTACTGGATTTCTCTCACAAAGGGGATCCTTAACAAATTTTGCCTTTAGATTAAACTTGTCTTCCATATGTTTAGAAATAAAGCTATGTGTAGCACTAGTATCAAATAAAACTCAAACTAATTTATTGCAAATAGAAGTGTTGCCTTCCATCACTCCTTTCCCTTTGATATCCCTTGAGGTTGAGGGATCGTCCTTGATAGCATAAACCTTTGCTACTTCTTCTTTCTTCATTATGGGACAGTTTTTGGCCAAATGTCTGGACTTATGGCAGTTATAACATTCTCTAGTCTCCTAATTTGACTTCAATCTCTTTGGTTTGCTACACTTTCTTAAATAATGCCCTTTCTCCTGGCAGCTATAACAGGTAATATCTTGGAGAGAATCTTCGTTGCTTCCTTTATTTTCTTTGGTTTGTTCTTGCTTTTTCCCATTGAATTTCCTTTTCTTCCAGTTGTTGTTGTTATTGCCTCCTTTTTCTTTAGATGCTTTATCAATTGTAGCCAATCTATAGCCCGTACCTACTAAGTCCACAAATGACTGCTTCACATGTGCTATCATTCTCTCATGGTACTTCGGCTGCATTCCTTTGATAACCATCTCGTTCTTCTTAAGCGGGGTATTTATAAGTTATGTTCCAAAATGAGACAGTTCATTAAATTTGTTCAGGTACTCCACGAAAGACATGTTTTCTTGCTTGAGATCCATGAATTCTCCATACATTCTGGAGATTCCTGACGAAGGCATATACCGTCCCTTAATAATTTCCTTGAATTGCTCCCATGAAATATCATATTCTACTCTTCCCATAATGATAGTTTCCCACTATACTGCAGCTCCATCTTGAAATTTACAAGTAGCCAATGCCCTTTTATCCTTCTCTTCCAAGTGTAAACCTTTAAAATCTTCTCGCATGCACTCATCTAAGCTTGAGCCGCCATGATATCATCAGCTCCTTTAAATAGCTTTCCGCGTAAATTTGTATAATGCTTATTGTTAATAGGAAGACAGAATTGGGGCCAAGCTGGAATTACGTCCTCTTCAACTGTTGTAGTGCGACCATTGGTGGAGGTACCGCCTCATCCCCTACTTATTCTGTTACCACTCATTTTTCACTATTTGTGAATGGTAAGAAAAATGCTCATTGTGGTATACAGACGATTTATCCTTGAGATTATGGAACGATTGAAAGTCTTTATATTTTATTGGATTTTACTCATCCTAAGTTATTACTAACCCTTTTCTAATGAGCTTTCTAACAAGTTATACCCCAAAGTTTTGTATAAACCAAAGCTCTGATACCAACTGTAACGACCTTGGATTTTGGACTTCGACACTCAACATCTGACATAACTCAAGCATCAAATGTCAGAGATCCAAATTCCTAATCCCTGTTTTCTATGGTTATAACACTTCAAAAAAATCACAATGAAATAAAACAACATCTCATTACATAATATGAGGTACATCAGAGTTACATCATCAATTACATCAGAGCTATGTATGTACCTAGTTACATGAACAACTAGATGAAAGTAAAAGAGGAAATAAACAGAAAGAGAGTGAATCCAAAATATGCTTCATCTTCATCTCTAAGATCCAAAAGATGGTCCACAAAGCTAAGTGGTCCACAAAGATAGTGCTCTGAAATACCGCTACAACCTGACTCTTATGTTGCTTATGCAAAAATTTAGACACCTAGAGTTTAAAGGACAAATGATAAACTCCAGGTCAATCATGGGGCTGATATGAGAAATAGAAACAGATATTCACATTTATTTTAAAGTTTAGGTAATCATTAGACCACGCCGTATAAAACAGAATGGGTTTCCCCTTATGAATACCAATCATAAAACTCGCAATGTTTTCGGAAAATGAAGCTACCATAACGTCTCTCGTCACACACACTATGCAAATGTAAATTAGGAGAGGTTTCCCTTTATGATAGCCAAACATGCTTGATACATAAAATTCTCTTTTATTATTATTAGTGCATAATTTAGAAAACTCTTTCGCAAATGAATGTATCAATCCTAGACGGCATATGTACCATATATCATGTAGCCATATAGGTTTACAACTAAGAATGTAGAAACTCATAGTGAAAAGTGGATTTCCATTAAATGAACTGGCTAAGGAACTTCCTTATCGAATTCGGACAACTCTAGAGGGATACCACAAGAATCACAATATTCTCTGCCAACATAAGCCTGGGATGTCATTTCCTGTTCACACTTGTATCTATCATCTCTCGGTCGTTACCAACCTATTAATCGGGGCCCTAAAACATCAACAACCACATAAAAAGTAGAAGTCGACACTAAGATAATACCTGAGCTCCATACCATGGTGCACCTTTCTATCTTGAAAGAGATAATGACTCGTAACCTTGTCTCATCTTTCCTGTTTTTGTCATTTTCCGGGGTGTGAGGCTTGTCGAAGTCTCGTTACATAAAGCTACGCTTTCACTACGCCATGATTTGAACATCATTAGCATATCACTTAGCATGCCACACTGCTATCCTATAACATATAATTGATAATCATTAACCATATAATATTTGAGTTCATACAACTCAAAGAGGGTGTTAAGTTGAGATAACCTCTATACTACAAATTGAAGTATATTTAAATAAAAACCAATCAATATGTTATAAAATACAATGTCAGACACACATTGTAACACCCCGTAATTTTAACAACACCAAAGAAGACAAATTAAAGAATAATTAATTTAATATTTAGAACTAAGGGAAACTGGCTGCTCCATTGCGAACGTCTCAAAATTCTGGTCAAGATAGACACGTGGTTCGCATAAAACGGACACCGTATGAAGAAGTTATGAAGGTTTGAAGTTTGTAAACGCACAAGAGAATTATCTATATATGTATGTATAATCAATCCAGAAATCAAATTTCAGTTTAAAAATCAAATTTCCGTGGGCAGGAAAAATCCTGCCCTAGGGAGTCGACCCCATAGGAGGGGTGTCGACCCCTGGGTCGACCCCTCAAGGGGGGTGTCGACCCATGGGTCGACCCCATAAGGGGGGTCGACCCCCCTGCGACAGACAGACAAATTAGGGTTTCGGGGTCTTTTTGGCTATAAATATGGCCTCATTTCTCTAGTTTCTTCACACTGAAAATAATCGAGGACTAGATGCTGCCGCTGCCCAGACTGAATCAAACCTTTTTCTCCTTCTGCAATCAAGTTTTAGAGTTATTCAAATGTAGATGTATGATTCAACGTCTGTTATTCTCCTTCTATTTTTCTAGATCCAAACACTATGAGTTTAAGTTACGTTTATATTTAAATAATTAAAAAGTAAAACACGATACGACTGTAATTTGGTTCTATGCCTGTGACTACTTGAATCATATCAGATCTGTTATAACTTGTGAACCTATGATATTCTGACATAACTATGATTTGGACCTTAACCTTTATCATGTCAGATCTTCCTTTGATTTTAGATCTAATTTGCAATTTAGATCACCTTGTACCTATCATGTTTGTGGTTAAATTGGATATGTTACTAGTTGCACATTTAAATTATTGTTTAGATCTTATCATGCCTATTATGACATCCCTATTTTGTTAGAATCAGCTCTATCTTTTCATGTTCACCGGATCTATTCTTATATGACTATCTTATCAATATTTCACTATGTGTTTAAGTCAATTTTGGTTAGTATAATCATTTCTATCATCTTCTCTTTATCCCTTCCCTTTTATTTTATATAGCCAGGCAACTTTTGAGCCTAGGCATGCCGCTGAAATATGCGAACGCGTTAAATGGGGAACAAGGGGAAAGAACATTGAAATTGGGCATAACTAGTAAATGGTGAATTTGGCATAACTTGAATAATGTTTATGAATATGAATTTAGGGCATATAATTCATTATGAACATAGTTGGGGAAAAGGGGGTATGAAAACCTATAATGACATAGGTAAATTGGCTAATAATGAAATGCCTAGGATTACAATAATTAGAAATTGTAAATGCACCTAGACACGAGATTAAATTACACTTGTGGTGGAAGTCTGCTCGGAACCTCCCGGCATATCCAGCGACCACAAGCGGTGAATCTAATGTGAGGGGGTCTAGGTGCACAAATATGAGATGTGCTAAGACACGAGGTTAAGTCCGACTGGTGGGAGAAGTTTGCCTGGAACCGACCAACATATCAAGCATCCACAAGTGGCAGGCTTAATATGGTAGATCTAGCATATTATAACCATAAATGGACATGGCAATGAATTGGAACACTTAATCTAGTTGAATCCATAGGGATTGTATGAACATGAACTTGAATAGTAGTTAAGTAAATTTGTTTGAACAGTGTGTAGGTTAAGTAAATCTGAGGGGGTGGGTAATATTTATATATAGGCCCATGAACTTAACCTGAGGGGGTTATGTAATTAATGACGCTAATAGGTATACATAACCTATGGAAATCCTAGTGGGGATACAAGACAAGGGGGAGAGCTTGTATCATCTTGTGTGTGGGACCCGTTTCAATCAGGAACCCATATAACGGTATCGAACGAGTACTCCACCCCAGGTCGGAGTAGGGACACGCTTACTGGGCTGATTGTAAGGGATCCAAACATGGAGGACGGTGTGGGCGGCGCAAACCGACCGGGACATGTGCGTGCATGTCTGGGCAGAGAGGGATAAACGACCGTGACACCAGTAGATTTGGTTGTGCACATCAACGAAGGGTTACCACTTTGGGAAGTGCTACCTCCTACTGTGGGGCCTAGAACAGGGAATCTACGGAGTAGGGAGCCAATCGATTAGGGTAGTAGTTAGGGTACATTTAGACTCTGGTAAAGTTTAGGAGCCTGTTAGGTTGGGCTTCCTGTGGATTGTATGGGGTTAAAACCCCTCATCGGAAGTACGCCTAAGTCTACCATCTTATAGTTGTTGGGATCATCTCATTCTGGTTATACAAGTATTAGTGTAGAGAATAAGAGTAATCATTAGAGAAGCGTTGTAACACCCCACACCCGCTAAGGTCACTCACTAAGGGAATGCCTTAGTTTTGGTGGAGTATTTTTAATGAGTATAGAACAGAAAAATTACAACAAGACAGATATAAGTAATACTTGAAAATTAAAAACATCCTTTCATTGCAGCGGAAAGTAAAACATGTTTGGTTACATCACAAAACCATAACAAGAGTCAAGTACATAATATCCATCCTGATAAAATAGAAGTACATAATCCCACTACATAGACAATAGCCATAATAGAAAAGATAAACCGAGCTTTACTTCCACGGTCCAAGCCCAAAAGATAGATATAGCGGTTTGATCCAAGCCTACTAGTGCTAGGCCCACTCTGAAAACCTGAGGGTTGGGAAAAAGATAAAAACAACGGGGTCAGACATAAGTCTGAGTGAGTCCTATAACCCTAACAATACAACCATTAAAGTAATTAGGGTATGACATAAACAAGGTACGGTACCTCTGGGGATAATGACTACACTAAGTAGCCAACTAAACACCGGATGTACTACGATAACCGAAAAGACGCATTTATCCACCCAAGGATAATTTCTAGCTTACACCACCCCAGATCTACCCACCCAAGGGTAATTCTTACACTGCACCACACCAGTTCTACTCACCAAGAGTAATTCCTACTTAAAGGTTGATCCCACTAAGTGTATTTAGTAATTTAGTAGTTTCGTGTACTCCTAGCCCACTACATAGGTGCCGTCTGCCCCTATCTCCACTAGGTGTACCCACTACTCCCCATCGATCGGCTCCCTACCGTAGATACCCGTGCTGGTCCCACAATTGGGGTGTATCATTCCCCAACGTGGCCACCTGATATTATCAACGGTGCACGGCTTTATATCTACACGATGCAACAACGACTTACCAACCAGCCCGGGTCCACACACGCATATGAAACCCGTTGATCCTGCGTTGCCACCGCTAACCCGTTTTGGCCTCTTATAGTCAAGCCCAATATGCGTGTCCCGTCACTCGACTTGAGTCGAGCCTACAAAGATACGTTTGGGATATTGGTTGAGATGGGCCCCCACAAGCTACCACCTAAGCTTGCAATTTTTATCTAGTGCATCCCACTTAACCCCTCTTTATAATCATGCCCACTTACATGTTAAGTTTTGGTTAAGTCATCTAATCATATTTCAATTGCCACTAAGGGCACCCACTAGATTTCCACATGCCACCCAAAGCACTTACTTGATTCCCACATGCCACCCAAGGCACTTACTTAACCCTTTAATCATGTTTAATTACATGTTCCACTTTGGTTAAGTATTCTAATCGTATTTTCTATTGCCACCCAAGGCAACCCACTAGTTTCCTCATGCCACCCGAGGCACCCCCACTAGTTACTACATGCCACCCAAGGCACCCACTTAACCCTCATGTCCCACTACATGCTAATTTGGTTAAGTTTTTCTTAATTAATTAAGACCGTGATCCTCATAAAGACCTCTCACATTAGACTATCTTTTATGACCGCTGGTTAAGCCGGTTGGGTCCGGGCAGCCTTACGTCATAACCGAGTCTAACCTCGTGTCTTTACATTAATCACGTATTTAGTTTGTGACTAAGACTTCTCACATTGGGCCAATCATTTGTAGCCGCTGGATGGCCGGTCGGTTCCGGGCAGACTTCTGCTACAAAAGGGTCCAACCTCGTGTCTTAGTTGATTAATTACTCCTAATTAATCACCCCCACAATTAATTATCCCTAATTAATTACACATTTTTTATAACGTGGGTAGACCTAACTCAATAGGTAAATTCCCATGGGGTAGACCTAACTCAATAGGTAAATTACCACTTATGTTAATTTATTTTTATGGTATGCTTAATCATACCCAATCATACTTTTATTAACATATTTATTACCCCATCGTTCCCCACGTAAATCGTTCTCATTTCACGACATAATAAAGGGAAAGATCCATCACAAATATCATGGGTTTAGCATATAACTTTGTCATGGGTTAAGAGGATGTCAACTTGCATATATGAGCATATATTAACCCAACTACATTTAACCCAAACTTGCATATTATCATACACATATCTTGCACAACATGTTGAACTTGCATATAAGCATTCTCATAACTTGCATAACATGTTAAATATGCATTTAAGCATACACATAACTTGCATAAGCATTCACGTACTTGCATAAGCTTTCACATACTTGCATATTAACTTTTAAACTTGCATAATGTGTCATCATGAACTTGCATATTAACGAACATGTAACTTGCATAGCGTATCTTGCATATTATCATACATGTAACTTGCATAGCATATCTTCATGAACTTGCATAACATGTATATGATCACATAGCCCACAACTTGCATATTTAGCATCATGTAAACATAACATACATCATACTAAACTTGCATAAACTTACATATTCAACATGCATAAACCCACTTGTTAAACATGCATAAACCAACTTATTAATCATGCATAAATCCACTTATCAAGTATGCATAAACCAACTTATTAAATATGCATAAACCAACTTATTAATCATGCATAAATCCACTTATCAAGTATGCATAAACCAACTTATTAAATATGCATAAACCAACTTATTAATCATGCATAAATCCACTTATCAAGTATGCATAAACCAACTTATTAAATATGCATAAACCAACTTATTAAATATGCATAAATCCACTTATCAAGTATGCATACAATCAAATACTTAACATGCATAAAATCAAATACTTAGCATGCATAACACCAAATATTTAGCATGCATAAAATCACATGCATAATTTGCATATCATGTTACATATAACTTGCATATACTCTCACATATAGTTTGCATAACATGTTACATATGCATAAATGTTGAACATAGTGTTTTGCATCATAAAACATGGCATTAACCTTGCATATAACATAAAACTTGCAAATCACATATCATACAAACTTGCATAAACATATTTATCCACAAACATAGCCATGTCTTATCACATCCTACCATAATCAATTTAACAATTGATTATTAAAGCCATAGGAACTCACCAAAACCAAGATTAGTAACTTATGAAGTAAACTAGTTGCCAAATATGAAGAAGAAGGTGATTAGAGATTGATTAGCTTGCAACTCTCTTCATTGATTTGTGGAGGCCATGATCAAGTTTCATTTTGCCATAGTTTAGTTACAAGATCTAATTATGTATGAATTAGGATAGGGTTAGGGTCTTATTTATAGGATTAGGTTGCATTTTAGACCCTTAGATTAACCCTAGATTGATTTAGACCCGTCAGATCCAAGAAGCTTCCAGAACCAGCCCTTCAAGCCAGCCCAAGAACCCAACCTGGTGCACCCAGGTTCACTGGACGCCACGCCCCTGTCGACAGGCAAGTCGACAGGCAAGTCGACACCTCTGTCGACAGGCCTGTCGACAGCCCTGTCGACATGGGTAGGGCGGGATTTTTCCCGCCTGACCCCACCTGTCCAATTTAAAATCTGAATTTTAAATTCTTAATTCTGTTTTTAGTTTTGAATTTTGTGCAAACTTCATCGGGCCATAACTGGGCCATACGGACTCCGATTTTCGAAAACTCGGACTCTATTTTGCGTATTTTTCCGAGACGAACGTAATGACGCAGCCCGTTACCCCCAATTCCCACGTCTGAGATTATTTATCCTGTAATTAGTGAATTTTAGTATTAACTAAAATTCGGGGTGTTACATTCTCCCCTCCTTAAAGGATTTCGTCCCCGAAATCTCTAAGCTAAGGAGAATGCATATCCTACCATCCAAACAACCATCTACTCAAACCATCAATCACGGGCATCCATTGTCCTTAAAACAATTTCTAATGATGTATGAGCATATGCAAAAAGTGTGTGTATATGTTCCCTATCTAATGTATGAACATATGCAAACCATGATAGTGCCATGCATCCATTATGTATGCGAGAGAACCCTATCGACACATACAATATCTACATGAGTGCACAATCATTCACCAAAATGCATCATCCATATGATAACACAATCATTATACATCCATAATATAGCTTCCTACACACAATTTTATGCAATATGCAATATGAAGTGATTGAGCCGATCTAGTGCCTAGAGTGTGTGTATATGCATCCACGAGCAACCACTAGCAAACACTTGCATCCACTTGCATCCATCATACATAACATGTCTCAAACACATGTTTCAACCATAGGACTATCCTATCTGAAGGTCAAAGGTACTAACGAGAGGTCATACTAAGGATAAGATAAGCACAAGATATGCGATGAAGGAGAAGCAAAAGGACATATCCTCCGAAAGAAAAAGGGTACCTCGAACGCATCTTTGCTTCCGTCTCCCAGGTAGCGCCGCTCTCTTCATCTCCCCTTCGTACTTTGACTAGTTGAACCTCTCTGTTTCTCAACTTCCAAATCTCTGACCCAAGGATGCAAGTAGGAGCTCGTCGAATCGTCGCATCACGCTCTACTTCCACTTCTCTAATCAGGCTCGGCTCTACCGCCTCTGCGGTCTCATGTAGGAACTTCCTCAAATGTAACACATGGAATACATCATGTACACCACTAAGCCTGTCGGGCAACCCCACTCTATATGTCATCTGTCCAATCCTTTCCTTAATAGGAAACGGCCCAACAAACCTTGGTACTCACTTCCCAACTGATTCACAGTGAACCACATTCCGTAACGGAGATATCTTGATAAAAAGCATGTCCTAATATCAAACTCAAGCTCTGTTCTCCTCTTGTCCGCATAAGATTTATGTTTATCTTGCGCCGCTTTCCTCCTTCTCCGAATCAAATCAATCTTTTCCCGAAGTCTTTCTAACCTTATCGGCCCAAGCAAGATCTCATCCGTAGATTCCTACCAACGTGTAGGTGATCGACAAGGCCTTCTATAAAGAGCTTCGAAAGGTGCCATACCAATACAGGACTGAAAGCTGTTATTATATGCGAACTCCACCAATGGAAGATGCTCTTCCCATGTACCTCCAAAATCTAAGATACAAAGCCTCAAAAGGTCTTCTAGGACATGATTCACCCTCTCGGTCTGGCCGTCCGTCTGAGGATGATATGCGGTACTCAAACACAACTGAGTCCCCACAGCTTCTTGCAAACTTCTCCAGAACTCGCTAGTGAAGATAGGATCTCGATCACTCACTATGCTAGAGGTTACCCCATGTAATCGTACTATCTCTCGAAGATATACTGAAGCTAGACATGGAGCAGTCCTCTTGCTCTACACAAGTATGAAATGGGCGCTCTTAGTAAGTCTGTTTACCACCACCCAAATTTCCGTATTACCCTTTCTTGATCTGGGTAACCCGTCAATAAAATCCATCGAGACGCTATCCCACTTCCATTGCGGAACTTCCAATGGGTGAAGCAACCCACCTGGTTTCTTTTGCTCCGCCTTCACTTGTTGGCACACCAAGCATCAGGCGACATATTCGGCCACATCTTTCTTCATACCGACCCAGAAGAAAACCCTCTTCACGTCTCGGTACATCTTGTCCCCACCGGGATGAATGGTCATCTTAGAACGGTGTGCATCATCAAGAATAACCTTCCTCAAACCCTCGCCTTGCGGTACACAAAGTCTACCGTCTCTACGCAAGCACCCCCTATCGTCTAGGGTGTACCTACTCAAATGGCTGGACGACTCCCCCCCTTATGAGCTTCCCCACCAACTCAACCAACTGTGGGTCGTCCCTCTGTGCTTCTCCAATCTGCCCCAAAAGAGTAGGTCTAACCTCCAAGGAGGCTAGCAAACCGGGTACAAAGTCAACGGAAGGTCTAAAGTCAAACTTAGAAATAAACTCTAAGCTCCGTCGTTCAACGAACAATGAACTCAAGGACAACCTTTTTCTACTTAAGGCGTCCGCTACCATGTTACCCTTGCCAGGGGTATATGCTATCTCAAACTCATAGGATGCTAAGAATCCCATCCACCTTTGTTGTCTTAAGACAACTCGCTCAAAGAGTTTCCAACACTTCCCTAAGATGTAGGGCATGCTTTTCTCCACTCCTAGAGAAAATCAGGATATTCTCCCATGCAAAATCATCACACTATCCATCTCTCACGCAGACCACCCTGGTCGAACTCGACATCCCTCAAATGCAAGCCCCAAAGGCCTAAACCAATATCAGACAAACACCCAAGGGATACCTCCTTCGAATTCAGACGACCTACGTGAGATGATACTAGTAAAAATGGCCAAATAATTGAGCCCTTGTCCAACTCTGGATGTCCTTGCCAGTCTCGCTCTAAAACCACCGTTTTCCCATAACTGGCTTTTGCTCATCCCATTGAGCACATACGAAAACTTATTTCGCTTCCTAGAAAAGACCCAGATGTCATCTACAAAGACCATCACGAACTTATTTAGGTACTCCCTGAACACCCTTCTCATCAAATAAAAAAAGTATGCGGGGGCATTCGTCAAACCCAATGGCATCACCAGCCACTCATAGAAGAAATCATCCGGAGTCCTAAAGGCAGTCTTCTCTATACTATTCTCAGCCACTCTCAACTGATGAAATCCCGTGGCTAAGTCCTACTACAAAAATA
The DNA here is from genome assembly GCA_030737875.1 of Allium sativum. Taxonomy (NCBI): domain Eukaryota; kingdom Viridiplantae; phylum Streptophyta; class Magnoliopsida; order Asparagales; family Amaryllidaceae; genus Allium; species Allium sativum. Next base: position 3,839,929 of record CM060915.1, read on the forward strand.
CTGAGGCGCCAGCCAACTGATCAAAGAGATCATTAATCCTCGGCAATGGGTATCTATTCTTCTTTGTGAGTTTATTTAGCTCTCTTTAGCCTACACAAAGTCTGAGGGACCCATCCGCCTTCGTGACAAAAACTACTGGAGCACCCTACTCCGATATATTTCGTCTTATGAACCCCTTCTCAAGCAAATCGCCTACCTACTTATGGAGTTCCCTCCTCTCACGAGGAGCCATGTGGCACACTGGCCAAGATACTGGTTTAACATTGTCTACCAGATATAATTGGAAGTTAATCTCCCGCCCCGGAGGTAAGCCCTTCACCTCCTCACACACATCCGAGTATTCCCGGACTGCTCTAATAGATCGCAAACTCTAGACCGTCGTGTCAAGCGATCCTAAATAACTTAGCATAACAGATTCTATGGGATTACAAGAGATCTCGAGAGTGTTACCCATGTGGGTCATAAGCCTAACAACTCTCCCTTCAAAATCAAGAACGGCACCTCTACTGGATAACCAGTCCATGCCCAAAACTAGCCCATAGCCCGTGAAGCCCAACAAGCATCACATCTAAACTCAACGCTAAGTATAGAAACTTTCAAACCCAAACACATCATGGAGCCCAATTGGGTTTGAAACAACCAAGGGATCATCTACCAAACTGGTGTCTAAGTGCAGTGACTCAACTAACAATGATGAGATAAACGAACTCGATGCGTCAGAATCAAATAAGTTCGAATCGGATAATAAAGAAATCCAACCTCCAATCTAGACGGTCTTATCCCCATCTGGTACCCTAGTCGTGGGGGAATACAACTACCCTCCAGAAGATTCCATACCTTGCCCTTGCTTCTTTGGACAATCCTAATAAGGTGTCCTATTCCTCCCAAAAGGATAACTACTTGCCTTCTTCTTCCCTATTCTCCACTCGTAACCTCCCACCAATGAGGTTTCATCCTTCATTAACCAAACAACTATTTGAGCCTTCCTCCCATCGTCTATCCAATAGATACCTACCAGTCCTCCTCCTTCTTGAACCAACTTCTAATCCGACTAACGTCTAAGTCCCTTGAAGTGGTTTTCCATTCTTATCTATCTTAGAAAGGTCATCTATACACGGAGGGGAAACTCAAAATGAGAGAAAGGAAGAGATTCAAAATGGAGAATTCGAAAGATATAGATATGGCTATTGGGGATTATGCTTTTCTTTCAAAAACTTTTCTCTTAAAAGACATGTTTTTGAAAATACTCCTTTACAAAAATATTCTTAGAAAATAATTTTTCTAAAAATTTTATCTGTTCTGGTAACCTTAAGCTCTGATACCACGTGTAACACCCCACACCCGCTAAGGTCACTCACTAAGGGAATGCCTTAGTTTTGGTGGAGTATTTTTAATGAGTATAGAACAGAAAAATTACAACAAGACAGATATAAGTAATACTTGAAAATTTAAAACATCCTTTCATTGCAGCGGAAAGTAAAACATGTTTGGTTACATCACAAAACCATAACAAGAGTCAAGTACATAATATCCATCCTGATAAAATAGAAGTACATAATCCCACTACATAGACAATAGCCATAATAGAAAAGATAAACCGAGCTTTACTTCCACGGTCCAAGCCCAAAAGATAGATATAGCGGTCTGATCCAAGCCTACTAGTGCTAGGCCCACTCTGAAAACCTGAGGATTGGGAAAAAGATAAAAACAACGAGGTCAGACATAAGTCTGAGTGAGTCCTATAACCCTAACAATACAACCATTAAAGTAATTAGGGTATGACATAAACAAGGTACGGTACCTCTGGGGATAATGACTACACTAAGTAGCCAACTAAACACCGGATGTACTACGATAACCGAAAAGACGCATTTATCCACCCAAGGATAATTTCTAGCTTACACCACCCCAGATCTACCCACCCAAGGGTAATTCTTACACTGCACCACACCAGTTCTACTCACCAAGAGTAATTCCTACTTAAAGGTTGATCCCACTAAGTGTATTTAGTAATTTAGTAGTTTCGTGTACTCCTAGCCCACTACATAGGTGCCGTCTGCCCCTATCTCCACTAGGTGTACCCACTACTCCCCATCGATCGGCTCCCTACCGTAGATACCCGTGCTGGTCCCACAATTGGGGTGTATCATTCCCCAACGTGGCCACCTGATATTATCAACGGTGCACGGCTTTATATCTACACGATGCAACAACGACTTACCAACCAGCCCGGGTCCACACACGCATATGAAACCCGTTGATCCTGCGTTGCCACCGCTAACCCGTTTTGGCCTCTTATAGTCAAGCCCAATATGCGTGTCCCGTCACTCGACTTGAGTCGAGCCTACAAAGATACGTTTGGGATATTGGTTGAGATGGGCCCCCACAAGCTACCACCTAAGCTTGCAATTTTTATCTAGTGCATCCCACTTAACCCCTCTTTATAATCATGCCCACTTACATGTTAAGTTTTGGTTAAGTCATCTAATCATATTTCAATTGCCACTAAGGGCACCCACTAGATTTCCACATGCCACCCAAAGCACTTACTTGATTCCCACATGCCACCCAAGGCACTTACTTAACCCTTTAATCATGTTTAATTACATGTTCCACTTTGGTTAAGTATTCTAATCGTATTTTCTATTGCCACCCAAGGCAACCCACTAGTTTCCTCATGCCACCCGAGGCACCCCCACTAGTTACTACATGCCACCCAAGGCACCCACTTAACCCTCATGTCCCACTACATGCTAATTTGGTTAAGTTTTTCTTAATTAATTAAGACCGTGATCCTCATAAAGACCTCTCACATTAGACTATCTTTTATGACCGCTGGTTAAGCCGGTTGGGTCCGGGCAGCCTTACGTCATAACCGAGTCTAACCTCGTGTCTTTACATTAATCACGTATTTAGTTTGTGACTAAGACCTCTCACATTGGGCCAATCATTTGTAGCCGCTGGATGGCCGGTCGGTTCCGGGCAGACTTCTGCTACAAAAGGGTCCAACCTCGTGTCTTAGTTGATTAATTACTCCTAATTAATCACCCCCACAATTAATTATCCCTAATTAATTACACATTTTTCATAACATGGGTAGACCTAACTCAATAGGTAAATTCCCATGGGGTAGACCTAACTCAATAGGTAAATTACCACTTATGTTAATTTATTTTTATGGTATGCTTAATCATACCCAATCATACTTTTATTAACATATTTATTACCCCATCGTTCCCCACGTAAATCGTTCTCATTTCACGACATAATAAAGGGAAAGATCCATCACAAATATCATGGGTTTAGCATATAACTTTGTCATGGGTTAAGAGGATGTCAACTTGCATATATGAGCATATATTAACCCAACTACATTTAACCCAAACTTGCATATTATCATACACATATCTTGCACAACATGTTGAACTTGCATATAAGCATTCTCATAACTTGCATAACATGTTAAATATGCATTTAAGCATACACATAACTTGCATAAGCATTCACATACTTGCATAAGCTTTCACATACTTGCATATTAACTTTTAAACTTGCATAATGTGTCATCATGAACTTGCATATTAACGAACATGTAACTTGCATAGCGTATCTTGCATATTATCATACATGTAACTTGCATAGCATATCTTCATGAACTTGCATAACATGTATATGATCACATAGCCCACAACTTGCATATTTAGCATCATGTAAACATAACATACATCATACTAAACTTGCATAAACTTACATATTCAACATGCATAAACCCACTTGTTAAACATGCATAAACCAACTTATTAATCATGCATAAATCCACTTATCAAGTATGCATAAACCAACTTATTAAATATGCATAAACCAACTTATTAATCATGCATAAATCCACTTATCAAGTATGCATAAACCAACTTATTAAATATGCATAAACCAACTTATTAATCATGCATAAATCCACTTATCAAGTATGCATAAACCAACTTATTAAATATGCATAAACCAACTTATTAAATATGCATAAATCCACTTATCAAGTATGCATACAATCAAATACTTAACATGCATAAAATCAAATACTTAGCATGCATAACACCAAATATTTAGCATGCATAAAATCACATGCATAACTTGCATATCATGTTACATATAACTTGCATATACTCTCACATATAGTTTGCATAACATGTTACATATGCATAAATGTTGAACATAGTGTTTTGCATCATAAAACATGGCATTAACCTTGCATATAACATAAAACTTGCAAATCACATATCATACAAACTTGCATAAACATATTTATCCACAAACATAGCCATGTCTTATCACATCCTACCATAATCAATTTAACAATTGATTATTAAAGCCATAGGAACTCACCAAAACCAAGATTAGTAACTTATGAAGTAAACTAGTTGCCAAATATGAAGAAGAAGGTGATTAGAGATTGATTAGCTTGCAACTCTCTTCATTGATTTGTGGAGGCCATGATCAAGTTTCATTTTGCCATAGTTTAGTTACAAGATCTAATTATGTATGAATTAGGATAGGGTTAGGGTCTTATTTATATGATTAGGTTGCATTTTAGACCCTTAGATTAACCCTAGATTGATTTAGACCCGTCAGATCCAAGAAGCTTTCAGAACCAGCCCTTCAAGCCAGCCCAAGAACCCAACCTGGTGCACCCAGGTTCACTGGACGCCACGCCCCTGTCGACAGGCAAGTCGACAGGCAAGTCGACACCCCTGTCGACAGGCCTGTCGACAGCCCTGTCGACATGGGTAGGGCGGGATTTTTCCCGCCTGACCCCACCTGTCCAATTTAAAATCTGAATTTTATATTCTTAATTCTGTTTTTAGTTTTGAATTTTGTGCAAACTTCATCGGGCCATAACTGGGCCATACGGACTCCGATTTTCGAAAACTCGGACTCTATTTTGCGTATTTTTCCGAGACGAACGTAATGACGCAGCCCGTTACCCCCAATTCCCACGTCTGAGATTATTTATCCTGTAATTAGTGAATTTTAGTATTAACTAAAATTCGGGGTGTTACAAGCGTATACACCCTATCATGTTTACCTTGTCATACATGCCTTTTGTGATATTATCTCTCTTATCCACTTTATATGTTTGTAATCATACTTTTACTTATTTACTTGCTAAAAGTAACTGAACTCACCATACTTTATGTCTGACCCTTTTTGTTTCCTCTTCTTTCTTCCGTTGCCCCTTCCCCCAAGGTTCTCAAGGTGGGAGTACTCAAGTTTGATCAAAATTCTGCTATCATTTTGTTGGAGCTGCTTAGATGTATTGCTCAGGCTCCTATCTTTGCTACTATGGCTATGTTTTATTTGGGGATTTTGCTTCTTTTATTACGTACTCTGTTGTTTTAAGTACAAGACAAAAGTTTTTATGATGTACTGATTTTTATGTAATTCAGATATATGATGTTTTGAACCACGATGCTTTATGATTAACAAAGTTTGTTTTTGTTCTGTTGCTATTTTATATCTGTCTTGTAGTTTTTTGAAAATTATTTTTGGCTATATGATTTCGTGAATCTTTTGCTTGTTGTCAGCTAGGTAAGAGGAAAATCCTTATTAATTCATAGCTGAATTATTTTTGGAATTTGTTCATTCGTTGTGGGGTCACAACATCGTTGTTGAGACTATATATCCTTGGAGTTGGTTAGGAGTTTAACTACGGCCTTTAAATACCGTGGTGATGAGGATAATTATTTTTCGAATCGCGTCGAATCTTAAAAGATGATGCGGGATGATTAATATTTCGATCCGACCTAATAAGGTTAAGGTTCAACCTCTTTCTAAAGCCCATTTGGTAGTTGACCATTTAGTGCTATACTACAATGGTCAATTAATTGATGAGCTTTGGTACAACATGGACTGAGGATTAAACAGTAAAATTTACGTCCAGATTACCCCTTAACTTTCTTCTTTCGTACTTTCATCCTCATCTAGCCGAACCACATCTCTATCCTTCTTCTCTTTCTTGTCGTTGCCTCATCTCCTTATTTTCCGCGTTTGTTCGCGCATTAGATCTTGCCACACTAGTACTCCAAGATCTAATTTTCTTCTCTTTGACCATTTCTTGGCCTATGATATCTAAGTTGCAATATTCGATCTTACTCACACCGTTTAAGTCTCATCCTTGGGTAGGGATCATTTGGTTGGATCGGAATCAGCAAAAAAAAAAAAAAAAAAAAAGATCTTGCCACTTTAGGGCTAAGGAAATTTGGTAAGGCACTTGGGCTTGCACCGACCTATTGCTTCGAGAACTTAGAATAGGATTTGTGTTTATGTTGCATCCACCTTTGCTATACCTTGTTCGAATAGGTTCTTTCAAAGTCGATCGTCATTTCAGTGATGAAGATTAAGCTGTCTTTGGATGGTTTTTCTAAGGAGGATCTCGATGAGATTTTAGAGGAATCCGTATTGAACGCGGACTTGAATGGTCTTTTGTTTGACCTAATTTGGAGATTTTTCAGCAAAACTCTTTTTCTTAGTGTCGGTTTCTGTGTTTGGGAATCTATGTTCGAACTGCCCATGTAGACGTGTGACCCATTTAGCACATCATTCTATAAATGGGAAGTTATGACTAGATTTGCCCCATGATTCAGAATTTAATCTTTTGTTTGATCAATGGCGTAACCATCATTTAGTGCCGCATCATCTTCGATTCAGCTTGCTGTTTTGTGTGTTGTCTCATGGAGTTACTTTCTGTAATTTCACCTATCTATTTTGTCCTTAGTCAATATTGGGTGGATTTTCATAAGAAGCAGTTTTGTAGTAGGTTTCTTTTCTCATCATATATTCTCTCTTAGAAGAGATGGTGACGTGGGAACCTCCAACAACACCAGCGGTATTGGTAACACGAGATTGAGTATTTTTGCTAGCATGATATGGTTGATTAAAAATCATAAATATTGGTTTGAGCTCCAGCCGTGGAGCAAGACATCTCGTTGTTTATAGCCATTGTTTTGGGAATCTTGGTGTTGTTTTGTTGTTATCCCTTTCCAGCATTGAGAACTTGGCTTTGTGGGGATTCATGCTTGTAACTGTTAGTGTTGTTCAAAATCGCATGGCTTAGGTCAATGAGATTTCTTAGTTTGGAAATGTTTATGTCATTCAGCGTGCTATTTGAATGAAATCTTATTTTCGTATCTAAACCAACAGTTATCCTAGAGCTGGAAAGAATAGAATACTGTGTTGGATAAATTTTAGCAAAGAACCGGTTTTGCGTTGTTTTCGTCATCGGTATATAAATGAATAAATCACTGTTCCTTTTTAAAGCTAAAATTTATTTTGGTCTTTTTGTGTGAGATTTCAGTTTTCGCATTTTTGGCGTAACTGACTTCTTTTTCCGCCAACTTGTGACTTTAATCGTTTAAGTTTCCGCAAATTACATTTTTGAAAGTTTTCGAAAAATGTTGTTTGAAAAAAAACATTTTTATCATTTTCTTATTTTATATAGGAAAATGAGACGGGTTTGAAAGGAAATTTTCAAAATATACATGACAAGTTTTCAAGTGGGAATTTATTTTTATGAAAAATTTCGACTTTTGGTCACATGAATAGCGTATGGAAGATGTTTGGATGTTTTATGTGCACGTTTTAGTAGTGCAGTAAGACCGACGATACGATAAAAACGTTAACGACAATAAGGAAAAGGCTGCTTTATCCTTGGTAACGTTGTTTCCATACCTTATCAACGATGGAAGAGAGTTATTAATTAACTCTTTTTACGTTTTAGAGCTTGTTTTAAGCCTCCTTTACAATCTACAGATGAAATTTTTTGGAGTATTTTGGGTAATAGAGGTGAAAATTCCACTGTAGTGCAGGAAATGAAATATTTGTAAGCAGAGGAAATATTAAAATTCTTCGCTTTGATTTCATTTTTCCGGTTTAGAATAAATCAAATAGGGAATGATTAGATTGCGTGACATTTTGGATGGTAGGGTTTGGATGCAAAAATGGTTAGTTAGCACTTTTATTTGTAATTGTGTGAAGGTTACGGATGATTTTTTTTTCAAAATTTGCGTTCATATAGAACTGTCAGTATATTTAGGATGCTTTGCATCATGTTTTTGAAATTGTTTAAAACTCTCAATGCATACATATAGAGGGCACGATTTAGAATCATCTTGCATGCATATTACATGGTTGAAATGCATTAAGTACACCATGCACGTATACACATGGTTGTAAAGTGGATATACATAAATTGGTTGTGTAGGATAAGGTGACTAGTTGTCAGAATTTCAGGACAAAATTCCTTCCAAGAGGGGAAGAATGTAACAACCCGGAATTTTGACAATTAATTATTATTTAATTAGAAACTCAAAAATAAGAATTTCTGTAAATGGTGGAATTTGGCCCCGAAACTTTAACTGTTGCGTTCGTCTCGGAATTCTGGTCAACTTTCATGTATGGAGTTTCGTGAATGGAGTCTGTATGAAAAAGTTACGGACGAAATACAAAAAACGGACGGAAATAAATAAACAGTACAATTAATATATAAAATACCTTATACAACCGGCCCTCACTGGGCTGATTTTCTAGAGGATGATCGACCGCTCCAGGGGAGGGTGTCGACCGCTCTGCGCCTGCATAACCCAGTGGCGGTTAGGTTTATGGGGGTACTCTTATTATATTTTTTAAACAAATGGACGGATGTTATTTAATATGAATCCAATGGTGCTAGGCCATTTCCTCGCCTATAAATAAAGGGGTAGAGCCTCATTCTTTTTCCATTTAAATCTGCAGAGGCAGCAGAGGTATGCCATTTTTCTCTCTCTCCAAACCTAAATTCTAAAATAAAAATATATTCATACATATCAAATCAAATCCAATTCATATGAAATTGAGAGGGCAAGCAGATCTAATGAAAAGGAATGCAAAGTGACGCCCCAAATCATATTCTTCGCTCTCTTCACTTTTCTTACATTTCTAAAGATCTAGAATTTTCCCCTTTCTAGATAAATGGTAGATTTATAAGAATTTGGGGATTGTAAGCCTAAAGGGTTCAAAAAAATTGAATTTGGAGGCTATAAGGTGAGTAGGAAATTTACAATTTATAGTTATAATAACTTATCGACTTCGTTTGAATTAGATCTATGTTTTTGGCCTATGCCTATCAGATTTGGTAAATAAATTTTTGTAATTAGATGGGCACCCATCAAATCTGGTTATAAAAAGTGTTAGAACTTATGAATTTTACATTGTGGCTATGCATAAAATGAATTATAGGATTTCTTAAATTGGTTTACACTTATTCCTACAGTTATGTCATGAAATTTATTGCAATTATTTTATAGAACGTATTGTAGACATTGGATAACACTATAGATCTAAAAATCAGTCTCATTAAACACAAATTATTTGTAGTTATATTCCATATCTTTAGTTCAGTGTTGAAAATATAAAATATGTGAATTTGGGTAAAAAGATGAAATTGGTAATTATGTGAATTTGGAAAGATATGATTGTTAAATTATAAGATTGTAATTTTACCTATTTGTATTCAATATTGTTGGGTTTTGGCTTAATTATTGTAGATATACCATTGTCTTCTTTTTGAACAAAAAGATATCATTTTGAATTCATAAGAAGTATGACAAAAAGATTAAAAAGGAAAAGTGGTGCAAGAACACGTATAAATATAAAAATAAATATTTGTACGTAGTTTGGATCGACTATTCTAAATATATATATATATATATATATATATATATATATATTTCTTGAGAATTTGAAATGTGACAATTCCACAAATTAGGCATAATTTACAAGGATTACAGCTAAAGATCTTTTTGTAAGATTTGGAACCTTTTGACAATATTGAATGTAAAAAAGGAATGTTTGGTTATTGATTAACCAAATCATGTAAATAAAAATTAATAATAATAATAAAAGATAACTACATTGACTATACGAAAACATAAAATATGAATATATACATATTATCCGTCCAAATCAGCGTAAAACGGTAAAATATACATATTGTATTAAATGTTGAATGAGTGGATAATATTCATTTATGGAATAATATATGTAAATTTATTCCATATTAAATGAATATATTTGGGGTGACCATTTGCAGCAATCAATATAATTAATTGCTATAAATAGGACTGCAAATTAATAAATAACAACCAATTGTTGAATGGGGAAAGTGAATATTATAGGATAATGGTTACAATTCCTAAAATTTATTTAGGATAAATGTTGTACACCCCAATTATGAAATTTGAATTATAATCGCATTTAGACACGAGGTTAAGCTCACTTGTGGTATAAGCCTGCCCGGAACAGATCGACAAATCAAGCAACCACAGGTAGCCAGCTTAATGTGAGGGGTTTAAGGAATAAAAATAAATGTACTAAGGCACGAGGTTAAGTTCACTTGTGGTGGAAGTCTTCCCAGAACCGACCGACAAATCCAGCATCCACGGGTAGTCAACTAAATGTGGTAGGCCTAGTGCATATATATATATATATATCAACCAATAAAAAATAAACTAATAAATAAAAGAATAAGAATAGTAATTGCCTGTTGGGGGTACAACAATAAAATATATTCCGGATTGATAAAATAAGGATATTCCATTGTAATTAATGCCTTAGGAAAATTATGGTCGTTAGGCTCATAAATGGCATTAATTAAAATCAATGGTAATTAAGATAAAGGGTTGCCTTAGGAAAGTATGGCCGTTATGGTCATAAAGGGCAATAAACAAAGAAATGAGAAGTAAATGGGCGTCATAAGGGGATAAATGGATATTGATTGTTGTTTAAATACTAAGTCCAATTAAGGAGGTAATCAAATAAATATTTAAGGGTAAAGAGAATATGACCTTCCTTATTTATAGTAATGAATATTGAACTTATAAATAAAAATAATGACTTAGTAGGTTAATAATGTAAAATATTATTAACCATATGAACCTGTCATGAAAACGAATGGCGTACGTATGGTATTTCTGTATAGATGGACTAAGCGGAAATGACTTAATAACGTAGCCCACCTTATCCTAAATAAGGAAGGTATAAAAGGGCTAATTGGGTACGAACTAACAACCTTCGCGTATAGTCCGCTTCCTGGGCCTAAAAGTCTAAGAGACTAGGAGTCGAAGAGTACACGTAGGAGTAGGTCTTTCAGTTTAGGGGTCTTAAATGGCAGGTGTGTAGGCCTACCTAAACGTGGAAATTAAAACGTCAGATATGGCTACCTATCCTACGGGAAGAAAAAAGCAACTAAGGAGATTATCTAATAAGGTCAGCTAGAAGGTATAACGAACGATAAATAACCTTCTCTCCCCTTATGCGTGAATGACATAAGCCTTAACTAGTAGGGCCCGTAGCTAGTGCCCTCTAGTTTATGTTAACGCTGAATATATTATCGAGGGTTAATAAGTGACCAATAGGTCCGCCTAAGGGTCTTAAGCGATCAGGGAGAGTCCACCCTATCTATCATTGACAGTGAGGCATTGAATAACAAAGGATAATGAATGAGGATATATATATATATCCCGTAATTAGGGGACACTCTTGATTAAATAACTAGTTATGTTTTGATATAAAGGCTTCACAAGATATGTGCTTAAACATCCTATCTCGGTATTATGCTTTGGAAAATACTACTTTGGGAAGGGTAGTAAAGTCGTGCGTAAACATTTACTAGGTTGGGCTATAATCACTAACCTGGTTAGGCATACATCTTGGGTTAAATCAAATGGGATACATCTGTGTATTATCATCTATTTTGTTAATTTCTTAGTCACCAGACCTTGTTGTTCTGACCCCCCTCCTCGTTATAACCTCCTGGGTTTCCTAGAGAAGGTCATGGTTCTCATAGGTGTTTAAGTTTGGATTTCGGTTCTCGTTCTCTCTCATGCTCAGTATTGGCAAAGTGACTTACTTTGGAAAAGGTAGTTACTTGAGTAAATACTTATTATCCTATTTCGTTTTCGCTATGAGTTTTCTTTTATCGTACTCTGATTACACTTATGCTCATTTATTGTAGGTACCAGATATACATGCCCGAAGCTTAGATGTGTTTAAGTTTCGATTTTTGTCGAAATTTTGGGGTAAAAAGTGTGGGGTGTTACAGGACATAAATTTCATAGTGATGACCCAAACTTATGTTAACTCATTCGTGTTAAATTAAGAGTAAATTACTCATATGTTAATATTCTTTTAAAAACTTGCATTCATCTTGTAAATATTTTTGAATTCTTCATTTGTAAATATTTTTGTATTTAACATTAGGATTTTGTGGGTTGTATCCACTGAAAACTCTCATGAGACAACACTCGTCCCCCCGGGGAACCTAGAGGGTTAATGGCTTGTTGCATACGCTTAATGAAATAGTGCTCCCTACGAAAGTGGATTTATTTTAGTTTTTACTTTATTCAAGGAAAAATAATAAGATAGGTGTGGTGGTATTTGATGTTGTTTATCCACTAAAAATCATGCATTATATTGATGGATCAGATTCAAATGTATACCAATACAATGGATTGACATGTACTCATTAAGATGGGTCGGACATTGATGTTCACCATGGATCGGTCTGACTTCTATTAATCGATCGGGCAGGAACATAAACTATGGATCAGCCATATATATATTGATGGATCGGTCATTGCTTAGTTCAATGGATCAGGCTAAACTTAGTTCTATGGGTCGGATAGAACTTATATAATGGATTGGTCACTTCCTTTGCTGGTGGGTTGGTCACATTCATTTCCTATGGATCGGACGTGGGATCGCACTATGGATCAGGCGGAAGCAATATCCCATGGGTCGGTTATAACTTTGACGTGGTGGTGATATCATAATAAACATGGATCGGTCGCTACTTTACTCCATGGATCGGTCGAGCTCCTTTCTTATGGATCGAACATAAAATCGATGTAATGGCATTTTCGTAATTATGATAGAGACCGATCCATAGCCCGCACACATAAAATTTCAGCTTTTCCACTCCATTCACTCTACACCTATAAATAACTCATGACTTCTCACATTCAAATGACCGAATTTTTCCTCCACGAAGTGCTGCCAAAATCATTTCCAACTACCCTAACTCTCAAACCTCCATTAATCCTTCTCCAAGTATAGATTCAACATCAAAGCCTCCATGGAATCACTCAAAATCATCCAAGTGTCCAATTATTGAAGATTGCATCAACAATCATCACACTTAGAGAGATCTAGTTATTTCCTTGGCGAATTTGAGTGGATCAAAAGAAAAAAGTGAAGAAATAATGAGAAGTATTTGTAGAAGAGAGAAAATGAGTAAAACGAGAGAGATTATATACATTGTTACTTCAATGGTGATAATGAGAATTCTTTCCATAGTGGATGTAGGCCAATTCTAGGATGAACCACTCTAAATATCCTTGTCTTTACATGCTTTTTACGTTTGTGGCTCCATATTTTTAGATCTTACTTTTTTGTGAAGTGTTACAAAAACACCTTGGGTGTTGTTGTCCATTTTTGACACCAACATTTTGGCGCCCACTGTGGGGCTACGTTCACATTCTCAAGTTTAAGAGCTTTGTGGAGGCATTGAAGTTCGAAGTCGTCTTCTACAATAGATTATCCAAATCAAAGATCTGGGCCGACTGACGAATTCTCTTCGAAGTTTAGAAATTTATTCGAGATAATGTCGCCAAAAAAGTCGCCGACTAGTAAGACTGTGATAGATTCGGGATCTGGAAATGTAGCAGATGGTCCCATCACTCCGCAAACTAAATTTGATGTTGGCCAATCCTCCAGAGCAGGAGTTGGTGTGACTAGAGATGAATTAAATGAAGCCATCGCCGGTTTGACTTAGCAAATGGACATCTCCATGATGGCAAAATTAGAAGCTTTCTTTGCTCTCCAAGCCTCCACGAAGAAAGCCAATGCTAATGTCACTCGTGGTGAGGGTGCTAACTCTTCCACCACTAGTCCAAATTGAGATCGATTCGTTCAAGAGGCCGATGATTCGGACGAGGACAATCATGAAGAATCTTAGCCACCTGCAAGGAATTATTCTGAAAGGGCAACTTCTTGGAAAGCGACTTGTTCTGCCAAAGGGGAACTTCCCCATGAGGGAGGCACAGGGCTCAGATCCCTAGTCATGATCATTTAATTAATCGAACATCCGACGAAGCGTCCGCCCTGCGGATCGACGCGATGAGAAGGAGCATCTTGAAAACAAGGTTTGGCAGATTATGAAGGAAAGTGCTAAATGAAATGATGACGAGAAAGAGTGGGAGTTTGCTCCGTCTAAGACTCCACTCACTGAAAGGATCAAATTGACCAAGTTCCCATGGAAGCTTAACCCGCCGACGATTCAACCTTATAACGGGACCGACGATCGTAATTTGTTCTTGTACAAATACGATGAATGGTTGGATGGTTCCAGAGGTACGGATAAACTCAAATGCTTATACTTCCCTATATATTTGGAAGGAGTGGCTTCGCTCTGGTTCACCAAGCTACCACTAAGGTCTGTGGACAAATTTTCCTTCCTGGCTAAGAAATTCAGAGAGAAGTTTAGACTGCAAACCACGAAGGTCAAAGAGGTGATGTCGTTAAATGACATGGAGCAAAGGCCGGGAGAATCGGTCAAAGCCTTCCTCACACGATTTAACGCCGCAGCGGCAGAAATTGTGGACCCAGAACCTTAGCTTGTATTGATGGCATTGAAACGTGCTATAATTAAAAAGTCGGAGTTTGGAAGATGGATTAAAATGAAGATGCCTAACACCTTAGAGAGGTTCTATGCAAAAGCAGAAGAATACATCGATGTGGACGATGATCCTTCTTTTGCTATGGATACTATTAAGGGTAGTTTAGTACCGGTGAAGAAAGAAAATGACGTTCTGAACGGATAGAAAAACAACGGAGGTCAAAAGCAGGGGAACGATGCTAAAGATAATCGAAGTGGAAAGAAGTTCCACTTCTTTAAAGCTGCTGAATTAACCCTATTGACAGAGATGTCAGAGAACATTTTTATTGCCACTAAGGATACCGAGGACTATCCAAAGCAAAAAATCCAGAAGGTGGGTGATAATCAGGAAAATTCTGGGAGGTTCTGCCGCTTCCACATTCAACCAGGCCATAATACAAATGAGTGCAAGCATCTTAAGAACCTCATCGAGGAACTGATTGGAAATAACGTCTGCAGCAGTATGTGAAAAGGCCACAGTCTACCAATCCTCCTCAAACTACCCAAGAGCATAATGCATTTAGATCCGGAGATAAGGCCCCGACACTTGTTAGCTAAAGGCTTGTGATTAACACCATTTCCGGTGGTCCTCATCCAACTGGGGCCAGTTAGGGAGACATCGAAAGGTATGCTAATGCACTGAAGAATACTTCAAAGGAAGAAAGGTTTTTGGTTTTGAACAATGCCATCTCCACAAAGCAACAAAAGACTTTAGTTGGGGATGTCATGTTCAACGGGAAAGACGAGGAAGGAGCAGTCACTCGAACTCAAGATCCTATGGTAGTAACGGTTGGGATAGACCTGGACACTATGAAATGGGTGCTAGTTGATTGTGGAGCCTCGATGAATGAACTATTCAAAAGCACTTTCAACAAAATTAAGCTTTCCATGTCGAATGTGCAAGCTTGCCAGAAGAAAATCCAAGGGTTCACAAGGGAATCAAAGAAACCCATTGGGGTTTTTGATTTACTTGTGGAACTTGGAGGCGGTGAGAGGAATACCTCTTTGATGTCGTCCTTTGTTCTTGTAGATGAGCCATCAACATATAATTCTTTCCTTGGAAGACCAGCCCTGGCAGCTTTCAGAATTATATTAGCCCCCTAGTGCTTGACTATGAAGTTTCCAACTAATAGGGGGGTTGATGTGGTTAAAGCAGACCAGGATATTTCCAGTGAATACTACATCAATGATCTGAGAGAAGTGAGCAAGTAGGACAAAGGAAAGAGTATGGAGGTCCCCCTCCACATTCGTGATACTTCCTTATAGCAATTAGGGTACGTCCCCTGTACTGGCGAGCATAGTGGAGCCAAAAATGAAATGGATTTGCGGAAGGCTAGTACAGGGGAGGAGAGAGCGACGCCAGCTGAAGTCACAATTTTAATTCTAGTTCAAGATAAAGATCCGGATAGAGTGTTAAAGATAGGCTCTCTTCCGGGCCTGAAACGGAAGAAGGAATTGATTATGTTTTTGAATGCTAATCTGAATGTATTTGCTTGGAGTCATTCTGACATGTGCGGCATATCCCCCAAAGTGGTGGTTCTTGCATTCAATATTGACCCAAGCATCACTCCAATCAAGCAAAAAAGTAGGATTCAAGGTCCGGAAAGGTCAGCTACACTCACAGAAGAAGTGGATAAACTTATGGAGGATCACTTTATATGAGAATCCACATATCTGGCCTGGGTGACGAATCTTGTACTTATAAAGAAACCCAACGGCAAATGGCGAGTATGCATCGGTTATTCCGATCTTAATAAAGCATGTCCCAAAGACAGTTTTCCGCTGCCTAGAACTGACCAACTTGTTGAAGCGACGGCGGGGCATGAACTCCTATCTTTTATTGTTGCATACTCGGGCTATAATCAAATCATAATGCATAAGCCTGTCCAAGAAAACACGAGCTTTATTACAAATGTCAGCTTGTATTATTATAAGGTGATGTCATTCGGGTTGAAAAATGCTGGAGCGACTTACCAACGCTTGTCAGTTCCATGTTCAAATTTCCAAAGGCAAGACTATAGAGGTTTATGTAGAAGACATGCTTGTGGAGTCCAAAAATGCTGATGATCATCTAGAAAACTTGGTCGAGATGTTCAATATTCTGAGAAAATACGGTATGAAACTCAATCCTCTTAGATGTTCGTTTGGGGTCGCATTAGGGAAGTTTCTTGGGTTTATGGTTAATGTCCAGGGTATCGAAACCAACCCTACACAGATTACTGCTTTGAGAGAAATGCGAGCTCCCAGAACGAAGAAAGAGTTACAAAGTCTAAATGGGAAAGTTGCTTCTTTGAATCTTTTATTTCTAAGGCAACAAATCGATGCATTCCTCTGTTCGATGCTCTAAGAAAAGGAAGGAAAGACTTCCAATGGACTTCGGAATGTCAAACAGCTTTTGAAGAGTTAATCATGGATATGGAATCGCCACCAATGTTGTCCAAGCCTAGAGATGGAGAAGATCTATTTTTATATCTGGCAGTTTCATCCCATGCTTTAAGCGTTGTTTTGGTCAGAGAGGAATTGAAAGTTCAAAGGTCGGTATACTATATCAGCAAGAGGCTAGCAAGGGCAGAGTTAAACTATCCCAAATTGGAAAATCTTGCATACTGCCTGCTCTTCACCTCTAAAAAACTAAGTCCATATTTCCAGTCTCACCCTATCAAGGTTCTCATAGACCAGCCTATGAAGCAGGTCTTATTCCGTCTAGAGACTTCGGAAGGTTGTTGAAGTGGAACATCAAGCTCAGTCAATACGATATCACGTACCATTCGCAAAGGGAAATTAATAGACGGAGGTTAGCAGACTTCATCGCTGAATTTATGGATAAGAGCGATGACAAGGAAGATGCTATCGGAGTGGTCACTCAGTGGAAATTATTTGTTGACGGTGCTATGAACGAGTATTGCTTAGGGGCAGGAGTAGTGTTAGAGACTCTTGAAGAACGTTCGCTATGGTATGCCTTGAGATTAGAATTTCCGTCAACGAATAATGAAGCAGAGTATGAAGCCCTGATTGCTGGATTGAGAATTGCAAGAGAATTATACTTGAAAGATTTACACATTTTCAGCGACTCAGAGTTGGTAGTATGTCAAGTAAAGAGAGAGTTCCAGGTTAAAGGATGAAACTTGCCAACTTACCTATCAAAACCTTGGGAGCTACTCAATTACTTTGACTACTACACTATCTCGAATATTCCTCGGGATGAGAACTTGAAGGTTGACTCACTCGCAAAGCTCGCCGGCATGGGAGATGTGCAATTGTTGGGATTAGTGCTAGTTGAAATTCTTTCGAATCCCAGGACTGAAGACAGCGATATAGATTGGATCATGGAAATTGCTACAGAACCATATTCATGGATGACTCCAATCAAGGATTATCTCCTAAGAGGTGTGCTCCCAAATGATCGAAAAAAAAGGACAAAGCTACTAAAAAAGGCTCTTATTTATCTTATGAAGATGGTCGGTTATATAGGTGAGGCTTCTCTATGCCTTTGCTCCGTTGTGTCACCATAGAAGAATCAAGAGAATCCTGGCAGAATTACATGAGGAAGAGTGTGGAGGACACACTGGTGGTCAGACATTAGCTAAGAAAATTCGGCGATATGGTTACTTTTGGCTAGATGTGAACTAGACTCCATAACTTACACTAAGAAATGTGATAGATGCCAGCGATTCGCGAAGATTCCAAGAGCACCATCTACTTAATTGACTTAAATGGTCAGCTCATGGCTGTTTGTCGTCTGGGGCATTGATCTGTTCGGAGCATTACCTACTCCAAAATCCAGTTTCAAATACGCCATAGTAGCTGTCGATTACTTCACTAAGTAGGCCGAAGCAGAGTCATTGACCACAACCACCTCAAAGAAAGTTATCAACTTCGTCTTGAAGAGCATTATTTGCAGGACTGGTGTGCCACAGAACATAATCACAGACAATGGGACAAAATTTGAAAGTGAAGAGTTTAAAGAATTCTGTGCCAAATACAAAATTCAGAAGAGCTTTGATGCAGTGGTCCATCCACAGGCCAACGGGCAAGTGGAAGCTATGAACAAAATCATAAAATCAAACATCAAGAAGCTACTCGAGAAAGCTCAAGGTGGTTCGGTCGACGAATTACCACTTGCACTATAGGCGTATATGATGACTCCTAAATCCGCGACTGGGCACACTCTGTTGTCTCTAGCCTTTTGGTCTGAAGCTATGATCCCGGTAGAGCTGGAGTTTCCCACTCATCGTAGGATTCACTTCAACCAAGAGTAGAATGAGAAGCTGAAACTTGAGGCACTTGACCAATTCGAAGAAACAAGTAATGAAGCAGAGCTCAGAGTTCTGCTCATCAAAGAAGGATCACCAGGCATTTCAATTCCAAAGTCAAGCAAAGGACTCAAGATTGGGGACCTTGTATTGAAGAGAGTGATGATCGAAACTGGAGTTTTTGGAGCTAATTGGGAAGAACCCTACATTATAAGCCAAAAACTTCTAGATGGTACCTTCAAATTGAAGACGACGGATGGAATTCAAATTTTCGGGCTTGGAACAGCAATCGCCTCCGCCGTTATTTTACTTGATTTTTTATTCATATTACCTATAAAAAAGGTTATAAATACTTTGTAAACGTTGTAATCAAACCATGTACATATGAATGAAAGAAGTAGATTTGCTTGCTGGAATCGTACATTTGCAAACTCTTCTTTAAATTATTCAAAGTTGATAAAATCGATTTTGATTGCAGGTCGTTGAACAATTACCCACCAACAACCCAATAAGTCTTGGTGACATTTACAGTAAATCCTGATGGGGACAACTCAAGTGATGAGTGCCATAAACAACATGTGCAACAAATACGAAGGTGTAAAGCACCGCCTTGCAAGAGAAAAATGAAGGCCACCAAGAGTCAGACAGTTAAAAGGTGCAACGTCAAATCTAAAGACAGAAGCTGCAAGTTCCACCAAAGAGGCATCTCCTGAAAAGAGAGACCCAGGACCCTAGTCCTCTCACTAGGATAGATTTTTAGGATGAGCGTCCGGTACTGGAACTGGCGTCCGACCCCTAGAACTACGCAATAACAAAGCTTTTCATAGTGAAGTTAATTAGAAGTCCCAGCCTAAAGAGGGCATGAATTCAATCCATTCTCCAAAGGGCCTGGATTACCAAGCTAGAGAGTCACATGTTTGGATTCATCAGAATTTCCAACAGAAAGGGAGTACCCAATGAGATCGCCAGTGTCAGGAAGTACCTGAATCGATTACTACAAACATTGGGAGCAAAAGAATTCTTCAGAGGCACCTGATTAGTTCGTTTTTGTCTGCTAAACTCAGACTTAGAGATCGGCGCGTTCAAAAGACCTCTTCGGAGGCACTCGATTAGTTCATTAGTGTCTGCTAACCCCAAACTCGGCGATCGGCATGCTTCAAAAGATTTCTTCGGGGGCACTCGATTAGTACGTTAGTGTCTGCTAACCCCATATTCGGAGATCGGCAGGCTTCAAAAGACCTCTTCGGGGGTGTCCGATTAGTTCGTTAGTGTCTGCTAATACCAGACTCGGCGATCGACGGATTTTAAAAGACCTTTTCGGAAGCATCCATTCGTTCGGTTAGCACGTGGGTATCTCGAGTTGCGACGATTAGTGGATTTGAATGACCTCTTCGGAGACATCCAATTAATTCGGTTAGCACCTGATTCATTCAGGTTGTGATGAATGTTGGGCTTTAACCGAAGTCTTCTCTGGGGGCACCTAGTGGAACTTCCGATGCTAGAATCGATCAATTTAATTGTAGACGAAAGTCTCCAATACCTGAAACAACTAGCTGGATAGCGGATAAACATTGGGCCCAAAATATAAGACCTCTCAAGCAGGGGCATAGAAGTTAGAAAACTTCTTAAAAGAAAAGGCACGAGTTCGATCAACAAAGTTGAATTTCATAGTTAACTGACAGAGTTGAGAAGATCGAAGCGCAATGGAAACAAGCAAAAGACTTTGCCATTAAAGCAGAAACTTCCAACATATTCTCTATAACCAAGAAGACCCAACAAAGTTGATCGCATCTGTCCTAAGAAGTTCGTAACGACCTTCGGTATGGAGGCACCACCACTACTGTAACGCCCCACCTCTATGCTCGCGTTATCTAAGGCCATTGCAAGCAATGGTGTCAACTAACCCGAAGAATAAGGTTGTTGAGGAGCGTCCATCTGTATATTAGCTTTGAAAGTGTTAAATATGTCAGATAATGTGGTCTAAATTTATAAATCTCATGAGAGAATCCGACACATCTAAATCAAGTTCAAATCTAATACACAATGGCTATATATAATCCGGAAAGCAATATAAAATAAATAACAATAAAATCAGAGTTAGACACAAATATTCATATCACTAAGGCGGAAATTGATATGAAAAAATATCACAAGAGTATAAATACAAATATAATGGTCATAGTCGATCCACTATACAACAAAAGAATAGGCACAAGCTCTAGCCAAAAGAATATGCATATAAAGATGTCACTATCTCATATACATATAAAAATCAATGACTACAACTCGAATGTAGAGAGCAAAATCCAAGAATGGTCCCCGCTAGAAGTCATGAGACGCACCTGTGATAATTGGTTTGAACCGAGTATTATTTATAAGAATAAACAATAAACGGATCAGTCTAACTGTACTCATCATAATAAACTGAAACAGAAATAGAGATATAAATAGAAAATGACATATATGAAATAACAACAATGTTCACATGTAAAATGCGAAGACTCGATATGTATAGAAAATATGCCAAAGGAATCTCGACACTATATAAGGATATCTCCATAACAAAGAAACTAAGATTGATAAATTAGTATCAATACGAGATTGACAACACATATGTCAATAAAAATAAGATCGAAGAAATTAATAAATCAGAAATCTCGAAGTATAGTGTAAACTACACCAAGTTAGTAAATATAAGAGTCGAGCTACATGTCCCATAACCACTTCCTCTACCCGAATATTTACGAACAAGTTGTATATTCCACCAGAAATATGAAACGACCATTGCCGCATTGTTCAATCAAACGATTCCAAAAATTAACCATCGAAGCAAACACAAAGGGTCATAGTCCTTGTTTTTACTAAGGCGTTTAATTAGATTTATCATACAATCGAGAAAAAGGTTTATGAAATCATATACTAGTAGATAGTAAAACAAATTTGGAAAATAACCTCATATAATGAAGTAGAATTAAAAACCATTTAGTAAAAGATTTGTTATCTACTAATAATTTAGAAACCCTTTTATATAGTTTCGAAAGTGGAAAATCTCATGAAACAGCGATCGAAATTACGATCGAACAAAGAATTCACGTTTTAATAACGTAAATTAAACATCATGACTATCGATTATAAATTTTGTTCACCACGAATCAATCAAAAGTCCATCAAAGGTTGATAATCAAGCTGCAGAAACCTGTGCTGCAGGGAAACTGAAAAGTCACAAAAAATGTCGAAATGGGCCGAAACTCGGCCAAGAATGAGCTCAAATAGCCCTAAACATTAGACTGTGGTCTCCACGAGTCTACTGCAGAAAAACAGCAGGACCAGTGGACATGTCCATTTTTGACCATTCGATTGGTCAACTTATCCCGGAAGGGTACTGGTAGCAGGACCAGTCGACTGGTCCATTTTTGACCAGCCGACTGGTTAACTGCACAGTTGAACAGTTTGGCAATATTTTGCCAATTCGTATATGGATCGATTCCGGTGAACTCCGGAGGCAATGGACTTGATCAAGATGATAATAAGGCCTCATAAAGTTCGCCGAAACAAGTCAAGAACATAAAATTCACATGCGCAAACATATATACATGAGATTGCAATGGTTTTGATTATAAATTCCAAAATGGACAAATTTTCTAACCAAAGCAATGAAATACGATTCAAGCGACTTATGAAGACTTAGAACTTTGCCGGGGCGACAACGGAGCTTCACAATATCACAAAATCAACTCATAGCATATGAATTAAGTCATATAAACAACTCCTAGCTATACTTTCAATTCAATGAAACATAAACGCATGAAATCGGCTAAGTTACACTAACCTAACCAATTTACTAACATATGCAAACTCAAATGAACCCTAGATTACACTTTTACAAGCCAATGGCTTGTGTCATAGATGTGAGTTCATAAAGAACTCACCTTTGGCTCTTGAATGACAAGAACAAGCTCCAACAAGGAAGAACAAGCTTCTACACTTGCAAGGAATCCAATATCTCATCAATTCTTCTCTCTAAACAACAAATACACACACAAGAAACTTATATGTGTTAGGGTTGCACAAAAATTCGAGAGTTGAGAAGGTAGAGAGATAGAGGAGGAATAGAGAGAGCTTACACAAGTTGTCTCTCCAAATTAGCAGTTGATTTGAGCTTGGAATCAAGAAACCTAGCTTAGGAAATTTAATTTCCCACTCTTATCCCCATTTTTGCTTTCATTTTAAAAGTGGAAGAGAGAACGGGGAAAATGGGCTGATAGGGAGAGGGCTTGGCCGGTTTTAAGTATCCAAGTGGGTAGTCTAGCCGGGTTCAAATCACACGTCCAAAACCCAAATTTTCATAGCTCCAAACATATCGATGTTTATAGTCAAAAAGGTTGTAAACGATGATCCGGAATCAATGGAAGTGGTTTCGAGTCCAAATTCACCCGTATGCAAAATTTCACTTTTTGGACCCATACACGATTAATGACGTTATATTTAAATAAAATATTTAAATATATTATCGTTAAATATGCGGGTTGTTACAACCGCATTAAGAAAAATCAGTAATGCTCACAATACATACCGCAAGCTCGTTATGACTTCACATCAGGATAAAAGACTTGTAATTTACAAAGAAGCAAATGCATAAGAAAGTAAAACAAAGCTACAGTAACAAATGATAGCTAAAGTATAGAGAATGAAATAACAACTTCACCATAACAATAGCACAAGTCTCAAACAATACAGAGTAATATAAAGTCATAGGCGAGGACCGGCACTCGCATATACAACCGGTCTAAATGAAGTACGTGAAAGGAAGATATAAAAAACAATGTAAGCTAGTCACAAGCACTATTTCTTCTTCTTTCCATTTTTGGAACTGCTGGACTTCAGAGATGATTTATTAGTCTTGGCGGAGGAAGGAGGAGGTGTATCAAACGGCTGATTTCCATCTTTAGCTTCTGTACCACCGGACAGACTCTCAAGAGAAGATAAATCAATAAGGCCTTTCATTTGAACAGCGCGCTTTCCTTTGCATCTCGAGGATGATGAAGGTTTGGTTTTCTTCTTTTTCCGGGCATCAGTTTCCTTTCCTGTGCTTTCATCTGCATCCAAGATCCTCATCCTCGTCACTAGGAGTGTAATCGACGTCATCCAAGTCAACGATTGCATCAATCTTTGTGTCCTGCGACCCTGACTATAAAGATGAATCGCCCGGAGGAAGAGTGACAGTTGGAGCAAAAGTGGTAATTGACACAAAGGTCGAGTCAGTGACGATAGCTTCAGTCATCGTAGTATTGACTCCGACGGGGAAAGGTTGTAGTGAGACTAACCTAATACAAAGGAACAATGAGCATGGAATGCAATTGACCCAAGTGAATTACAAAGAGAATCCAGGTATAACATAGCTTGGTCAATCTCGGTTTTACCTACGGCTTGAAGATTTCTATGCTCAACTTCATATTTGTCCAGGTTATCGTCGTCGTCTCCTTCACCATCTCCAGTATGCTCCTCAATAATATCCTTATTAGTAGTATGTTCCTTAACAGTTGTATCCTTTTCTCTATGAGCAATAGAAGGATCAGCAAGAGGCACAATTAGAGTTTGAGGACCCAAAGCCTCGACATTGAAATAACTGGTAGGAGCATCGGTAGCGGTTGCGCCCGAGGCTTTCTCCCTAGAGGATTTAGCTCTCTCCTTCAAAAGCTTTTTCTTGCCCTCGTCCAAGGCTGCATGGGATTCCTCATCTAAGAGACTGTGCAAGAGGTAATCTTTGTCGTAAGTACCATCAACATGCACAAGTACAGATTCCCAGACTGGGGCCAAAGTCACCGCAAAATCGGATCCTAAATAGCATAAACTCCCTTGGCACATAATGCTAAAGATATAAAATATGAATAAAGTGGCATTGGCACCCGCCTCCCAGCATCTTTAAGAGCCTTTTCAGCAGCCGCTTTACCAGCCAAAGCCTTAACTCTATCCTCATGAAGTTCAGCCTTAGTTGTCAGCACAGAAATAGCCAACTTCTGAGCAGTGTTCATCTCATGGACACTGGCGTTCTCTTGCTGATATGCCGCGAAAGCATGCTTTTCCATGGCCAGTTGGGATTTAGCAACTTGTTGGGCTATTGAGCATCTTTGACTAGCGCCATTAGCGTATTTTCCCTCACTTTAGCGGCAGTAAGCACTTCTTTGAGCCTCCTATTTTCAGCCTCTAGCTCTTCTAACTCTGTATTCCTTTGTGTGAGAGATTCAATGGTGGCATCCCGGGATTCAACAACCTTGGCCCACTCGACCTTGTCATTCTCTAACGCAGCAATTTGATCAAGGTTGAATCTGTTAAGTCTCTGGAGATCATTGACAAACTTGTACCATAAAGATAGTTGCTTATCAGCTCGACTCCTAACCACAGCTAGCTGTGTCTCGAGCTGACTTTTGGCGGTATCCAACTGCGTAATCATATTGCCTTTCAAGTTGTCCAGTTCTTTAAGTATATCCCTCCTGTCAGATAGGTATATGTCCAAGTTGAAGAACATCCCTTTAAAACACCAAATGTTGAATTGTTCAACAAGTGTGGTGTTTTCCCGTTCAGACTCATACCGAGGCCTATGTATGATTGCCTGAATATCGGCAGAAGGAATAACAGACAGAGTAGTTTGGGTTACAGCGGGAAGTTTGTCCGATCTAGGGAACTTTTGAAGATCATCCCTTCCTTGACCATCCCTATCTCCCTTCCTTCACCGGCTCTCCTCATGTCCCTGTCCACTCCGATCATAACGATCATCATACCGATCATCGTGGCAATTGTAACAACCCGTATTTCAATAACATGTTAAAACGAGAATCAAGGCAGAATTTAATTTTAAATTCTGAATCAAGTAAAACAGGCTATGCCATTGCGTTCGTCTCGGAAAAATACGCGAAATAGAGTCCGAGTTTTCGAAAATCGGAGTCCGTATGACCCGGTTAAGGTCCAAAGAAGTTTTCGGGAAATTTGAATTTCGAAACATGCAGAAATGGGGCCAGGCGGGAAAATTCCCGCCCAGACATGTCGACAGGGCTGTCGACTTGCCCTGTCGGCTGATTCTGGTCTGGTGCACCTATTTTCTATCTTGGCTAGGTTTTTGGGCCTGGTTTGAAATCTAACGGTTCAGGTTGGTCCTAGGGTTAATCTAAGGGCCTAAAACTATCCTAATCTCTATAAAAAGACCCTAAACCTATCCCTAAACCCTCATTATTCACTCATGTAACTAAACTATAGCCAAATTTCTACTCTCATGGCCTCCATCTCAAATCCCTAGAGCCTATGCATCCAAATCAAGTTCAAATCAAAAGGTGCAAGCTTGCTACACCAAATCAAGGCCAAATCAACGTTGCTATGCGAGTTCCATGACGATTCTTCAACAAAGGAGGCACCTTTCTTAGCCAAGATGATTCATGCTTTTTTCCCTAGGCCTAACTATGTAAGTTCTAGCTACTTTTAGATGGAAACGGTAGTTTTGTTAATGACATGGGATAAAATGAGGCTAAACATGATTATGCGAACCTATATGAACCTTACCTTGCCTCTTGTGTTCATGTTTATGATTTTAGGCCATGTGAGTGACTTAATCATGCCTCTCATGCTATGCATAACCTAGTTTAACTTGCAAGTTTGGATCTTTATGCATGAAATGCTAGCATGAACCTTTAGGAACCACTTTACGTGTGAAACATTGGCTAAGACAAGATTTTGGGGTTTATGCATGTTTATGAACCCAAACCCCTTATGGTAACATGCAAGTTTGTGGCCAAATCCTTTATGAGATTATGCATGCTCGTGGCCAATCCCCTCTTTTAAGTTGTGCATGTTTATGGCTAAACCCTTTTTGATAATATGCATGTTTGTGGCCAAATTACCTTATGACACTATGCATGTTTATGGCCAATCTCTTTATGATGTTATGCATGTGGAAGCCAAGCCTTTTTTTTAGCATCATGCATGTTTTGAGACCAATATGTGACATAGTATCCTTACTATGTTGGCTCGCTTTGCTTGCGTTGGGAAAACACGATTTTGGGTAGTTAGATAAACATGAACATGTCGTGAAATCTTAACTTGATTATGACATGTGTTTATACTTGAAAATATGACTTGAAAGATAACATGGAAGTTGGCATGTAAGTATGCATAAAAACATGAGCTTGGGAATTTACCTATTAAGTTAGGTCTACCCTTTGGGAATTTACCTATTAAGTTAGGTCTACCCAAATGCTTGAAAACTTGTAACATGTTTTGGAAACATGATGAACTTAGACAATATAAGTGTGGCCAACTCGAAGTTGGGTCGAGTTTGCAACGTAAAACTACCCGGAACCGACCGGCCTAACTAGTAGTTGCAGACAATAGGACCCAATGTGAGAAGTTGGTCATGTCGCGCTTAAGACCCGAGGTTAGACTAGGTTGTGGTGTAAACCTACCCGGACCCGCCCGGCTTAACTAGTAACCACAACAAGGTCTAATGTGAGAGGTTAAGAGTGCATTAATTAAATTAATGCCACATGATAAGGTTAAGTAAATTTGACTAATGACACTTAACCGATATGACACGAATGGGTAGGTTAAGTGGGACCGGACTTGATTCCTTAATGACACTTAACCATGCAAGATGATTAGGAGATGGGGTTAAGTAATTTACACTTAACTAATCCGACTGGGTAATTAGATGGGGTTAAGTCATTAAGACTTAATTAACCTAACCACGGTAATTAGATGGGGTTAAGTAATCCACACTTAACTAATCTAAACACGGTGATTCGATGGGGTTAAGTTAAACACTTAACCAATTTAAAATTGGTAATTCAATGAGGTCAAGTAACCCATACTTAACCAACTTAACTTGGTAATTTAATGGGGTTAAGTTAAACACTTAACTAATTTAACACGATGATTTGATGAGGTTAAGTGACCTATACTTAACCAATCTAACTCGTTAATTTGATGAGGTTAAGTTAACCTATACTTAACCAATCTAACGTGAAAACATGATAAGGCTAAGTCACGAATCGTTTCGAATACGCTTGACCGATTTGACTCGGTAATTTGATAGGGTCAAATTAATATATACTTAACCAATCTAAAATGATAATTAGACGAGGTTAAGTTATGGATTGCTTAATATACTTAGCCAACTTGACACATGGTTTGTAGGGTTAAGTCTTGGACTTGGATACTTAGCCAATTTTGGCATGGTTTGTAGACGGGCTAAGTTATGAACTTAAGTGACACCTAACCCATTAGATAAACCCTAATTCGGAGGATTAGGTAAATAACCATAGTTAACAAGGATTATGGAAATAAGGCTAAGTGGTAAACCTTAGTTAAGGGAAACTAAGTAATAATCCTTAGCCAAGGAAATGTGGACCACCTCTTAGATAGATGAGTAACCCGATACGGTAGGTCATCGTTTAAGTATACGTGTAGGAGCAGGCTATCTGATTTAGATAAAGGCTCCAGCGAACTGGGTAACGAAGCAGCGGCTTCGGGGAACGTGAGGATATTCTTGGTATCCCTCTGTGAGGTCGCAGATGATCATCCTGGGCTCACAAGAGGTTGAGGTCTGCGGTAGAAGAACCAAGAATATGCCTTGGTTGCTATGCGAGCGACCTAAAGACTGGGGTGGATAGCAGTGAGTCGACGAATACATAAGGTGTCCGAGATAGCAAGTTCGTCGATCATCTACCATCTTGAGTCAAGCGTGTACGTACGGAAAGGCAGGGAACACCCAACAGACCATAATTGCTATCTAATTATGGGTGAGGTAGGCCGTAGGATGTGGGCTGGCCGGAGTGTAGTTCTCATGCAAGATTTTCTCTTGTGTTGCCTTTCACTAGTTGAGGGAGGGGTCTCGTGGGACCATAGCCACGTGTAGAAAAGCAGACCTTAGTATCTGCATCGGCAGATAAATCTAAAGCTCCCGACCGAGTCCGGTATTTCTTGTTTTGCCCTGTGACAGGACTCGGATGGCACGATGTGATACATGTGCATACAGTTATAGAAAAACGATTCACGATGAATGCGTGGGAAAAAGGGCGCGGTTGAGGGTTAGCGTAATCCCTAGTGGCCTAGGTGGTTTAACCCAAACCGAAATACGAAAGCGTGCAATAGGTAAGCGTAATCCCTAGTGGTGCTAGGTGGCGTAAGTCCTGGTAGTTCAAACGATGATTCATATGGAAGAGCCTAGCTAGAACAAGGGTGACAGTCCAAACGATTTCAAGGATAATACGACATGAGGAAGCCCGTACGAGGTACGGCAAAGGACTGAACTTATATACATGGAAAGAAACATATGATTTGAGCAACCTATATATGCGATATATTAGGTTGACATGGACCATTACACGACTTTGAGTAAGGGACATTCATGGTTAACACATGACGCGGGTAGGGATACTAGTACGAGAGGTGCAGAGCAAATATACATGTTAGAACTAGGAAGAATATACATAATAGATACCGTGGGATGTTAGACGGGGTAGATACCTTGGGATAATGTACTCGATAGAAATCCGACGATGTGATACCTTGTCTTATCATAACACCGTAGTTTATCATGATACCTTAGTTTACCATGCCGCAGTAGTTCAACCGGCTACCCTGGTTTATCTATCTTGTAGTTATCCTTATGTTTACTTTCAGTTTATGCATGTCATGTTACCTTTACCTGTTTTTATACTGGAAGTAGATAGGACTTACTCAGTCTTTTTGACTGACCCGTTTTGTTTCGCCTCTTTTCTTCCGTTTCCCCCCCAGGTTTCAGGGTGGAAACAATGTTGTTTAGTTCGGACTTCTTCTGCTTGAAGGTCATCATGGATGGCTTGGACTTCTCTTGGCTATGGCTACTTTACTGTTTTACTTGGGGAATAATTTATTAAAAAGTCTTTATGCTTCTTTACTATTGCAAGACAGGTTTTGATGTACTCTGATGTAAAAGGCTTTAGACCTTATTTATTCATGTTATGAAAGTTTGATTTTACTTCCGCTATTTATATATGTTCTGTCTTGTGATATTTCTGTGCATGTTTACCAATAATACCCCTCTAAAGCTAGTGCATTCCTTTGCGAGTGACCCTAGCGGAGGCGGGGTGTTACATTTGGTATCAGAGCAGAAGGTTACTAGACTGGGCAAAAGTTTTTAAAGACCTTCTGAAAATTATTTGAAAAACCGTTTACAAAGAAGCATTTTTCAAGAAAATTTTCTTTTAAAAAGAAAAAGGCTATTCCCCAAAGGCCATTAGCATCATCCTTGTTTCCTTGATTTAATCTCTTTTCCTTTCTTTCCTCCATCTGTAGTCACAGTGGTTTTGACTGCGACTAGTCTTTCTAGCTGCGTAAGTGTTTCCCGTACGATGGAGGTGGTTCTCGAGAGACCGTTGCAGAGTTATGCATGAAAGGATAGTAAGAACAAGGATAAAGGATACGAGCTCAGGGATAAGCAACATGTTGGTATGGCTGAGTCCTAAAAGGAGGGAGAAAGATGAACAATGAAACATATGACGAGAGGGTACCTTTGGCATAGTGAAACGGGATAGATAGTTAAGTATCATGGGACAAGGACAAGATCATTGGGAGGGCAATAGCATGCTCTCATTTCTAGGGTACCTCAGAAGGAGGGTAACGATCTTGTTAAAGGTTTAGCTTTTCTTCTCTATCATCCTGTCGGGACTTTGTTTTGATCACCACATCTTTTAAGTCCGCTTCGATAGTTGAGTCTCTGCACCTTAAGTACTAGCGTAATAAGAATCCCATTTCTGTCTCAAAGTCCTATTGGAGAATCAGTCCATTTATACATGACTTGTTTGGATTTGGGAATGTCTATGCCAAGTGTTGAGTTTGGAAATAATGCTTATGTTTATAAGCTATGGATGGATTCTAGGGATGAAGTGGTTATCCAGTAGGGGGTGCCACTCTCGGTTTTTGGTAGGAGGGTAGTTAGACCATTTGACTAGCCTTGGTAATACCCTCGAAGTATCGTGTAACCTTTTTGAGGTTCTGTCATGACTAGTTTCTTAGAATCCCTTGATGCCTTTACTGGAAATTTGAAGCCCGATCGAGTGGTGTTCGCCGATAAGACGGATGGTTTACTTCATTTATGCATGGGTTATAGAGATCACCCTAGTAAGTGCGCTTGATAACCTGGTTGGCATCTGTTTACTTTCAAGAGGAAGTTCTTCTACGAGAAATACCCTGTGGTACGAGGTCCGAGATTCACTAGTGAATTTTGGAAAGCTTGCATGAGATCATGAGTACGCAGTCATGTTTGCGCTAAGTGTGCGAGTGGAACGAGAGGCGACGAAGAAATGAGTTCCAGCTCATGTTATGGAAACAGGAAATAAGAACCTACGAAATCGCGAAGTTAAAGGACTGTCAAGGCACAATGGAATTGAGCTCAAGGAAATACGACTTTGATGGTCAAAGACTAGATACGCGCATGATATCTCTTTTTGGGAGTATATCCTTGATCCCTGTTTTCTGTAGAGCTTACTTGTAGGCTATCTTTTGTGGACATCCTCTTGGTCCTATTTTCTGTTACAAACCCCATAAGGAGTTTGTCTTGTTTATCTTCTCGACCCTGTTTCAGGGAATCTTAGGTAGAACCCTATGGATGTAAACATGTATTTGAAACATGTTATGGTTGATATGGGTGCAAATGGTTGCAAGTGGTTGCTCGTGGATGCGCGAATTTACATTAGATATTAGCTCGACTCGGTCACATTTCATATTGCATATGCACGAGTATTTATACTTATTTATGGATGAAATTGAATGTGTTATCATGCGAATGTTGCATATGGTTGAATGTTTGTGCACGCATATAGTGTATATGACTAGGACTATTTGCATACATGATGGATTCATAGCACTAAACATATTTTTGCATTCAAAAGATTTTTTCAGGCCTGATCATTAGCATTAGCTAAGGAACATGTACACACACGTTTTGCATATATTCATATAGCATTAGAAATCATCTAAGGACAATGGTTGCTTGTGGATGATGTTTTGAGTAGATGGATGATGGATGGTAGGATATGTTCTTCCTAACTTAGAGATTTCGGGGACGAAATCCTAAAAGGTGGGGAGAATGTAACAACCCGTATTTCAATAACATGTTAAAACGAGAATCAAGGCAGAATTTAATTATAAATTCTGAATCAAGTAAAACGGGCTATGCCATTGCGTTCGTCTCGGAAAAATACGCGAAATAGAGTCCGAGTTTTCGAAAATCGGAGTCCGTATGACCCGGTTAAGGCCCAAAGAAGTTTTCGGGAAATTTGAATTTCGAAACATGCAGAAATGGGGCCAGGCGGGAAAATTCCCGCCCAGACATGTCGACAGGCATGTCGAAAGTCGTGTCGACATGCATGTCGACAGGCATGTCGACAGGCATGTCGACAGGGCTGTCGACTTGCCCTGTCGGCTGATTCTGGTCTGGTGCACCTATTTTCTATCTTGGCTAGGTTTTTGGGCCTGGTTTGAAATCTGACGGTTCAGGTTGGTCCTAGCGTTAATCTAAGGGCCTAAAACTATCCTAATCTCTATAAAAAGACCCTAAACCTATCCCTAAACCCTCATTATTCACTCATGTAACTAAACTATGGCCAAATTTCTACTCTCATGGCCTCCATCTCAAATCCCTAGAGCCTATGCATCCAAATCAAGTTCAAATCAAAAGGTGCAAGCTTGCTACACCAAATCAAGGCCAAATCAACGTTGCTATGCGAGTTCCATGACGATTCTTCAACAAAGGAGGCACCTTTCTTAGCCAAGATGATTCATGCTTCTTTCCCTAGGCCTAACTATGTAAGTTCTAGCTACTTTTAGATGGAAACGGTAGTTTTGATAATGACATGGGATAAAATGAGGCTAAACATGATTATGCGAACCTATATGAACCTTACCTTGCCTCTTGTGTTCATGTTTATGATTTTAGGCCATGTGAGTGACTTAATCATGCCTCTCATGCTATGCATAACCTAGTTTAACTTGCAAGTTTGGATCTTTATGCATGAAATGCTAGCATGAACCTTTAGGAACCACTTTACGTGTGAAACATTGGCTAAGACAAGATTTTGGGGTTTATGCATGTTTATGAACCCAAACCCCTTATGGTAACATGCAAGTTTGTGGCCAAATCCTTTATGAGATTATGCATGCTCGTGGCCAATCCCCTCTTTTAAGTTGTGCATGTTTATGGCTAAACCCTTTTTGATAATATGCATGTTTGTGGCCAAATTACCTTATGACACTATGCATGTTTATGGCCAATCTCTTTATGATGTTATGCATGTGGAAGCCAAGCCTTTTTTTTAGCATCATGCATGTTTTGAGACCAATATGTGACATAGTATCCTTACTATGTTGGCTCGCTTTGCTTGCGTTGGGAAAACACGATTTTGGGTAGTTAGATAAACATGAACATGTCGTGAAATCTTAACTTGATTATGACATGTGTTTATACTTGAAAATATGACTTGAAAGATAACATGGAAGTTGGCATGTAAGTATGCATAAAAACATGAGCTTGGGAATTTACCTATTAAGTTAGGTCTACCCTTTGGGAATTTACCTATTAAGTTAGGTCTACCCAAATGCTTGAAAACTTGTAACATGTTTTGGAAACATGATGAACTTAGACAATATAAGTGTGGCCAACTCGAAGTTGGGTCGAGTTTGCAACGTAAAACTACCCGGAACCGACCGGCCTAACTAGTAGTTGCAGACAATAGGACCCAATGTGAGAAGTTGGTCATGTCGCGCTTAAGACCCGAGGTTAGACTAGGTTGTGGTGTAAACCTACCCGGACCCGCCCGGCTTAACTAGTAACCACAACAAGGTCTAATGTGAGAGGTTAAGAGTGCATTAATTAAATTAATGCCACATGATAAGGTTAAGTAAATTTGACTAATGACACTTAACCGATATGACACGAATGGGTAGGTTAAGTGGGACCGGACTTGATTCCTTAATGACACTTAACCATGCAAGATGATTAGGAGATGGGGTTAAGTAATTTACACTTAACTAATCCGACTGGGTAATTAGATGGGGTTAAGTCATTAAGACTTAATTAACCTAACCACGGTAATTAGATGGGGTTAAGTAATCCACACTTAACTAATCTAAACACGGTGATTCGATGGGGTTAAGTTAAACACTTAACCAATTTAAACTTGGTAATTCAATGAGGTCAAGTAACCCATACTTAACCAACTTAACTTGGTAATTTAATGGGGTTAAGTTAAACACTTAACTAATTTAACACGATGATTTGATGAGGTTAAGTGACCTATACTTAACCAATCTAACTCGTTAATTTGATGAGGTTAAGTTAACCTATACTTAACCAATCTAACGTGAAAACATGATAAGGCTAAGTCACGAATCGTTTCGAATACGCTTGACCGATTTGACTCGGTAATTTGATAGGGTCAAATTAATATATACTTAACCAATCTAAAATGATAATTAGACGAGGTTAAGTTATGGATTGCTTAATATACTTAGCCAACTTGACACATGGTTTGTAGGGTTAAGTCTTGGACTTGGATACTTAGCCAATTTTGGCATGGTTTGTAGACGGGCTAAGTTATGAACTTAAGTGACACCTAACCCATTAGATAAACCCTAATTCGGAGGATTAGGTAAATAACCATAGTTAACAAGGATTATGGAAATAAGGCTAAGTGGTAAACCTTAGTTAAGGGAAACTAAGTAATAATCCTTAGCCAAGGAAATGTGGACCACCTCTTAGATAGATGAGTAACCCGATACGGTAGGTCATCGTTTAAGTATACGTGTAGGAGCAGGCTATCTGATTTAGATAAAGGCTCCAGCGAACTGGGTAACGAAGCAGCGGCTTCGGGGAACGTGAGGATATTCTTGGTATCCCTCTGTGAGGTCGCAGATGATCATCCTGGGCTCACAAGAGGTTGAGGTCTGCGGTAGAAGAACCAAGAATATGCCTTGGTTGCTATGCGAGCGACCTAAAGACTGGGGTGGATAGCAGTGAGTCGACGAATACATAAGGTGCCCGAGATAGCAAGTTCGTCGATTATCTACCATCTTGAGTCAAGCGTGTACGTACGGAAAGGCAGGGAACACCCAACAGACCAAAATTGCTATCTAATTATGGGTGAGGTAGGCCGTAGGATGTGGGCTGGCCGGAGTGTAGTTCTCATGCAAGATTTTCTCTTGTGTTGCCTTTCACTAGTTGAGGGAGGGGTCTCGTGGGACCATAGCCACGTGTAGAAAAGCAGACCTTAGTATCTGCATCGGCAGATAAATCTAAAGCTCCCGACCGAGTCCGGTATTTCTTGTTTTGCCCTGTGACAGGACTCGGATGGCACGATGTGATACATGTGCATACAGTTATAGAAAAACGATTCACGATGAATGCGTGGGAAAAAGGGCGCGGTTGAGGGTTAGCGTAATCCCTAGTGGCCTAGGTGGTTTAACCCAAACCGAAATACGAAAGCGTGCAATAGGTAAGCGTAATCCCTAGTGGTGCTAGGTGGCGTAAGTCCTGGTAGTTCAAACGATGATTCATATGGAAGAGCCTAGCTAGAACAAGGGTGACAGTCCAAACGATTTCAAGGATAATACGACATGAGGAAGCCCGTACGAGGTACGGCAAAGGACTGAACTTATATACATGGAAAGAAACATATGATTTGAGCAACCTATATATGCGATATATTAGGTTGACATGGACCATTACACGACTTTGAGTAAGGGACATTCATGGTTAACACATGACGCGGGTAGGGATACTAGTACGAGAGGTGCAGAGCAAATATACATGTTAGAACTAGGAAGAATATACATAATAGATACCGTGGGATGTTAGACGGGGTAGATACCTTGGGATAATGTACTCGATAGAAATCCGACGATGTGATACCTTGTCTTATCATAACACCGTAGTTTATCATGATACCTTAGTTTACCATGCCGCAGTAGTTCAACCGGCTACCCTGGTTTATCTATCTTGTAGTTATCCTTATGTTTACTTTCAGTTTATGCATGTCATGTTACCTTTACCTGTTTTTATACTGGAAGTAGATAGGACTTACTCAGTCTTTTTGACTGACCCGTTTTGTTTCGCCTCTTTTCTTCTGTTTCCCCCCCAGGTTTCAGGGTGGAAACAATGCTGTTTAGTTCGGACTTCTTCTGCTTGAAGGTCATCATGGATGGCTTGGACTTCTCTTGGCTATGGCTACTTTACTGTTTTACTTGGGGAATAATTCATTAAAAAGTCTTTATGCTTCTTTACTATTGCAAGACAGGTTTTGATGTACTCTGATGTAAAAGGCTTTAGACCTTATTTATTCTTGTTATGAAAGTTTGATTTTACTTCCGCTATTTATATATGTTCTGTCTTGTGATATTTCTGTGCATGTTTACCAATAATGCCCCTCTAAAGCTAGTGCATTCCTTTGCGAGTGACCCTAGCGGAGGCGGGGTGTTACAGCAATCATCGTATTTGTCACGGTCACTGTGAGAACCTCGTGCCCTCTCCTCTTCATCTAATTGGCCTTGGGCCTCGTGCCTCCACCTCCTTTGTTAACCAGTCAATATGTAGCCATGAGTTTGCTGAGGCTGGTGAGAATGTTGCGAGTGCTGAGAATGCTGAGATTGTTGGGAATGTAGTGAATGCTATGGATGACGGGGCTGTATGAGATGCTTTAGATTGTAATAGTTGGTTCATTGTTTAAAGTTCTTCAAACATGGATGATTCATCTCTGGACCTGAAATAAGGCAAAGCAAGATATGTACTTATATTGGAAAGTACTGGGGCAAACTCCAAAGCTTATGCAAAGAATCTGAAAATTATAGCGCATGTAATATATTATTTAATGCGCATCTAATTATGAACAACTTTTCGGTGAGGAAGCTAATGGAAACCCCATGTCAGAAAATGTTCTCTACGATGGAGGAGTTGAAGTTATAGTTATTTCGGTTATTGTTTTTGTAACTTTGGTGACAAGCTCTGAAGTCATAGTGTCACTCAGGACAAGATCCTTAGTGATGATGAGATCACTCATATTCTTAATGGTGTCCATGGAACTCTCCTCATGAGTGTCTGGAATAACGGGATCCTCAGTCGCTTTTTCAATGATTGGATCAGCTCCCGGAGAGGTCGCACCTTCCTCAATCTTCTCAGTTCCCTTCATAAAACCTTTGCCTTCGCGGTGTGTAAATACTTCTTCATCGATCGAAGGCAGATGGGATTTTGAGGGTGTCTTACTACCACCAGCGGGGTCCGAGCATTTTCTTAAAGCAACTTCCTTGGTAGAAGTTTTAGCTACGATATCTTCTTTAGTGCTCGGGGCACCGGATGTGGAAGATGAAACAGAATATTGGTCGA
Organism: Allium sativum; assembly: GCA_030737875.1. NCBI lineage: Eukaryota > Viridiplantae > Streptophyta > Magnoliopsida > Asparagales > Amaryllidaceae > Allium > Allium sativum. Next base: position 3,877,325 of record CM060915.1, read on the forward strand.
ACACAAGAGATCGTGAAGGGTCTAGCAAGTGATATTGACGAACGAATTCTCCTATAATTAAAAACTTCCTACTTCTCTCTTTTTCATCAGAAGCTCTCAAAGTGTCAAATAAAGTTTGATCAGCAGTAGCATCTTGACTAGAAGAGGGAAGTTCTGTAAAATAAAGAAAGGATTTAGGAACCAAGACTTAGATGGAAAATGGACTAAAGAAACTCTAAGCATGTGTGTTCACCTTCTTCCATACACATGCCATAAAAATTGTCAGGACACCGAACATAGAAATATTGAGTCATAAATCCCTGAGCACTTTCCAACAAATTAATAATAATCTTGGAATTTCGGATGCCTCCGACAAAGATAATTAATGGGCATTCCTTCCTTTTTTTGAAAACATATAAAGAATAGATGTCCTGGAAAGTAGGCGCACGTTGCTTTGTCCTCATGAAAAGCACGTAAAGCCCAGTTAAAATGGCATAGCCGTTTGGGTATAGCTGGAAAAGGGAAATGGATAAACGTTGAAGGATAATCTCTAAGAAGGGATTAAAAGGAGGAACATACCAACTTACTAGCATATAATGATTGACTATAACATAGCCAGGGGGTGGAAAGTCTGTGAAATCCTCCTCTCCCAATAATTTTACATCAATTTCGAGATCCCAAATTGAGCACATAAATGCTTAAATGACCGCAAAGAAAGTTTTGTCGGAGTTCTCTCGGAAGGTGTCTTGGTAAGATGTTGGGGTAGAGAGAAATCTTGATTAATTTTTAGCCCAAGAAAATTAGCCATCGTAATATCGGAAACCTGAGCAGAAGTCTCAACTTGAGCAGACACAGATGCTTCCTCAGATTGTTGGCATGATTGCTGTCGAGTTACCATTTCTACAAAAATTATCGTGTTTGAAAATAAATCCGAGGTGCGTGTTTCCTAATATGAGAAATGTTATGCATAATTGTATGTGTTATCATAAAAGTGAGGCTTGGGATTTATAATCGACGTGTTTTGATTAGCTAATCCTAAGCGTCACTGCGAAGTTATGTTAGAATGGTTATATCTGTGCAAAAGGTGCTTGACTAAGATATAAACGATCAAATAAAGCGACCCTACGCAGATATATCATTCAATGAAAATCGTAAAGTTCGCTGTAGAAATTTTCTAAACATTTATCTAATTTGTTGTTGATATGGGCAGTCAGCAACAAAATAATGGCACGAAAGCGTGCAAATGTTTTTATTGTTACAAAACAGGTAATAGTGAAAAAGCTCATTAGAATATAAGTTGTGATTAAAAAGTGTTCATTGTCTCAATACTTGGCACAATACAGGAAAAGCTCAATAGTTAGAAGAACTGTCGAAAGGATACAAGTCCATAATGGACCGGTAGTGACCGATCCATGTTGGACCGGCAGTGACCGATCCACGATGGATCGGCATTGGCCGACCTATGATGGATCGGCTGTGACTCATCCATGATTGTCGACTGTGACTGATCCGTGATGGATCGGTAGCAACTGATCCGTGATGGATCATCTATAACTGGTCCATCAGGGCTTGTAATCTTCTAACTTCTCAAAAAGCATGGCCAAGCTTCAGTGTGCAAGTTCAATCGATTCAAACGACCAGATTTGCAGTCAACATGCGAAATTCTCGAATTCAAGTTTAAAGTTCTCATGCATCATGACGACATCATCAAGTAAAAACTGATTAATGTATTTGTCATCAAAGCATAGTCGACAAAGAGAAATTCATATAACTACAGTAGCAAAATATAACACAAATCTGAGTTTAAAACAATTTGTGTGTGGATTTCATTACATCACCAACCCAAATTATGATCCTAGCTCGACAATTGGTGCATCAGCATAAAAAAATAGCTAGAGCAATTCATATAAAAAATCCTACAAAACATCAAAACCAAAGCATAGATTCATTTCAACACTAAGATCAAGACTTGATTATAATAAAGTTAAACCTGCTCAAATCCAAAGATCCAACACAAAGAACTGTCATTCAAACACTAATCGAATCTCCTATTGATTTTGACTATCACATGACAAGTGTTTTTGAATATATATCATTGAATCCCATGAGTCGGTTATTACTTTGACGCGGTGGCGATATCGTAATAACCATGGATCAGTCTCTACTTTAATCGCTTTCTTATGGATTGGACATAAAATCGATGCAGTGGTATTTTCATAATTATGATAGAGACCGATCCATAGCCTGTGCACATAAAATTTCAGCTTTGCCATTCCATTCACTCTACACTTATAAATACCCCATGACTTCCCACATTCAAAGGACTGTATTTTCCCTCCACGAAGTGCTGCCAAAATCATTCCCAACTACTCTAACTCATTCAGTCCTCAACTAATCCTTCTCCATGTATAGATTCAACATCAAAACCTCCATGGAATCACTCAAAATCATCCAAGTGTCCAATTATTGAAGGTTTACATCAACAATCATCACATTTAGAGAGATCTAGCTTCTTCCTTGGCGAATTTGAGTGGATCAAAAACAAAAAGAGAAGAAATAAAGAGAAGTATTTGTAAAAGAGAGAAAACAAGTAAAATGAGAGAGATTATGTACCTTGTAACTTCAATGGTGATAATGAGAATTCTTTTCATAGTGGATGCAGGCCAATTCAAGGCCGAACCACTCTAAATCTCCTTGTCTTTACTCGCTTTTTATGTTTGTGGCTCCATATTTTTAGATCTTACTTTTTTGTGAAGTGTTGTAAAAACACCTTGGGTGTTGTTGTCCATTTTTGACATCAATAAATGTGCATGTATTTACATCAATATTTCATCTATTTTTATTTAAATAAGTGTCATATGTGGGTATTTTATCATGTTTAAACCATAATTCAATTGATTTCAAAACATCATACATTCATCATCATATAGTGGAAATATGGTCATTTTTGTGCTTATGTTATTTTGAGAATTTTTACTTGGACATTTTTCATTGTTTTTGTAGAAATTTGGTGCATGTGAAGAGGTCTTCATAGAGATATCTATGCATGCAAAAGAATGAAGAGGAAATAATTCTTATACATTATCATGGAGGACCTCACCTACCTTCCCACTTTCCTAATTCTACACTTAGAAGCTAATGGACAAATAAGCGGATGTTAAAGCTTCATGCAAATTTGATGATGGACTAATTAAAGCTTAATGATTACTTGGTGACCACATTTCCTAAAGGGCATTTTTGGTAGTACGCTAAAAGTTGAATTAGGGATTTACTCATGTATAAATAACTCACTTCTGTACATGATAGAGAGCCTCTTTTAGTTAGTTTAATTTAGAGTGGAGGCTCAAATCCAAACCTCTCTTTAATTTCCATGGCTACTTAGCCATTTTCTCTTATGTAATTTTCATTTTAATGCAATTTAATTTCTGCTTCACTTATTTACATGCTCTCTACTTTATGTTCATAATTTAGATTTATTTACATGCACTTAGTTTAGTTCTTTTGTTGTTCTATTTAGATTATCTTTCATTTTGCTTTCTTTTCCAATGTGGAAACTTACATGTGTTAATATGATAACATACATTAAAAGCTAAGCCCCTACAATTTAGGGGTAATGAAGCTTTTTAATTTAATATGCTAATAAGCTATTCTTATTCAATATAAAAACAAATTACATCAATATTTGCTAAGTGGTTATTGATTTTGAAAGGAAAGTAAGAAAAAATTTTGATGATCTCTATCACTAATGATAATAGTGAATAAATCTACTTAAAATAGTTTTTGCTTTGGTTCCATTTTTGTAACGACCCGGAAAAATGCGATCTTGATTATCCGATATACAACACATATCGAACATCCAAGGATCGAAAATAAACGAATAGTTAATGAAAGAAATTAGAAGGTGATAATAGATAAGACAGAAACTTAGAATAGAAGAAGAAGAAGAACATAACATCATAGTAACACGAACCTCACAGCGGAACGAATAACATATAATAGATAACATAACTTTGAAATATAACAGTTATGTATACAATAGCACTTATCAGAGTACAACACTTACAACACAGCGGAAATAACTATAGCTATATGATCTTGAAGCCTCCTGCTCCTAGCTCTTCCAGTATATCTGTAAAACCCGACTACTTGACTGCCCGTACAAATTTAGGCACCCAAGAGTTTAGGGAAAACAACAAATAAAGTTCGGGTCAGTCATGGGACTAGTGTGAGTAAAACAGTTTAAAACAGGTATATGAACAAGTAAACGATATCTCATAAGACCACGCCGCATAACGGAACGGGTTTTCCCTTATGAGAATCCAAAATATCTTTATATCAAAAACCTTTTGATATTAATATAATGTCTATGTACAAATAGATATCAACTAGCAGAAACGCTTTCATCTCACGTTCTACATATATAGTATACAATCAAAACCGCAAGCACGTATTGGGTAATGGATTTCCAACTATGACAAGGTATGGAATCACCTTCCGATCAGTGTACTCTAGGAACGATACGCTGGAGTTCAACAAGAACATCTTGTAACTCAGCCACACATGACCGACCACTCATTTCGCTTGAGTGTATCGAATGTACATCACCAACGGTTGGTATCAGCAACCGTTCCCGTATATATATGGGACAACATTGATAGATTTAAGAAACAAATGAATATTCACTAGATAGGTGATTATACACCCTACTTCGGTGCGACCGACTTAGCCATGCTGCCTGCCCGATTTCTGTCATTTACCGGTTGATGAGGCTAGAAGCTACGCTTTATCATCACATCAGATTCACTTCGAATGCCACATTGTCAGATCCATCGAAAATCACTAATTGACGTCTACAACAATACATTATGTGTCAGCTAAAAGAAGTTTCCTTCTCCGCTTCCACTCTTGGTACGGTTGAAGAAATCAATGTACGTGACCTATCTGGAAATACTATGTCAGACATCCATCTTCATTCGCTAGAAATGTCACATCGTCATACCCGCCAAATCACAAATTGACTTATCCAAAAATAACACGGGTATACAGCTAAGAGAAACGAATTCATCCGCCACCAAACGTGAATACATTCGAACAGATCAACTTACGCGATCCATTAGATATACTCTGTCAGACCTTCGTCCATACAAGTTGTCCTGGGACTGGACAAACCGAATGCACTATTTTGTAAACAGGATAGCCCTTGCATTTTACTCCGTCTTCAATTATCTTTGGCATATATGATTCGCGACGCTTATGCCAATACAGAGTGGTTCTTTGGATAATAATCCAACCGGTCTCTCCATATTAACAACGTTAAAATGGTCGAAACTTCGATAGTCTGTGATTTAACTATCAACTGAAAACATGTTGGTGTACAAACAACGATCTTAATTCCAAATGGAATTTATCGATCCAATCATCGAATATATATATATATATATATATTTATATATATATTCATATCTCCTTATTTTCTAAAATTAGAAAATATACGTTTTCAACATTGGAAAACGTTTCCTATCCTCATTTACGCATCACTACCATTCCACAACTATTAGTCCCTAACTGTAAACTAGTAAGAGAACAATTCTCTAAGTATAAATCCCGAAGGCCGAAACCAACATCAGATCGATACTCAGAAAACTATTCAACTTACTAATCTCTGGTCAGTTTCTAATTTTTGTTTAACTTCACTTCTTAATTTCTATATTCGATTAACCCCTTTTGATAAACTACGTTTGATTAACTCCTTTTGATAAACTACGTTTGATTAACTCCTTTTGATAAACTACGTTTGATTAACTCCTTTTGATAAACTACGTTTTCCGTTACAACTATTTCCCTTTTTTAACGTTTACTTACCGTTACAAATATTTCCTATTTACAACTTCTATTTACCGTTACAAATATTTCCTATTTACAACTTCTATTTACCGTTACAAATATTTCCTATTTACAACTTCTATTTACCGTTACAAATATTTCCTATTTACAACTTCTATTTACCGTTAAAAATATTTCTTATTTACAACGGTTTATTTATCCTCTAAATAAATATTCCTTATTTCTATTTATTTTCTAAATAAATATTCCCCTTTTCAATTCTATTTATTTTCTAAATAAATATCCCTTTATAATCCTATTTGTTTACTAACAAATATTTCCCTTTCAATTTGATTTGTTTTCTAACATATATCCCTTTATAATCCTATTTGTTTACTAACAAATATTTCCTTTTATAAAACCGTGTTCGTTTTATAAATAATTTCCTTTTATAAAATCCTGTGATTTTATAAAATTCCTTTATTTCAATATACATTGAAATATTCTTTTTTTACAACTCAAGGTTTCTTATGATATTTAAAATATCAAACAACGATGATCAATATCGTTCTAACATCCATAATCAATAACAGATTATAAATCACAACATATATCACAATATATGAAAAACAGTAAAATAATTGTTGAGGAACCCCGTCGGATTCCTCCAACTTGTCTCCCTGCATCCACAGATGTTACACAGCATAATATACATCAATTTCATCGCACATGAAATATACTGATACAGAATCAAATATTGGTTGTCGATATTTATCTATAACTAGATCTATGTTTTCAATCAATTCTATTTAACAGTCCAGTTTAACAATCAATATATAGCAGTCAAAATAAAGTACAATCGAAAAAAAAAATTGTGCAGAGTTAGTGAGTTTTACTCACATTGGCGCGTTAATCGTTAAATAACGGTTTGCGTTATTTGATTCTGATCAGACAATTTATTTCGCCATAAATTGTAACGAGCTCTGATGGACTTCCAGTCAGTCCCATGTTGTAGTGTCCGTCCCTACGATCCCAAGGGATCTAACCGTTCGTGATTCATCGTTAATCACCCCTCTCAAATTATACGACCTCTTACTCCCTAGGCAATCTTCACAACCCCGACATTCCTTCAACAGCAAAGATCGATCTTCATTTCCAATATACGACATCATTACTCCATCGAAAATCAAACAAGAATTACCATAATTGCTCTTTTTCAAAATAAAACTGGCGAGTTCTTCCCCATGAATTATCAATTAGCATTCTTGTTCACTGCTCACTCCTCACTGCCTTAACAATCTCCATACTCCCGAACAATCACAAGAAAATACCAACTCTTTTCCTCCGCATACCCAAAAAACAATGAACTCAGCGTGTATGAGAAACCACTGACTGTACAGTTCATTTCAGATCCTTCCCACCAACTTTCTCCTATGTTTCGGCATTAAATTTCCAAACTGTTTACCCGGTTGTCCCCTTTATTTACTTCTGTCAATACCATTTCAGATCAAAGCTCGGCCTCATTCTTCCCAAACTAATTTGCGAGCTCCGGTTCTCATCAACACTCAAACCAACATTCATTCGGTACCATGATGAAGAACTCGACCCTCTTGAGTTCATCACGGCCTGTAGCTGCCATCAAAGTGAAGACTGCGAACTAAATTTGTAAGAAAACATCCCAAAATCACATACCAGTTTCAATTTTCCTCCTAGAACCCAACACCATACACTAACCGATCCCGAACTCCTCCCTTTTCGTCAAATCCTCAACCGCATAGGCACAGTATTCATACGGCAGCGGACAAAAATATAGATCGCTTCTCATTAAAAATGACATAGGATTGAAGAGGAGGATTAAGGAATTCGAATATCCTTGTTTGGTGATTTTAGGAATTTTCTTCGAATTTCTCTTGATTTTTGAAGGGCTCGATATTATGTTTGGCTATGAGGAACTGGCGGCTGACCTAATTGGGCAGCGAAGAAATGAATAAGGCTTTGTCTAATTGATTATATATATATAGGGAGAGTTTTAGAGGGGGAAGAAACTTCCACGTTTTCTTCTTTTGATCACACAAAGACTTGCGGCTGAAAACGGCAAGGCGTGACTCTTTTTGACCAAGGGGAAATGATTTTTAAGTTAAGGGATAGGCACGTGTTGTTTTAAATTGTTTAAGAAAATATCCGTATCTATTTCGTAAACTCCATTCATATACAACTGTTATAGACAGAGTTGATCATACCATTGTGACGACCAACGTACCCCGATCCCAAAGATATAATAATACCGGTAGGTGGACTCATATTTTGAAACTTCAAAATGTTGATTTCAGGGTGCGAAATACTTCAAATAAAAAGTCGCATATTTAATTAATTAAAAATTACCATAAAATTCTAAAAATTAAATTATCGCTACGCCTCAAAAGAACCACGTCTAAATTCAAACCCCATATCTAGTTATATTGAAAAACCCTTTTATAACGTAAATAAAGCGTCGCAAATTATAAAGGAATTCCACAGCAACTTTTCAGAAATTTGATTTGGACATAAATCAAAATCTACACGACGAAATCCCGATTTTTCTCTTCTACTAGAAAGATATACTCCACCAGCTCCACGCGTTTCTTGTTTCACAGAAATCCGGCTTAAAACGAATCCTGTACATTCAGTTGAAGTTCAAATCGTCAAATAGCGAACTGCCGCGTCGTTACGCGCTCGATTTTAAATTATAATATAATTATACGTTCAAACTGACGTCGATTGAATATATTCGTCAATACAATTCAACTCTAAGTTGAATTACATCTTAGGGATGACCCCGTTCACAGAATATTTGTATTTCCAATATTTTTGATTATTTCGACATTATAATTTATTATTCATTTTAAATATTAATTAAATATTCAATATTATTTAATTATGGTTCTCGATATCGCTATAACGATATTAAATAATTAAATTAATTAATTATTCCATCTCTAAAAATGCGGGTCATTACATTCTTCCCCACTTAAAATAATTTCGTCCTCGAAATTGCTAAGTTAGAGGACGACCCAATCTATTGGAATTCCTAAGATTTGTTTACCCCTCATTTCTGATCTTAACTGAACCAATTAATATCGACTAAAATATTTATTCATTCCAACTAACTAAAATTTTCAAAAATTCTGAAAATTTTCTAACACTTTAAACTTTCGAAAAATTTCGCCAGCACCTCCTTCGTACTGGTCAATAGCTCAAACTCCAACTCGCCTCTCTGGGCCTTCTCCAATCCAAAAGAAAATCAAAACGCCAAACGGCTTGCCAATTCGGCTCATAAATTCCAAATTCATATAAAATATAAACTTGTACCTTTTTGTCGGGCATATCATTATATCTCTACCACTTCCATATGCTATCAACTCAGCATATACCAGTGTTATCTCAATCAAATTCCAATCAGTTCACATCCTCAAATCCAAACCGAATTTTATTCGAACCCCGATATCAAATTTCAAATTCTTAACTCATCAACCCAATTTCATAACAGATTATTCTCTAATCCAATTCAATTCTATTTAACTCTGTTCAAGTTAAATTTCAATTTATTTTTACCATCTCATTTTATTTAACTTCATTAGTTAAATTTTAATTTCAAGAACTCAAATTCCTGGGTTTCTTTCAAATCAAATTTGAAATCATAATACCAATTCAAAACCTTTGAATTTCTAACCAACTTGTTTTCTTAAAACAATTCAAATCATAATCTCTGGTAGTAATCCACCACTTAGAACTCGAAAATCACACCGATGATACTGCGCAGTCATCATCGGAATTATTTTCCAGCGACACAAGTGATTTCAATACTATATCATTTCAAAACCATTACTGAATACTTCCATTTTGAAAACATTTCAAAATCTCCCAGGAACTTAAAATTTCCTTATTTTAATTCCAAATCTGATTTAAATTCATATTCAATTCATCTTATTTCATATACTTTACTTATATGAATTCTGATTGGTTACATATAACCATTTCACATGTTATAATCTTACTCGATTATAATAGCAACAAATATATCCTATATATGATAATATATCACATATCCATACTGTGTCGGTCCATCGTATTCAAGTGTTTATTTACTCCTACCGATACAGTGGATCAAACTGATCGACCAGAATCATAAACAACTCAGCCAATGAATCTCCACAATATAAAACCATTTTTATATCAAATACAAATACGCACTCGTATATATACACTCAAACTCAATCTAGGGTATTACTAACCCTATCTCTACCGAGTCACGCCACAGAGCCAAGGTAATTCTTAACTTAAGCTCTGATACCAACTATAACGACCCGAAAAAATGCGATCTTGGTTATCCGATATACAACACATATCGAACATCCAAGGATCGAAAATAACCGAATAGTTAATGAAAGAAATTAGAAGGTGAGAATAGATAAGATAGAAACTTAGAATAGAAGAAGAAGAAGAACAAAACATCAGAGTAAAACGAACCTCACAGCGGAACGAATAACATATAATAGATAACATAACTTTGAAATATAACAGTTATGTATACAATAACACTTATCAGAGTACAGCACTTACAACACAGCGGAAATAACTATAGCTATATGATCTTGAAGCCTCCTGCTCCAAGCTCTTCCAGTATATCTGTAAAACCCGACTACTTGACTGCCCGTACAAATTTAGGCACCCAAGAGTTTAGGGAAAACAACAAATAAACTCCGGGTCAGCCATGGGACTGGTGTGAGTAAAACAGTTTAAAACAGGTATATGAACAAGTAAACGATATCTCATAAGACCACGCCGCACAACGGAACGGGTTTTCCCTTATGAGAATCCAAAATATCTTTATATCAGAAACCTTTTGATATTAATATAATGTCTATGTACAAATAGATATCAACTAGCAGAAACGCTTTCATCTCACGATCTACATATATAGTATACAATCAAAACCGCAAGCACGTATTGGGTAATGGATTTCCAACTATGACAAGGTATGGAATCACCTTCCGATCAGTGTACTCTAGGAACGATACACTGGAGTTCAACAAGAACATCTTGTAACTCAGCCACACATGACCGACCACTCATTTCGCTTGAGTGTATCGAATGTACATCACCAACGGTTGGGATCAGCAACCGTTCCCGTATATATATGGGACAGCATTGACAGATTTAAGAAACAAATGAATATTCACTAGATAGGTGATTATACACCCTACTTCGGTGCGACCGACTTAGCCATGCTGCCTGCCCGATTTCTGTCATTTATCGGTTGATGAGGCTAGAAGCTACGATTTATCATCACATCAGATTCACTTCGAATGCCACATTGTCAGATCCATCGAAAATCACTAATTGACGTCTACAACAATACATTATGTGTCAGCTAAAAGAAGTTTCCTTCTCCGCTTCCACTCTTGGTACGGTTGAAGAAATCAATGTACGTGACCTTTCTGGAAATACTATGTCAGACATCCATCTTCATTCGCTAGAAATGTCACATCGTCATACCCGCCAAATCACAAATTGACTTATCCAAAAATAACACGGGTATACAGCTAAGAGAAACGAATTCCTCCGCCACCAAACGTGAATACGTTTGAACAGATCAACTTACGCGATCCATTGGATATACTCTGTCAGACCTTCGTCCATACAAGTTGTCCTGGGACTGGACAAACCGAAGGCACTATTCTGTAAACAGGATAGCCCTTGCATTTTACTCCGTCTTCAATTATCTTTGGCATATATGATTCGCGACGCTTATGCCAATACAGAGTGGTTCTTTGGATAATAATCCAACCGGTCTCTCCATATTAACAACGTTAAAATGGTCGAAACTTCGATAGTCTGTGATTTAACTATCAACTGAAAACATGTCGGTGTACAAACAACGATCTTAATTCTAAATGGAATTTATCGATCCAATCATCGAATACATATATATATTTATATATATATTCATATCTCCTTATTTTCTAAAATTAGAAAATATACGTTTTCAACATTGGAAAACGTTTCCTATCCTCATTTACGCATCACTACCATTCCACAACTATTAGTCCCTAACTGTAAACTAGTAAGAGAACAATTCTCTAAGTATAAATCCCGAAGGCCGAAACCAACATCAGATCGATACTCAGAAAACTATTCAACATACTAATCTCTAGTCAGTTTCTAATTTTTGTTTAACTTCACTTCTTAATTTCTATATTCGATTAACCCCTTTTGATAAACTACGTTTGATTAACTCCTTTTGATAAACTATGTTTGATTAACTCCTTTTGATAAACTACGTTTGATTAACTCCTTTTGATAAACTACGTTTTCCGTTACAACTATTTCCCTTTTTTAACGTTTACTTACCGTTACAAATATTTCCTATTTACAACTTCTATTTACCGTTACAAATATTTCCTATTTACAACTTCTATTTACCGTTACAAATATTTCCTATTTACAACTTCTATTTACCGTTACAAATATTTCCTATTTACAACGTTTATTTATCCTCTAAATAAATATTCCTTATTTCTATTTATTTTCTAAATATATATTCCCCTTTTCAATTCTATTTATTTTCTAAATAAATATCCCTTTATAATCCTATTTGTTTACTAACAAATATTTCCCTTTCAATTTGATTTGTTTTCTAACATATATCCCTTTATAATCCTATTTGTTTACTAACAAATATTTCCTTTTATAAAACCGTGTTTGTTTTATAAATAATTTCCTTTTATAAAATCCTGTGATTTTATAAAATTCCTTTATTTCAATATACATTGAAATATTCTTTTTTTACAACTCAAGGTTTCTTATGATATTTAAAATATCAAACAACGATGATCAATATCGTTCTAACATCCATAATCAATAACAGATTATAAATCACAACATATATCACAATATATGAAAAACAGTAAAATAATTGTTGAGGAACCCAGTCGGATTCCTCCAACATGTCTCCCTGCATCCACAGATGTTACACAGCATAATATACATCAATTTCATCGCACATGAAATATACTGATACAGAATCAAATATTGGTTGTCGATATTTATCTATAACTAGATCTATGTTTTCAATCAATTCTATTTAACAGTCCAGTTTAATAATCAATATACAGCAGTCAAAATAAAGTACAATCGAAAAAAAATATAAATTGTGCAGAGTTAGTGAGTTTTACTCACATTGGCGCGTTAATCGTTAAATAACGGTTTGCGTTATTTGATTCTGATCAGACAATTTATTTCGCCATAAATTGTAACGAGCTCTGATGGACTTCCAGTCAGTCCCATGTTGTAGTGTCCGTCCCTACGATCCCAAGGGATCTAACCGTTCGTGATTCATCGTTAATCACCCCTCTCAAATTATACGACCTCTTTCTCCCCTAGGCAATCTTCACAACCCCGACATTCCTTCAACAGCAAAGATCGATCTTCATTTCCAATATACGACATCATTACTCCATCGAAAATCAAACAAGAATTACCATAATTGCTCTTTTTCAAAATAAAACTGGCGAGTTCTTCCCCATGAATTATCAATTAGCATTCTTGTTCACTGCTCACTCCTCACTGCCTTAACAATCTCCATACTCCCGAACAATCACAAGAAAATACCAACTCTTTTCCTCCGCATACCCTAAAAACAATGAACTCAGCGTGTATGAGAAACCACTGACTGTACAGTTCATTTCAGATCCTTCCCACCAACTTTCTCCTATGTTTCGGCATTAAATTTCCAAACTGTTTACCCGGTTGTCCCCTTTATTTACTTCTGTCAATACCATTTCAGATCAAAGCTCGGCCTCATTCTTCCCAAACTAATTTGCGAGCTCCGGTTCTCATCAACACTCAAACCAACATTCATTCGGTACCATGATGAAGAACTCGACCCTCTTGAGTTCATCACGGCCTATAGCTGCCATCAAAGTGAAGACTGCGAACTAAATTTGTAAGAAAACATCCCAAAATCACATACCAGTTTCGATTTTCCTCCTAGAACCCAACACCATACACTAACCGATCCCGAACTCCTCCCTTTTCGTCAAATCCTCAACCGCATAGGCACAGTATTCATACGGCAGCGGACAAAAATATAGATCGCTTCTCATTAAAAATGACATAGGATTGAAGAGGAGGATTAAGGAATTCAAATATCCTTGTTTGGTGATTTCAGGAATTTTCTTCGAATTTCTCTTGATTTTTGAAGGGCTCGATATTATGTTTGGCTATGAGGAACTGGCGGCTGACCTAATTGGGCAGCGAAGAAATGAATAAGGCTTTGTCTAATTGATTATATATATGTAGGGAGAGTTTTAGAGGGTGAAGAAACTTCCATGTTTTCTTCTTTTGATCACACAAAGACTTGCGGCTGAAAACGGCAAGGTGTGACTCTTTTTGACCAAGGGGAAATGATTTTTAAGTTAAGGGATAGGCACGTGTTGTTTTAAATTGTTTAAGAAAATATCCGTATCTATTTCGTAAACTCCATTCATATACAACTGTTATAAATAGAGTTGATCATACCATTGTGACGACCAACGTACCCCGATCCCAAAGATATAATAATACCGGTAGGTGGACTCATATTTTGAAACTTCAAAATGTTGATTTCAGGGTGCGAAATACTTCAAATAAAAAGTCGCATATTTAATTAATTAAAAATTACCATAAAATTCTAAAAATTAAATTATCGCTACGCCTCAAAAGAACCACGTCTAAATTCAAACCCCATATCTAGTTATATTGAAAAACCCTTTTATAACGTAAATAAAGCGTCGCAAATTATAAAGGAATTCCACAGCGACTTTTCTGAAATTTGATTTGGACATAAATCAAAATCTACACGACGAAATCCCGATTTTTCTCTTCCACTAGAAAGATATACTCCACCAGCTCCACGCGTTTCTTGTTTCACAGAAATCCGGCTTAAAACGAATCCTGTACATTCAGTTGAAGTTCAAATCGTCAAATAGCGAACTTCCGCGTCGTTACGCGCTCGATTTTAAATTATAATATAATTACACGTTCAAACTGACGTCGATTGAATATATTCGTCAATACAATTCAACTCTAAGTTGAATTACATCTTAGGGATGACCCCGTTCACAGAATATTTGTATTTCCAATATTTTTGATTATTTCGACATTATAATTTATTATTCATTTTAAATATTAATTAAATATTCAATATTATTTAATTATGGTTCTCGATATCGCTATAACGATATTAAATAATTAAATTAATTAATTATTCCATCTCTAAAAATGCGGGTCATTACAATTTTCATGAGAGTCATAAGTGATTTAATTGTTGTGTTAAGGTTTGATAGTTTATGTTGAATTAATTAATAACGTAAATAAACTATACTTATGATAAATGCCACATTTATGTCACTTAACCTTAAAAATAGAGATCATGGATCGTATGTTTGTTAATTTGCATAAATATGAGAGGGGATTTACCTCTAAATTGCTCTCTAATCTCATATTTAGTTCTCAACTTAGTATCTAGTTTTCATTAGTTTTTGTTAGTTAAAACTTTCCAAAGTTTGGTTTAATTTGATCGAGTAAGATTGAAATTATTTATTTTTCTACGGATCGAACTGTACAATCCCGCATACTAACAATTGTACGCCGTGCTCTTGCGGTTTTATTATAATATTTTATGTGATGGTTTTCTGATTCGATAGAAATACCGTTTGCGGACATATGTCTTTGCAAACAAACATACACAACTAAACATGCGAGGCTGACATCCTTACAATCACATAGGGCCTATATGTAAATCTAAGGACAGACTTCCTTATATTCACTTAATCCCCCCCCCCCAAACAGTCTAAGGGCACACATACTTTCACTCATTTAATACTCCACGAGTCGAGTTATACCTAATCACTTAAGGTTATTTCCTAAATTACAAAGGGTGGACATCCCAACAGTCATTTAATACCCTATGGAGGACCCATAGCCACTTAAGACCTCTTCTTTAACGTCGACATCACAAAGTATGTACTCTCCTTGTAGGTCAAGAAATGGTAACAACCACTTACTACTAGGTTCAGGTAGGAACACAACTTCATTTAAGACCCTCCTGGCAGACCATCTTGTTATTATCTAACTATCCCTATGGGTGAACTCCTAGACACTTAATACTTCCCTTAGACGGTGGTTCCATTAGGCCTTTCAAATATATATACCGTCCCTAGGTCAACCCTAACTAATCCCCTAGATAAGAAGCGGACATTACTTAGAGAACTACCCTTCTCATACGCTATCGTCTATTAAGACCATTTAATACCTTATAATAGAAAGACGGACCCAATAACCACTTAAATCTCGAAGGGCGGGTCACATAAGTTGGATCCTGAATCAATGAGTGAACCTTAGGGATGTACCTAGTCGTAATCACTTAGTACCCAACAAGAGGTAGGTCAGTCACTTAATACCTTTCCCAAGGCATGTCTACTTCACACACAAATATATATATATATATATATAAACACTAGACATCTCACATTATGGCGACCACTTGTAGATGCTGGATTTATCGGGCGGTTCCGGGTAGGATACTACTGCAAGTTGGGCCTAACTTCGCATCATAGTGTAATAATTATAATGGCCTATGGCACTTAAAACTCTCACATTAACCATTCTTACTTGTAGATGCTGGATATGGAGGTCGGTTCTAAGCAGACTTTTACTACAAGTAATGGCTAACCTCGTGCATGTGTGTCCATTATTGTAATTAAAGTCATTAACTCACACAAATACATACAAATTCCTATGGAGACATTCAATGTTTATTTCCTAATTTAAACGTATTTAACACGCACTTAACGCGTATTAATATTTCATTTAATTATGCTATAAATACATGAACAAATAGGCGTGAATTATACAAATGAAAATAACAACCTAACCACGTTTAAAATGCCAATCATAACAAGTGCAATTAAGGTATACAAGTAAATTTCCTTATAAATTAACATAGTGCAACATGTATATTCAAAATTAACGATAAAAAGGGAAATAACAATACATATGAATAAAACTTGCAACCTAGGCTTGAATAGTTATTTTAATAATAGAATTGTAGACAATATGCAATAAATTTATTTACATATGAAAAACCTTTACTTTTGGTGCTGCTTCACTTTTATATTTATATTGTGTATTAAAACTTAAGATAATATATTGTAAATAATATGTCCAAACCAGTCTATTTGAAATAAATGTTTAAACCTATTAATTTACAATATACCAATCTCAATTTTAGCACACAAACACATATGGACATAAAAATCAGAATTAAGTGAATCAAAACAAAAAATTGGAATTTCATAACATCTAAAGCCTAAATTTCCATTACCAAACAACACAAACCCAAATACAACATTTTCGACCATTTCAGCGATAAATAAAATATCGGATTTGGAGGGTTTATAGCATTATATCATCGTTTGATCCAAATCCCCATACATGCATAATATTCCAAATCTAAACTACAAAAGACAAGGAATAGAAACTTATAGGGTTTCCACTCACAGTGATTTGGGAATGAAGAACAACAAAATATGAGTAGAATTAGATTTGGAACTAGCCTTCAAAACCATGCTTCAATCCTTTTATTTATACATATATATAAGAATAAAATGAATCAGAATCTTATATATAAACCAAATTCCAGAATTCTAAAATCTATATTAATCTCATAATAGCGAGGATAGAATTGAGGTTAGAGAAATAAAAGAGAAATCTAACCTAATCTCTGGAATTAGGAATGCCAGAAGGACAGTATGGAGGCATAGAGAGAAACGAGAATAGGATTTGGAGTAAGGATAAGGAGTCATATTTATAGTCGCAAGTGTAAGCATGGACAACTGGATGATTTAGATTTAATTTAGATGGTCCAACTGATGCAAGTTATAATTAATCTCCCTAACAAAATCACACCCATCACCACTACATCCAGGATGGCGATCGACCCCCGTCCTACACAGGCGATCGAACCCCCTTCTGGGGTCGAGCCACGAGATTTAATTATCCTGTAACGTTGCTTATTTATTAAACTGAATTGATTTCTTTGATTCATTACCTTATGTTGATTATGTTTGTTCCCCATTGCATATAAATATATACACATAATTTCAAATTAACTTGGAATATTCTTTTATGTCAATCTACAATTAAATATATTCCAAATTTGTATATAATTTATTCGAAATTCAAACCTTGTGTGTTGATATTTAAGCACAACTTGTTTTATTAATATCTTTTATATACGGACTCCATTTTCAGTAAATAAAATATGAAAACGGATCAGAATCTCGCCACGAGCGCAATACTTTCGTGGCCCAATTTCCAGTTATTCATTTTTCAGCTCATTAATTTATTACTGATTATTATTAGTTATTTTAAATTAAATTATCTTATATCTGTTTTAGGTTTATTTTACGAGGTGTTACATTCTCCGCCTTTTATAAGAAATTTCATCCCGAAATATTTGGAAGGGGCGAAGAACACAATTCGCTCTAAATAACCATGTTGTACACCTATGTTATTTTATAAGCATCCATAACTAATAGTGATTATAGACTACATACTTGTTAAAGTGAGCCTAGTCCTATGTGTATGTGTAGTAAGTGGTTACGAAGGAGTGGATCCCTCAGTGAGAAATCAAAACTTCTAAATATAATTGTGAGAAACTGTGCACTTAAATGGTTAAGAAGTTAATGGTTATAATATTAAATCACGTTTGGATTTAATAACGATTAGTGAAGTAAAGATATGATTTTAACTGATAATTATATGGATACTTAACTAAATGATACCATGTGATGATTGTGTGAATGATTGGTCGTGGATATGTACCTTATTGGGTTATTGAATACTAATTAAATAGTAATGGGTTATTGGATATCACATTCCTACGTTAATGACCCTTATTTTGGTTGTTGTTGGATGTTAAAATGATTGTGTATGATGTGGTATAGATTACCATAATTAATTATACCCAAAAAGTTGGATTATTGGGTATTAAATAAGATGGGTAGCTTAAATGAATATTTTATTCATTTAAATAACAAGTGAAAAATAAAAGTTGGATTTTTAATTTCAAAATGATTCGGGAATGAAGTTAAAGTTAATATGAAAAACATTTAAGACAATGGAAAATTATTTGAAATATATTTCAAATATAAATAGTATATTCAAATTTGAATTTTAAATGAATAATAACTTTAAAAGTGAAGTTTGGTTTGAGTATGTAGAAAGTGTTTTATCTCAATTTTATTATTCATACTGTCTTATTTTCTTAAGGAAAGTTTACGCTCAAATGGATAAGTTTTGAAAAATAATATTATTTTAATAATAAAATAATATCCATTAAATAAGAATATTGAATTTTAAAGGTAAAATTTGATATTTTTTTGGAAAAGCCGACAGGGTTGAGTTGACCCCCACCACTTTTATTAGTATACCAAAGATGATTACATAGTAACATAGGCAGAGAAAAAAAACGAAAAGAGGACAAAGACAACATGGTATATCAACGTTAACAGAAAACTAACAAAACATATCTATACAAAAACTGCAAGTAGCTGCAGTAGCCTTTGGCTTCCAAAAATTCCTGGATCGTAGGCAAATTTCAAGTATTTGAGCACTTCTCTCGTTTCATGCCTTATCTAATGTTTGATCTACACGGTGGTCGTAGCTAGAACATGATCAAAGATTAGCTTGTTAAAACATAAGTATATATTCTCGCTTTTTACACCTTCCTTTGACTTTTCTTTTTATCTCTTCCCATTCATGCACACTAGTTAGCTGCACGTTAGTGTTTCCAATTTGCTGCAATGTTTCGATCTAGAGTTGTCTTATGATGCTGCACTCGAAAAAGAGGTGGCATGCAGTATCAGCTTGAGTACAATAGTACTTGCATAGATCACCAACCTCCATGTTGCGACTTCTAAGTATGTCATCGGTCAGAATAGCCTTGTGCACGATTTTCCAAAGGCAGAATTTCTATATTTTCGCTATTTTCTTTCCTCCAAATATCTTTGTGCCAACTACAAAACGGAAGATTAGAAGCACCTTTTATATTATAGTAAATGGTTTTTATATTGAACTTATCACCTTTGCATTTCCAAAGTGTTTTGTCTTCAGCATTCGTAGGAACCCAGCTGCTTTTAATCTCGTCCCATGATCTCCTCACTTGCTGATTAGAAGATGCAAAAAGTCTCATTCGATTTCTATGAATGATATTTGCAACATTGATGTTCAGACTTACACCAGATGGGGGTATGTCCAGATATGATAGTGTGTTCTCTAGTATCACGCCATAGTTACTCCATGGATCTTTCCAAAAGCTAATACAATCATAAGCATTCTATCAATATTTGAAATACGGCAGAAATACTACCTTAAGTTTGATTAAGCTTTTCCATGTCTAACTCGTGTTGTTATTTGAATTCATTGTCCAAAAAGAGTTATCTTTGAGCACATTATTGTAAGACCAATTAACCCAAAGAATGCCTTTTTTATTTAAGATGCCATTCATGGGTTTGCCATATGCAGTCTTGTTCTAAGTACTCATGTTCATAATTCCAAGCCCGCCTTTACTGATGGGGTACTCAAGAAGTTTGAATGATGTTGGTGCAAGATATTCTTGTGTATATTGCCTATCCAAAGAAACCTCATGAAGGTTGTTCTCAACATTGTGAGAAGTTTCTTTGGCACAATGAAAGATCTTGCCCAATATATATGCATGGCTATCACCACTGATTTGATCAGAGTCACTCTTCTTGCTTGGCTAAGCATTCTAGATGACCAACATTTAAGTCGATCAGTAACACATGCAAATAATGGGGAGCATTGCTGGGTAGTAATTCTTGATGTTGCCAAAGGAAAACCAAGATATGAAATGGTTATGTCAGTGTAATTCAGCCCAGTTTGTGCACGTATAAGAGAAACCTGATGCTCACTAACACCAATTACTAAGAATTCAGATTTTTTAAGATTGATTTGTAACCCAGTCATTTGATAAAATTTGCCAAGAGTGTTCATAATATTAGTAATAGTATTGCTTTCTAGTTTGCAAAAGATTATCAAATCGTCCACAAACACCAAACAAGTAATAACTAGGTTATTACATTTTGGGTGCAGCTTAAACTGTCTAGTTACTACAAGTTCATTCAACATTCTAGATAATAACTCCATGATAGTTATAAATAAGTATGCCGATAGTGGGTCCCCTTGCCATATGCCTTCTTTACTCTTAAAAAATCTTTCAGAGTTACCATTAAAATTTACAGAGAAATGTGCTGCACCAATACATGAATAAAACCATGCATTAAAGCAAGGGGAAATTTCATGAAACTCAAGATTCTTATGATGGAATTCCAATGAAAAGAATCGAAAGCTTTATTGATATCAAGATCAAGCATAATGCAAGGAGATATAAATTTATATTTGTACCCCTTAAGCAGCTCATTAGCTAATAAAACATTATCTAATATGTTCCTACCAGGTAGAAAAGCAGACTGATTACTGGAGATAAGTGATGGTAAAACATGTTTCATTTTGATGGCCATCACTTTAGTAATACACTTATATATGGTGGTGCAGTAAGAAATGGATCTAAAAGAATTCACATTACATGCATTGGTGACTTTAGGGATTAATGCATTGACAATATTGTTAAATGAACCCAAGATTTGATACTTTTTAAAAAACTGTTTAATTGCATTGCAAACCTCTTGTTTGACCACATCCCACCAGTTTTGATAAAAGAAAGCATTGAACCCGTCGGGTCCTCTACAAGAATTAATATTGAGGGTTAATATTGCATCCTAGATCTCACATAGTGACATATTGATAAGATGGGCATATAAAAACAGATCTGGTGAACATGAAATGATAGAGTTGATTCTAACACAATAGGGATGTCATAATAGGCATGATAAGATCTAAACAACAATTTAAATGTCCAACTAGTAACAGATCCAATTTAACCACAAACATGATAGGTACAAGGTGATCTAAATAGTGAATTAGATCTAAAATCAAAGGTAGATCTGACATGATAAAGGTTAAGGTCCAAATTATAGTTATGTCAGAATATCATAGGTTCACAAGTTTTAACAAATCTGATATGATTCAAGCAGTCACATGCATAGATCCAAATTACAGTCATATCATGTTTTACTTTTTAATTATTTAAATCTAAAAGTAACTTAAACTCACAGTGTTTGGATCTAGAAAAATAGACAGAGAATAGCAAATATTGAATCATAGATCTACACTTGAATAACTCTTAACTTGGTTGTAGAAGAAGAAAAAGGTTTGATTCAGTCTGGGCAGCGACAACATCTAGTCCTCTATTATTTTCAGTGTGAAGAAACTAGAGAAATAAGGCCATATTAATAGCTAAAAGGACCCTGAAACCCTAATCTGTCTGCGTAGGGGGTCGACCCCCCTTATGGGGTCGACCCAGGGGTCGACACCCCTCCTATGGGGTTGACTCCCCAGGGCGAGATTATTCCCGCTCACGGAAATTCGATTTTTAAATTGAAGTTTGATTTTTGAATTGAAATTTGATTTCTGGATTGATTATATATATATAATTCTCTTGCGCATATACAAACTTCAAACCTTCATAACTTCTCATACGGTGTCCATTTTGCGCAAACCAAGTGTCTATCTTGACCAAAAGACGAACGCAATGACGCAGCCCGTTTCCCTTAATTCTGAATATTAAATTAATTATTCTTTCATTTGTCTTCTTTAGTGTTGTTAAAATTACGGGTTGTCACATTCTCCCCTACTCAAAGGATTTCGTCCTCGAAATCTATAAGTTAAGAAGAATGTATATCCTACCATCCATTGCCCATCTACTCATCCACCAATCACTGGCATCCATTGTCTTTAAAAATTTCTAATGCTTATATGAACATATGCAAAGGTGTGTGTATATGTCCCAATACTAATGGAAAGATCAGGCGGTCTACTGATTCAGTCGACCTCCTTAATGCAATGTATATTAGTGCCATGAATCCAACATGTATGCAACAATCCTATTATAACATGTAAGTTCTATATGTGTTTACAATCATCCGTCCAAATGGAACATCCATATGATGATACATTCATTTCCATCCATCAAAAGAAGAAAAATGCACACACATCCATATGAAGTATGAGAGTGTTTGAGCCGATCTAGTTCCTAATGTCTGTGTATATGCATCCACAGGAAACCACTAGCAAACACTTGCATCCATCAAACACAACATGTCTCAAATACATGTTTACATCCATAGGATTCTATCTAAAGGTCAAAAATTCAATTGATAGGATATACTCAAATGATATAAACAAGCATTGATAAAACTTTGGAAAAGGAGTTAAGAACATACCTTCAAAAAGAAAAGAGTATGAAGCACAAATCTTGTCTTCGGTCTCCCAAGTTGCATCCTCTGGGTTATCTCCCCACTAAACTTTCATCAACTTGACTTCTTTATTGCATATCTTCTTGACTTCTGATCCAAGAATACGGGTAGGAACTCGTCTGACTGTCGCCTCACGTTCCACTTCTACTTCCTCCAAACTACTTTTGTGGTACCATGTAAGCATTTCTGCAATTGAGAAACATGGAAAACATCAAGAACGTTGGATAGTCTCTCTGGTATCTTTACTCTATGGGCCATTTGGCCAATCCTTTCTATTATGGGAAATGGCCCTACAAATCTTGGTGCCAACTTCCCTACAGATCCGAAGCGAACCACATTACTCAAAGGTGACATCTTAATAAAAACCAAGTCTCCCACTTCAAATTTGATGGCAATCCTTCTTTGTCAGTGTAGGATTTCTACCTATCTTGAGCAGTCTTCATTCGCCGTTCAATAAGATCAATCTTCTCGGATGTTTCTCTAACCATATCTGGTCTAAGTAATAGACTTTTTGTAGATTCACACCAATAAGTTGGTGATTTACAGGGTCATCCATACAATCCTTCGAAGGGTGTCATGCCAATGCTAGCTTGATAACTGTTGTTGTTGGCAAACTCTACTAAAGGGAGATGCTCTTCCCAAGTCCCTCCGAAGTCTAGGATATACAACCTTAAAAAAACCTCAAGAACTCTGTTCACCCTTTTTGTCTGTCCATCGGTCTGTGGGTGATAAGCGATGCTCAAACACAACTGTGTACCTAATGCTTTTTGCAAGCTCCTCCAAAATTCACTGGTGAAGATGGGATCACGATCACTTACGATGCTGGAGGGTACTCCATGAAGACGGACTATCACACGAACATAAATTGTTGCCAACCAAGCTGTCGTCCTCTTACTCTTACCTGGAATGAAATGAGCGCTCTTAGTAAGTCTATCTACTAATACTGGTGTTGCCTTTCTTTGATCTAGGAAAACCATCTATGAAATCCATAGAGATGTTCCCCCACTTCCACTGTTGAACCTCCAAAGGATGAAGTAAACCACCGGGCTTCTTTTGCTCAGCTTTGAATTGCTGACAAACCAAACATTGAGAAACAAACTATGCCACATCTTTCTTCATCCCAGCCCAAAAGAAAACCCTCTTCATGTTTCTATACATCTTATCACCGCTTGGATGAATAGTCATCTTAGAATGATGGGCTTCTTCTAGGGCTGTCTTTAACAAGCTTCCAGTTTGGGGAACACAAAGCCTTCCATCTCGTCGCAATCACCCTTTATCGTCTATGGAATATCTATTTAGGTGACTAGAAGTCTCCCTTTTACTGAGCCTATCCAAGCTGTCTGAAATCTGTGGATCATCTTATTATGAAGCTCCTGTCTGATCCATAAGAGTAGGTCGTATCTCTAGCGATGCAAACAAATTAGGCAAAAACTCGATGGAGGGTCTAAACTCTAAAGTCAAAAGTCGATATGAATTCCAAGCTTTTCCTCTCCACAAACAGAGGACTTAAGGCCATCCTCTTCCTACTCAGTGCGTCTGCCACCACATTACCCTTGCCAGGGGTATAAGCAATCTCAAAATCATAAGAAGCTAGGAACTCCATCCACCTTTGTTGTCTTAAATTAAGATCCTTCTACGAGAACAAATACTTGAGAGATTTATGATTGGTGTACGACTCGAATTTCTCGCCAAGGAAATAATGACGCCATGTCTTAAGTGTGAATACTATGGCAGCTAGCTCTAAATCATGGGTAGGGTAGTTCTTCTCATGAACCCTTAGCTGTCTACCCCCATAACATTCTACCTTTCCCTCTTGCATCAGAACTGCACCAAGCCCTGTACCACATGCATCAGTGTAGACTATAAATACTTTGTTCCCATTGGATAAGGTCAAGACTGGGGCTGTTGTCAGAGCCCTCTTTAATCATTGGAAAGTGTTTTAATCAAAAATGATCAAACACCAATACGATGCTCTAAAGAGTGCATCGCCCGTTCAGTGGCAAGGTGCTAAGAAAGCACGTTTCCAAATTAGGGGAGAGACACTTTAAAAAGCATGTATGAAGAAATGTGAGACCACAATTCGCAAAAACAAAGCAATAAGAGAGAGGAACACACAATTTTTAGAGTGTTTCGGTCAAACGTGACCTACGTCCACTATGCAAACACTTTCCATTATCACTTTCATGTCACCAAGTACAATGCCATATAAATCTCTCTCAATTTACAATGTATCTCTCATTTTCTCCCTCTTTGATGTGGATCGCACTCGAGTTCGCTAGTGGAACGGTTGGATCTCCCCAAGTATTGATTGAAATGGATGAAAAGTCTTCAACACTTCACTTTAGAGGTAGATCTCTTTGATTCCATAGCATTTTGATGGTGGATCTAAGTTTCTAGAGAGGATTAATGGAGATTTGTGTTGTTTGAGAGGAGTTGAATGGATTTTAATGGTGAATCCTCAATGGAAGTGATCGATTAATGGATGGAGATGAGTGGAGCTTTGGAAGCCATGGATGGAGCTTGAAAATGCCTTTGAGAAATGATTTTAGCAGCCCTTTGGGGTAGTGGAATCCTCCTCCTTTAAGTGTGGAGAAAGGGGGTATTTATAGTTGGAGATAAGGGGTAGTGGCACACTTGTAAATTGAAGTGTATAGTTGGCGCAAGGTTGGCGACGAGTTGGCATACGAAACCGATCGACCAAACATGCATGTACCGACCAGCTCCTTAATGCTCCAATACCGACCCGTGTATTAATGTATGAACGACCAAGGAAGCATGAACGTGCTGGTTTGTCTTTATCCAAAGCTATTGTCCATTCTCATGAAAAAACGATTACTCAAGTATAGCTTTCACTAATTTTAGTTTAGGACCAACCACTATAGCGGACTGTTGAAGCCTCCATGCATCTTTCAAGACCGACCAGAATTGTATTAGCTCATTCCTTTGCCAATACCGATTGCCTTCATAAGCCAGGTCTTTGGAGAGCTGACCGACCAGGTCGCTGGAGAGCAGACCGACCAAATGGTGATGCTGGTGACCGATCAGTAGATGAAGACCGACCAGGTGGAACTGGCCTCGTGACCAACCAGATGGTGATGTTGAGCTGACGACCAGAGCTTGCCGATGTACTGCCCGTGTATGAGGTTCCTGACCTTCAAAGTGATCGAGCAACGCTGAGGTCGACCAGGTGGTGCTCCTTTCGACCGACCAGGTTGGTGTTCGTCTTGTGACCGACCAGTCCAGGTGGTGGTGCTTTTATTGTTCGACAAAATGCTCAAGTGAGTTTTTTGGTAGTTAACATTTGCCCCTTGAAGCTTGTATTTTTTGCTTGCGAGAAATGCGGGCTTCGAAACGAACATGTTTTGAATTGAGATTCAGTCGTAGCATTTTGTCTGCTATGGCAAATCTTCCTTTGACTTGCTGATTCTAGACGATCCAAGTTTGAACTTGTTGACTGGACTTATATGTTCCGTAGCACCTACACTGTAGTGAAAACAAGCACTTGCACGGTTTTGGACTTATACGTTGTTATTGATCGTCCACATCAATAACAGGTTAGTTGATCATTAATGAATGATGTATAATAAATTGAATGTCATATCTACGCAGAACTGCTTTACTTAACAGTTATGATTTGTTAAACGCTGTTTGCATAGACATGGTATTCGCGTTTGAATTCACAATGGCACTTGAGTTCTGAATTGCAGATTTCAAGTTACGCCTTTGTGATGAATTACGTGATCTCATATGACGGTTTACGTTTTATGAAACGTGTACCTGATCGGATCAATACTTTGCTTTGTGCTTCTGATGCCAAGGCGGTTGCGGCCGTTGGATGGATCAGAAGTTTGAATTTAATTGATTAATTTGGGACTTCTACTTGGAGAAGTCATTGCATCTTTCTGCCTTCGCTTGAGAAGGTCTTATGTGAGGTGCCCCCGCTAAGGGAGGACTTTGGGTTTTATGCCCCCGCTCGGGAAGGACTTTATGTTGGATGCCCCCGCTAGGGGAGGACTTTAGATTTGACGCCCCCGCTCGGGGATGACTTTTGTCGTTGCTCTCACGAAGAGAGGCTAGACTTTTTCGTGCCCCGCAGGGGGGGTCTTAGGGTTTAGTGCGCAATAACTTGTCGTGTCTGAAATGATTAGATGTCACGTGAATGGATTTATTCTTCACATCCGGGGGAATCCAGATGCTACGCAAATGGATTGACACTCTTCGCATCCGATCATATCGGATGCTACGCAAATGGTTTTCATTCTTCACATCCGATCATATCGGATGCTACGCAAATGGTTTTCATTCTTCACATCCGTTCATATCGGATGCTACGCAAATGGGTTTCATTCTTCACATCCGATCATATCGGAAGCTACGCAAATGGGTTTCATTCTTCACATCCGATCATATCGGATGCTACGCAAGTGGTTTTCATTCTTCACATCCGATCATATCGGATGCTACGCAAATGGTTTTCATTCTTCACATCCGATCATATCGGATGCTACGCAAATGGGTTTCATTCTTCACATCCGATCATATCGGATGCTACGCAAATGGTTTTCATTCTTCACATCCATTCATATCGGATGCTACGCAAATGGGTTTCATTCTTCACATCCGTTCATATCGGATGCTACGCAAATGGTTTTCATTCTTCACATCCGTTCATATCGGATGCTACGCAAATGGGTTTCATTCTTCACATCCGTTCATATCGGATGCTACGCAAATGGTTTTCATTCTTCACATCCGTTCATATCGGATGCTACGCAAATGGGTTTCATTCTTCACATCCGATCATATCGGATGCTACGCAAATGGGTTTCATTCTTCACATCCGTTCATATCGGATGCTACGCAAATGGTTTTCATTCTTCACATCTGTTCATATCGGATGCTACGCAAATGGGTTTCATTCTTCACATCCAATCATATCGGATGCTACGCAAATGGTTTTCATTCTTCACATCCGTTCATATCGGATGCTATGCAAATGGGTTTCATTCTTCACATCCGTTCATATCGGATGCTACGCAAATGGTTTTCATTCTTCACATCCGTTCATATCGGATGCTACGCAAATGGTTTTCATTCTTCACATCCGTGCATATCGGATGCTACGCAAATGAATTTGACACTCTTCACACCTAAGATTCCAGATGCTACGCAAGTGGTTTTGAGCGGCTGTTATGTCGTTTTATGGGACAGCTACCAGTTTCTTTGTCAGATTTTCGACTTGGTAGGATATTTCTGTTTAGAAACTGGTGTTGTGAACTTCTCACTTACGGAAGTGCCCCTTCGATAAAAGCTACTGCTCTAATGTTTGTTTGTCGTGGCGCTTGTTCGTTGTTTGGATCTTTGCGACTGTCCCGTTCACTTTTCAAGGCGGTGCTTTTCTATTTTTGCATTTGTGCATATCGATATTTACAGCATTCGGCACTTGAACTAGCATTGTTGGGGTCGTGATGTTACAAGAACAAGCGCTCGACTGATGGCTTGGACCAGACTGATCATTTGATGCCCCTTGCTCCTGGGGAGCTGTAGAAGGATTCATGGCTTGCGGATTCTTTACATACTGCTGTAGCCTGTTTTTCCTGATCAACTCCTCAATGAGGTTCTTTAGGTGGCTGCACTCGTTAGTGTTATGACCAGGCTGGTTGTGAAATCTGCAAAACTTTCCCGATTTTGCCGCTTTGTCGCTTATCCTTATCGGGTTTGGCTCTGCATACTCTTCGCAATTCTTCGTTGCAAGAAAGATATTTTCAGGAGTGTCATTTAAAGGCGTCATCTCTGATGAGTTGAAAAGACGAGACATTTTATTAGCCTTGTTGCCGTTCCCATCATTGGCGCGCTTCTGCCCCTGAGCGTTATTCTGATTATAATGAGCTGCGACATTTTTGGGAGCTTCAAGAAGCGGGTTAGCGTTGATAATCTGAAGAGGTACTGGACCAGTTTCAACTCTCATGTACTCTTCGGCTTTTTTATAGAATTTCTCGAGCGTACTTGGCTCTTTCATTTTGATCCATTTACCAAATTCGCTATTTTTGTCTATAGCGCCGATTAGAGATGCTAAGATCATGCGGGGGTCAGGATTCCCTACTTCAGTTAAAGCGGTATTGAACCTCTTGAGGAAAGCTTTAACTGACTCTCCAGGATTCTGCTTCATTGATGTGAGGGAGATGACATCCTTAGCTTTTGTCGCCTGCAACCTGAAATGCTCTTTGAACTTATGAGTCAAATCATCAAAGCGATCGATGGATTTGGGCGGGAGCCTTGTAAACCATAGCGATGCGACGCTTTCTAGATAGAGCAGGAAGCACAAGCACTTAATCTCATCTGTCGCTTTAGCCACATTCATGTGCCACTCATATCTGTATAGGAAGTGATTTGGATCAGCAGTCCCATCGTATGGAGGCAAGGTGGGATGTGCGAACTTCTTCGGAAGCTCAGCTTTGCGAATTCTCCTGGTGAACGGGTTTCTGCTCGGAGAAAAATCCCATTCCCTTTCGCTGTCTTTGCGGGTTAGGCCGTCTTTCATCATTCGCTTCACCACGTCCTCGATGTCCCCTTTTGAGTAGTGTCGCTTGGGAGAGCGGACCTCGATTTCCTTTCCGGATGCTCGATCGCGATTAGAGTGTATGGGTCCTTTTCCTTCAGCAAGGGAAGGTGCTCCCCTTTCAGGACTTGCGACTCGCCGGGCATCTCGATTGGAAACGCTTTTGGCTTTCAGCTTGGAAGCATGAATGTCGGCTCCGTTGAACCCTTCAATGTTATCATTGCAATAATGATCGGAAGTTGATGAACTTGTGTTTCCCTCAAGGTTGACATGAGCCTTTTGAGGAGGAGCGGGATTGGCTTGAGCGTTTAGGAGAGCGCTCACTTTATCCATCAAAGTTTGATTAGCATCCACAAGAGTTTTGTTAGCATCCAACAAGGCTTTACTGGAAGCTTCCATCCGTTGGTGTAGATTAGCGACAACGACATCTAGGTCGGCCCTTGTTACTCCAGCTCCGGTTATGGAATTTTGACCAACCTCGAAGCGGTTAGTAAGAGGTGTAGCTTCGTTGTTAGCAACATTGTTGACGTCGTCATTGTTGTCGTTTTCTCCAACGGTTTTACTTGCGGTTTTCTTGGACTTAGCCATTATCTCGGACATGGATTTGACTTTGGAAGATAGCTCGTTGATTGGCCCAAATCTGAGATTTGCGAGATCTATGGTTGAAGCAAGCCTAGATCTTACGTGCAAAGTTCTTAACCTTGTCGAGTTTGGGAGAAGTGCGAATGCGGCCCCACGGTGGGCGCCTAATGTTTTAATCAAAAAATGATCAAACACCAAATACGATGCTCTAAAGAGTGCGTCGCCCGTTCAGTGGCAAGGTGCTAAGAAAGCACGTTTCCAAATTAGGGGAGAGACACTTTAAAAAGCATGTATGAAGAAATGTGAGACCACAATTCGCAAAAACAAAGCAATAAGAGAGAGGAACACACAATTTTTAGAGTGGTTCGGTCAAACGTGACCTACGTCCACTATGCAAACACTTTCCATTATCACTTTCATGTCACCAAGTACAATGCCATATAAATCTCTCTCAATTTACAATGTATCTCTCATTTTCTCCCTCTTTGATGTGGATCGCACTCGAGTTCGCTAGTGGAACGGTTGGATCTCCCCAAGTATTGATTGAAATGGATGAAAAGTCTTCAACACTTCACTTTAGAGGTAGATCTCTTTGATTCCATAGCATTTTGATGGTGGATCTAAGTTTCTAGAGAGGATTAATGGAGATTTGTGTTGTTTGAGAGGAGTTGAATGGATTTTAATGGTGAATCCTCAATGGAAGTGATCGATTAATGGATGGAGATGAGTGGAGCTTTGGAAGCCATGGATGGAGCTTGAAAATGCCTTTGAGAAATGATTTTAGCAGCCCTTCGGGGTAGTGGAATCCTCCTCCTTTAAGTGTGGAGAAAGGGGGTATTTATAGTTGGAGATAAGGGGTAGTGGCACACTTGTAAATTGAAGTGTATAGTTGGCGCAAGGTTGGCGACGAGTTGGCATACGAAACCGATCGACCAAACATGCATGTACCGACCAGCTCCCTAATGCTCCAATACCGACCCGTGTATTAATGTATGAACGACCAAGGAAGCATGAACGTGCTGGTTTGTCTTTATCCAAAGCTATTGTCCATTCTCATGAAAAAACGATTGCTCAAGTATAGCTTTCACTAATTTTAGTTTAGGACCAACCTCTATAGCGAACTGTTGAAGTCTCCATGCATCTTTCAAGACCGACCAGAATTGTATTAGCTCATTCCTTTGCCAATACCGATCGCCTTCATAAGTCAGGTCTTTGGAGAGCAGACCGACCAGGTCGCTGGAGAGCAGACCGACCAAATGGTGATGCTGGTGACCGATCAGTAGATGAAGACCGACCAGGTGGAACTGGCCTCGTGACCGACCAGATGGTGATGTTGAGCTGACGACCAGAGCTTGCCGATGTACTGCCCGTGTATGAGGTTCCTGACCTTCAAAGTGATCGAGCAACGCTGAGGTCGACCAGGTGGTGCTCCTTTCGACCGACCAGGTTGGTGTTCGTCTTGTGACCGACCAGTCCAGGTGGTGGTGCTTTTATTGTTCGGCAAAATGCTCAAGTGAGTTTTTTGGTAGTTAACAGAAAGCAACGTCACAATCTATATCCCATAAAAACACCAAATTCTTCTTTGTCAGCCTGGTGAGTGCGATTGATATCTTTGTGAAGTCCTTAATGAACTTCCTATAATAGCCTTCCAATCCAAGAAAGCTTCTCACTTCCGTTGCATTTTTCGGAACTTGCCAATCTTGAACTGCAACTACCTTTGCGGGATCTACTGCTATCCCATCTTTGGAAACCACATGCTCTAGAAATCTCACCTCTTTTCTCCAAAAATGGCATTTGGAGAACTTTGCCTTAAGCTGATGCGCACGGAGAGTTTTCAAAACTTCTCTCAAATGTTGGGCATGCTCTTCTTCGCTCTTTGAGAAGATCAAGATATCATCAACAAAGACCATAACAAATTTATTTAGAAACTCCCGAAACACCCTACTCATTAGATCAACAAAATAGGCGGGTACATTTGCCAACCCAAAAGGCATAACAAGCCATTCAAAGAAACCATCTGGAGTCCTAAAAGCGGTCTTATCTATGCTGTCCTCAGCCCCCTCAACTGATGAAACCCCGTAGCCAAGTCTAACTGCGAGAATACCGAGGCACCAACAAGCTGGTCAAACAAATCATCTATCCTCGGAAGTGGGTGCCTGTTTTTTTTGTGAGCTTGTTCAACTCTCTGTAGTCTACACATAAGTGAAGCGAACCATCCGCCTTAGTTGCGAATACTACTGGAGCACCCGATTCAGATATGTTTTGCCTAATAAACTCTTTCTCAAGTAGCTCACCTACTTGCTTACTAAGCTCCTTCCTTTCTCTTGGAGCCATATGGCGCACAGGAAATGCAACTGGTTTTGCATTGTCCACCAAATATATACAAAAATCGATCTCGCGCCTCGGAGGTAAGCCCCGTACCTCATCAAAAACATATGGATAATCTTGGACTACTGGAACAGATTGTACATCATCGATAGATGCATCAAGAGACTCTATTAAACTAAGCATGACAGACCCTTGTAGGTCACAAGAAATCTCGAGGGTCCTCCCATGGCAAGTCAAAAGTTTAATGACCCTCCTCTCACAATCCAGAATGGCACCATACATGGTTAGCCAATCTATCCCTAGAATCAAGCCATAGCCCATAAAACCGAGAACATATGCATCTCACTCAAATTCAATGCCTAACACAGATACTCTCAAACTCTGACAAATCATAGACAAATGAGTTGAAACACCAATGGGGTTTGAAACAACTACGGGATCCACTAACATACTAGTATTTAAGTGCAAAGACTAAACCACAGAACAAGATATAAATGAATGTGGAGCGCCAGAATCAAAAAGAGTTCTAATAGGATGATTGGAAAGAGAAATTAAACCTTCCACGGAAATTTTTCTACCTCTATTTGGAGCATCAATAGCGAGAGCATGCACTTGCCATCCAGAAGCTCCTGCCTTTTGACTTTGTCCTTGCTTCTTTGGGCACTCCTTAAAATAGTATCCGACTTCTCCACAACGACTTCTCTACAACTGAAGCAAGTGTTCTTGCTTCTTTCTTGGTCCTTTAACCAAAGGACCATCTCGCCCACAACTGTGACACTTTCTCTTATCCTTAGCCTTATAATTATTTCCGCCCTTCTTATGTTGTTGTTGCCATACTTTCTTGGGGCATGCCTTCTTGGTTTGCCTTGTTTCCTCAGCCTTAACTTCCTTCTTTTCTCCTTTGTCTTCCTCATGCATCAAGGCCTTATCAACAAGACTTTCAAAAGTTGCTCTCATTGGAATATGAGACCTAACTAACCCATGAAAGGGTTCATCCAGCCCTTTAGCAAACCGCAAAGCTTTCTTATGCGGAGTGTCCACAGTTCCAATCCAAACCTTGCTAGCTGGTTGAATTTTTTTCACATATTCTTTAACCGTCATGTTTCCTTGCTTGAGCGTCAAGAACATCTCTATTTGCATGCTTTTCTCAGCTTGAGAAAGGAACTTCATTTCAAACCTCTGTCTAAAATCATCCCAAGTTTCCACTGGACGACCTTCTTGGGTTACTTTCCACCAGAATGAAGCTTCATCTTTCAGTAGCCAGACGGCTAACTGAATCTTCCCACGATCGTCCACATTGAAAATTACAAACAAGTCCTCTGTCTCCTTGAGCAAATTCCTTGCTTCTACGAATGTCTCGGTTCCATGGAATGGCTTTCCTCCCATAGCACAGAAATCTTTGCAGACCTTAGAGAAGTTGTCTGCATGTGGAGGAGGAGGAACGACGGGTGTAGCTGGGGGAGGAACGTAAGCTTGACCAGCGGCAGGCGTCATGGCCTCTAGTTACCTACGGAACCAGCTTGGTATCGTAACGCCCTCTGAAATATTAGGTTCCCTAGACATGCTGAAAAGAAAAGGAAAGAGATTCAGACAAAGGATCGGAAGATATTACATATGGCTTTAGGGAATATGCTTTTTTCAAAATAGACTTTTCTTTTTAAAAACGCTTTTTTAAAAACCTTTTGAAAATAATTTTCAAAACTTTTATCTAATCTTGTAACCTTCAACTCTGATACCAAGTGTGACACCCCACGTCCGTTAATGTCACTCATTAAGAGATTGCATTAAATTTCATGAAGCATTATAGGTAAACATAAACAGAAACACTACAAAACACTACAAGACAGATATAAAATAGCAACGGAATTTATTTATGAATTCCGTTGCTATTTTGGAAGAAAGAAGGATTTTCCTTAGCCTTTTGGAAGAAAAATTTAAATCTTTTATAAAAATGGAATTTATTTAAAAACAAACGGTTTGGTATTTATGAATCCATTTTATTATTACTATATATATTCCAGTTTTATATTTCAAACTGGAAAAACCTTTGTATGTCCAAAAATGTTAGAGCTTTACAATCTTAAGGGTTAATTTTAGTAATTTCAATAAATTATCCAATATATATAGGAAAATGGATACTAAAAATCACATGGAATAGATAAATATTGTTTTTATGTTTAGTGGCATATTCCTTGCCCTTCCTAATTCCATCTTTCCTACCAAACATTATATTTATTAAAATTACACCATAGCTCTAAAATTTTGAAACATGAATAGATTAAAATTTAAAACCATATCTTCATAAACTACTTTCCGAAACCGTATTTCAAAATCATTGAAACCCATTTTTATCTTTCAAATAGTTTATAAAAATAATTTTCCTCGGATACAAGGCCAAGAACTCAATTGAATATTTCAACAAAGGTAGATTCGGAAATTTAACGAAGTAATAAATGGATACACCTCGTACTCATATTTCCAAGATGGATATGACATATTAACGCGGGATTTTCCCCCGTTTTGGATCGAGTAATGGTCTTAACTGGAACTACCAACAAAACCAAACCAGGAATTTGTGACTATCTCGGTTGTAGCTAGATTTTTATATTAACATATATATTATTCCAGTTTCCAAATCTTGAATCGATAGAATCCACCATATGTCGTCCTCATGTTCTTCACGACGAGATTGCCAACATACTGTAGGGTAAGAAGGAATCGGCAAGAAACCCAAATTCAACATATTTCAACTCTTAGTTGCTCAAAGCCCATTTTATATAATTAGGCCCACGACTTATATCATTGTCGAAATAAATTAAAGTCGAGTAAGAAAGACGAAGAAAAATAGAAAAGAAAATCGAATTACATTCTCTCAAGATTCCTAATTTAACTAATTCCTCTGAACGTTATAACCTAAGCCCTGATACCAAACGTAACACCCCACACTTTTCTACGCCCAAATTTCGACAAAAATCGAAACTTAAACACATCCAAGCATGGGGCGTGTATATCTGGTACCTACAATAAATGAGCATGAGCATAATCAGAGTACGATAAAAGAAAACTCACAGTGAAAACATAATAGGATAATAAGTATTTGCTCAAGTAGCTACCTTTTTCAAATAAAGTCACTTTGCCAATACTGAGCATGAGAGAGAACGATAACCGAAAGCCAAACTTAAACATCTGTGAGAACCCTGATCTTCTCTAGGAAAGCTGGGAGGTTGTAATGAGGAGGGGGGTCAGAACAACAAGTTCTGGTGACTAAGAAATTTACAACATAGATTAAAATACACAGATGTATCCCATTTGATTTAACCCAAGATGTTTGCCTAACCAGGTTAGTGATTCTAGCCCAACCTAGTAAATGTTTACACACGACTTTACTACCCTTCTCAAAGTAGTATTTTCCAAAGCATAATACCAAGATAGGACGTTTATGCACATATTTTGTGAAGCCTTTATACCAGAACATAACTGTTGTTTAATCGAGAGTGGGGCCCTAATTGCGGGTTTATATATATATATATATATATATATATATATATATATATATATATATATACACACACACACACACACACACACATATACATATATATCCTCATCCACTATCCTTTATTATTCAATGCCTCACTATCAATGATGGATATGGTGGGTTCTCCCTGATCGCTTAAGACCCTTAGGTGGACCTATTGGTCACTTATTTACCCTCGATAATATATTCAACGTTAACATAAACTAGAGGGCACTAGTTATGGTCCCTACTAGTTAAGGATTCTGTCATTCACGCATATACCCTTGTCCCACATAAGGTGAGAGAAGATGTTTTATCGTTTGTTATACCTTCTAGCTGACCTTATTAGATAACCTCCTTAGTTGCTTATTACTTCCCATATATAGGATAGGTAGCCATATCTGACGTTTTAATTTTCAGGTTTGGGTAGGCCCACACACACCTGCCATTTAAGACCCCTAAACTGAAAGACCTACTCCCAGGTGGACTCTTCAACCCCTAGTCTCTTAGCCTTTTAGGATCCAGGAAGCAGACAGTACGCGAAGGTTATTAGTTCGTACCCCGTTAGCCCTTCTATACCTTCCTTATTTAGGATAAGGTGGGCTACGTTATTAAGTCATTTCCACTTAGTCCTTTTGTATGGAAATACCATACGTACACCAATCATTTTCATCACGGGTTCATATGGTTAATAATATCTTACATTATTAACCTACTAAGTCCAACTTTATTTTTATTTATAAGTTATATATTCATTACTACAAATAAGGAAGGTTATATTCTCTTTACCCTAGAATATTTATTTGATTACCTCCTTAATTGGACTTAGTATTTAACAACAATCAATATCCATTTATCCCTTTATGACACCCATTTACTTCTAGTTTCTTTGTCTATTGCCAGTTATGACCATAATGGTCATATTTTCCTAAGGAAACCCTTTATATTTAATTACGATTGATTTCAATTAATGCCATTTATGAGCCTAACGGCCATA
Source organism: Allium sativum (assembly GCA_030737875.1). NCBI lineage: Eukaryota > Viridiplantae > Streptophyta > Magnoliopsida > Asparagales > Amaryllidaceae > Allium > Allium sativum. The sequence goes on from CM060915.1 coordinate 3,914,587, forward strand.
ATTTTCCAAAGGCAATGGAATATCCTTATTTTATCAGTCCTGAATATATTTAATTGTTGTATCCCAACAGGCGATTACTATTCTTATTATTTTATTTATTAGTTTATTTGTTTATTTTTGAAATAACGTTTATTTGTTTATTGGTTGATATATATATATACATATATATATATATATTTGCACAAGGCCTCCCACATTTAGTTGACTACCTGTGGATGCTGGATTTGCCAGTCGATTCCGGGCAGACTTTTACCACAAGTGAACTTAACCTCGTGCCTTAGTACATTTATTTTTATGCATTAGACCGCTCACATTAAGCTGGCTACCTGTGGTTGCTGGATTTGCCGGTCGGTTCCGGACAGGCTTATACCACAAGTAAGCTTAACCTCGTATCTAAATGCGATTATAATTCAAATTTTCTATTTGGGTTGTACAACATTTACCCTAAATAAATTTTAGGAATTGTAACCATTATGCTATCATATTCACTTTCCCCATTCAGTAATTGGTTACAATTGTTATTTATTGATTTGCGGTTCTATTTATAACGACTAATTATACTGATTGCGACAAATGGTCACCCCAAATATATTCATTTAATATGGAAGACAATATACATATATGATTCCATGAATGAATATTATCCACTCATTCAACCTTCAATACAATATGTACATTTTACCTTTTACACTGATTTGGACAGATAATATGTATATATTTATATTTTATGTTTTTGTACGGTCAACATAGTTATCTTTTATTATTATTATTAATTTTTATTTGCATGATTTGGTTTAATCAATAACCAAACGTTTCTTTTTATATTCAATATTGTCAAAAGGTTCCAAATCTTACAAAAAAATCTTTAGCCGTAATCATTGTAAATTATGCATAATTTGTGGAATTGTCACATTTTAAATTCACAAGATATATATTTATATATATATATATATATATATTTAGAATAGTCGATGCAAACTATGCATAAATATTTACTTTTATATTTATACGTTCGTTTGCACCACTTTTCCTTTTAAATAGCATTTGAAAAACGCTATAATAGCATTTCAGAGATCACCATGGAACGACATGCTATATTAGGTCTCCAACATTAAATAGCAAAATCAAAACGCTATGAAAAATCAATATTCAATAGCGTTTTTCCTTTGCTATTAACCAAAAACGCTACATGAAATGTTAGTCAACTATTACCTATTATAGCGTTTATTGTTTGTTTCTGATAGCGTTTGTTTGTACACTTTGACAGCGTTTTTAGAACGTTATAATTTCAAAGACAATTTTATAGCATTTGTATACCACCATTTCAGCTCTTTCGTTACTTCTATATATATACATCATTCATACATAGTTATTTATTTCTTAAATGTATACAAACATAGCACATTTTCAAAAACAATAAACACGTTAACTACAACATAATATTTCATGCATATCATTCAACAATATTCATATATTCAAACTTAATATTTCATGCATCTAATTCAAACTATTTTCACATATACAAACTTAACAGTTCATATATATTATTTGATCACCTCTTCCATGTCGAATGTTTGGTTTAATCTTGTTTTGCTTTTGATATTTTGTCTAAAACATAAGCAATTTGGTCCTATTACAACAAAAATAAGCAATATTTAGCCCAAAATATTTAAGTTTGCATGTGTACCACAGAGGCACATATATTAAACTTATATGAGATGTGCCTAAAAGCATCGGTATGTACATAACATTTGCTTTTCTTTAAGGCAAAAGGAGATTGAAAAATCACTAACCAAATAATTAAAATCCAGTGTACCTCATTTGATGTCCGGGACGGAGATGATCTTGCACCTGCTGTAACTAGATCCTCAGGACAAACGGAAAAGCAAAATTGAAGTGGGTTTACTGGCAAAAATAAAATAAAAGCATTATGAGTAATACTTACCTCATGTAATACTATACGAAATACATATATAAAAGCATTGTGAGCAAAACTGAAGTGGGTTTATAGGCACACAGGTTTTCCCATTGCCATCCAAAACTGCATAAGTAAACAGTTCGAGGATGAAAGATCCATTTAACATTTTTTTTTACTATTGTTTCATTTATTTTCCTAGTCCGCACCGGTAGAGTAATTACACTTTAAACGAAGTGTGCTCATGATCAATAAGTTGTCACATATTTTCATACCATTCAATATAAATATGGATGTGAATTTGGTATCAAAGTAAATAGCGTTTTATCCAGCCAAGAAGGCATTATGTCTATTCAATGTTCGCATACAAAACTAAGCATGAGCTGTGAAATGTTTGGTGGGTTAAGGAGTACAAAGTACCAGTAAAAAGAAACGTATACACGGTTGAATTTTCCTTGTCCAAAGGAAAAAGGAAAAAATGCAAGTCTATTAAGTAGCGTAGAAAACAAAATGTGAATTGCAGCTGTCTATTTCCTGCTCCTTCTATGCAAGTATTTATCCTTTGTTCTCCTATAAGGCTGACTTCCTCTCTTTTCAAAATCTCACTTCACATCCTTCTACATGTACCATCTTCAACCAACATATTCCCAAATGACCACAATGTAACCTCAGCCGTCCTTTTCAGAACCGGCAACATCGGACCGTCCGTCTAAGTATGAGTCACAGAAGCATCATGACTGGGCCACATTTGGGCTGTACCTGTGCAACCACAGGCCCCCGCTGACCCTCTCCTGCTGCAGCATAGCCCATGTCCTCGAGTTCCTCCAGTACATCGACCATAGTCCATAGTCCACGTCATCACCTGCCCTTACTTCGGGCACCCGCACACACCCATGCCGGTGCCCTCTGAAGCAGGCATGGGGAAGCCTGAACGCCTTAGTGGCAGGCTCAGGGTGCCTTTGAGGAAAATGGGGGCCTGCCGGAGGTGAACCCTCAATTCAACCTCATCCAAAAATTCAAGTCAATTAAGGCAAATGTAATTTTGATCGAGCATGCATACATTAGAGAAATATCAACAATGAGGCTACACAAGTAAAAGGGGCTGGACTACCTTGTGAAATGGTGTACATATAAATATAGGTTGAAAAGAACTTGCATCTGTCAAAATTCAAATGGATCACTTAGGGGATAGTGTTACTCGTTTCTTTCATTACTGCATCCCTATTGTAGTCAGTCCCAATTCCAAAGCTTTTTCTCCAATATAAGGCATTTAAATTTAAATTTCTATAAAGTATCTTATATTAACATGTTGATTACAAAAACAAATTTTTTTAATGTTTGCAATATTTTCCTGTTGAAATCGCTCAATTTTCCTTTCCTAATACATACAAAAACTTTGAAATAGTTGCTTCCTTTTATTCAAATGAAACAAGAAAGCAATTCAATAAGTAATTGTTAGAGTAGTAATTTCCTTAAGCTACATACGCTTGTTCTCTCTATATGGCAAAATGGTGGTTAACACGGAATGATTAGTATAGCCAAGCTTGGTTTTTTGTCAATATTATAAATTTAATGGATACTAATCTCCCACACTCTTGATATAGACTAACATATACATATACGTATATATATACATATACGTATATATATATACGTATATATATATATATACATACGTGTGTGTGTAATCTATTACCTTTTCACTTGCTTTTCAAGCATTTTCGACAAACAAAATTCTGGGTTCCTACAAATTTATATGCCAATGTTGCCATCTTTTGGACTTCGGTTTTATTCTCAATTCAAGCTTTTCCTCGATTGTATATAAGTTGATTTGTAAAAAAAGGCCGCAGGGCTGCTACTGTCAGCATCCCCAACGGGGAAAAAAAATGGTTCTGGTAATTATATGGTTTCACTATGCTTTAAGACTGGGGCAATGTGATAATATGTTCAAAATATTATTATATTTTTCATGGTAAACGATAACAGAATAATGATATAATACTGCCTGTAATCTGAATTCTTATAGTTCAAGCTAAAAGTGATGTTTATGTGGCTACTGGTTATCAGTTGTCGGAAAAGTAACTTAATAAATGTTTGAAAAACTTCTCTCCTAGTGTTTGCATTTTGTCATTTTAACGATTATACCTTATGTTGTTGAGTATAATATTTTTTAATCGATAAGATATGTGTTTTCTCTTCATTGCCTTGAGTTGAATTATGTATAGATTGTTCGGAATTAATCACTTCATGGTCTATAAACTTTTTTAGTAAGGTCTATAACAACTTAATTTAACAAGATTGTCTGAAGTCTTTTAATGAGTTGAGGCCTATTGCACCTTCTAAATGTTGGAAATAAACTTGGTTTTTAAGGAAACATTGATTATGTGACAAATTTTATTCTTGTATTTAGGGAAGCACAAAATAAATGGTAATAAATATTAGAGTTATCAAAATAAGATTAGAGAAGAATCTAGACTAAACAAATATGTAAAATGAAGAAAAGTCTAGAGAAAGAACAGTCTAGAGATTCTCTCTTATATAAATTATGATGTAATCACTCATTTGTATCAATCAATAATCAAGCGAGAAAAAAGAATCAAGCAATAAAAAGTTTTTTCCTCCCTTAAAAATATTCTACTTTCTTCTAATTTGTTTCTCTTCCTCCACATAATTTTTTTAACAAAGTGGTATCAGAGCAACACAAATTTTCCAACAAAGTGGTATCAGAGCCTGGTTGAAATTATGGCATTTCTATTTTTTTCGACGTTTGTTCTCACAAAAGAGAATTTTGAGGAATGGAGCAGTAGGAAAAAAGAGGAGCTAATCTCCAAAGATTTATGGGAGATTGTTGAAAATGGCTATGAATGGCGAAAAGACATGAAGAGTATGTCGCAAATGGACAAGAAAGCCTTTGCGAAATTAAAACGGAATGATTACCGTGCTCTTTCTGTGATTGCTAAGAACGTCGATGAGAAAGCTTCGGATCTCATTTTTAGAGGAAGGTGTACAAAAGATTCATGGAATCTCTTGAAAAAGGTGTACGGAAAATATGATGTAAGGATAATGAATGAAGATAAGTTGATTGATGAAAAAGATGAAAAGAAGGATAACGAGAGTGTGAACGAGAAGGACCAAGAGAAGAAGAAAGAAGAGACTGTGCCAGAGCCTATGGAAGAAGAGATGATGGATGAGACAGAGGAAGAGAAGTTGGATGAAGAAAAACTTTTAGAGAATAAAGAAGAAGAAGGTGCAATTGCTGAAGAAAAGCAAGAAGCTGTAGTGGAGAATACCGCTAACCATATTGATGTGGCACTAGCAGAGAACAAAAGAGAAGAAAATGCAAAGACTATCAACAGGGAAGAAAATCAGGAAGAAGATTTCAAAGATGGACAAGAGAGTGCTGAAATCATGATTAAAGAAATTAAAAGTAAGAAGTCACTAATAATTGAAGAAGAAATCAAAGAGAAAGTCAAAGATGAAGAAGTTGAAGAGCTTACCAAAACAAATGAAGTGAAGAAAGAGAGCGCCAAAGAGTTAAATATAAAAGGGAGTGGAGAAGACAAAGACAAAGAAGATGATGCTAATGACAAAAAGTATGAATGGAAAGGTACCGAAAATGAAGAACAGATGAAACAAGGAGAAATTGAAGAGCTTGGTGAAAATTTGAAGCACAAACAAAATTTTGAAGAGATTTGGAAAACAAATAAAGAAATCAAATTGGTCAAAGATTGTAGAAGTGATTTTTTGAAAGAATTCAAAGACACCATATATGACTCATTCAAAGTTTATGACACCGGAATAAGATGGAAGCTAGAGCGCACACTTTTTGGAACGTCATGTCCTAATGAAGGAGGACAAAATGAATGGAGCACCATTGAAGAAGTTGCATCGAAGATCTTCATATTGGGAAAGAGGAAGAAACGAAAAAAGAAAATTTGGATAATTTCTTTAGTCCTACCAAAGCACGTAAAATACAAAGAATCAAAATCTTGCATCAATTTGCAAAACCAAGTTTACGGGGGGATGTTGGAAATAAACTTGGTTTTTAAGGAAACATTGATTATGTGACAAATTTTATTCTTGTATTTAGGGAAGCACAAAATAAATGGTAATAAATATTAGAGTTATCAAAATAAGATTAGAGAAGAATCTAGACTAAACAAATATGTAAAATGAAGAAAAGTCTAGAGAAAGAACAGTCTAGAGATTCTCTCTTATATAAATTATGATGTAATCACTCATTTGTATCAATCAATAATCAAGCGAGAAAAAAGAATCAAGCAATAAAAGTTTTTTTTCCTCCCTTAAAAATATTCTACTTTCTTCTAATTTGTTTCTCTTCCTCCACATAAATTTTTTAACAAAGTGGTATCAGAGCAACACAAATTTTCCAACACTAAATTAGGTCTGCACAATAACTCCCATGCAATTATATGATGACTGGCATCATAGAAAAAAGTTGCGCACATTCTTTCTAAACGAAGCAGGTAGATAACATATAAGTAACTAGTGTAACATCGTTAGTTTATAGTACTTTGAATCAGCTCGACTCTACCAGCAACAATAAGCAAGTTATTGTCCCATCCTATTAACTTTATGAACACGTTGTTTAACAGTGTTGTACAATGTGATGCACGTGATCTGTAGATAAAGGTTCTCCTTAATATCTTTACTTGTAACTCTCTTTCTACCATTCCATGGTAGATAAAATATTAGCTTCGTTATTCAACTCTTGCAGTAAAATATACTTTAGACTTGGTTTAATTGATATGTAATCCTACAGTTCTAGCAAGGATGGATAATATAGTATTCATAGTCAGTGCAAAGGACTATGTGCTATTTAAAAAGATCATTATATATTCTGCATAGAGTAAATATGTTATTATTGCCTACATCACTTAGATGGGCAGTAATTGCAATTGGTATACATTATTTCATTTAACAGTAACAAAGTACATAACTACATATACATATTAATATTCTAACCATGTCTACAGCTGGAAAACAATAAAAAGAAATATACACACACACTTTCGATTCATTTGATTTAATCAACATCTGTTGTAAATTTGTGTGAATTAATAAAATATTTGAATAAGTGTATGAGTGGCTCCTTAATGTGAATAGTCCCACATCATGGGATTATATGAAAGAAGCAAGTATTTATACTTGTTTCTAAGAAGCTTTGATGGGGCCTTGGGGCTCCCAATACATGCTTTGTTGTGAGGAGGGAGCCCATGCATCATGACCACCACACACGCGCGCGCGACCGACCGGCTTGGTTCGGTATTGGGCTTGGGCTTTGGGCCTTGGGCCTTGGCTATGTGGTTTAGACACTTATATTTTTGGTCCAGAAAACACTGCAATTTTCGAACCAGTTTTTTTTTTAAAAAAAAATATACGAAAATATTTCTGAGCCGATTTTTATTTGAATCAGTAAACTTTTGACCAAGTATTTCGCATATCCTATTTTCCTCCACTGACCAGTATTTTCGAATAACCTTATCCTCGTCTATATATTACCATCAGATCAGACGAGATCAATACAGAAAAAATTCTGCTTTTCTCTTCCTCCGCCATTAAAATCTTCTTATGAAATTTTCGAGCAGTTAAAATCAGAAAGTGCAGAACTGCACTAGTTTGTTTGTGCAAAGCAAATCAGTTATTAATTTCAGAGAGACTGTTTTATCCTAGAGGCGGCGGCGAAAGTACGAACTGGTTTTGCACCACCGACCAGATCGCCGAATCGTCTTCAAGAAAGCGACAGAGTACGTGACTCAGCCATTTGTTTCCAACAAATTGAAGACGAATAGAAACAATGGCTTCGACAACAACCATAGATGATGCTGCTCCTTCCTCTGCATTCCAGATTCCATTGGTGACTGCTGCCCCATTTCGTTTCGAGGGTCTGCACTTCAAACGATGGCGTCAGAAAATGGAGTTCTACCTAACGATGAGAAAGGTGGCTACTGCTCTGACCACCGAGAAACCGCAGCTGCCAGACAAGCCTGACGGAGCTGATGAAGCGCAGATGACATCCTGGACTGAACAATCAAAGCAGTTGCAGAGCTGGACTGAACAGGATTATCTGTGCAAGAATTTTATTCTGAACGGATTGAGCGATGATCTGTATGATTACTACAACTCAGAAGACAAGACAGCGAAGCAGATCTGGGAAGCACTGCAGAAGAAATACGATACAGAGGAGGCATGGGCGAAGAAGTGTGCTGTGAGCCGCTATCTGAAGTACCAGATGACAGACGATAGGTCAGTAGAGATGCAGTCTCATGAGCTGCAGAAAATAGCTCATGAGATCATCTCCGAAGGTATGGTTTTAGACGAACAGTTTCAAATTTCTGTAATTATTGACAAACTGCCCCTAGGTTGGAAAGACTTTAAAAATTTCTTACGGCATAAGACTAAGGAATTTTCCTTAGAGAGTTTGACCACTCGCCTTCGCATTGAGGAGGCAGCACACAAACAGGACCAGAAAGAGGAAGTGTTGTTTGTTTCAAACAACAACACTAAAAAGACCAAACCCGCAGTTCCGAAACCAAATCAGAAGTCTTTTAAGAATCAGAACAGACGCAACAAACAGAATGGGAATCCGCAAGGAAACCCAAAAGGACAGCAAAAATCAGCCCAAAAGAATGACTCTGGACAGTTGTTTCTATGTTACAACTGTGGAAAACCAGGTCATATGGCACGAAAGTGTCGGAACAAGCCTAGCTTTGTACCACTTGCTAACTTGACTGAAGAGGAGCCTCTTATGGCTATGATTACTGAGATTCACCTTGTTAGTGGATCACAGGGTTGGTGGGTAGACACTGGTACTTCTCGCCATGTCTGCTATGATCGTGCTATGTTCTCCACATACACGGCTGCTGAAGATCAGAAAGTGTTGCTGGGAGATTCTCACACCACTAAAGTTGCAGGGGTTGGAAATGTGGAGATCAAGTTTATCTCTGGAAAGACTGTGATCCTCAAAGATGTTTTGCATACTCCAGAGATGAGGAAGAATCTGGTTTCTGGCTATCTCCTTAATAAGGCAGGGTTTACTCAATTTATTGGGGCTGACTTGTATACCATTGTGTATAAGGGAAACTTTGTAGGAAAGGGTTATGCTTGTGAGGGAATGTTCAAATTAAATGTTGAATCTAATAAAGTGAATAATTCTGCTTATATGTTGTGTGATTTTAATATTTGGCACTCTAGATTATGTCATGTTAATAAATGAATAATTCATAACATGAGCACTCTAGATATGATACCTAAGATAGCAGAATCTGAATCTGATAAATGTGAATTCTGTACACAAGCAAAAATCACAAAGAAACCTCATAAATCTGTTGATAAAGAATCTGAACCCTTAGACTTGATTCATTCTGATATATGTGAACTTGATGGTACTTTGACTAGACATGGACATCGCTATTTTATCACTTTTATCGATGATTGTTCTGATTTCACATATGTATATCTTATGAAAAATAAAAGTGATGCTTTTGAAATGTTTAAAACATTCAAAACTGAAATTGAGAATCAAGTAAATAGAAAAATTAAGAGACTTCGTAGTGATAGAGGAACAGAATATGAATCTAATTCAATTCTGGACTTCTATAAATTACACGGTATTGTACATGAGAGAACTGCACCCTATTCACCTGAAATGAACGGTAAAGCTGAAAGAAAAAATAGGACTTTTACCGAATTAGTAGTGGCCATCCTAATAAATTTTGGTGCAGCAAAACATTGGTGGGGGGATATTTTATTGACTGTATGCTATGTTCTGAATAGAATCCCCAAATCTAAGAATAAAATTTCACCTTATGAAATTTTAAAGAATCATAAACCCAATGTCTCATACTTTAGAACTTGGGGTTGTTTAGCATATGTTCGCATTCTAGACCCTAAGAGAATAAAATTGGCAAGTAGAGCATATGAATGTGCATTTATAGGCTATGCTATTAATAGCAAAGCATACAGATTTTATGATCTAAACGCACATAATATAATTGAATCAAATGATGCCGATTTTTATGAAACTAACTTTCCTTTTAAATTAAGGAATAGTGGGGGCACGTCAAGTACGCCTATTAGAACAGAACTTGATAAAAGTTCTGAAGTTGAACCTAGAAGAAGTAAAAGAGCAAGAACCGTAAAAGATTTTGGTTCGGATTTTAGCGCTTTTACTATAGAGGAGAATCCCTTAAACCTCCAAGAGGCCTTATCTTCACTAGATGCCGATTTCTGGCGAGAGGCTATAAATAATGAGATGGATTCTCTTGAATCCAATCAGACTTGGCATTTGACAGATTTACCCCCTGGTTGTAAATCTATAGGCTGTAAATGGGTACTTAAAAAGAAACTAAAACCTGATGGTACTATAGATAAATACAAAGCACGAATAGTAGCTAAAGGTTTTAGACAAAAAGAAAATATAGATTTCTTCGATACTTTTTCACCTGTAACTAGAATAACATCCATTCGGGTATTAATCTCACTTGCTTCCATTCATAATTTACTAATACACCAAATGGATGTTAAAACTGCCTTTTTGAACGGTGAATTAGACGAAGAAATTTATATGGACCAGCCTGAAAGATTTGTAGTACATGGTCAAGAACATAAAGTATGCAAATTGGATAAATCATTATATGGTTTAAAACAAGCACCTAAGCAATGGCATGAAAATTTTGATAACTTAATCATTTCAAATGGTTTTAAAGTTAATGAAAGTGACAAATGCATTTATTACAAATATAAGAATGACATTTGCACTATTATATGCCTTTATGTAGATGACCTACTCATCTTTGGGTCAAACATTCATGCCATAAACTCAGTCAAATCCTTATTAAGTGCCAATTTTGATATGAAAGATCTAGGTGAGGCGAGTGTAATCCTTGGTATTAAATTACTAGGTCAGAAAAGGGAATTTCTTTGGACCAGTCTCATTACATTGAGAAGATACTAAAGAAATATAATTACTTTGACTGTAAACCTGCATGTACACCATACGATCCAAGTGTAAAGTTATTTAAGAACACTGGTGAAGGTGTAAGACAGTCTGATTATGCGAGCATCATTGGCAGCCTTCGGTATGCCACTGATTGTACTAGACCCGACATTGCCTATGTCGTGGGATTATTGTGCAGGTTTACAAGTAGACCTAGTATAGAGCACTGGCATGCTATTGAAAGGGTCATGAGATACCTTAAACGAACTATGAACCTTGGATTACATTATGAAAAGTTTCCAGCTGTACTTGAAGGATACTCAGATGCAGACTGGAATACTTTATCTGATGATTCTAAAGCGACCAGTGGCTATATATTTAGCATCGCTGGAGGAGCTGTTTCTTGGAAATCCAAGAAACAGACTATTTTGGCTCAGTCCACTATGGAATCTGAGATGATAGCACTAGCTACAGCTAGTGAAGAAGCAGAGTATTTGAGAAATCTGCTAGCTGAGATTCCCTTATGGGAAAAACCGATACCGGCTGTGTTGATACATTGGGATAGTACCGCGGCTATTGCAAAAGTTCAGAACCGTTATTTTGACGGTAAGAGACGACAAACACGTTGTAAGCATAGCACGGTTAGAGAGCTACTTTCTACAGGTACCGTTAGAGTAGATTACGTACGTAGTGAAGAAAATTTGGCAGATCCTTTGACGAAAGGACTGTCAAGAGAGAAAGTCCATAATTCTTCTAAAAGAATAGGACTATTGCCCTTAGATTGTTGAGTCACACACAATGGTAACCCGACCTAAATGACTGGAGATCCCAAGAAATAGGTTCAATGGGTAAAAACAAGTTGTGTAGTGATAGAAGTTGAACATGCTATTTAATAAACTAAGAAGCATGTATTCCTGAAGTGATAGAGGATGAGTTAATAGAAACTCTTAATGAGATCTATACTCTATTTGGAGTGGAGTACCTACCTTCAGGAGTACTCTTGATAGACTCACCTATGTGAATGTGGAAATGAGGCTGTTTCCTATGGAGTTTTGGGCAAAACTTCTAGAGCGTTCACTAAACTGGGATAGACGTGCATGGCCATAAACGCACGGGCTATTTGATTGCACTATAGAAAATACTGTGTGTGGTTTGATGTCAGGAATAGAGTTCAAGACTACGTGTCATTCTAGTAAAAACTGAATCTTACTCACTATGCAAAGGTTCAAGTCGGATGACACCTTTGTTTATGCACAGTCTTATGTTTTTTTAGAAACTGCTCGATAATATTTTAAAAATTCAAGTGGGGGATTATTGGAAATTTGTGTGAATTATTAAAATATTTGAATAAGTGTATGAGTGGCTCCTTAATGTGAATAGTCCCACATCATGGGATTATATGAAAGAAGCAAGTATTTATACTTGTTTCTAAGAAGCTTTGATGGGGCCTTGGGGCTCCCAATACATGCTTTGTTGTGAGGAGGGAGCCCATGCATCATGACCACCACACACGCGCGCGCGACCGACCAACCGACTCGACTCGACCCGACCCGGCCCGGCTCGACTTGGCTCGGTTCGGTTCGGTATTGGGCTTGGGCTTTGGGCCTTGGCTATGTGGTGTAGATACTTATATTTTTGGTCCAGAAAACACTGCAATTTTCGAACCAGTTTTTTTTTTAAAAAAAAATATACGAAAATATTTCTGAGCCGATTTTTATTTGAATCAGTAAACTTTTGACCAAGTATTTTGCAGATCCTATTTTCCTCCACTGACCAGTATTTTCGAATAACCTTATCCTCGTCTATATATTACCATCAGATCAGACGAGATCAATACAGAAAAAATTCTGCTTTTCTCTTCCTCCGCCATTAAAATCTTCTTAAGAAATTTTCGAGCAGTTAAAATCAGAAAATGCAGATCTGCACTGGTTTGTTTTTGCAAAGCAAATCAGTTATTAATTTCAGAGAGGCTGTTTTATCCTAGAGGCGGCGGCGGAAGTACGAACTGGTTTTGCACCACCGACCAGATCGCCGAATCATCTTCAAGAAAGCGACAGAGTACGTGACTCAGCCATTTGTTTCCAACAACATCTTAGTAATTAGTTTGAATAGATCTTCAAAAATGAGAATTCTGACAATGCGAAAGCAGGACTAACTGTCAATCCATGAGTTTCGTTCTTAGTTCTGATTATGCTTTTGGCAACAGTACTAATGTTGATAATGTATGTTTGCTTGCATCATATATTAGTCAAACCTTTACTTTTACTTATTTGTATATGAGTTTGAGTTTATTGATTTACTGCCGAACTTGACTATTGAATGAAAGGTCAACTCGAATGGGGATAGAAATTTGAACCTGGTTGCCTGCAACGATTGCATTCCAAGCACGGCTGACACCTTGTGGGGAACTGCGCCTGTTAGGAGGATACCCGACGGCTTCCGCAGTAGACAGCAACATCAATGGCGGTGATTTCTAGGCTGAAGACTGCTGATGGAGGCTTCTTCTTTGTTCTCTTATATATTGCAGAGTTACTAACCGGCTTCTTCCTATCACTGTTGAAATTTGGCAAGGCTGACCAATCGGAATATTCAGTCTCCATAGCCGTCTGTTTTGCTGTAGGGAATTCATTTGCCCTTAGACAATAACCAACAATCTGTTCTGTTCACTCTTTTCTTTTTCATCCAAACAATCCACTAAACAACCAGTAATACAAAACCAACCACAAACTACTTAAAAAATATATTATATGTTGGAAATTTTATGAATTATTTAAAATATGAAATAAGTTTATGATGGCTCCTATTTGTGAATAGTCCCACATCATGAGATTATAAGAAAGATGCAAGTATTTATACTTGTTTCTAAGAAATCATGTTGGGGCCTTGGGCTCCCAATGCATGCTTTGTTGTGAGGAGGGAGACCATGCATCATGACCACCACACACGTGCGCGCGACCGACTCGACCCGGTTCGGTTTGGGATTGGCCTGGGCCCTTGGCCCTTGGCCCTTGACTATGCGGTGTAGACACTTATATTTTTGGTCCAGAAAACACTGCGTTTTTCGAACTATTTTTTAAATATAGAAAATATTATTATCTTCAGTTGTATGCGAGATTACTACAAAAAAAAATATTACTCTTCTCCGCTATAAAAATATTCTTATAGAATTTTTCGAGCAGTTATTAATTTCGAAAGTGGAAATCTGCATTGATTTGTTGTGCAAAGCAAATCAGTTATTAATTTTAGAGAGGCTGTTTTATCCTAGAAGCGGCGGCGGAAGTACGAACTAGTTTTGCACCACCGACCAGATCGCCGAATCGTCTTCAAGAGAGCGTCCTAGTCCGCGACTCGGTCATTGTTTCCCAACAATTTGAAGACGAATTATCAAACAATGGCTTCGACTCAATTCCGCACGACGCTGCTTCTGCCTTCCAGATCTGATCTTTCACAAGCTACAAGAAAACGCAAATGATGACAACAGTGAATCGGAGAATCGATCAACTGTAGAAAACATAAAACAGCCTCAGAAATACGGGATTTGCGATTTGGTTTCTACCTCATACTTTTGGCTGAAGCAAACTGAAACTCTCGCCATGGCGGAAACAAGAAATCGAAAGCAGCTATAGCACAGCCTAATAATCAGTAGCAAAAATGGCCACGTTCACTCATTCAAATTCCCCAAATTGCTGGACCCAGACGTAAATTGGGACAAGGATCAATTATGTGATGTCTTGCACTGGATTCGACAAGGGCTGCGAATTTTAATTGAATTAATTTGGGGTGCTATTCCTCTAATTGGAGCGATCTGGATCGTCTTTAACTGGCACAGTGGAGGGTTTTTTATTATCAAAGGGACGCCTTTGATTTCGCCTTATGCTGGAGGATTGCCTAGCACAAAAGAGAAAGTTCTACCTGAACGAAGTCGAGCTGATGTGCCGGGTTTGAGCACTGACTAATTGAATGCGTGGTTAAAAGTAAGAATAGAAAACCATGACGCTGAAACAAGTGAATTGAATTTTCATGTATTTGGAGTATTTAAGGATGAAATACGGGGAGCAATGCTTCATCACGAGAGCATGTTCAAGCTTCAGATCCGTGAGCTGTATAGTTTATATTGGAAGAGAATGCATCTCGTGGCAAAGATATGCTTATGATATTTACAGTATTTAATTAAAGTTTCATTGCATGAATGTGTAGCTTATTTAGGCTAACATATGTTTTACCCCGTTAGGACATGCAAATGAATATTGCATGACAGAACATAGCGTAAAGAATGCACATGCAGATTTTGATTTTCTGACTTAGATCAAGATTGATTTTTAAGTAATTATTAAGATTGATAATTAAAAATGCAGAAAATGGTATTTTCTGTAATTAACTTTTGTTAGTCTCTGGGTTTACATATATTTTTCTGTAAGAAAAATATTTTTTTTTCAAACATATTGACATTTAAAATAGTAAGCATCCACAACCGGTCAGTAAATAAGAGAATGGAATCTGCAAGGAAACCATAAATGACAGCAACAACCAACCCAAATGAATGATTCTGGATAGTTATTCTATATTACAACTGTAGAAAACCAGATCATATGTCACGAAAGTGTCGAAACAGACCAGACCCTGTACCGTAGGCAAACCTGACTGAGGAGCCTCTAATGGTTATGAATACTGAGATTCACCTTGTTGGTGGATCAGAGGGTTGGTGGGTAGACATTGGTGTTTCTCGCCATGTTTGCTATGATCGTGATATATTCACAATATACACGGTTGCTGACGATCGGAAAGTGTGTTGTGAGATCCTCGCACCACTTAAGCTGTAGAGACTGGTAATATGAAAATTAAGCATATGAGTGAAAAGACATTGATTCTTAAAAATGTGATGCATTTGATATGTTTGAAACATTCAAAATTGAAATCAAGCAAATAAGAAAAATTAAGGGACTACATAGTGATAGAGGAACAGAATACGAATCAAATTCTACTCTGGATTATTTATGTGATATATTATACATAAGAGAATTGCACCCTAGTCACCTGATATGAACGGTAAAGCTGGAAAAAATAGGATCTTTACCGAATTAGTAATTAACATTTTATTAAATTTTGGTGCAGCAAAACATTAGTGGGGGGATATTTTATAGACTGTTTGTTATGTTCTGAATAGAATCCCCAAATCTAAGAATAAAATTTCATCTTATGAAATTTTAAAGAATTATAAATCCGATGTGTCATACATTAGAACTTGGGGTTGTCAATCATATGTTCGCACTTCAGACCCTAAGAGAATAAAATTGGCAAATAGAGGTTATGAATTTGTATTTATAGGCTATGCTGTTAATAGCAAAGCTTACAGAATTTATGACCTGAATACACATAATATAATTTGAATCAAATGATGTCAATTTTTATGAAACGAAATTTCCTTTTAAATTAAGGAATAGTGAGGGCACATCAAGTATGCATATTAGAACAAAACTTAATAAAAGTTCTGAAACTGAACCTAGAAAAAGTAAAAGAGCAAGAACCGTAAAAGATTTTGGTTCATTTTTTTTGTGCTTTTACTATAGAGGAGGATCCCTTAAAACTCCAAGAGGCCTTATCTTCTTTAGATGCCGGTTTTTTTGGCAAGAGGCTATAAATGATGAGATGGATTATCTGGAATCCAATAAGACTTGGCATTTGATAGATTTACCTCCTGGTTGTAAATCTATAGGCTGTATATGAGTACTTAAAAAGAAATTAAAACCTGATAGCACTATTGATAAATATAAAGTACGACTAGTAGCTAAAGGTTTTAAACAAAAAGAAAAAATATATAATTCTTCGACACTTTTCACCTGTAACTAGAATTACATCCATTCGGATATTAATCTCACCTGCCTCTATTCATATTTTATTAATACACCAAATGGATGTGAAAACCAAATTTTTGAACGGTGAATTAGACGAAGAAATTTATATGGATCAGCCTGAAGGATTTGAAGTACATGGTCAAGAACATAAAGTATGCAAATTAGATAAATCATTATATGATTTAAAACAAGCACCTAAACAATGGCATGAAAAGTTTGACAATTTCAATCATTTCACATGGTTTTAAAGTTAATGAAAGTGACAAATGCATTTATAACAAATTTGAGAATGACATTTGCACTATTATATGCCTTTATGTAGATGACCTACCCCTTTTTGGGTCAAACATTCATGCCATAAATTCAGTCAAATCCTTATTAAGTGCCAATTTTGATATGAAAGATCTAGGTGAGGCGAGTGTAATCCTTGGTATTAAAATTACTAGGTCAGAAAAGAGATTTTCTTGGATCAATCTCATTACATTGAGAAGATACTAAAGAAATACAACTTTGACCGTAAACCTGCGAATACATCATACGATCACAGTGTAAAGTTATTTAAGAACACTGGTGAAGGTGTAAGACAATCTGATTATGCGAGCATCATTGGCAGCCTTCGATATGCCACTGATTGTATTAGACCCGACATTGCCGATGTGTTGGGATATTATGCAGGTTTATCAGTAGATCTAGTATAGAGCATTAACATGTAATGATAGGGTTATGAGATACCTATAATAAACTATGAACCATGGATTACATTATGAAAAGTTTTCAGTTGTACTTGAAGGATACTCTGATATAGACTGAAATACTTTATCTGATGATTCTAAAGGACCAGTGGCTATATATATTTAGCATCGCTGAAGAAGCTGTCTCTTGGAAACCCAAGAAACAGACTATTTCGACTCAGTCTCCTATATAGACTGAGATAATAGCACTAGTTACAGCTAGTTAAGAAGCAGAGAACTAAAGAAATCTACTATTTGAGATCCCTATAAAGGATAAATAGACACCAGTGGTGTAATCGATTGTGATAGTTCCGCGGCTATTGCAAAAAGTATAGAACCATTATAACAACGGTAGAAAACAACGTCGTAAGCACAATACTGTAAAAGAACATCACATATATAGTGATGAAAAATTTGATGACTATTGAAAGGAAAATAGAACCGATATTATAACGGTAAGAAATGACAGTCTTATGCACAGTATTGTTAGAGAACATCACATATAAGGTGATGATAATTTGGCAGAACCTTTGACGAAAGGACTGTCCAGAAAGAAAGTCCTTAATAATTCTAAAAGAATGGGACTATTGCCCTGTGATTGTGGAATCACGCACAATGGTAACCCGACCTAAATGACTGGAGATCCCCAGAACTAGGTTCAATGGTTAAAAACAAGTTGTGTAGTGATAGTAGATGAACATGCTAAATTTTAGATTGAGAAGCATGTATTCCTGAAGTGATTAGAGGATGAGTTAATAAAACTCTTAATGAGATCTATACTCTATTTGGAGTGGAGTACCTACCTTTAGGAGTGCTCTTGATAGACTCACCTTTGTGAATGTGGAAATGTGGTCGTTTCCTATGAAGTTTTGGGCAAAACTTCTAGAGCGTTCACTAAACTGGGATAGACGTGCATGGCCATAAACGCATGGGCTTATTTGATTGCACTATAGAAAAGATTGTGTGTGGTTTGATGTCAGGAATAGAGTTCAAGACTACGTGTCACTCTAGTAAAAACTGAATCTTATTCACTACGCAAAGGTTCAAGTCGGATGACACCTTTGTTTATGCACAGTCTTATGTTTTTAGAAACTGCTCGATAATATTTTAAAAAATTCAAGTGGGGGATTGTTGGAAATTTTATGAATTATTTAAAATATGAAACAAGTTTATGATGGCTCCTATTTGTGAATAGTCCCACATCATGGGATTATAAGAAAGATGCAAGTATATATACTTGTTTCTAAGAAATCATGTTGGGGCCTTGGGCTCCGAATGCATGCTTTGTTGTGAGGAGGGAGACCATGCATCATGACCACCACACACGCGCGCGCGACCGAAACCACTCGACCCGCCCTGGCCCGGCTCGGTTCGGTTCGGGATTGGGCTTGGACATTGGCCCTTGGCCCTTGGCTATGTGGTGTAGACACTTATATTTTTGGTCCAGAAAACACTGCGTTTTTAAAACTATTTTTTAAATACAGAAAATATTTCTGTGCCGACTTTTATTTATGAAGCGGTAAATTCTTGACCCAGTATTTTCAGCAGATCCTATTTTTCTTCCTCTGCCCAGTATTTTCGATTAACCCTAATCTCCGTCTATATTATTATCTTCAGTTGTATACGAGATTACTACAGAAAAAAAATATTACTCTCTCCTCTGCCATTAAAATATTCTTACAGAATTTTTCGAGCAGTTATTAATTTCGAAAGTGGAAATTTGCACTGATTTGTTGTGCGAAGCAAATCAGTTATTAATTTTAGAAAGACTGTTTTATCCTAGAGGCGGTGGCGGAAATACGAACTGGTTTTGCACCACCGACCAGATCGCCGAATCGTCTTCAAGAGAGCGACCTAGTCCGCGACTCAGCCATTGTTTCCCAACAATATAATACAAAACCATATAGAACAGCAAACATCCCTTCTATCCAATATTATCCCTTTTCACAACAGCAAACAACGTTCGCATGTTTGTTTATTATAAAAAGTTTATAACGGCAAAGTCTTTGCCATTATAAATTTATAACGGCAAAGACTCTGCCGTTATAACCTCCAACCTCTGTTCACTCAATCAGCCAAGAACTCATACAAAACTAGTCACGGATGACTGAATAAGCCATACCTGGTTGCTCCGTGGCTTGTTTAGTAACTGAACAAGCCAATGTTGGTTGTGCTCTTAATTCATCTCCATTTTTTTGCAGAAATTTGGGTTTTGGTTTTGATATGACTAATTTGAAGCCATCTTCATCCAACTGAGGAGGAGGCAGAATCGAAAATTGAACTCCTGTTGAATCATAAGGTCAGTTATAGTTAGAAGTAGATTGGGGAAGAATATCAAGGAATGGATTGGGAAATAAAAGTGTTGAAAACATGGTGCAAAAACAAAGGTCAACTCGAACATAAGCCCCATTACGTACTGTTGGACCATATGCATAGTTCTGCTTAATGTTCGGTTTATTAACGCACTAACCATCCATATACGTTCAACTGACAATAGCTTCTCAAAATGAATATTAACACTAACCTCATGCTTGATAATATAATAATATCTTAGAGATATTTGCTTAGTTCATACTTAAGATGTTTGGTTTATCAACCGTTATATATCTGCACATATATACATGATCGACAATAGTATTATATGGTGAGTAGTAACGCAAATTTCATGACTAACAATATTTTAGAAAAGCAGTCACTGATTCAGCATTCATGTAATTTACAAAACATTGTTTAACAGTCGAAATAACATGAGACCCTCTCTCCATAATTTATTCCTCATGTCCTTTCTTTTAATACTAAAAAAGGAGTTGAATAGTCAACATTAACCATGTTTTGATTAAATTCTCCTATTTGGTGTTTAGCATGCTTACGGTATAATTCAAGTGAAATAGTGTTTGGATTGAATACTCAATTACTAATGGGGGTATCACGCATTGTTATTTTTTTCATGTAAAGAAATGTTGTACACTGATTAGTGTTAGCAAAGCATAATGATATACTGTGTTCTTCACATATGCGCGAGTGTCAAGAAGGGGAAATGAATGAATTTATTAACCATGCTACAACAATTTTAATCATAAATTTATATTAATACCTTCACTATCTTTTTGGTCTGGCCTGAGAAGTCTACTTCCAGTTAATGCGCCTTGAAATAAACTATTTGAATAATTGTTTGAAAATTTAGGTTTGGAATACATTTAGGTAGCGTTTGATTTGTTAATTGGGCAGTTAATGTTCGCGTCTGCGTCTGACGCGTCCGACGCATCCCACACTTTTGCCCCTTCAAGCTTAACGGTTGGAATTATAGCTTTAACGTCTGACGCGGCTGACGCGTCAGACGCGACGTCGGACGCCAACAGAAAATTTTCAAAACGGCTATATTTTGCCAAGTTATAAATCCAACCTCTTCCCTTCACCAATTCACACCATTTCCTTCAACAATTCAAACTGCAAACTCATCAATTTTTCAACGACAATGGATGAAGTAAATCGTCCGAAAAACACATTTCGTCGTCCTCCGAAAGTATGGTCTTCGTTTGCAACTTCAGAGTTTCTTCGTGTAGCTGCTGAACATGCCCCCACGCAATATCAATTCTCACAAGTAAGGATAATCAAGATACGTTCATGATTCTTCCTGATGACGAAGCGAAAAGGCTGGTTGCGTTTTGAAATCGAGGTCCGCAAGCAAGCATTACGATACAGACAGTTTAAGATGAATCCCCCTCCGTATCCACCCCAGTACGCCCCCCAGTATCCACCACAGTAGCTTCTTTTCTATATTTAATAATTATGTAATTTGTATTCCGTAATTTGTATTCTACAATTTGTATTCTGCAAATGTATTTTTATTTCAGTAATTTGTATTCTGCAATTTGTATTCTGCGTTCTGCTATTCTGTTCAACAATAAACAAACTCCATTCACAAACAATTAAAAATAATATATACAAAAACAATAAAATAATAACTCTGCCCCTTCCAAAATGTCCCTTTCGTAAAAAAACACATTCCCCGTTCCCAATAATTCCCCTTCAAATGCTCCTTCCAAATGCCCCTTCCAAATGCCCCTTCCCGTTCAAAATCAAACGGACCTTACTGGTACTGTCAACTTAACTGTTTGAACCTTCGTTGTACTGACTTGCATATGCTGTTTATTAGTTATTATAGTTGTGTCCATATCCCACAAACTGTTATTGAATGGATAGTAGGTACATAAATAAAAATTAGGTTTCTAATAATTTTAAGACATATTGTGCGTTCAAACTAAAAAACAATGCACTACAGTAATATGTTAAAGAGAACGTGCTAATTTTTTTCACACTGTAAATTTTTGCATTGTTCTGAACTTTACCTCTTCAAATATTAAATATATTTTGGGGTATCTGTTTATAGGTTGTAAATTAATTTGTTGTCATATCTTATATATACGATAAAGCACCAAGTTTCCAAAAAAAATGTTGTCAATTAGGTAACTTTCAATCTAAAGTCAATAATTAACGTTACTTTGTAGATTTGAAACATGCAGAATTTAAACGCAGACTTTATATGCATAACAGAACAAGTAAAAGAAACATGGTCCGTCTAGGATATGTGAAAACAGATTGTAAACAGATTGCTTTAATCTTATCATTTAAAATCAAACATATCTACACAAAATTTAAGCTTTGAAATGCAATTTGCATGATCCAAACATATGTATATCGACGCAAATAATGTAAATATCTCTAAGATTAAGCTTAATAAATTTAACTACTCTCAGAGTTAGTACACGGTAATTTCATTCATGACATATAAAAATCAAATTCATGCACATGGTGGCCCTTAGAATATTGTTCAAAATAGCCTCTGCCTTCCACATCCATATTCCCAAAATAAAATAAAAAATCATCCCCCTTGTCTTACAAACATAATATCTCTTGCTTTCAAACCAAACACATTAAAGAAAGCTTCCAGAATCTCATTTATCCCTATGTAACATATAATTTTTTTTCTCTCTATTGAAAGGAAAATTACACTTGTAACAAAACATGATACTAAATCAATCCTCACATTATCTCATCTATATACGTTGTTTCACAGTTTGTTTTCAGTTAGTATTCACCCTTGGTTTTCAACAAGTATATATACAAAATAGAATATGGCATGCTCACCATTGGTTTTCAGCAAGTATTCACAGTTTGTACATTGTTTCATCGTTGTTTGCACTGTTTCTCTTACATTCGGTTAAACAATACTTATAAAAAAATCAACAATCATAAGAATGAACGGTAAAAATTATATGATAAAGCCTGTAGTACCTACAATGCCCTTCACGATTTTTGATCTGCGATTTGATGAAGTTCGACAACTGCACACAAGAGGAGATCAACTGGGCGACAATTGTGACAACCGCGCGCATGATGAGATCAACTGGAGCAACAAAAGTGATAACCGCGCGCGAGACGGGACTTGCAATTTCAGCGATTTTGGAATGAGATGTGGAAATGGCAAGAGCAATTTGGGAAGACCGATTTTTGTGAATGCGGCTGGGAAGGAAATCGGACAAATGATTTATTTTACTTCACAAAATTTAATTCCCACCTATATTTTCTTGAATAGCTTTAGCACGCGGTAACGTTTCGCTGAATAGCTTTGGAACCCTAAATTTTTGGCGTGTGTGCCAAGTCCTGGATGGAAGCGCTATTCCATATAACTATCTAACGTCCATTTTGTTGTAGTACCTCTTGTAAATTCCAAATGACATCTTTTTGTTCAAAAAGAAGAAAATGACATATCTACAATAATTAAGCCAAAACCCAACAGTTTTGAATAAAAATAGGTAAAATTACAATCTCATAATTTATCAATCATATCTTTCCAAATTAACATAATTTACCAATTCCATCTTTTTACCTAAATTCACATATTTTATATTTTCAACGCTGAACTAAAGATCTGAAATATAACTACAACTAATTTGTATTTAATGAGACTGGTTTCCAAATCTACAGTGTTATGCAATGTCTACAATACATTCTATAACAAAATTGCAATATATTACATGACATAACTGTAGGAATAAGTGTAAACTAATTTAAAAAATCCTATAATTCATTTTATGCACAACCACAATGTACAATTCATAAGTTCTAATACTTTTTATAACCAGATCTGATGGGTGTAAATCTAATTACAACAATTTATTAGATCTGATAGGCATAGGCATACAACATAGATCTAATTCAAACGAAGTAGATAAGTTATTACGACGGTAAATTGTAAATTTTTCACTCACCTTATAGCCTCCAAATTCAGTTGTTTTGAACCTTTAGGCTTACAATCCCCGAATTCTTATAAATCTACAATTTATCTAGAAAGGGGAAAATTCTATATCTGTAGAAATTTAAGAAAAAGGGAAGAGAGCGAAGAATATGATTTATAGTATCGCTTTGCATTTCTTTCCATTAGATCTGCTTGCCCTGTCAATTTAATATGATTTGGATTTGATTTGATAAGTATGAATATATTTTTATTTTAGGATTTAGGTTTAGTGAAAGAGAAAAATGACAGAGCTCCGTTGTCTCAGCAGATTTAAGTGGAAACAGAATGAGGGTCTTGTAACACCCCGTAAATCAGCTAATACTAATATTCACAAATGAAAGAATAATTAATTCCAAATATAAGAATATTGGGAAACGGGCTGCGCCATTGTGTTCGTCTCGGAAAAATACGCGAAATAGAGTCCGAGTTTTCGAAAATCGGAGTCCGTATGACCCAGATAAGGCCCAAAGAAGTTTTCAGAAATTTAAATTCAGATTTAAAAACCAAATTTTCAATTTTCAGAAGTGGCGGGAAAAATCCCGCCAGACCCAGGGGGTCGACCTGGGATCGACTGGGGAGTCGACCTCCCCCCCAGGTCGACTGGGAAGTCGACCCTAGGGTCGACCTGGGAGTCGACCTCCCTGGTCGAGCCCAGGTGACCTGGGTGCATCTGGTTGGGTTTTCGGGCTGTGTTTTGAGGGCTGGTCGAAATCTAATGGCTCTAATCTATTCTAGGGTTAATCTAATGGCTTAACTGCATCCTAACATCTATAAATAAGTGGGTAGGCTCTAACCCTAAATCACTTGAAAAATTGGAGAGCTACCGACATGCCGTTGCCATGGAGTTCAGCGTAGCCGTCACAAACTAAAGAAGAAGGAGAAAGCCTAGCCTACAACTAAATCTACTCAACAAACAAATTAAATCAAAGACTCTTTCTATTTCTCTTCTTTAGATTGTGAGTATGATGAATCTCACAATATTATTATAAAATAATTTGATTAAGTCATGAATGGATCACAAGAAAGTGATATGAATTGTTATGTATTTGTGAATTATGTTGTGGATCTCTTGTTATGCTATTATGTTATCATATATATGTTGTTATGTTGTAGTGATTATGTTGTAAATAATCCTATGCTATGTCATATGTGATTAATCTTGCTATGCTATGTTATAAATCATGTTATGCCATGTTGTAAATCATGCTATGCTATGTTGTAAATCATATCATGCTATGTTGCAAATTATGATATGCTATGTTGTAAATCTTATATATGTTGTAGATCTCATATTATCACATATGTTGAAATACTTATGTTATATGATAATGATGTCATGTTAAGTTGTGTTGAATCATACAAGTTGTAAAATCATGATGTTATTATTTATGCGAATTGGATCATGTTTAAAGTTTATGTTTTTTTTATATAATAGATCTTGATTATGGGAATTTTCCTATTGAGCTGGATCTTGAATATGGGAATTTGCCTATTGAGTTAGGTGTACCCATATACACGAATCTATGATTAAATGAAGTTTGATTTTTGGGAATTTGCCTATTGAGTTAGGTGTACCCATATAAAACCATATTGTTGATTCACACATGTCCTATACAAGTTTATGAAATTTGATCAAAATCATATTATGTGAATTATGAATAAGTTGACACCCTTAGATCCATGACATGTATAACCTTATGCAAGTTGTAATTTTGGATGTATGCAAGTTTCACCCCTTGTTATGATTTATTTAGTCACATATATATGTTGTTGTTGTGAATATTTTCTTTTATGCTATGAGTTAGACTAATCGGGTCTAGCATACATTTTGCGAATAAACGTTCAAACGTGGGGTAGGGGTAATATTAGGAAATTAATAAATTGGGGTGCAATTGATATGATTTTGCATGCCTTAAATGGATGTCCATAATTGAGTCAATTATGGACATTGCTAAATTTGGAATTAATTAATAATTCAAATAGGAAATTATTAAAATTGGGGAAAGTGGATTATTAATAATAATCAATGCTTAGGACACGAGGTTGGACCCGTTTGTGACGTAAACCTGCCCGGACCCGCCCGGCAAATCCAGTAGTCACAAATGTCGGCCCAATGTGAGAGGTCCTAGGCCCAAACTAAAGCATAACAGTTGTAAAGACACGAGGTTAGACTCTTTTATGGTGTAAGACTGCCCGGACCCGCCCAGCAAATCCAGCTGCCATAAATGCCAGTCTAATGTGAGAGGTCCTTGTGAGGTTATGGCCTTAATGAATTAAGAAATACTTAACCAGATAATCATGTAAGGTGGGACATGGGGGTTAAGTAAGTGCCTTGGGTGGCATGAGGAATCTAGTGGTTGCCTTTAGAGGCATTTTGAAATACGATTAGACTTAACCAAACACACATGTAAATGAAAATGACTAAGTGGGTTAAGTGGGATGGACTAATGGGGACAAGCTTAGGTGGAATGCTTGTGGTAAATAATGGGGGCCCATTTCAACCAGTATCCCAAAACGTATCTTTATGGGCTCGACCTAAGTCGAGGACGGGACACGCATACTGGGTCTGACTATAAGAGGCCAGAACAGGGAGCGGTGGCAACGCAAGTCCAACGGGTTTCATATGCATGTGTGGACCCGGGCTGGTAGGTAAGATGTTGTTGCATCGTGTAGGTATAAGCCGTGCATCTCCGTTATATCGGGTTGCCACTTTAGGGCAATGATACACCCCACTGTGGGGCCAGCACGGGTATCTACGAGTAGGGAGCCGATCGAAAAATGGAAAGTGGGGTACACCTAGTGGAGATAGGGGCAGGCGGCACCTATGTAGTCAGCTAGGAGTACGTAAAGCCATTAAGAAAGTTTCTAAGTGAAGCTAAGTGGGATCAGTCTTTAGGGTGACTAGTGTGGTGCAGTATAGTGTTTATCCTTTAGTATTTAGGAGCGCCTATAACGTTTCCTTTAGCGATTGTCTATGTCCTTAATCTGCTCTTTCATATACATTTCCTTGTTTTCCAGCTTATGCCTTAGCCCAGTTATTTTGATAATAGTATTGTAGAATTATCATACTCGCCAGACTTTATGTCTGACCCCCTCTTTTCCATCTTTTTTTTCTCCCTTCAGGTCCTCAGGTTGGGCCAAGTTCCAGTGGAGTCTGATTGGATTGCTTATCTCTTGGAAAGCTCGGACTGCTGAAGTAAAGTCCAGCTTGTTATCTTTCTTTTTAATGGCTATTTATGTAATGGGATTATGTACTTGTTTTATCAAGATAGATATTGTACTTGACTTTGATTATGGTGTTATGATGTAATCAAACATGTTTTGACTTCTGTTGCAATTGAAATAAAGTTTTTAAATTTCCAAGTACTATTTTATATCTGTCTTGTTGTAATTTTACTGTTCTATATTCACCTAAAACCTCCATAGAAGTTAATGCATTCCCTTTGTGAGTGACATTAATGGACGTGGGGTGTTACACGTGGTATCAGAGCATAAGGTTACCAGAACAGATAAAAATTTTAGAAAAATATTTTTCTAAAGTATTTTTGGAAGAAGTTCTTTCAAAAACATATTATTTAGAGAGAGTTTTATGAAAAACATAATCCCAAATAGCCATATCCTTATCTTTATCTTTCGAATTCTCCATTTTGAATCTTTCCTTTTTCGTTTCAGCATGGCTGAAGATCTTAATCTCCCAGAAGGTGTGACGATTCCAGGGTGGTTTAGGAGATATTTGGAGGCTACGGCCACCACTGCAGGCCCAGCAGATGCTCCTCCACCCCCAGTTGCACCCATTCCTCCTCCTCGTGTTGACACTTTTGCAAAGATGTGCAAGGAGTTTAAGGCTATGGGAGGAAAAACTTTTCAAGGGACTGAGACATTTGTGGAGGCCAGAGACTGGCTTAAGGAGACTGAGGAATTGTTGGATATCTTTGAAGTGGAAGATGGGAGGAAAGTCCGTTTAGCTGCTTGGTTAATGAAGGGAGAGGCCTCGTTTTGGTGGGAGGTCACTAACGGGGAACGTCCAGTTGATTCATGGGCGGATTTCAGACGAAGGTTTGAGGCAAAGTTTCTTTCAAGGGCAGAGGAGAATTTAAATATGGAAAAATTCCTGACATTAAAGCAAGGGAGCTTATCAGTGAAGGAATATGTCAATAAATTTAATCAGTTAGCAAGGTTTGGCTTGGAGTTGGTGAACACGCCAGAGAAGAAAGCTTTGAGGTTCGTTAGAGGCTTGAATGAACCATTGCAAGGGTTGGCTATGACCCACATCCCTATGGGAGCCACCTTTGAAAGGCTAGTAGAAATGGCACTTATGCATGAGGATAAGGTAGTTGAAAAGAAAGGGGATCAGAAGAAACCCCAACAGCAAAATAAGAAGGGTGGTAAAAACAATAATGGCAAAGGGAAGAAGAGATGCTTCAATTGTGGGACGCCTGGCCATCTCAGCAAAGATTGTAGAAAGAAAAAGAAGACTGGTTGTTTTCATTGTGGAGATGCGGGACATTTGGTGAAGGACTGCCCAAAGAAGGGGCAGAGGGCAGGGTCTACCTCGGGAGGACAGGTGCATGTTCTTATGGCACCAGGGCAGGCAAGGGGGCAAGTTCAGGCTACTGCGGCCCCACCGCTGCAAGAAAGAGGTAGAACAATTTCTGTTGAAAGCTTAGTTTTTCTGTTTGATCATCCTGTCCGTACCTTATTCGATTCTGGCGCATCTCATTCGTTTATCTCTGCATCATTAGTTGAATTACTGCACTTGAACACCAGTTTAGTAGAGGATCCCTTGGTTGTTTCAAATCCAATTGGGGGTTCGGCTCATTTGACCATGATATGTTTGGATTTGAAAATCTCTATACTTAGCGTTGAATTTAGATGTGATGCTTATGTATTGGGCTTCACGGGCTATGGGCTAATTTTAGGAATGGATTGGTTATCTAGAAATGGGGCCATTCTTGATTGTGAAAGGAGAGTAGTTAGGCTTGTGACTCGCCTTGGTAATGCTCTCGACATCTTTTGTAATCCCATAAATTCCGTTATGCTAAGTTATCTTGAATCGCTTGACGCGTCTGTAGAGAATCTGCGATCGGTAGAGGTGGTCCGGGAATATCCGGATGTGTTTGAGGAGGTGAAGGGCTTACCTCCAAAGCGGGAGATAGACTTTCGAATTTATCTTGTGGATAATGCTAAACCCGTATCTTTGCCAGTGCGCCACATGGCTCCTCGTGAAAGGAGGGAACTCAATAAGCAAGTGAAGGAGTTGCTTGAGAAGGGGTTCATAAGACGCAGTATATCGGAGTGGGGTGCTCCAGTAGTGTTTGCTACAAAGGCGGATGGGCCCCTTAGACTTTGTGTGGACTATAGAGAACTAAACAAGCTTACTAAAAAGAACCGACACCCACTGCCGAGGATTGACGATCTCTTTGATCAGTTAGTTGGCGCCTCAGTGTTTTCGCAGTTGGACTTAGCCACTGGCTTTCATCAACTGAGAGTGGCTGAGGATAGTATAGATAAGACTGCTTTTAGGACTCCTGACGAATTCTATGAATGGCTAGTGATGCCCTTTGGTTTGACAAACGCCCCCACATATTTTGTTGATTTGATGAGTAGGGTGTTTAGGGAGTACCTTAACAAATTCGTGGTAGTCTTTGTGGATGACATCTTAGTCTTTTCTAAGAATAAAGAAGAGCATGCCCTACATCTTAGGGAAGTGTTGGAAACCCTTCGAGCGCAAAACCTTAAGGCAAAATTTTCTAAGTGTCACTTCTGGAGGAAAGAAGTACGGTTCTTAGGGCACGTGGTTTCCAAGGAAGGGATAGCAGTGGATCCCGTAAAGGTGGTGGCCATCCAAGATTGGAAGGTCCCTAAAAATGTAACCAAAGTAAGAAGTTTCTTGGGGTTGGCTGGCTATTATAGGAAGTTTATCAAAGACTTCGCAAAAATATCAGCTCCATTAACACGGTTAACGAAGAAGAACCTGGTTTTTACGTGGGACGAAGATTGTGATGATGCGTTCCAACGTTTAAAGAGAGCCTTAACTTCAGCCCCAGTCTTAGTGCTGCCAAACGGGAATAAGCCGTTTACCGTCTATACTGATGCTTGTGGGACGGGACTTGGCGCGGTCCTCATGCAAGAGGGAAGAGTAATAGCCTATGGTGGAAGGCAGTTGAGGGTTCATGAAAAGAATTACCCTACGCATGACCTTGAGTTAGCCGCAATTGTTTTCGCTCTTAAGTCTTGGTGTCACTATCTTCTTGGTGAGAAATTCGAACTGTTCACTGACCACAAATCATTAAAATACTTATTCTCTCAGAAGGATTTGAATTTAAGGCAGCAACAGCGGATGGAATTCTTATCCTCCTACGATTTTGAAATAGCATATACCCCGGGCAAGGGTAACGTGGTAGCAGACGCCTTAAGTAGGAAAAGGTTGTCCTTGAGTCCGTTGTTTGTTGAACGACGAAGCTTAGAATTCATCTCCATGTTTGACTTTAGACCCTCCGTTGACCTAGTACCTGGTTTGTTAGCATCCTTGGAGGTTAGACCTACACTTCTAGGACGAGTTGGTGAGGCACAGCAAGACGACCCATAGTTGGTTGAGATAGTAGAAAAACTCAAAGGAGGGGAGTCGTCTAGCCATCTTCGTAGGTATACCCTAGACGATAAGGGTTAGTTACGAAGAGATAATAGACTTTGTGTACCACAACACGAAGACTTAAGGAAGGCCATTCTTGATGATGCTCATCGCTCAAAGATGACCATTCATCCCGGCGGAGACAAGATGTACAAAGATATGAAGCGAGTTTTCTTTTGGGCCGGTATGAAAAAGGATGTGGCCGAGTACGTCGCTAGATGCTTGGTGTGCCAACGAGTTAAAGCGGAACAAAAGAAACCCGGTGGGTTGCTTCACCCATTGGAAGTTCCACTATGGAAATGGGAAAGCGTCTCAATGGATTTTGTGGATGGATTACCAAGATCAAGGAAGGGTAATACGGGGATTTGGGTTATAGTAGATAGACTTACTAAGAGCGCCCATTTTATTCCCGTGAAAAGTAAGAGGACTGCTTCGTGGTTGGCTTCTGTATACATTAAAGAGATAGTTCGTTTGCACGGTATTCCTTCTAGTATAGTAAGCGACCGTGATCCCATCTTCACTAGCGAATTTTGGAAGAGTTTACAAGAGGCGGTAGGGACTCAGCTATGTTTGAGCACCGCATATCATCCTCAGACGGACGGCCAGACCGAGAGGGTGAATCGTACTCTAGAGGATCTTTTAAGGCTTTGTATCCTAGACTTTGGGGGTACATGGGAAGAGCACCTTCCGTTGGTAGAATTCGCATATAATAATAGCTTTCAGTCTAGTATTGGCATGGCACCTTTCGAAGCTCTTTATGGAAGGCCTTGCCGTTCGCCTACATGTTGGTGGGAATCTACCGATAAAATCCTACTTGGGTCGGATATGGTTAGGGAAACCTCGGAGAAGATTGATTTGATTCGAAGGAGGATGAAAGCAGCACAAGATAGGCAGAAATCGTATGCTAATAAGAGGAGGACAGATCTTGAGTTTGACATTGGGGACATGGTTTTTATCAAAATATCTCCATTACGGAATGTTGTTCGCTTTGGGTCCGTTGGGAAATTAGCGCCAAAGTTTGTAGGGCCGTTTCCTATAAAAGACAGGATTGGGAAGATGGCGTATAGGGTGGAGTTGCCTGAGAAACTTAGTGGAGTACACGACGTAGTCCATGTATCACATTTGAGGAAGTGTTTGCACAAGACCGCGGAGGTGGTAGAGCCGAGCTTGCTTAAAGAGGTGGAAATAGAGCATGATGCAACAATTAGACGAGCTCCTACATGCATTCTTGGGTCGGAGATCAAAAAGTTGAGGAATCGAGAGGTCAGACTAGTTAAAGTGCAATGGGGAGACGATGAGAGCAACGCTACTTGGGAGACAGAAGAGAAGATGCGTACGTTGTACCCTTTTCTTTTTGAGGGTATGTCTTTTAATTTCTCCTTTATCGCTTAGCTTATCTTATCTTTAGTATGTCCTCTCATTAGTATCTTTGACCTTTAGTTAGGATAATCCTATGGTTGAAACATGTGTTTGAGACATGTTATGTATGATGGATGCAAAATGGATGCAAGTGTTTGCTAGTGGTTGCTCGTGGATGCATATATACACACACTTTAGGCACTAGATCAGCTCAGTCACTACATATTGCATATTGCATAAATGAATGTATTTAGTATAATGGATGTATAATGGTTGTACCATCATATAGATGCTGCATTTGGTTGAATGGATGTGCACGCATATAGAAGTAGTATGTAAGCAATTAGGATCTTTTGCATACATAATGGATGCATGGCACTATCATGAATTGCATCAAGGAGGTCAACTGAATCAGTGGACCGCCTGATTTTGCATTAGATACGGACATATACACACACTATGCATTTAAACATAAAAGCATTAGAAGTCTATAAGGACAGTGGATGCCAGTGTTTGATGATTGAGTAGATGGTTGATTGGATGTTAGGTTGAACATTCTTCTTGACTTGAAGATTTCGGGGTCGAAATCCTTTATGGAGGGGAGAATGTAACACCCCGTAAATCAGTTAATACTAATATTCACAAATGAAAGAATAATTAATTCCAAATATATGAATATTGGGAAACGGGCTATGCCATTGTGTTCGTCTCGGAAAAATACGCGAAATAGAGTCCGAATTTTCGAAAATCGGAGTCCGTATGACCCAGATAAGGCCCAAAGAAGTTTTCAGAAATTTAAATTCAGATTTAAAAACAAAATTTTCAATTTTCAGAAGTGGCGGGAAAAATCCCGCCAGACCCAGGGGGTCGACCTGGGGGTTGACTGGGGAGTCGACCTCCCCCCCAGGTCGACTGGGGAGTCGACCCTAGGGTCGACCTGGGAGTCGACCTCCCTGGTCGAGCCCAGGTGACCTGGGTGCATCTGGTTGGGTTTTCGGGCTGTGTTTTGAGGGCTGGTCGAAATCTAATGGCTCTAATCTATTCTAGGGTTAATCTAATGGCTTAAATGCATCCTAACAACTATAAATAAGTGGGTAGGCTCTAACCCTAAATCACTTGAAAAATTGGAGAGCTACCGACATGCCGTTGCCATGGAGTTCAGCGTAGCCGTCACAAACTAAAGAAGAAGGAGAAAGCCTAGCCTACAACTAAATCTACTCAACAAACAAATTAAATCAAAGACTCTTTCTATTTCTCTTCTTTAGATTGTGAGTATGATGAATCTCACAATATTATTATAAAATAATTTGATTAAGTCATGAATGGATCACAAGAAAGTGATATGAATTGTTATGTATTTGTGAATTATGTTGTAAATCTCTTGTTATGCAATTATGTTATCATATATATGTTGTTATGTTGTAGTGATTATGTTGTAAATAATCCTATGCTATGTCATATGTGATTAATCATGCTATGCTATGTTATAAATCATGTTATGCCATGTTGTAAATCATGCTATGCTATGTTGTAAATCATATCATGCTATGTTGCAAATTATGATATGCTATGTTGTAAATCTTATATATGTTGTAGATCTCATATTATCACATACGTTGAAATACTTATGTTATATGATAATGATGTCATGTTAAGTTGTGTTGAATCATACAAGTTGTAAAATCATGATGTTATTATTTATGCGAATTGGATCATGTTTAAAGTTTATGTTTTTTTATATAATAGATCTTGATTATGGGAATTTGCCTATTGAGTTAGGTGTACCCATATACATGAATCTACAAATTAATTGGATCTTGAATATGGGAATTTGCCTATTGAGTTAGGTGTACCCATATACATGAATCTATGATTAAATGAAGTTTGATTTTTGGGAATTTGCCTATTGAGTTAGGTGTACCCATATAAAACCATATTGTTGATTCACACATGTCCTATACAAGTTTATGAAATTTGATCAAAATCATATTATGTGAATTATGAATAAGTTGACACCCTTAGATCCATGACATGTATAACCTTATGCAAGTTGTAATTTTGGATGTATGCAAGTTTCACCCCTTGTTATGATTTATTTAGTCACATATATATGTTGTTTTTGTGAATATTTTCTTTTATGCTATGAGTTAGACTAATCGGGTGTAGCATACATTTTGCGAATAAACGTTCAAACGTGGGGTAGGGGTAATATTAGGAAATTAATAAATTAGGGTGCAATTGATATGATTTTGCATGCCTTAAATGGATGTCCATAATTGAGCCAATTATGGACATTGCTAAATTTGGAATTAATTAATAATTCAAATAGGGAATTATTAAAATTGGGGAAAGTGGATTATTAATAATAATCAATGCTTAGGACACGAGGTTGGACCCGTTTGTGACGTAAACCTGCCCGGACCCGCCCGGCAAATCCAGTAGTCACAAATGTCGGCCCAATGTGAGAGGTCCTAGGCCCAAACTAAAGCATAACAGTTGTAAAGACACGAGGTTAGACTCTTTTATGGTGTAAGACTGCCCGGACCCGCCCGGCAAATCCAGCTGCCATAAATGCCAGTCTAATGTGAGAGGTCTTTATGAGGTTATGGCCTTAATGAATTAAGAAATACTTAACCAGATAATCATGTAAGGTGGGGCATGGGGGTTAAGTAGGTGCCTTGGGTGGCATGAGGAATCTAGTGGTTGCCTTTAGAGGCATTTTGAAATACGATTAGACTTAACCAAACACACATGTAAATGAAAATGACTAAGTGGGTTAAGTGGGATGGACTAATGGGGACAAGCTTAGGTGGAATGCTTGTGGTAAATAATGGGGGCCCATTTCAACCAGTATCCCAAAACGTATCTTTATGGGCTCGACCCAAGTCGAGGACGGGACACGCATACTGGGTCTGACTATAAGAGGCCAGAACAGGGAGCGGTGGCAACGCAAGTCCAACGGGTTTCATATGCGTGTGTGGACCCGGGCTGGTAGGTAAGACGTTGTTGCATCGTGTAGGTTTAAGCCGTGCATCTCCGTTATATCGGGTTGCCACTTTAGGGGAATGATACACCCCACTGTGGGGCCAGCACGGGTATCTACGAGTAGGGAGCCGATCGAAAAATGGAAAGTGGGGTACACCTAGTGGAGATAGGGGCAGGCAGCACCTACGCAGTCAGCTAGGAGTACGTAAAGCCATTAAGAAAGTTTCTAAGTGAAGCTAAGTGGGATCAATCTTTAGGGTGACTGGTGTGGTGCAGTATAGTGTTTATCCTTTAGTATTTAGGAGCGCCTATAACGTTTCCTTTAGCGATTGTCTATGTCCTTAATCTGCTCTTTCATAGACATTTCCTTGTTTTCCAGCTTATGCCTTAGCCCAGTTATTTTGATAATAGTATTGTAGAATTATCATACTCGCCAGACTTTATGTCTGACCCCCTCTTTTCCATCTTTTTTTTCTCCCTTCAGGTCCTCAGGTTGGGCCAAGTTCCAGTGGAGTCTGATTGGATTGCTTATCTCTTGGAAAGCTCGGACTGCTGAAGTAAAGTCCAGCTTGTTATCTTTCTTTTTAATGGCTATTTATGTAATGGGATTATGTACTTGTTTTATCAAGATAGATATTGTACTTGACTTTGATTATGGTGTTATGATGTAATCAAACATGTTTTGAGTTCTGCTGCAATTGAAATAAAGTTTTTAAATTTCCAAGTACTATTTTATATCTGTCTTGTTGTAATTTTACTGTTCTATATTCACCTAAAACCTCCATAGAAGTTAATGCATTCCCTTTGTGAGTGACATTAATGGACGTGGGGTGTTACAGGTCTACCTCTTTATTGATAGGGGTGGAAATGGCCTTGCACCATTGAATTCATTTTAAATAACATCTGTCTATTTGTTTTATAAAATATAACAAGAATCCCCTCAAAACCTAGTCGTCATTGGGTTGTGTAGGCGCAGAGCAATCGACGCCCTCCCTTAGAGCGGTCGACCTCCCTCTAGCAAATCAGCCCAGTGAGGGCCGATTATATTAGGTATTTACATATTAATTATACTTTCTATTTATTTCCGTTCGTTTTCCGTATTTCGTCCGTAACTTTTTCATACGGACTTCGTTCGGGAAACTCCAAACATGAAAGTTGACTAGAATTCCGAGATGAACGCAACTGTTAAATTTTTGTGGCAAAATTCCATCATTTGCAGAAATTCTTATTTTTGAGATTTTAATTAAATAACTATTTATTGTCAAAATTCTGGGTTGTTACAAGTCCGTTACTAATCAAAACTTCAAACAATAGTCATTTTATCGTTACAAACTCCTCCAGCTTGGCCAGTTATTTAAGTTAAACATAGCGCAAATATGAAGTGAATTCTATAATCGATATCAACAATTATAAAATGACATCTCTATTTCCTTTTGGTTAACAAGTTAGGTCATATAAGTGAAGAAGGTGCTTGGATTTCAAGTGCTAACTCTCTCTTTATTTTGAAAAATATTTACATTATTATTATTTACAAACACCTAACTAAAAAGACCAAGGTATACCACCCCTACACTGCATTATGACTTACGTGAGGGTTGGGACCGAGCTTGGCGGATTGTGCAAACCGACGCTGACTTTGTCAACAACATGTCGGTAATCCTTAGGTGTACAAATCATGAAATGAGACCACGTTATACCACCTATGAGAGTTGGGACAGAGCTTGGCGGATTTGCACACCAATTCTTGATTTACAAGCAATGTTGGATACCCTTGGATAAATACATATTTTTTTTCATTTTTTTTGGTTTTTTGTTTGTTTTTGTTTTTGTTTTGAAGAGAGAGAGTTAAGCGAGAATTTCTTAGTATAACTTCACTTAAAAGATCCAAAATGTCGCAAGTAGTCAAAATTAACCATTCTATTAATTGGATTACAATTCAGAAAACATTTCATATTCATCCCCTTCGAATCTCCAAGTATACCAATTATACTAAATTTGCTCATAATTCAAACTTTTCTTTCGTGATCCGTTAAGAGAAGCAAAATTCCAAACATTTTAATCGTACGACCAAAACCGTAAATTTACATCATCGTGCCCAGTTAAAAGTAAATTAAATGCATTATTTTATGATTTTTTTCTTTTTTTTTCTTTTTTTTGTGGAACGAAAAAAGAAAAGAAAAATCTATGCGAAATCAAAATAAATATGAAACTCCCCCCACACTTGATTTTGATTGTGTACACAAAGGCAACCCAAGTGGAAGGATAAAAGAAAGAAAAAAGGAAAAGGAAATTTAGAAAATATGTCCTATATTTACAAGAGAAAAGAATTATTTTTTACAGTATATCATAAAATATATTGACAAAATGTTAATGAAACGGTCTTCTAAAGACCGATTCATTGTCTCTTCAAGTATGAGAGACACAGTTTAAGCTTGGAAAACCAAATTGTAAAAGAATTCGAAGTTGAATGTGGATTTGGAAAAACAAATGTCGCTTTATTGAATATTGAATGAGTTGGTTTGTTTTCAATGGTTTTTGGGGTAGATTGAATAAATGGTTGAAATTCATGTTTACATTCACCAATTTGAATTTCAAATTTATCATTGAAAATTTGTTTAAAAATATTGATTTCAAAATCCAAGTGGTGATTCAAATCTACACTTTCACAATTCAACTCTTCTTTAAAAAGTCCAAAATATTCGTATTCATCAAATCGTCTTCCTTTGGTGAATTGTAAATAACTTCAATGCGTGTATTATTTCCAAAATCCAAAGTTGCTGTTTGAAGTTCGTTATTTTAAGAAAAAGGAAGATCGAATTCTAATTTTTGTTCCGCCCTCTCAAAAGAATTGAAATCTAACTTGTTTACCGTATTATTAACAACTTCTTTAAGATCGTCATTTTCAATTTCAAAATTTGTTATTTCAAAACCATCGATTGTTGTAAAAGGTGGATTAATGTTTGAATCGTCACACATTTAGATTTGATTTTGTTTCTCACGGAAATTCAAATAGGTTTCATACAACAAATCTTTGTAATTATCGTCAATTTCATTCATTTAGTCAACAAAATCAAATTTATAATTATTTATTTGAGAATTTTCAATTTGAATTTGTTGAGCACAAAAAATTTCAGTTTCACCACCATTGAAATTATTCCCATTGCCAAAATCATTTAAAAATTCATTTATATTTCCATTTTGAATTTGAGATTCATTTTGGAGTTCGAAATTGAATTAGAAAGGGTTATAATCAAAATCATTTGAATTTGCAACTGAATTGGAATTGAATTTGAATTTTGATTATTTTGAAGACTTTGACTTGAATTGTTGCACAAGTATGAAATATACCACTCATTCATTCTTTGAATTTCAAGTAAAAATTCAATACTTGCTTCCAAAGTTGAGGGTTGATCGTCATTTTGAAAATTTTGTTGTGCAAAATCAAAATTGTTTGTATAATAGTTGCTATTAAAATATCCATACGAATTTGGTGTGAAATTATACTGATTGTCACAACTACCGTAAAATCCATGGGAATAAGGAAATTCAGACATTTTTTTTTAATATTTTTTAAGAGAAAAGGAAATATTCACGAAGGAGTAGGAGTGAGCAATATTCGGTTCAAACCGAATTAACCGACCAAACCGGTTCATTTCGGTCGGTTTGGTTCGGTTATAAAACTAAATCGGCTTGAATTCAGTTTGTAATTTTTTTTTTTTGATTATCGGTTTAACCGAACTTTTAATTTATTATCTAATTTTATGGTATTGTAGTACTTTAAACAATTTGTTTGGTTATATAGCATAAAGATATTTGTTGCAAATAGATCAAATCTTATCACAAATATAAAATTTACTACATAAAATTTCTCCAAACATGAATTTATGTTTTACTTTGAGTGAATCCATCATTTGAATTGTAATACATCCATCAAGTTCGGTTAAATCGGTTACCGACCGAATTAACTGAAATTAATTCGGTTCGGTTTAGAAAATTTTCGGTTCCAATTCGGTTTGAGGTTTTTTACCTCCAAATAACCGAACCGACCGAACGCTCACCCCTACGAAGGAGAGATTTTTTTTTTGGATTTTTGATTATTAATTCTTTTTGGATTTTGAATTTTTTTAAACAAAATGCTTAAATAAAAAGGAAAAAGATTAATTACAAATGAGGATTTTTTTTAATGTGAAAAGGAAAACAAAAAACACAATTTACGAAAAGAAAATGTTTTATTTAGATTTTGAATTTTTAGTTGTTAGTTTTTTTTATATATGCATGAACCTAATGAAAATATATGAATGCAAATTACGTATTTACAATTTTTCTAAAATTATATAATGACGGTTAAATTAATTTCAACAAAAGATTTCTCAACCAGTTAACGGACAGGAGTTATCAGTGCACCAGGAATCACCCTAGCAATGCAGCCGAAGGTTTATGTACCTTCAGAGGAACAACCACTATAATATTTATGAATCACCGTTATATTTATAAATAGTTATTACTCTGCCGTAGTCTAGACATAGAGAAATAATTCGTTAGAAATAAACCAATTTGTCAAAATGATGGCCTTAGAAAATAAAAACAAAATAAGATGAACGCAAAACAAAAATTAAACGTGAATTGCCGATGCAACTACAAATGATTTTTTTTATTTTTGGATTTTTAAATTTTGTAAGTGCAAATGCAAGCAAACAACAATGCAAAGAACTAAAAACGGAGTTGAAAGCACAATACCAGAGCATGCAGAATTTATTAGCAATTTTTTTAGCGACAATTTATTTATTAGCAAGTAAGCAAATCCAAGCAAGCTATTCCTATCCTTTGTTTTCTGTAACCTGAAAACAATTGAAAATTATCCTTGTATTTTTTTTAAAGGAGGTAATGAGAACTAAAACGAACGAATATACACAAACTAGTTATAAAACCAAATAAAAACATTTTTTTTAACTCAAAAGATAAAGAGATTAAAAAACCAAAACCAAAGTTAACACAAAAATAATTCGCAAACACAAGCCCTACCTCACGCAATTCCCACACCTAATCCTGACCTGGTAATTTGGTTCTACACCCTTCCAATTTTAATAAATAGAACTCCTCTTTTAAAAGACACGAAATCGAAAAAAAATCAAAGGAAGAAGAGATGAAAAAACTTGTGAACCAAAAATTTAAGAATAAATTCCACCTAACAGAGAAATCGTGATTTTGAGAGGTTCTCGGTTTCGGTTTTGATTGACTCGTGGTTT
This sequence comes from Allium sativum, assembly GCA_030737875.1. NCBI lineage: Eukaryota > Viridiplantae > Streptophyta > Magnoliopsida > Asparagales > Amaryllidaceae > Allium > Allium sativum. The sequence continues at coordinate 3,954,563 of CM060915.1, forward strand.
CTGGTGAATCATGGGTTCAATTGTGTCGATGGCGGTTTGTTCGATTTGGAGTATTGCGGAATTATGGTTTTTGTGGTTGAGTTGTGTAGCGAAGGTTTGCGGTCAGCCAAGTAGTTAGCGAAGTGATCGTGAATAGGCAACAAAACCAGGGCGAGTTTGTTGGAGGATGGTGTGTAGTTGATTCTTGGGAAATGAAAGTTTCTGGTGAAAGTTCTTGTGGAAGTGCGGTCATTGTTTGCAGGCGAGGGTAGAGAGTGCTGATGACTTTGGTGGTTGAGTGGAGTATATGTTTCAGGCAGTGTATTACTGAAATGAGGTGATTTTGAGGTAAGTTGATGAATTTTGGGAAGTATTCGAGTGTAGAAGGAGTTCTGGGATAGAAGTGGCTTACTGTGTAGGGAAAAATGATAGTGAAGGTTGTAGCGGGATGAATTGAAATTGGATTGTGGTGACGTCAATGGTAAGCAGTAAGTTGAGGAGGCGACGAGGTGATGTCCTGTGGTGGTTTCGGGTTTGTAAGTGTATGGTAGTTTCTTATCGTGGTTTGTATGCTAAATGGAATATTGGGGTTGTTCAATGATGATGGAGTGTGTTGTGTGGCTGCCGTTGGAGTTTTGATTTGAGTGATTCCTGTAGTTAAGTGATGGTTTAATATGAAGTGTGGGTTTTGTAACGGAAGTTGATGGTAGGAAGTTACAAATGCCTGTAAAGGGAATTTGTGAGGGGTTGCAAAGAGTTTGTATGTGTTGAATGAAGAAGTGCAGTGAATTGGTGCTGGTCGTGGCTGTTTGAGTAAGAAGAGTGATTACTGCGAAGTGAGGTGGAATAGAGTTTATTTTGTGAAGAAGTGTTTGTGGAGAGAAGTATATTATGGTGCAGCTTGCTGATTGCGTGAATGTTGGGTATTGAAGAGGAGGTGATTGTTTTGATAGAATGTGGCTTGGCGGTTTACTGAATAATGAATGGAAATGGTTGTTCCTGCAGTTGAGCTACAGTTTGAAGGAGGATGACAGGGTTGTGATGTATGGATGGTGATTTGAAGTTAAACTTGAAGTGGTTACGTCGAATCTTGTTGTGACACCCCACGTCCGTTAATGTCACTCTTTAACAGAATGCAGTAAGTTTCGTGAAGCGTTATAGGTAAACAGAAACATCACAAGACAGATATAAAATAACAGGGGAATTTAAAACTTTATTAAAACATAAAACATCGTGGTCCAAAACCCAGTTACATTATAAGTCTGAAATACAGAAAACACATTACAATTTCTGTCTTATTACTAAAATCATCAGAGTATAGTAATATATAAAAAGCATAGCCTCCAAAATTAGCCATATCGAAGATGACAGGAAATCAAAGTCGTACATCTAAGCAGCTCCAAGCAGAATGAAAGAGAGAAATCTAATCAAGCCTGAGTATTCCCACCCTGAGAAACGGGAGGGGGGAGGAAGAGAGAGAAAAGGAAACAAAACAGGTCAGACATAAAGTCTGGTGAGTCCAGTTACTTTTAGCATATAAATAAGTAAAAGCATCATGACAAACATGTAAACTGGATGAGAGATAACAAAATCATAAAACAGGTATAGCAAACTAAGCAGGATACACTTAATAAACATGACAGGATATACTGCACTTCTCAAGTATTTTTCTCTGCACCAATACTAGTATAATAGAAACAAGATGATCCGAACAAGAACAAGATGGTAGACCTAGGTGTACATCTAGTGAGGGGATTTTTTCCTCATACAATAATAACAGGTAGCCCAACACAAATGAAAAATGTTACCCCCAACGATAATAACGAGCTCCTAAACAAGCAAGACTAGATGTACCCTCATTACTACCCAATCGATCGGCTCCCTATCCCGTAGACACCCTGTGCTGGCCACCCTACAGTAGGATGTATCACTTTATAAAGTGGCAACCCCTTTATTAATGAGATGCACAACCATCTACTGTTATCACAGCGTCTTGTTATCCCAACGCAAGAAGATTCATGCACGCATATGAATCCGATGGAGTGCACCGTCAACATCACCGCTTAAATGAACCTCTTGCAATCAACTCAGTAAGCATGCCCAGACCCCGACCTAGTTCTGGGTTCCCCATTTGATACCAAGATGGGTTGCTGACTGATACGGGTCCCACAAAACAGATGTTACAAGCTTCCCCTAGGTTTGCATCCCCACTACTTGGATTTTGACAGGTTATGCGTAACAGTTTAACAAGATCGTATAACCCCCACATGTAAAACAGGTTAAGTTTGTTAGGTTTATATATACACACACACACACACACCCTGCTCCCACATATTTAACAAGATTAACTTAAACCCCACTGATTCAAGCAAGTTTACTTAACCCCTACTCAATTTGACAGGTTCACGTAACCCCCCACAGGTTTAAACAGGTTAAGTATTACTTGTTAAAAAGTTATAATCATTCATCCATTTATGGTGTTTAATGGAGTAGAACTCTTACATTAAGTCTACCACTTATGGATGCTGGATATTCCGGGCGGTTCCGGGCAGACTTCTACCACAGGTCGGACTTAACCTCGTGTCTTAGCACCGTTACGTGTACACTTATGCACTCGACCCCTCACATTAGATTAACCACTTGTGGACGCTGGATTTGTCGGGCGGTTTCGGGCAGACTTATACCACAAGTGTAATCTAACCTCGTGTCTAAGTGCGGTTATAGTTTCTAATTACTGTAAATCTAGGCATGTTCATTATTAAACAATTTTTCATGTTTATCCAAGATTATGTCCCAAATCCCAGTCTGATTCATACAAGTTATGCCCCAAAGTAAAGTTTTTGATCAAGGTATAGATTATACCAAAATCCCGATCATGTTTTTCAATATAAGTTATGCCCCAAATTTGTCATTCCCAACCGTTCCCAATTTCATGCGCTCGCTTATTTCAGCGATGGGCCTAGGATCAAAGGTTGCCTGGCTATAAAAATAAAAAGGGAAGGAGGGAGTGAAGAGAACAGAAATAGGCATAAAGTCAAAAAAGGAATATGATGATTGAAATAGGCATACTAACAGAATAGGTAAATGGTGACATGATTAGGCATAATAATGGGACATGCATATGGTGATACTATCTGGAAAAATAATGATATACTGTGTTCTTCACATACGCGCGAATGTCAGGAAGGGGAAATGAATGAATTTATTAACCATGCTACAAAAAAAATTCTTAAATTTTTACTAATACCTTCACTACCTTTTTGGTCTTGCCTGAGAAGTCTACTTCCAGTTAATGCACCATGAAAGAATAATTGTTTGAAAATTTTGGTTTGGAATACATTTATTGGTACTGTCAACTTAAATGTTTGAACCTTCATTGTACTGAATTACATAGGGTGCATTCGCAACAATTATTTGGCAAGTTTGATTTTTCGGTGGTGTCCGACGCATCGGACGCCAATTGCTTTTCCCCCTTCCAGATGGGACGATTTCCGAACGTTGAAAATCAAGCCGTTGGCGTCCAATGCGTCGGCCGCATCGGACGCCAACGTCTTGATTTCCAACGTTCCTCTTCTCTCCCTATAAAACCATTACCTTCACCTACCTCAACATCCACACTATACATAGCCAATCCTCTTCTGTTTTCCTTACAACCGAATTCGAGCAACAATCGGGTTTTTAAAGTTTGGTGCTCATATTATTTTCCGTTATTCAACCTAGTTTTTTCATTATTTTTTTAAATTTATTTCTAATATATATTGTTTTTCATTTTTCAGTATGGCCAATCAAAAAAATGCACATCACTGGTCGTTTACTGCAACTCAGATTATTCTGCAATGTTCTGTTGAAGCATATGGTGCTTGTGGCAGCAACAAAAAAGGTGTTCATAAAGTCATTGCAGAAAGTTCAACGATGCCATACAAAACTATCCAGACATCGAACCGATTGACGAAAGCAAGATCTGAAACAAATATGATAGTCTTCGACGAGATCGGATGAAATGGGATGCACTGATGAACAAGACTGGCACAAGTTGGGATGCTTATAAGGGAACGGTCTCCGGAAGCGATAAATGGTGGGAAGATCGTGTTAAGGTCTGTAAATTTATTTTGTTACCATTTATTTATAGATAATTTCTTACAATTTATTTCTTTCTTACATTTAGGAATTTGGAACGAGTGTTATGAAATATAAGAAACGTCCACTAGAAAACTTGGAGATGACGCAACAATTATTCCGTGGGATGAGTGCAACTGGTCAATCATCGTACACTCCTGCTGCTACCGTACAACCGTCGCAGACTGGCATGCCGCCATCAACACCAAGCACGTTTGATAGAACATGGGCTTTCGATGGGTTTTTTAATCCATTGGATGAAATGCAAAATATTCATATTCTAAGTTTGGATTCGTAATCAAATCCTCCATTGCAACAAACTTCAATGAATCCACCAACTTATGAAGCTCCAATAATCCCTCCGTCAACCCAAAATCCAATGAATCCGCCTACTCAACCAACTCACGTCAAAATTTAAGACGACGACATGGTGAAAGTGACGATAAGATGGCTTTGCTCATTGACCTAATGCACGAGAGACAATCGAAAAAAATCTCGCATACATTCTGATAGTCTGAATACGGGTACTAGCGTGGAATCAACGGTAAGTTCTATAAATTATGCAAATACGGTAGCTTGCATGCAACGTCTTGGAGCAATGAATGAGTTTGATGTTGCAGAAGCACTATTATTTGTTTTAGACCCCAAAATAAATGATATGTTCACTGCTCTTCGGGATGAGATAGCGAAAAGTTGGTTGAGATCTGGGCTTGCAAACAAACGCCACACAAAAGAATACCAAACTTATCTGATAAATACCAACAAGTAGGAGGTTCATGTCATCGTGTTATTGTATTTCTGTCGTATTTATGTTTGTATTTTCTTTGTGTAAAGAAATGTAGTCGTTTTGTTTTTACAAAATTAGTATTTAATTAAATCAAAACAATTAATTTAACAATTAAATACCCCGCTCAGATACCACGCTCAAATACCCCGTTCGCGGCTAATGACACATTCCCCGTTCGCTACAGTACCACGCTCAAATACCCCGCTCAAATGCCACGCTCAAATACCCCGCTCGCATTGGTTAAGAATGCACCCGTATACTGTTTATTAGTTATTATAGTTGTGTCCATATACCACAAACTGTTATTGAATGGATAGTCGGTACATAAATAAAAATTAGGTTTCTAATTATTTTAAGGTATATATACTGTGCGTTCAAACTGAAAAACAATGCATTACCGTAACATGTTGAAGGGAACATGCTATTTTTTCCCACTATAAATTTTTGCATTGTTCTGAACTTTACCTCTTCAAATATTAAATATTTGTTGGGGTATCTGTTTATAGGTTGTAAAATAATTTGCTGTCATATTTCATATATACGATAAAGCACCAAGTTTCCAAAAAAATGTTGTCAATTAGATAACTTTCAATCTAAATTCAGTAATTAACGTTACTTTGCAGATTTGAAACAAGCATGATTTAAACGCAGACTTTATCATGCATAATAGAACAAGTAAAAGAAACATGGTCCGTCTAGGATATCTGAAAACAGATTACTTTAATCTTATCATTTAAAATCGAACATATCTACACAAAATGTAAGCTTTGAAATGCATTTTGCATGATCCAAACATATGTAAATCGACGCAAATAATGTAAATATCTCTAAGATTAAGCTTAACAAATTTAACTACTCTCTGAGTTTGTAACAGCCCGCATTTTACGTATCGGACGATCGTAAAATATTTTTATTTTATTCCCTGAGGGTTGGATCATTCTCATCTTTTGGTATGTTGCTTATGGGGATGTGTGACATGTCCATAATTTTTACCGATTTTGTTTGTGACCATTTTGCCCCTGTCAGTCTTGTACTGGGCATAACTTTTGACTCAGGTAGAATCAGAGGGTGAGACCTGTGTCATTGGAAAGGAATTGATGATTCCCTTTCCGTAGAGTGGTTACATTAAGGATTTGGTTCAGCGGTTTGGGAGAAATCGCTGTTTTAAGGTTTTTCAGTTGGCTGTTCAGGTTTTGGAAGGCTAATGGGCTGATTTGGAGAAGTCCCATTAGAGGGTGGGTGGAGACTATAAATAGGGGATAAGGGGTATGGAGAAAGGTTGGCATTTTCCATTCTCTTATGGGGAGGCTTTGATCTCCTTCTTCCTCTAACATCTTTCCACCATTAAAATTCCAAAATCCAAGGAGGGAAATCGAAGATCTACACCATAAGAGGCTAGATCTACATCGTCTCAAGGGCGAATTCATCGGATTGAAGAGTTTGATTCGAAGTGTTCGCTGTCCGGATTGCGTTTTCATTGCTTTTTCATAGATTTGGATAATTGGTGAGTGATTTACATCTCTCATTCGGATGCATGCAAGTATATGGGTCTTATGTTGTTAATTTCATCATTTCCATGTTATTTTCCTTAGATCTACACCATGCTAAGTTTATTTTACATGTGAATCACTTTAGGATCTGATCTAGATAATTTAAATGGTAAGTTTCATGTTATTTCATGAGTTTATGCAAGTTAGATCTATATTTGTGTTCATATGTTCAATTATCATGTTTTTGGGAAATTTATGTGTTTTGATGGAAATTGTTAGATTGGTGATATTGTTGGTTGCATAACATGTTTGTGGTTGCGTTTGGATGAATTGGATGAGCCGGTTTCGTCGAATTCGTCGTTTGGCGAAGTTTTGGTCGAAATCGAAGTCGAAATGGAGCTGTGCAGGTTTCTGGTCGGTTTTGGAGCTAGTCGGGTCGGTAGAGGCGGTCTGATGGCTCTGGTCGGTCCAGAAGGGTCTGGACTGAGGTGGTCGGTCACGTTATGGCTTGGGGAGCAAGTCAGGGAGCTGGTTGGTTGGAATGGAGGCATCGGGGTCGGTTTTGACTGGTCGTTCTGGAGCAATGCTGGTCGGTTTTGATTGGTCGTTCTGGAGCAATGCTGGTCGGTTTTGACTAGTGGTTCTGGAGCAATTCTGGTCGGTTTTGACTGGGTCTTGGAGCTGGTCGGTTTGATCGGTCCAGAAGGCTGAGGAGGGAGTCTGGTCGGCTCAAGAGGGTCCTGGTCGGTCCAGGAGGAGCAAAGGGAGGTCTGGTCGGTCCAGGGGGTCTGATCGGTCCAGAAGTACCGGAAGAGGTCTGGTCGGTCCAGAATGGGTCTGGTCGGCATTTCTAGTGGAAATTTCTGATCGGACACTTCTAGTGATGACGTAACTTCGAGGTGGTTCAAGTAGGAAGGCTCGAAGTGGCGAATGTGTTCGTTGATCAAGGTGGAACAACGAATGCGGTGACAACTCAAAGGTCGTGAGTTGGTGGATAATGGTTGCTTGAGAAGTTTGCTTAAGCTAAGAAAAGTCGTCAAGTTTGGATGACTAGAGATGCGGAGGCTGAGAAGTTATCATTGTCGTAAGTTCTAGCAGGCTCAAAGCAGGGGTACGATGGGTATCGTTGAAAGGCCCAAAAGACCAGTTGTAGGTCGAGTACCCTGGGTCTCGGGGAGAGGCCTAGCGTCAAGTTGGACATTGCCAAGGTCGGGCATATGGAGTTCATGCTAGAACTGGGGTTACCATTAGCCCTTGACATGTGGCAAGTTTGGCCGTCATACGATAATGATGATTTCGAAGCAGGATTGGCGGTGATAGCCAGAGTCGGTTATGGATGATTGTTTGTTCTGTTTGTACTATCTCACATAGATTATCCAAAGTAGAGGGAGATGTTCTTTGAGTGCTTAAGTGATATTGGTTTAGGCCTCTGGCGAGGGTACTTGAGGAATGTTAAACTCGATTAGGGTTCTCTGTGTGAGACTTATATAATCTGGATGTTATGTGTGTTCTCTATGATTGAATGGGTGTTCTGGTTTCTATGGATGAATGGTTGAAATGCTTGGTGTAAAGGCTATCACTGTCCGATGTGGGGAAGATAAGGTTGAGTTCTTCTCTGGTGATGTGGGTAGATAAGTTGTTCATTTACCCATTCTCATATGCTTTCTTGTTGAAGTTTGTTAGCTGTATTATCGCTCACTAAGACTATTGTCTGACTCAAGGTTTTATGTCTCCTCTTATTACCTTGGGCTGTTCATCCGGTTGTGGATGGGCAGACTAAGTAGCAGGTTACAGGTAATGGAGCTTAGTGATACGAGGAAGCTGAGCGATGACGAGCAGGATGCTGGCGTACCAGTTTTATTCTATCTAGTATTTCTGTTTCCGCTGTTTGAGTTGCTTGAGAGTTGTAGTGAGGCCTTATGTACAAACTTGGATATCAGTTGGATAATCTTTCTAGATGTTGAAAGAGTTTCAAAAGTTTGCTATATGATACCTCATTACTATCACCTGTTGTATATGTTCTATTATATTTTATCCTTGCGCTGTGAGTTCTACGACAGGTTTCGATGAGTTCACTTACTATGATGATCGTCCATAGCAGCCTGGCACGCCTTTCAGCGCATTATTCCTCTTGTTTAGTGCGGGGGTTATGGGCGGTCGTCACATTTGGTATCAGAGCTCTGGTCAACGATTTTGGCCAAAGTTCAAAGACGTAATTGCGTATGAGGGACGTATTTGTAGATTTCAGTTGGATGTTACTATATATATTAGCATATATAGTAGTAGCGGTTGTATTCTTTTAGCAGTTTTCTTGGAAGTGGCTAACTATTCTAAATTTCAGATTTAGAATGAGTAGACGACCATCAAGGCACGCTGCTAGGAGAGCTAATACTGGAGGGGGAAATGGTGGTGAGCCAGATTACCCGGCCATGTTTGAAGCCATGGCAGAAGCAATTATGCGAAGGGTAACCGCTCCAGTGGCGGCCACGGTAGATGTAGGGGTGCGAGTTCCTAGAATAGATTTTGCAAAGATGTGCAAGGACTTTATATCTCTAGGAGGGAAACCATTCAAGGGAACTGAACCAGCTGAAGAGGTTCAGAGGTGGATGGATTCATGTGTTCGAATCTTTGGAGACTTAGGTATTGAAGATGCAATGAAGAGAAAGCTTGCATCAAGGCAGCTGCAAAGCAGGGCCATGGAATGGTGGAATTCTGTTATACTCGAGACTCCGGAAGAGGAGATTTCATGGGAGCAATTCCAAGCTAAGTTTGAAGCAAAGATTATCTCCACTGCTCAAAAGTCAGTTCTCTTCAAGAAGTTCGTAGAGTTGAAGCAGAATGGCAGATCAGTTCTTGACTATATTTCTGATTTTGAGGCTTTGTCTAGATATGCTCGTTCATACATTGATACGCCCTATCAGAAGAACGAGAAGTTTGTCTTGGGTTTGGATGCACATATTGGGAAGCCACTTGTGGACCATCTTGATGATTCATTTGAAAAGATTGTGGAAAAAGCTATTCGCCATGAGAGCTTGTTTCCCAAGGAAGCAAATGTTGTCGCTGCAACCAAGGAAGCTCAGAAACCACAGCAGAGTGGTAATAAAAAGAGGAAGCAGCAACAACAGAAAGGAAAGGATGGCCAAAAGAAACCCAAGAGTGAGGCAGTTTGCTTTAACTGCCAACAGAAGGGACATTATTCGAATGAGTGTAAGAATCCCAAAACTGAGAAGAAGTGCTTCAAGTGTGGAAAGCCTGGGCATGAGAAGAAAGATTGTCCGGAATCAGCTAAGGGTAAGCAGATTGTTAAGGCATATGCTTTGGATGCTGTGCCATCTTCTTCAAGAGCTCCTACTGCAGAGGAGAAGGGAAAGGGTGTCATGGTGCAAGGTACTTTTTCCGTTAACGGTGTTTCAGTTCGAGTGTAGTTTGATACTGGAGCATCACATTCATTCATCTGCAATGAGCTTGTGTGTCGCTTGGGTTTGGAACCCGAGATTTGTGATAGACCATTGATCGTGACTAATCCAGTTGGGGGTTCGTCCAGTTTGTGCATGATTTGCCGTGGTCTAGTATTATCGAGTCATGGTTGCTCTTTTATGTGTGATTGCTTTGTTCTTAACTTCGTTGGGTATGGGATCATCTTAGGCATGGATTGGCTCAAGAAGTATGCGGCAAGGGTAAATTGCGAGAAGCTAGAGGTGAGGGTCGGGGATGTGGAAGGGCGATAGGTGTTGATTAGATGTAAGCGCGAAGACGGGGTCTTCGTGAGTTATCTATATTCGCTTGGGATTCCACAGGAAGACCTATCATCAGTGCTGATCGCTAATGAGTATGTAGATGTCTTTGACGAGGTCAAAGGGTTGCCGCCGCATCGCGAGATCGAGTTTAGGATCGATTTGGTCGAGGGTGCGAGACCAATTGTTATGCCACTTAGGCGGATGGCGCCTAAGGAACAGCGAGAGTTGGAGGTGCAAGTTAGAGACCTTTTGGGAAAAGGTTTCATTCAGAGGAGTGTTTCCGAGTGGGGTGCACCAGTCGTGTTTGCAACTAAAGCAGATGGCTCGTTAAGGTTGTGTGTGGACTATCGTGAGCTGAACAAGGTGACTAAGAAGAACAAGTATCCGTTGCCAAGGATTGATGACTTGTTCGATCAGCTTCACGAAGCCAAAGTGTTTTCTCAGATGGATTTGGCAACGGGATTTCACCAGTTGAGAGTAGCTAAGGATAGTGTGCCAAAGACTGCTTTTAGGACACCGTCCGGATTTTTCGAGTGGTTGGTGATGCCATTCGGGTTGACTAACGCGCCAGCGTATTTTGTGGATCTTATGAATAGAGTGTTCAGAGATCAGTTGAATAAGTTCGTGCTTGTGTTCGTGGATGATATACTGGTTTACTCCAGAAATGTGGAAGAACATAAGACGCACTTGAGAGTTGTGTTAGAGATCTTGCGAAAGCATCAGCTTAAAGCTAAGTTCTCAAAGTGTCACTTCTGGAAGGATGAAGTGAGGTTCTTAGGTCATGTTGTTTTTGGAAAAGGTATAGCGGTTGACCCCGCTAAAGTTACAGCAATCCAGGACTGGGATAGACCTAAGAATGCAACGGATGTTCGGAGTTTCCTTGGATTGGTTGGTTATTACCGAAGGTTTATCAAGGATTTCTCTAAGATGGCTGCACCATTAACAGGATTGACGAAGAAGAACCAAATGTTCGCATGGGATGCGAAGTGTGAACAAGCGTTCGAAATCTTGAAGGAGAGATTGACGAGTGCACCTGTGTTGACCATTCCAAGTGGGAATGAAGAGATGGTGGTATATACTGATGCATGTGGTACTGGACTTGGAGCAGTGCTAATGCAGAAGGATAAAGTAGTGGCTTACGCAAGTCGATAGCTAAAGCCACATGAGAGAAACTATCCAACTCATGATTTGGAGTTGGCAGCGATTGTGTTTGCTCTGAAGATGTGGAGACATTACCTGTTGGGAGTATGACTCGAGTTGTTTACGGATCACAAGTCGTTGAAGTATCTTTTCTCCCAAAAGGATTTGAATCTTCGGCAGCAACGATGGTTAGAGTTTCTGGCATCGTATGATTTTGGGATAGCCTATACTCCTGGTAAAGGCAATGCAGTTGCAGATGCATTGAGTCGAAGACACGCAAGTTTGGGAGCGATGTTTTCGGAATGGAAGGGCCTCGAGTATTTGGCAAGGTTCGATTTCAGGCCAAGGTGTGAGTTGGAACCTGAAATATTGGCAAGCTTGTCGATAAGGCCTACTCTTATCGAAAGGATTGGCGAGGGCCAAAAGAAAGATGCGAAGCTTGTCGAGTCCATTCAGAAACTGAAACCAGAGGATAAGGAGTTCGAGGTCGACCGAGAAGGCTGACTTCGAAAGCAAGGACGATTAGTTGTTCCTGATGTCGATGGATTGAGGGATGAGGTTCTGAGAGAATGTCATCACTCGAAGCTAACGATTCATCCCGGTGGTAATAAAATGTATCAGGACATGAAGCGAGTCTACTACTGGGAAGGGATGAAAAGAGATATTGGAAAATTCATTTCAAAGTGTATGAACTGTCAGTTAGTGAAAGCTGAACAGAAGAAGCCGAGTGGTTTACTTCAGCCATTAGAGGTTCCTACGTGGAAGTGGGAGCAGATATCGATGGATTTTATCGATGGACTACCTAGAACTAGGGCAGGGAATGAAGGGATTTGGGTCATTGTGGATCGTTTGACCAAAAGTGCGAGATTTATTCCTGTCAAGACGACTAGGACAGCGTCAAAATTGGCTGAGCTTTATGTGAAATGGATAGTTTGATTCCATGGTGTCCCAAAGAGTATAGTAAGTGACCAGGATCCATTGTTCACGAGTGGATTTTGGAAAAGTTTGCAAGAAGCTTTGGGAACCGAATTGTGCTTAAGTACGGCATATCATCCCCAAACTGATGGTCAGACCGAGAGAGTCAACCGAGTTTTAGAAGATCTCCTGAGGGCTTGTGTGATAGACTTCGGAGGATCATGGGAAGACCATCTGCGTCTGGTTGAGTTTGCGTATAATAATAGCTACCAGTCGAGTATTGGGATGACACCATACGAGGCGTTGTATGGAAGGCCGTGCAATTCTCCAGCTTGTTGGTTAGAAACTGGAGATAAGTTGGTACTTGGGCCCGAAATGATTAGAGAAACCTCGGGTTGTATCAAAATTGTTCGGCAACGAATGAAAGCGGCCCAAGATCGTCAAAAGAGTTACGCCGATAAGCGTCGTAAGGATTTAGAATTCGACGTAGGTGATATGGTTTTTGTGAAGATTTCACCGTTAAAGCATATGGTTCGATTCAGAAGTAAAGGGAAGTTGGCTCCTAGGTTTGTTGGACCATTTCCGATTATCGAGCGAATAGGAAAGCTCGCATATAGGTTGGAGTTACCCGAGAAGATGTCGAGTATGCATAATGTTTTCCATGTGTCGTTTCTACGGAAGTTTTTGCACGACTCGAATGTGGTGGTATCTCCAGAACAGTAAGAAGATTTAGAAGTCGAGACCGCAGTTGCGAAACCTCGTAGGCCACTTCGTGTTGTGGGAAATGATACGAAACAACTTAGGAGGAAGACGGTTAAGCTAGTCAAGGTACAATGGAGTGAAGATGGCGACGATTATACATGGGAGACGGAAGAGAGCATGAGGGCGACTCATCCAGAACTCTTCGTCGGTAGGACCCTTTGATATCGTATCTTCGTTGTGTCGTTGTATCTTGTTGTTGTGTGGTAGAATTCCGCGTGCTAGGATAAGGCTATGGATGCATGGCTTGATGGTTGCTAGTTTGGATGATAGAATTGGCTTCACATGGATGATAGGCATGCGGAATTGTTGTGGTTGCTTGGAATTTCGGGGGCGAAATTTTTAAGGGGGGGAGAATGTAACAGCCCGCATTTTACGTATCGGAAGATCGTAAAATATTTTTATTTTATTCCCTGAGGGTTGGATCATTCTCATCTTTTGGTATGTTGCTTATGGGGATGTGTGACATGTCCATAATTTTTACCGATTTTGTTTGTGACCATTTTGCCCCTGTCAGTCTTGTACTGGGCATAACTTTTGACTCAGGTCGAATCAGAGGGTGAGACCTGTGCCATTGGAAAGGAATTGATGATTCCCTTTCCGTAGAGTGGTTACATTAAGGATTTGGTTCAGCGGTTTGGGAGAAATCGCTGTTTTAAGGTTTTTCAGTTGGCTGTTCAGGTTTTGGAAGGCTAATGGGCTGATTTGGAGAAGTCCCATTAGAGGGTGGGTGGAGACTATAAATAGCGGGTAAGGGGTATGGAGAAAGGTTGGCATTTTCCATTCTCTTATGGGGAGGCTTTGATCTCCTTCTTCCTCTAACATCTTTCCACCATTAAAATTCCAAAATCCAAGGAGGGAAATCGAAGATCTACACCATAAGAGGCTAGATCTACATCGTCTCAAGGGCGAATTCATCGGATTGAAGAGTTTGATTCGAAGTGTTCACTGTCCGGATTGCGTTTTCATTGCTTTTGCGTAGATTTGGATAATTGGTGAGTGATTTACATCTCTCATTCGGATGCATGCAAGTATATGGGTCTTATGTTGTTAATTTCATCATTTCCATGTTATTTTCCTTAGATCTACACCATGCTAAGTTTATTTTACATGTGAATCACTTTAGGATCTGATCTAGATAATTTAAATGGTAAGTTTCATGTTATTTCATGAGTTTATGCAAGTTAGATCCATATTTGTGTTCATATGTTCAATTATCATGTTTTTGGGAAATTTATGTGTTTTGATGGAAATTGTTAGATTGGTGATATTGTTGGTTGCATAACATGTTTGTGGTTGCGTTTGGATGAATTGGATGAGCCGGTTTCGTCGAATTCGTCGTTTGGCGAAGTTTTGGTCGAAATCGAAGTCGAAATGGAGCTGTGCAGGTTTCTGGTCGGTTTTGGAGCTAGTCGGGTCGGTAGAGGCGGTCTGATGGCTCTGGTCGGTCCAGAAGGGTCTGGACTGAGGTGGTCGGTCACGTTATGGCTTGGGGAGCAAGTCAGGGAGCTGGTTGGTTGGAATGGAGGCATCGGGGTCGGTTTTGACTGGTCGTTTTGGAGCAATGCTGGTCGGTTTTGATTGGTCGTTCTGGAGCAATGCTGGTCGGTTTTGATTGGTCGTTCTAGAGCAATGCTGGTCGGTTTTGACTGGTGGTTCTGGAGCAATTCTGGTCGGTTTTGACTGGGTCTTGGAGCTGGTTGGTTTGATCGGTCCAGAAGGCTGAGGAGGGAGTCTGGTCGGCTCAGGAGGGTCCTGGTCGGTCCAGGAGGAGCAAAGGGAGGTCTGGTCGGTCCAGGGGGTCTGATCGGTCCAGAAGTACCGGAAGAGGTCTGGTCGGTCCAGAATGGGTCTGGTCGGCATTTCTAGTGGAAATTTCTGATCGGACACTTCTAGTGATGACGTAACTTCGAGGTGGTTCAAGTAGGAAGGCTCGAAGTGGCGAATGTGTTCGTTGATCAAGGTGGAACAACGAATGCGGTGACAACTCAAAGGTCGTGAGTTGGTGGATAATGGTTGCTTGAGAAGTTTGCTTAAGCTAAGAAAAGTCGTCAAGTTTGGATGACTAGAGATGCGGAGGCTGAGAAGTTATCATTGTCGTAAGTTCTAGCAGGCTCAAAGCAGGGGTACGATGGGTATCGTTGAAAGGCCCAAAAGACCAGTTGTAGGTCGAGTACCCTGGGTCTCGGGGAGAGGCCTAGCGTCAAGTTGGACATTGCCAAGGTCGGGCATATGGAGTTCATGCTAGAACTGGGGTTACCATTAGCCCTTGACATATGGCAAGTTTGGCCGTCATACGATAATGATGATTTCGAAGCAGGATTGGCGGTGATAGCCAGAGTCGGTTATGGATGATTGTTTGTTCTGTTTGTACTATCTCACATAGATTATCCAAAGTCGAGGGAGATGTTCTTTGAGTGCTTAAGTGATATTGGTTTAGGCCTCTGGCGAGGGTACTTGAGGAATGTTAAACTCGATTAGGGTTCTCTGTGTGAGACTTATATAATCTGGATGTTATGTGTGTTCTCTATGATTGAATGGGTGTTCTGGTTTCTATGGATGAATGGTTGAAATGCTTGGTGTAAAGGCTATCACTGTCCGATGTGGGGAAGATAAGGTTGAGTTCTTATCTGGTGATGTGGGTAGATAAGTTGTTCATTTACCCATTCTCATATGCTTTCTTGTTGAAGTTTGTTAGCTGTATTATCGCTCACTAAGACTATTGTCTGACTCAAGGTTTTATGTCTCCTCTTATTACCTTGGGCTGTTCATCCGGTTGTGGATGGGCAGACTAAGTAGCAGGTTACAGGTAATGGAGCTTAGTGATACGAGGAAGCTGAGCGATGACGAGCAGGAGGCTGGCGTACCAGTTTTATTCTATCTAGTATTTCTGTTTCCGCTGTTTGAGTTGCTTGAGAGTTGTAGTGAGGCCTTATGTAAAAACTTGGATATCAGTTGGATAATCTTTCTGGATGTTGAAAGAGTTTCAAAAGTTTGCTATATGATACCTCATTACTATCACCTGTTGTATATGTTCTATTATATTTTATCCTTGCGCTGTGAGTTCTACGACAGGTTTCGATGTGTTCACTTACTATTATGATCGTCCATAGCAGCCTGGCACGCCTTTCAGCGCATTATTCCTCTTGTTTAGTGCGGGGGTTATGGGCGGTCGTCACAGAGTTAGTACACAGTAATTTCATTCATGACATATAAAAATCAAATTCATGCACATGGTGTCCCTTAGAATATTGTTCAAAATAGCCTCTACCTTCTACATCCATATTCCCAAAATAAAATAAAATAAATCATCCCCATTGTCTTACAAACATAATATATCTTGCTTTCAGACCAAACACATTAAAGAAAGCTTCCAGAATCTCATTTATCCCTAATAACATACAATTTTTTTCTCTCTATTGAAAGGAAAATTACACTTGTAACAAAACATGATACTAAATCAATCCTCACATTATCTCATCTATATAGGTTGTTTCACGGCTTGTTTTCAGCCAGTATTCACCCTTGGTTTTCAAGAAGTATATATACAAAATAAAATATGGCATGCTCACCATTGGTTTTTAGAAAGTATTCACAGTTTGTACATTGTTTCATCGTTGTTTGCACTGTTTCTCTTACATTCAGTTAAACAGTACTTACAAAAAAAAAATCAAGAATCATAAGAATGAACAGTAAAAAATATATGATAAAGCCTGTAGTACCTACAGTGCCCTTCATGATTTTCGATCTACGATTTGGTGAAGTTCGACAACCGCATGCAAGAGGAGATCAACTGGAGCGACAATTGTGACAACCGCGCGAGTGAAGAGATCAACTGGAGCGACAAAAGTGATAACTGCGCGCGAGACGGGACTTGCAATTTCAGCGATTTTGGAATGAGATGTGGAAGTGGCAGGAGCAATTTGGGAAGACCGATTTTCGTGAATGCGGCTGGGAAAGAAATTGGACAAATGATTTATTTTACTTCACAAAATTTGATTCCCATCTATATTTTCTTGAATAGCTTTAGCAAGCAGTAATGTTTCGCCGAATAGCTTTGGAACCCTAAATTTTTGGCATGTGTGCCAGGTCCTAGATGGAAACGCTATTCCATATAGCTATCTAACGTCCAATTTGTTGTAGCACCTCTTGTAAATTCAAAATGACATCTTTTTGTTCAAAAAGAAGAAAATGGCATATCTACAATAATTAAGCCAAAACCCAACAATTTTGAATACAAATAGGTAAAATTACAATCTCATAATTTATCAGTCATATCTTTCCAAATTAACATAATTTACCAATTCCGTCTTTTTACCCAAGTTCACATATTTTATATTTTCAACACTGAACTAAAGATCTGAAATATAACTACAACTAATTTGTATTTAATGGGACTGGTTTCCAGATCTGTAGTGTTATGCAATGTCTACAATACATTCTATAACAAAATTGCAATATATTTCATGACATAACTGTAGGAATAAGTGTAAACTAATTTAAGAAATCCTACAATTCATTTTATGAAAAACCACAATGCACAATTCATAAGTTCTAATACTTTTTATGACCAGATCTGATGGGTGTCAATCTAATTACGACAATTTATTAGATCTGATAGGCGTAGGCATAAATCACAGATCTAATTCAAACGAAGTAGATAAGTTATTATAACGGTAAATTGTGAATTTTCCCCTCACCTTATAGCCTTTGAATTCAGTTGTTTTGAAGCTTTAGGCTTACAATCCCCATATTCTTATAAATCTACAATTTATCTAGAAAGGGGAAAATTCTATATCTGTTGAAATTTAAGAAAAAAGGGAAGAGAGCGAAGAATATGATTTGGAGTGTTGCTTTGCATTCCTTTCCATTAGATCTGCTTGCCCTGTCAATTTAATACGATTTGGATTTGATTGATAAGTATGAATATATTTTTATTTTATAATTTAGGTTTGGAGAAAGAGAAAAATGACAGAGCTCCGCTGTCTCTGCAGATTTAAGTGGAAAAAGAATGAGGGCCTACCCCTTTATTTATAGGGGTGGAAATGGCCTTGCACCATTGAATTCATTTTAAATAACATCCGTCCATTTATTTTATAAAATATAACAAGAATCCCCTCAAAACTTAGATGTCAATGGGTTGTGCAGGCGCAAAGCGATCGACACCCTCCCTTGGAGCGGTCGACCTCCCTCTAGCAAATCAGCCTAGTGAAGGTCGATTATATTAGGTATTTTATATTTTAATATACTATCTATTTATTTCCGTTGGTTTTCCGTATTTCGTCCGTAACTTTTTCATACGGACTCCGTTCGGGAAACTCCAAACATGAAAGTAAACCAGCATTCCGAGATGAACGCGACTGTTAAAGTTTTGCGGAAAAATCCCATCATTTGCAGAAATTCTTATTTTTGATATTCTAATTAAATAACTATCTATTGTCAAAATTCCGGGTTGTTACAAATCCATTACTAATCAAAACTTCAAACAATAGTCATTTTATTATTACAAACTCCTCCAGCTTGGCCAATTATTTTAGTTAAACATAGTGCAAATATGAAATGAATTCTATAAACGATATCAACAATCATAAAATGACATCTCTATTTCCTTTTGGTTAACAAGTTAGGTTAAATAAGTGAAGAAGGTGCTTGGATTTCAAGTGCTAACTCTCTCTTTATTTTGAAAAATATTTACATTATTATTATTTACAAACACCTAACTAAAAAGACCAAGGTATACCACCCCTACACTGCATTATGACTTACGTGAGGGTTGGGACAGAGCTTGGCGGATTATGCAAACCGACACTGATTTTGTCAACAACATGTCGGTAATCCTTAGGTGTCCAACTCATGAAATGAGACCAAGTTATACCACCTATGAGAGTTGGGACAGAGCTTGGCGGATTTGCACGCCAATTCTTGATTTACAAGCAATGTTGGATACCCTTGGATAAATATATTTTTTTTCATTTTTTTTTTTTTTTGGTTTTCTTTGTATTTTTTGTTTTGTTTTGAAGAGAGAGAGTTAAGCGAGAATATCTTAGCACAACTTCACTTAAAAGATCTAAAATGTCACAAGTAGTCAAAATCAACCATTCTATTAATTGGATTACAATTCAGAAAACATTTTATATTCATCACCTATGAATCTCCAAATATACTAAATTTGCTCATAATTCAAACTTTTCTTTCGTTATCCGTTAAGAGAAGCAAAATTCCAAACATTTTAATCGTACGACCAAAACTGTAAATTTACATCATCATGCCCAGTTAAAAGTAAATTAATTGTATTATTTTATGTTTTTTTTCTTTTTTTTTTGGAACGAAAAAAGAAAAGAAAAAAAAAATCTATGCGAAATCAAAATAAATATGAAACTCCTCCCATACTTGATTTTGATTGTGTCCACAAAGGCAACCCAAGTGGAAGGATAAAAGAAAGAAAAAAAGGAAAAGGAAATTTAGAAAATATGTCCTCTATTTACAAGAGAAAAGAAAAAAAATATTTACAGTATATCAAAAAAATATTGACAAAAAGTAAATGAAACGGTCTTCTAAAGACTGATTTATTTGTCTTTCCAAGTATGAGAGACACAGTTTAAGCTTGGAAAACCAAATTGTAAAAGAATTCGAAGTTGAATGTGGATTTGGAAAAACGAATGTCGCTTTATTGAATATCGAATGGGTTGGTTTGTTTTCAATGATTTTTGGGGTAAATTGAATAAATGGTTGAAATTCATGTTTACATCCACTAATTTAAATTTCAAATTTATCATTGAAAATTTGTTTAAAAATATTGATTTCAAAATCCAAATGGTGATTCAAATCTACACTTTCACAATTCAACTCATCTTCAAAAAGTCCAAAATATTCGTATTCATCAAATCGTCTTCCTTTGGTGAATTGTCAATAACTTCAATGCGTGTATTATTTTCAAAATCCAAAGTTGTTGTCCGAAATTCGTTATTTTAAGAAAAAGGAAGATCGAATTCTAATTTTTGTTCCGCCCTCTCAAAAGAATTGAAATCTAACTTATTTACCGTATTATTAACAACTTCGTTAAGATCGTCATTTTCAATTTCAAAAGTTGTTATTTCAAAATCATCGATTGTTGTAAAAGGTGGATTAATGTTTGAATCGTCACACATTTGGATTTGATTTTGTTTCTCATAGAAATTTAAATAGGTTTCATACAACAAATTATGTAATTATCGTCAATTTCATTCATTTAGTCAACAAAATCAAATTTATAATTATTTATTTGAGAATTTTCAATTTGAATTTGTTGAGCACAAAGAAATTCAGTTTCACCACCATTGAAATTATTCCCATTGCCAAAATCATTTAAAATTTCGTTCATATTTCCATTTTGAATTTGAGATTCATTTTGGAGTTCGAAATTTAATTGGAAAGGATTATAATCAAAATCATTTGAATTTGCAACTGAATTTGAATTTTGATTATTTTGAAAACTTTGACTTGAATTGTTGCACAAGTATGAAATATACCATTCATTCATTCTTTGAATTTCACGTAAAAAAGCAATACTTGCTTCCAAAGTTGAGGGTTGATCGTCATTTTGAAAATTTGTGCTGCAAAATCAAAATTGTTTGTATAATAGTTGCTATTAAAATATCCATACGAATTTGGTGTGAAATTATATTGATTTTCACAACTATCGTAAAATCCATAGGAATAAGAAAATTCAGACATTTGTTATTTTTTTTGAATATTTTTTAAGAGAAAAGGAAATATTCACGAAGGAGAGTTTTTTTTGGATTTTTGATTATTAATTCTTTTTGGATTTTGAATTTTTTTAAACAAAATGCTTAAATAAAAAGGAAAAAGATTAATTACAAATGAGGATTTTTTTTAATGTGAAAAGGAAAACAAAAAACATAATTTACGAAAAGAAAATGTTTTTTTTTTAGATTTTGAATTTTTAGTTTTTAGTTTTTTTTATATATGCATGAACCTAATGCAAATATATGAATGCAAATTACTTATTTACATTTTATCTATAATTATATAGTGACGGTTAAATTAATTTCAACAAAACATTTCTCAGCCAGTTAACGAACAGGAGTTATCAGTGCACCCGGAATCACCCTAGCAATGCAGCCGAAGGTTTAAGTACCTTCAGAGGAACAACCACTATAATATTTACGAATCACCGTTATATTTTTAAACAGTTATTACTCTGCCGTAGTCTAGACATTGAGAAACAATTCGTTAGAAATAAACCAATTTGTCAAAATGACTGCCTTAGAAAATAAAAACAAAATGAGATGAACGCAAAACAAAAATTAAACGTGAATTACCGACGCAACTACAAAGGATTTTTTATTTTATTTTTGGATTTTTAAATTTTATAAATGCAGATGCAAACAAACAACAACGCAAGGACTAAAAACGGAGTTGAGAGCACAATACCAGAGCATACAGAATTTATTAGCATTTTTTTAGCGACATTTTATTTATTTGCAAGCAAGCTATTCCTATCTTTTGATTTTTTGTAACCTGAAAACAGTCGAAAATTATCCTTGTATTTTTTTTAACGAAGGTAATGAGAACTAAAACGAACTTTTTTTAACGAAGGTAATGAGAACTAAAACGAACGAATATACACAAACTAGTTATAAAACCAAATAAAAACATTTTTTTAACTCAAAAGATAAAGAGATTAAAAAACCAAAACCAAAGTTAACACAAAAAGAATTCGCAAACACAAGCCCTACCTCACGCAATTCCCACACCAAATCCCGACCCAGTAATTTGGTCCTACACCCTTCCAATTTTAATAAATGGAACTCCTCTTTTTAAAGACAGGAAATCAAAAGAAAATCAAAGGAAGAAGAGATGAAAAAACATGTGAACAAAAAATTTAAGAATTAATTCCACCCAATAGAGAAATCGTCATTTTGAGAGGTTCTCGGTTTCGGTTTTGATTGACTCGTGGTTTCTGGTGAATCGTGGGTTCAATTGTGTCGATGGCGGTTTGTTTGATTTGGAGTATTGTGGAATTATGGTTTTTGTGGTTGAGTTGTGTAGCGAAGGTTTGCGGTCAGCCAAGTAGTTCGCGAAGTGATCGTGAATGGGCAATAGAACCAGGGCGAGTTTGTTGGAGGATGGTGTATTGTTGATTCTTGGGAAATGAAAGTTTCTGGTGAAAGTTCTTGCGAAAGTGCGGTGATTGTTTGCAGGCAAGGGTAGAGAGTGTTGATGAATTCGGTGGTAGAGTGTAGTATATGTTTCAGGCAGTGTATTACTGAAATGAAGTGATTTTGAGGTAAGTTGAAGAATTTTGGGAAGTATTCGAGTGTAGAAGGAGTTCTGGGATAGAAGGGGCTTACTGTGTAGGGAAAAATGATGGTAAAGGTTGTAGCGGGATGAACTGAAATGGGGTTATGGTGACGAAGTGACTATGGTAGGCAGTAAGTTGAGGAGGCGACTAGGTGATGTCCTATGGTGGTTTCGGGTTTGTAAGTATATGGTAGTTTCTTATCGTGGTTTGTATGTAAAATGGAATGTTGGGGTTATTCAATGATGGTGGAGTGTGGTGTGTGGCTGTCATTGGAGTTTTGGTTTGAGTGGTGTCTGTAGTTAATTGATGGTTTAATATGAAGTGTGGGTTTTATAATGGAAGTTGATGGTAGGAAGTTACAGATGCCTGCAAAGGGAATTCGTGAGGGGTTGCAAAGGGTTTGTATGTGTTGAATGGAGAAGTGCAGTGAATTGGTGCTGGTCGTGGCTGTTTGAGTAAGAGTGGTGATTACCGCGAAGTGAAGTGAAGTAGAGTTTGGTTTGTGAAGAAGTGTTTGTGGAGAGAAGTATAGTATGGTGCAGCTTGGTGATTGCGTGAATGTTGGGTATTGAAGAGGAGGTGGTTGTTTTGATAGAGTGTGGCTTGGTGGTTTACTGAATAATGAATGGAAATGGTTGTTCCAGCGGTTGAGCTATAGTTTGAAGGAGGATAACAGGGTTGTGATGTATGGATGGTGATTTGAAGTTGAAATTGAAGTGGTTAGGTTGAAGCTTGTTGTGACACCCCACGTCCGTTAATGTCACTCTTTATCGGAATGCATTAAGTTTCATGAAGTGTTATAGGTAAACAGAAACAAAAAAATCACTAGATAGATATAAAATAACAGCGGAATTTAAAACTTTATTAAAACAGAAAACATCGTGGTTCAAAACCCAGTTACATTATAAGTCTGAAATACAGAAAACCCATTACAATTTCTGTCTTGTTACTAAAATCATCAGAGTACAGTAATATATAAAAAGCATAGTCCCCGAAATATAGCCATATCGGAGATGACAGGGAATCAAAGTCGTACATCTAAGAAGCTCCAAGCAGAATGAAGGAGAGAATTCTAATCAAGCATGAGTATTCCCACCCTGAGAAACCGGGGGAGGGGGCGGGGAAGGAAGAGAGAGAAAAAGAAACAAAACAGGTCAGACATAAAGTCTGGCGAGTCTAGTTACTTTTAGCATATAAATAAGTAAAAGCATCTGTTGGCTAGTTTTTTGACCAAGCCATCAAGGTTCACACACAAGAAGAAAGTATGGAACTACATTCCTCAAAGATCGGATCGCACACGCGGATCGCGCCTTTCGGATCGCCAGCGCAGAGCACGACCCGATCCGTCCAAGGGAGCACGACTCGATCCGCCCAGGGAAGCACGACCCGATTCGCACCTATGTCACCACCTCACTCCGATCCGATCCTTTGTTACGTGGCGAAACTTCTGACTTGTTCAAACCACAAGCGGATCTTCAGCTATCCGAAATGCACGGATCTCGCGACACCTGTCCACAACTGTCATATTGACCAATTCCTCCTCAACGCTCGATCCGATTTTCTCGGGATCTGCACCACGTGTGACCGCGAACCGCCTAACAGAATCAGCTATAAATAGCCCAGAGACTGGCATTTTTCATGGGCTTTTTGGCAGTATTGAGCATTGATTCCACCATTGCTGTCATACCACTATTTCTCATTAGTTTTACTTCGAGATTACTGAGAGAAATCATAATTGTAAGAGTGAGTTTGAGAGAAATCATTGATTGTACTAGCATTCAAAGTATAATCGATAACATATAAAGTGGACGTAGGCTCGTTAACGCCGAACCACTATAAATTCTGTGTGTTTTCTGCTTGTTCTTCATTCTCCAGTTATAATTCTTTACGAATCCGAACAATTTGGGTGTTAGGTCTAAATTTTGATCTAACATTTTGGTGCTTTCACCGAGAATTGAATTCTCAGCCTACCGGATTGTTATTCTGCTATTTGGATTTGAAAGTCCGAAGAAAACAGTCCCAAAACTTCACTGTTCAGATTTCTGAAGATTCCAGCGACATCTGATATCATGGCTGGAAAGAAGTCTAAGGAAGTGCGAGCTTCGCAAGCGAATGAAGTCGCGAATGAAGTGGTTGGCGAAAGTGCACACGAGCAGGTCGTCGAGGGGACCGCGGATCGCGAGGACAGGGGGGCGACCCGAACCAATCAGGGTTCCACGATCCGACTTGAGGGAGGCGCTACGAACCGAGAAGCTGGAGGGGTTGTTACTCGATCCCGTGATAACGCCCTGAATCCTCCGCACACAATGACCACGAACCAACCCCAGGGGGGCGTACCGAATCACAGGCACCGATCTACCACGATCCGAAGTGATGACCAGATTACGACTCGACCTGGAAAGGAGCCTATGGCTCGCTCCTACCATCCTGGCCCCTCCGCTCGACCTGGCTCAAGCTCTTTGCGCATAAGAGAAAATGATGATGATCAATATGACCCTTCTGCTCCCGTTACTGAGGGAGATCTTTCTCGCTTTTCTGAAATGTGGGAGAGGCTGTTTGATGAATTGGCTGCTCAAAGGCAGGAGAGCTCCGTTCTGCGACAGAACTTGACTGCTATAGATAGAAGGCTCAATGATCTCGCAAGGCAAAGGACGCCCCCAGTCCGTCCGCTCACCCCAGAGTATTCTTCTTCGTTAGAGGAATCGCCAAGACCTCTGCGGCGACCATATGAGAGGCCTGAAAACATAGAGCAGCTTCGATTTGGAACCCTGCCATCACGGGAAGAAGAGGCATTGGGTGCAGGGCCCTCAAACCGCAATGTGAATGATCGCGCCGCAACTCCCAGAGCTCGAGGTGTGGACAACCCAGTTCAGAATAGACTACCCCAGCCCCTTCGCCGTACAAATGCTCATGGTAACAGGGGGCGGCGAAGCCCAATCCGAGCCCCGGATTTCGTGGTCGCTCCTGGAAGGGAGATTAGAGAATCCCACCGAGCAAGAAGCGCTGACCCCGAGCCTCCGCTGACCAGTGCAAATGTTGCAGCTATGATCCATCAAATTCTGGCAGATAGCCGTGGACAACGGAATGAAGATTGGGGAATTGACTGCAGTCACACCCCTTTCACTGATGACATTTTAGATGTGACATTCCCGAGGCGCTTCAACATGCCGCAGATGAACCGTTACATGGGTAGATCTGATCCCGTCCAACATCTGATGAGATATTCTTGGTCAATGACCGCTACCGCAGCTTCTGACGCTGTCAAGTGCAAAGCATTTCCCATATTCCTGGAGGATGTAGCATTATTATGGTTTACTCGCTTACCAGCAAGATCAATTTCCAGCTTCAGGGAGTTGAGTGAAAGGTTCATGGAACAGTTCCGCATCTATGCACAAAAGACGAAGAGTGTGATTGACTTGTTTCTTGTCAAGCAACGACCAGGCGAGAGTTTGAGGGTGTATCTAGACCGTTTCAACCTAGCCGCTACTGAAGTCAAAGATCCTCATGAGCCAACTGTTGTGGCAGCCCTAATTGATGGGGTAGATAAAGACACCGAATTTGGAAGATACCTGGCCGGCAAGCCACCTCATACTAGAGAATTATTCTACGAAAAAGCTAACGTGCACTTACGCCAGGAGGAAGTATATGCTAACCGAAAGGCAAAAACGGCCGATAAAGAGGAAATCCAGAGCAATGTCGCCATTAAGCAGACAGGAGACAGCTCGGGGAAGGTCGAGCTTAATGTCGGAAACCGGAACCAGGGTGGTCGTCAGTCAGGAAACAATGGTAATAACAGTAATGGCAACAACCGGAAGAGGAATCGAGGGAACGACTCCCAGAGAAGGACTCGTCCCAGGTCTTTTGAGAGTTATACGCCAATAAACGATACTTTGGAGAATATCTTCATGGATTCGTACAACGTCCTCCAAAATAAAAGGCCTCCTCCCAGAGAGTCGACGGAGAAAGAACGTGAAACGGGGAAGTTTTGTCTCTTCCATCAGATTCATGGTCATTCGACAAATGAATGCCATCACCTAAGAGATGTGGTCGAGAGGCTTCTCTGAGAAGGAAAATTGGATGAATACAGAGTGACACCCAAAGACAAGGGGCAAGCCGTACAGGCCCCAAATCAGAACCAGAATCAACCTGCTGTCAGGCCAACTGCTCAGCAAAAGGGAAAGGACCTTGTTATCAATACCATAATCGGAGGGCTTTATCTCGCCGAGCAGCACCTCGGGTAGGGGAGTGTAGCAACCCTGAGGACAACGTCCCGGTAAAGCAACAAAAGATGATGTCCGAGACGTCGTTTTCCGCGAACGAGAAAGCATTGAGTCCATGCTCCGACCGAAGATCCATTTGTAATCACAGTACCTATTGGCTCGGCCACTGTTCATAAAGTCTTGGTGGATAACGGGAGTTCCGTCAACATTCTTTTCAAAAAGACATTCGACCAGATGAATCTCGAGATAAAAGACTTGAAACCCTATGAGGGATGGATCCGTGGATTTAACGGAGCATCCACCGCTCCAATGGGTTATGTAAAGCTACCAGTTACACTTGGGGAAGGAGAACGCCAGAGAGTGAGAATTCTTCCCTTCGTGGTTTTGGGTATTGAATCACCCTATAATGCCTTCTTGGGCCGACCGGCCCTCACAAAGTTTAGAGCCTGTATAGCCCCCTGGTGCTTGTTATTGAAGTTTCCTACAGAAGCTGGTGTTGGTATTGTCAGAGGAGATCAGGTTGCCGCACGAGCATGTTATATTGCATAGCTAAAGCTACTCCGCAATGGAGGGGACATAGAAACCAAGGGCGCTTCTCCCCCCACAAGGGCGGAGACCTCATAGCAATTAAAGAGGATAACCATAGGAGAGTCGCCCAGAGAGTTTCCCGAGGATATAGATCCCAGAGAGGACAAAGAACCTGGGGGCAGAATGGCGACTCCCAACGAGACAACTGTGGATGTACCGATCGATGATAGTGACTCAGAGAAGGTCCTTAAGATTGGATCCCAGTTAAATCCGAATTTAGCTAAAGAACTGATGGATTTCTTGAAAGATAATTTGGATGTATTTGCTTGGACCCACGCAGACATGTGAGGGATATCCCCATCAATCATGAGCCATTCATTAAGCATTAACCCTAAGCATTCTCCGGTAAAACAAAAAAGGCGAATGCTGGGCCCAGAGATGTCCGTTGCCTTGAAAGAAGAAGTTGGAAAGCTAAAGAGTAATGGATTTATCAGAGACTCAATCTACCCAGACTGGATTTCAAATCCAGTTCTGGTAAAGAAGGCTAACGGGAAGTGGCGAACATGTATCGATTTCTCAGATTTGAATAAAGCCTGCCCGAAAGACAGTTTTCCGTTACACAGGATCGATCAGTTGGTGGACTCAACGGCGGGTCATGAACTTCTTTCCTTTATGGATGCTTATTCAGGATATAACCAGATTCCAATGCATATTCCAGATCAAGAACACACTAGCTTCATTACGGGTCTGGGATTATACTGCTACATGGTAATGCCCTTTGGCTTGAACAACGCAGCCGTGGCTAGTAAACAGAATGTTCTATAACCAGATTGGGAAAACAATGGAAGTATACGTCGACGACATGTTGGTTAAGTCCAGGCAATCCTCCAATCACACTACGGACTTGGCAGAGATGTTTGGCATTCTTCGAAAGTACGGGATGAAACTCAACCCAACAAAATGTTCATTCGGGGTCGCCTCCGGAAAATTCTTGGGATTCATCGTCAGTTCTCGTGGGATTGAGATTAATTCAGACCAGATCGCAGCAATCAGAGACATTCAGGAGCCTAGGCAGATTAAAGATGTGCAAAGCCTTGCAGGGAAAGTAGCCGCACTAAGAAGATTCATCTCCAGGGCTACGGACAAATGCATCCCATTCTTCTAATTGACAAAGCGAGGAAAACGCCACTTCAAATGGACGCCTGACTGCATAGAAGCGTTTCAGAACTTGCTAAGTCACCTAGATAAACCTCCGATATTATCTAAGCTGGTGGATCACGAGGACTTATTCGTGTACTTGGCAGTGTCGTCCCACGCGATCAGCTCAGCATTGGTGAGAGAAGAAGATAAAGTTCAAAGACCAGTGTATTACGTGAGCAAAAAATTGGCGGCGGCAGAGCGTAATTATCCAAGGATAGAAAAGTTGGCATACAGTTTGCTGATTGCCTCTAGAAAGCTTCGACATTATTTTCAGGCTCATCCCATTACCATGTACACTGATCATCCACTCAAGCAAGTTCTACAGAGACCAGAAGCGTCTGGAAGACTGCTCAAATGGAACATTGAGTTGAGTCAATTTGATTTGAACTTTTAGCCCCGGCGGTCGATACGGGGGCAAGTGATAGCCGATTTCATAGTAGAGTTTACTGTCCCGGAGGAAGATATAGCGAACGAAGAAGCTGACCCCTCAAAGTTACTTCTCGATCCCAGTGCCTGGAGATTGTATACTGATGGCGCTAGGAATGACAAGAGATCCGGCGCTGGAGTAGTGCTTGAAACTCCTGAGAAACGGCTGATATCCTATGCTATCCGGATGGAGTTTCACGCCACTAACAACGACGCCGAATATGAAGCCCTGATAGCCGGGTTAAGGATCGCAAAGGAGTTGGAAGTCGCAAAGCTGGACATATTTTGCGACTCCAAGTTAGTTGTAAACCAGGTCACTGGAAAATTCCAAGCCAAAAGCCCAAGATTGATTTTATACTTGGAGAAAGTGAAGGAGTTGCTGAACGGCTTCGATCACTACAACATATCTCATATTCCGCGGTCATAGAATCAACAGGCGGATAAGTTGGCAAAGATGGCTAGTTTCGACGATCATGAAGAGACCGGGCTAGCCCCAGTTGAAGTACTTCGGTCTCCTAGTATAGATCAGATGGAAATTGATCCGGTACTACAGACGGAACCAGAAAGGGAGTCATGGATGACCCCTCTAAAGAATTTCTTGATGAAAGGAACGCTTCCGACCAAGAAAAGCGAGAGGCGTAAAGTAATTCGTAAAGCTGCCCGATACGTTCTGCAAGGCGGAGTTCTTTACAGACAGGGATTTTCGATGCCCCTTCTCCGGTGTATAGCTCATGACGACATCAAGCGTGTGCTGCAGGAGGTACATGAAGGTGAATGCGGCGATCACGCTGGAGGGCAAACATTGGCCAAAAAGGTATTGCGGCATGGTTATTTCTGGCCTACCATAAACAAAGATGCGGCAAAGTACGCACGACAGTGTGATGCATGCCAAAGATTTTCAAAGATACCTAGGGCACCTCCTAGTCAGTTAAAAACGATGACAAGCCCATGGCCTTTCGCTATGTGGGGAATTGAAATCATCGGAAGTCTCCCCATAGCTAAGGGCAGAGCGAAGTTCGCTATTGTAGCTGTAGACTATTTCACTAAGCGGGTCGAGGCTGAGCCATTGACTACAATCACAACCAAACGAGTGATCAACTTCGTCGTTAGGAACATCATCTGTCGATTTGGGATTCCAAAGATTGTTATAACTGACAACGGAACTCAGTTCGATAGCACTGAATTCAGAGACTTCTGCCAGAAATACCACATTGAGAAACGGTACACCTCTGTGGCGCATCCGCAGTCGAACGGACAGGTCGAAGCGGCGAATAAAGTGATTAAGTCTATTTTGAAAAGAAGACTGAAACGGGCTAGAGCCATGTGGGTTGATGAATTACCCTTAGCACTATGGGCCTACAGGACAACGTATAAATCGGCAACAGGACATACCCCCTTCTCCCTTGCTTTTGGAGCAGAAGCAGACATCCCGGTTGAAATAAAAGTACCTTCTCACCGAGTGACTTATTACGATCCGATGACTAATAACGAATCGCTCCTTGAATCCCTGGATATGATCAAAGAAAAGAGGGATGAAGCAGACCTGCGTGCCTTGAGATGCAAGCAACAGGTCGCCCGATACTACAACAAAAAGGTTCGAGCCCGAACCTTTGAACCCGGAGACTTGGTTCTGAAGCGTGTCTTTCCAGCCCCAACTCATATGGGTGCGAAGTGGGAAGGACCGTACTCCATTCTTTGCAAGCTTGATAACGGAACCTTCAAGATAGCAATCGTAGATGGAAAGGAAATCCCCAGAGTGTGGAATGCCCAACATTTACGGCCGTATCTAACGTAAAGATGTCAGATCTGTTCTTTTGCTTTATTAAGGACCATGTACAAGGCACAACTTGCCTAGAATAGTCCGATTTCTTAAGCAAAAAATTATAAAGTGGACGTAGTTCATGATTCGACCGAACCACTATAAAAATATTGTGTGTCATTTACTTTTGTTGCACTATTATTTATCTGCCTTTCTGTTTTATGGAGATTGATGTGAACCATGCAACGATCACAGGAGTGTATAATTATAGGTGCCTTCCATCAGAATGGAATGCAATCACCAGTCAAAACACTGAGGGTGCGATAAAGTAAATCATATCATTGATAGCGCTCTAACTCTCCAGAGCCGAGAGAGAGCATAACGGACATGAAGGTGATGTCCGTAAATCATGGCGGTGTACCATGATCGGAACCGCCTTGACGGTACTCTAACCTCGGCGACTGCCAGGAGAGTATAAAAGCGTCTCCGATTGAGCGCTGAGAAAGAGCTCCTACCCCGCTGAAGGATCAAGGAGCGATTGAACTGCTGAGCTCGAACTCTAACTCTCCAGAGCAGAGAGAGTATAAAAGCGCCTCCGATTGAGCGCTGAGAAAGAGCTCCTACCCTGCTGAAGGATCCGGGAGTGACTGAACTGCTGAATTCGAACTCTAACCTCGGCAATCGCCAGGTTAGTATAAAAGAGTTTATGATTAAGCGCTGAGAAAGGTGCCGGAAACTCAGCACCACAAGTACAGTTATCTTACTAAATTTTCTAAGTCCCCCATATTCAGAAATAGGGGGGAACATGCATACAACACTAATCAATCCTTAATAAGCCTTGGTTAGGCGCTACGTTAACGAGTGATTGGGGGCATATACATATACACATGAACCTTGATGCAGCACAGAAATTTTTAAATTTTTGTTTCTGTTGCTTGACTGATTTGTAGTTATAATCAGATGATCTATGACTAAGCATGAAAAGTTTATTAAATGCAAGTACACGATGATGCAAAAGAGATAAACCTTCATTTATAAACTACAAGCCTACAAAGTGAAAAACAACCTAAAACAAAAGTGAGGGCCAGTCTCACAATTACATTTCATGGCCAGTGGGAAGCCTAAAGACAAAATATAGACAAGCGGCAATATCCTATTTACGCTTGGACTTCTTCTCCTGCTTCTGCTTCTCCAGCTTCGCCTTGTCAGTGTCGGATTGATCACCCTTCTTTCTTTTCCTTTTGTCTATAAGAGGAACGTCCGACTCATCAGAAGACTCCTCCTCCTCCTCCTTCTTTCTCTTTCTTTTATCAGTAAAGGAAGCTGGGAAATCATCAGGGTTCGCAAAATGAAGTTGTTTGGTGATGGATTTGGGCTGGAGTTTCAGAAGCATCCCAGTTTTTGGGTCAAACTCTGTGACGGCCCGCCCCGCACCAACCGACATTTACTCCAATCGTGCGCTGTACACATGTCCAGTTAGCACGGAACGGTCGCCAGAAGAAAAAGAAAGAAGAGAATGGACTAATCAAGGAACCTGTAATATGTCTCATAGCGCATAGAACAAAATATAATAATAACATACTTGACATAAAACAGAAGAGACAGTGCATAAGCTAAAAACCAGAACTGAGCATCATAGCAGCGGAAATCCAAAATATAGCTTATTACAACTTTTCAAACTGTCTCAAAGCAAAAGCAAGATAAATGAGGTACACTACTAATGCCCAAGTAGCGACCACCAACGACACAGGGAGAATATCTATATATCATACGTGGAAGCCTCCTGCTCGCCTCCGAATCAGCTACTCGCGCATCACCAGCTAACCATAACCTGTCTCTAGTCTGCTCGTGTGAGCACCCAGAGTAATAAGAAGAGACATAAAACTCTGGGTCAGACATAAAGCCTGGTATGAGCGATAAGCATCAAAACATAACAATAACAGGTATAATCCAATCATACCTGAACCTGGACCTGCAACCAAAGAGTTAGCACTACATACTGTACAACACTCTAAGGTGCCCTTTCAAATGGTGTAAAGATAACGGGGGTGGGGGTGTGCATGTCATAGTGATGTCAAACAATCAAACATAGCAAGCATCCTCACATCTCTCACTCAGTGCGTAAAGCATACGATATCCACTACTTTGGTCACCCAATACTTTGGGTCATGACGGAATCCAATCCCGTGTAACTATCACTACAAGCCCACTATCCATCTCTCAGTGGTGGACCAAAGTTATGAATACCGATAACCCCTTTGCACACGTCCCGCATCAAAGCCCAACCATGAAGTGAACTCATTGGTTCCCAACTGGGTCCGGGATCCTGAGCACTAACTTCCATTTGGACTACCTTTGCATCTCGGGTTTTAGTCATCATCTTCATCCGGATCGGTCTTCATTCAGTTCGCTTCGCTTCAGGTCGTGGTCTTCCTTCAGGTTCGGATCGTGCTCCGCCCTCCAACGGTTCGGGTCGCACCACCCTGGTTCGGTTCGCAGTCACTAGCTCGTGGTCACCCTCTGTTTCGGATCGTGCGCTCCCCTCCAGATCGATTCGTGACAAGCTCCTTCAGCTCGGATCGTGGTCATCTGCATACGGTTCGGATCGTGGTATGATCTCCAGGTCGGATCGTGACCAGCTTCGGATCGCGACTCGTGGATGCATCGGATCGGGTTCCATCTCCACACGAATCGGGTCGTAGTGCTCGTTCGCGATCCGGATCGAAGTACTTCAGTTTGGGCACGGCGCTTCATCGAGTCGTCTCGTGGGTCTAACCACGATCGGGTCGGGTCGTAGGAGGAATAAGCGATCCGATCCGGGTCAACTTCCAGCGACGGTTTACACGCCTCTCGACGGCGTTTTCGACCATTCTAACTATTGAAATCAGTCACAAAGCACATCATACAGTCATAGCAACATGCATAAACATCCACAAACAGCAAAACAACAATATGATACGTCAAAACGGATCAAACATACCCAAAAATCCATATTTCCCTCTTAAGCATGTTTAAGCAAATGTAACGATAGGATTAGCAAAACTTATCCAAATTAGCCAAATTTTCTAACAGAGGCCTAAAACAATATTTCATAATTTCTGAATATTTTTCCAGATTTTTAACATGCATAAATTCGCTAATTATCACTAATTACCCCTTAATCCCCCAAATTCCGGGATTTGCAAAATTAGTCGAAATTAACCCAAATTCATATCAGAGGCATAAAATGGTGTTTTAGAATTTTAGGAATTTTTCTAGAATTTTCTGAGCCATAATTTCGCTAATCTTCGCTAATTACCATAATTAGCCGTAATTAGTGAAAAACAATGCAAATCACTCACCTTTGCCACAAATTAAACTATAGATCTGAAATGTTCTCTGATTTGGATCCAATCCCTATGTGTTCCAGCAGCTCTATCCCAAATTTGACGTTGATTTGCCTTGATTTGATGTAGATTAGGCCAAAACTTGATTAGGAAGTGATTAGAAGGTGATTTGGGATGATTTTAGAGGATGGAGGCCATGACTAGGGTGAAGGAAAGCAAGTGGCGGCTGGAAAAATGAGGAAGAAACCGAAATTCTAACCCTATCAGCCCTTATATACCCCTAAACCCGAAATCCCCCATTGGGCCTAGTTGCTAATCACCCGCTTTGGCCCAATTAAGCTGTTTTTCCACTTCTGAACCTTAATTCAGCCATATCTCCCAAACGGTAAGTCCGTTTGGCTATTGTGACCACTCTACGGAAAGAGAAACCATCATTCGAATCCAATGGAAGTGGTTTCAGGTCAAAATTCCTTTCCAGTCAAAAGTTATGGCCAAAACAGTACCAACTAGGGGCAAAACGGTCATTTAAAAATCGACAAAAATCATGAACATGGGAAATGACCCCAATAGTCGTCTCCCAAAGTTACATGACCATACGACTTCATATGTGAAAGAAATAAATATTCTACGATCCCATGATGCGTAGAATACGGGTCGTTACACTCTTCCCCCCTTAAGAAATTTCGCCCCCGAAATTCCCTAACCAAAACACAAAAAGGGTTCCGCATGCCTATCAACCATAAACAACAATCAACATGCAAAACCAGTCTATCCTAGCATGCGGTTTACTAACAGGGAAGAAACTATCACTACCAAAACCATACCAGGCAAAGAGTTCTGGATACTTCTTCCTTATATCCTCCTCTGTTTCCCAAGTACAGTCTTTTTCATTCTTACCCCACTGGACTTTGACTAGTTTCACCGCCTTCCTTCGAAGCTGCTTCGTATCGTTCCCAACAATACGCATAGACTTGCGGTTCTCAACCGCCTCGGGTTCAACCTCGATATCGTCCAACTGATCTGGTGAAATAGCCACATTAGGGTCTTGCACAAACTTCCTTAACTGGGAAACATGAAATACGTTGTGAACTCCCGCCATCTTGTCAGGTAGCTCTACCTCATACGCCAAATTCCCAACTTGCTCGAGGACTGGGAATGGGCCAACAAATCTTGGTGCTAACCTACCTCTCCAACCAATCCGAATCACATTCTCTATGGAGAGATCTCGACAACCACCAAGTCATTAATGAAGGATTCCAAATCTCTTCATCTCTTTTCGAGATAAGCCTTCTGCCTATCTTTATCCCTTCCCAGTAGTATATCTACTCTATGTCTCAATACATCTTGTTACCACTGGGACGTATAGTCAATCTCGAGTGATGATATGCTCTAAGCACTTCACCTCTCCGTCCATCTACGTTGGGTACAACTAGTCCCTTATTCTTTCGAAGCCACCCTTCTCGATCAAATCCTTACCTAATCATTCTCTTTCCATCTATACCCATCTCTACCCTAGAGATGGTTCCCAATAGATTAGGATCGTCCTTCTAACTGGAAACAATCCACTCAATCAAAATCGATCTAATCGTCAAGCTTACTAGCGTTTCTGAATCCAATTCAGTCTTGGGTCTGAAATCATATCCTGTGACATACTCTAGTTGCTTTCATCCTAGAAACAAAACCCCTAAACTGGCATGTCTCCTACTCAATGCAAATAGCACTGCACCCAAATCCTTTACTATGATCACTCTGCCCCATGGAGTCATGGCGACTCCACTGCACTGATCCATAGCCACTAGTCCTTTGCTATGTCCACTCTGCCCCATGAAGTCATAACAACTCCACTGCACTGGCTCATAGCCTTACTAATCCTTTACTATGTCCACTTTGCCCCTCGAGTCATGACGACTCTACTGCACTGGCTCATAGTCCTACTACAATCACTTTGTTCCCCATCGCTGGAACCCTACAGGTGATAGTCTACTCAAGAGAAGAAAGATATGAACAAACATAGCAACCATAACATCCATCAAACAAATCCTATCTATCACCTGCTAAAGTCATAAACACATCGACACCTACATGATTGGTCTAACCAATCCCAATATGTCGATTCCAGTCTGTCTGGTCCAACCAACATCAATAACTAATGGAAGCCCAGTCTCCATACACCGATGCCTACTTGACTGGTCCAACCGATCCCAGGCCAATGGAAGCCCCGCCTCCCTTCGGTCTACCGTACGTCCAACGTACGTTTATCCTCCAAGGATAATTAAACTAATGGAAGCCCAGCCTCCAATCGGACTACCGTACGTCCAACGTACGTTTATCCTCCAAGGATAACTAGATCACGTCCAACGGATCCAAGGTAACGGGCGTCCCCAGATACCCCTGCTTTTAGTCCTCCTAAAATACTTGAGTCCAACCCAAGTCTATCCATTATCTTGCTGCCCTCTCGAGTCCAACTCGAGCTGAATCCAATTCCTTGCAGCCTTCTCGAGTCTAACTCGAGTCAATCTCCCAGAGATAAACTAGACTAATCTAATGAATCTCGTACTGCACGTCCAACGTACATTCACCTTCCAAAGGTAAACTAGACCCACCTAGTGAATCTAGGTACTCTACCTACGAGTCCAAGTCCAACGTGAAACTCTCCTATGTTCGCTGAATCTCCAAGATCAACGAGCTTCCCACAATGTTCCAAACATACTTCAAATCTAATGTGAAGTATTTCCATATTTGTTACATCACCATGACTAACGAACTCGCCCCATTTTTCTTTTACGAGTTCAAGTCTAACTTGAATCGTCCTAATCTTCGTTGTACCTTCCATGATCAATGAACACATCCTATTCCTTCAAAGTTCTACTATCCAATAGAGAACATCAACATAGGGTCCTAAACAATCCATTTCTTTGCATCTTTCTCGAGTCCCACTCGAGCAATCTCATAACCCTATCGAGTCTAACTTTGGGCAGTCTATACCATTGAACAGTCTTATCATGTTCCGTCTGCCCATCACTCCTCGAGTGAACCAAGATATCATCCAATGAAAAATCACAACAACTATTTACCCCTCACGCAAACCATCCTAGTCGAAATCGACATTCCCCAAGCACAAGCCCCAAAGGCCTAAACCGATATCAGACAAGCACCCAAAGAACATCTCCTCTGAGTTCAGACAATCCACATGAGGTGATACTAGCAAAACAATCTAGCACTGGAGTACTCATTTGCCTCCCAGAGACAACTAGAACTTATTACAACGATAACCTCTTAGCTTCCTTAACTCCAGTTACTATCGCCATCACTAGGTAGGTACCTAATACCACCCTATTCCTTTGGAGTAGATCGACTCCCCAAAATAATGCTAAACCCAGTAAAGCCTAAAACAAAGCAATCACAAGGAAACATACATCCATGACTCGATAAGACCACATTAACAAATCATGCCAAAACTAGTCGAACCACCAATCGGGTTCGTCACTACTAAAGGTCTATCGACTAACTCAGGTTTGTCAAACAAAACCCGATCAAAACATCTTAAATAGAAAGCATACCTCGAATAACGACACCTTTTTCCTTCTGCGCCGCAGTTGGGGCATTTGACGAAGAAGGAACAGCGTTGATAGCATACGCTTTCACAATCTGCTTCTCCCTAGGAGGTTGTGGGCAATCATCCTTGTGATGTCCCGCCTGGCCGCAGTTAAAGCACTTCCTTTCCCCAGGCTTTTCTCGACAATCTCTGGCGTAATGGCCCTTCTTGCCACAACTAAAGCATTCGCCATCTTTCTTATTTTTCTTATCCTGACCATCCTTGGTCGGGTTCTGCTTCCTCTTATTCTGAGAATTCCTCTTGCCTTCGCCGCCTGCTTGCAGCTTTGGCTCCTCTGCAGATGCCGTAGCAACTTCGGCCTTCGACTTAGGGAAAAGGCTCTCTGACCTTAATGCCTTTCCTACAATAGACTCGAACGTCTCATCGATATGGTTTATAAGTCTTTCCCCCAAGTACCCATCCAAGCCAGTTATGAACTTCTCGTTCTTCTTTTCGACTGTATCGATAAGGGACCATCCATATTTCGATAAAGTGTCGAATTCAGCGATATACTCCGAGACTGCTCTACCGTTCTGCTTAAGCTCCAAGAACTTCCTGAACAGTTCTGATTTATGAGCAGCTGGAATAAACTTATCACAAAAGCGAGTCTTAAACTGATTCCAAGTAACTTGATCTTCTGGAGTAGCTGTTCTAATGGCATTCCACCAATTCATCGCTCGCCCTTGCAGCTGACGAGACGCTAGCCTTCTCTTCATCGCATCCTCAAGACCCAAGTCGTCGAAGATACGATCACAGCTATCCAACCAATCCTGAACATCTGTGGCCGACTCCGTTCCGTGGAACGGCTTCCCACCAAGGTTAGTGTAATCCTTGCACAACTTGGCGAAATCGACCCTAGGCGCCTGCACCACTGGACCACCACCATTTCCGGGATTTGGAACTGCTCCCTGAACATCTCTAAGCATGTCTCTCATGAGGTCGGTAAACATCGCCCTCATGTCGGCAGCATTCCCATTATTGGCTCCCCTACCCGCACCTCTAGCATATCGGCTCATCGTTAATCTGTAAAAGGGGAAACGATTAACGACCCCATAGTGGTGCTAGTGCAGTACAACTTCATTCTTATACTACCAATAGTATATATATATAGCTTTTGAAAACCAAAGTAATCACAAATACGCGCTCTCATATACGTACTAACTCTCCCTAGTGTCTTTCCCTAGGTTAACTACGCAACCTAGAGCTCTGATACCAAGTGTGACGGCCCGCCCCGCACCAACCGACATTTACTCCAATCGTGCGCTGTACACATGTCCAGTTAGCACGGAACGGTCGCCAGAAGAAAAAGAAAGAAGAGAATGGACTAATCAAGGAACCTGTAATATGTCTCATAGCGCATAGAACAAAATATAATAATAACATACTTGACATAAAACAGAAGAGACAGTGCATAAGCTAAAAACCAGAACTGAGCATCATAGCAGCGGAAATCCAAAATATAGCTTATTACAACTTTTCAAACTGTCTCAAAGCAAAAGCAAGATAAATGAGGTACACTACTAATGCCCAAGTAGCGACCACCAACGACACAGGGAGAATATCTATATATCATACGTGGAAGCCTCCTGCTCGCCTCCGAATCAGCTACTCGCGCATCACCAGCTAACCATAACCTGTCTCTAGTCTGCTCGTGTGAGCACCCAGAGTAATAAGAAGAGACATAAAACTCTGGGTCAGACATAAAGCCTGGTATGAGCGATAAGCATCAAAACATAACAATAACAGGTATAATCCAATCATACCTGAACCTGGACCTGCAACCAAAGAGTTAGCACTACATACTGTACAACACTCTAAGGTGCCCTTTCAAATGGTGTAAAGATAACGGGGGTGGGGGTGTGCATGTCATAGTGATGTCAAACAATCAAACATAGCAAGCATCCTCACATCTCTCACTCAGTGCGTAAAGCATACGATATCCACTACTTTGGTCACCCAATACTTTGGGTCATGACGGAATCCAATCCCGTGTAACTATCACTACAAGCCCACTATCCATCTCTCAGTGGTGGACCAAAGTTATGAATACCGATAACCCCTTTGCACACGTCCCGCAGCAAAGCCCAACCATGAAGTGAACTCATTGGTTCCCAACTGGGTCCGGGATCCTGAGCACTAACTTCCATTTGGACTACCTTTGCATCTCGGGTTTTAGTCATCATCTTCATCCGGATCGGTCTTCATTCAGTTCGCTTCGCTTCAGGTCGTGGTCTTC
Source organism: Allium sativum (assembly GCA_030737875.1). Lineage (NCBI taxonomy): Eukaryota > Viridiplantae > Streptophyta > Magnoliopsida > Asparagales > Amaryllidaceae > Allium > Allium sativum. The sequence goes on from CM060915.1 coordinate 3,994,080, forward strand.
CTTCAGGTTCGGATCGTGCTCCGCCCTCCAACGGTTCGGGTCGCACCACCCTGGTTCGGTTCGCAGTCACTAGCTCGTGGTCACCCTCTGTTTCGGATCGTGCGCTCCCCTCCAGATCGATTCGTGACAAGCTCCTTCAGCTCGGATCGTGGTCATCTGCATACGGTTCGGATCGTGGTATGATCTCCAGGTCGGATCGTGACCAGCTTCGGATCGCGACTCGTGGATGCATCGGATCGGGTTCCATCTCCACACGAATCGGGTCGTAGTGCTCGTTCGCGATCCGGATCGAAGTACTTCAGTTTGGGCACGGCGCTTCATCGAGTCGTCTCGTGGGTCTAACCACGATCGGGTCGGGTCGTAGGAGGAATAAGCGATCCGATCCGGGTCAACTTCCAGCGACGGTTTACACGCCTCTCGACGGCGTTTTCGACCATTCTAACTATTGAAATCAGTCACAAAGCACATCATACAGTCATAGCAACATGCATAAACATCCACAAACAGCAAAACAACAATATGATACGTCAAAACGGATCAAACATACCCAAAAATCCATATTTCCCTCTTAAGCATGTTTAAGCAAATGTAACGATAGGATTAGCAAAACTTATCCAAATTAGCCAAATTTTCTAACAGAGGCCTAAAACAATATTTCATAATTTCTGAATATTTTTCCAGATTTTTAACATGCATAAATTCGCTAATTATCACTAATTACCCCTTAATCCCCCAAATTCCGGGATTTGCAAAATTAGTCGAAATTAACCCAAATTCATATCAGAGGCATAAAATGGTGTTTTAGAATTTTAGGAATTTTTCTAGAATTTTCTGAGCCATAATTTCGCTAATCTTCGCTAATTACCATAATTAGCCGTAATTAGTGAAAAACAATGCAAATCACTCACCTTTGCCACAAATTAAACTATAGATCTGAAATGTTCTCTGATTTGGATCCAATCCCTATGTGTTCCAGCAGCTCTATCCCAAATTTGACGTTGATTTGCCTTGATTTGATGTAGATTAGGCCAAAACTTGATTAGGAAGTGATTAGAAGGTGATTTGGGATGATTTTAGAGGATGGAGGCCATGACTAGGGTGAAGGAAAGCAAGTGGCGGCTGGAAAAATGAGGAAGAAACCGAAATTCTAACCCTATCAGCCCTCATATACCCCTAAACCCGAAATCCCCCATTGGGCCTAGTTGCTAATCACCCGCTTTGGCCCAATTAAGCTGTTTTTCCACTTCTGAACCTTAATTCAGCCATATCTCCCAAACGGTAAGTCCGTTTGGCTATTGTGACCACTCTACGGAAAGAGAAACCATCATTCGAATCCAATGGAAGTGGTTTCAGGTCAAAATTCCTTTCCAGTCAAAAGTTATGGCCAAAACAGTACCAACTAGGGGCAAAACGGTCATTTAAAAATCGACAAAAATCATGAACATGGGAAATGACCCCAATAGTCGTCTCCCAAAGTTACATGACCATACGACTTCATATGTGAAAGAAATAAATATTCTACGATCCCATGATGCGTAGAATACGGGTCGTTACAAACTCCGAGATAGGGGCCACGTTCAAAGGCTCTTGTTCCTCCTTCTGTAAAGCCAGCTGTTTTTCCTCCCTAGCCTCCTTTTCAGCCAAGGTCTCATCGACGTTGCTTTTGACTTCTTTAGTGAAAATGACATCCTCCTCATCATCTACATGGCGCCCGTCCATATCTTTCAAGCCGTCAATGGTTTCGTCATCCTTGGGAGCGTCAGCACTGGAAGCGAGGACGACCTTCTCCTTCATGGCATCTTCGGGTTGTTTTGGATCTTCAACGCTAGCGGTTGGTGGAATGTCACTTTTCTCCGCCTCTGTCTCTTTCTCAGCATCCTTATCGACTGGTCCGCCACCTGTATTACGAGAAACGAATGTTATTTCAGGAGAGAATGCGGTCAGCTCAGTTGATTGTTCGGCAAGACGGCAACAAGTAATGACAGCCTTGACAAATTGCGGAGAAAATATAGAGATACCTTCCGCTGATCTTCTATCCACGCCAGCGGCAGAAGCTCCGGCAACAAGAGGAGTCGGACCCAGAGCAATCAGTGGGTCATCAGGACTGTACTCCTCAATTCCGGAGGCCTTAGGCTCTATAGCTGAGCTTGAGCCTTCGTCAATTTTGTCTTTTCCCTTGGCCAGAGTTCTTTCCGTTTCCATCTCCTCTTGGATTAGGCGCCGACCTTTTTCCAAATCTTCAGGCTCGTTATCCCTCATAATGGTCTTCATCAGCTCATCCTCGTCAATTTCCTCAACTCCTAACCTCCGCTTCTCTCCTTCGACGATGGCACCCCATAAGTTGGCTAAGGTGACGTGGTAGTCCGGGATCCACGAGATGTTACGGGTTTTGAGGACGTGGCCGAGGAAGTCAAATATCATCTCTTCAAACCCTTCGATATCCTTTTCTCTCTCGAGGAGCTTGTTGTTAGAAGCATTAGCCATTTCAATGGCACTTTCTACATTCTTTTCGGCGAGAGCCGCGCGCCTCTCTGCATCCGCAACTTGCTCATTCAGAATTACTTTCTCTGCTTTGGCCAAAGCTAGACTTTCTTTCAAACTTGCTTTTTCTTTCTCCCAAGCAGCTCTCTCAGCTTCAAAATGGCCCTGTGCCGTCTTCAACTCAATGTTGGCCATTTTAAGATCTTCTACCTCCTTCTTTAAGGCCATTTTCCCTTGACTATTTGAGTCGAGTTCAGAATGAAAGCGTTTCCTAGCATTCTCCAATTCAGTCTTATAATTTTCAGCATCTCTCCGCGCTAAGGCAAGTTGGGATTGAGCGTCCTCTAAGTCCTTCTCCATTTTTGCCCTGGTTATTTCATTGTTATCTATCTTCACTTTGGATCTATGTGCTTCTATCTCAAGCGTTCGGATGACCTCTGAAAGATTAACAGCATGTTTCTTCATCGCTTCATACTGCCTGGCTACTTGGCGAATGTGCCCGATGACCTCAGTATCCCAGTTCCTAGGGACTGGTTCCAAAGATGGAACAAACATCATCCTTTCGAAGAAGATGTAATGGAATTGTTCTCGCAACTTTTCCAGCTTAGCCTGAGTCTCAGGACCATGGATATAATCTCGTGACCTGGGGGCAACCAAATCTTGCTGGCTGGAAGGGACAATGTCAATTTTCTCCTTCTCAGAATCCTTGATTGGATCCTTGCTTTTATCCTTGGGCTCGTAGTGCCTTTTTGATAACCTGATGTGAGAGGGTGCACTCTTTGGAGGGGTTAATTCTTCGGGAAGTTGTTTTCCCCCTGTAGGTGGCACCGAATAACTGGGAAGCTTGCCAGAGGTAAGTTTTGATGGAGACCGGGATTGTGAAGAAGTAGGCTTGTGAGAAAGACCGCGAGAACGCTCAGGATTTGGATGAAAGCTAGGTGTGCCTTCACGAAGAGAGCGATAAGAATAAGACCGCCTGCGAGACATCTTTCCTGCAAAAGAAAAAAGAGCATATTACAACCTTGAATATTGTTGATATAAAAGTGTGGGGTCAGGCAGTGCGTGTGATTTGTGCATCCCATATAATTCTCCCTAACAGACCAGGGCCCAAAGTCAGGCTCATCTGAGTAGTTTCTTGTCCTCCAACTGGAACAGTTGTTTCCTCAGAAACAGGGAAAAATGGCTCCCCTTCAAAGTCCCCCTGTGTGTATACATCATCAGGCAAAGGAATTTTGCTCAGCTCTTTAACTAGTTGTTCTTCTGTTAAATCATCAGGAGCAGCGGTTTCAATCGGAAGAGAGGCCCTTGAGGGGAAACCCCCCGGAGAAACTGGGATTTCCATAGACTTATCACCACGGGCCTTATCTCCTCTATATATGTTTAGGTCCTCGTCGTCCTGGATGACTATTGGCGAAGGACTCTTACGGAATTTAATTGTTTCTGCTGCCCGTGACGTTCCTTCTCCCTCCGTTGGGGGCACGTATTTGTAGGGTTTGCCGCCTGCACCAAGTCCAAACCTTATATCCAGAAGGCGATGCTTGTGAAGATTCTCGTCAGTAATGCACTTCTTGATCTTTAAAAAATCGAATTTGCTTTGTAGAAGAAGAGACAGTCGATTATTGTATACCGAGCCTTCCGTCTTGGGAAAGACGTGATCTGCTTTAAAAAAAGGGGGGGCATGTTAATGCTTCGATTTCTTAAACAAGTTATTTAGACAAAAGATTAAAGTTTACTTGATTTAAGCCATCTTCTTGAACACCCAGCCTGTCTCTTTATATAGAACCAATCGGTCTTGGGATCCCCAATGTTGCTGTATCCGTCAGACAGAAACTTCCTATTTGCTACTGATTCAAAGAAAGAGAAATTTGGGGTTGCCGAGGAGCGATGTTTGAAAAGATAAAAGAATTTTAAATCTTTAAATGTGAGCTCGGTATGCAGGATTTCCGCGTATGCGATATATAAAGTGTATAGAGCCGCGTAGGCATTGGGATGAAGCTGCATCGGAGCAATACCCAATCGTTTTAAGGTCTCAATGACGATTGGAGGAAACGGAGGAATAGCTCCTACCCAGCACATAAGTCGGCTGACTGTCATATACCCTTCCGGAGCTAAGTAAGGTCTATCTTCGCTGCCGGGTGTCCTCACATCATCTCAAGGGATCCCATGTCTCAAGCAAATTCTCTTAAGCTTTATGTCATCGAGTTTGGAAGCTAGAGAGTCTGTGAATTTCTCTATTTCTATTGCACCAGGGACTTCGTCGGGAGCTCAGCAATCTACCTCTGACTCTTCATCAAGCGAGGTACTTTCAGATGGATTCGATTCTGTTTCTGCCTCATATTCAGATCCAGAATCCGCACCCTCTGGATTAGATGGAAGAACCTCGGGGTTGAGATGCTCATACACCTCGGGATCCGTCTCTGTGTCAGATCTTGAAGGGGAATGGTTATCCGACATTACTGCTTAGGCGAGTAAACATGAGAAATAAAATTATAATTACCTATCCCCCATGTGTGTGCAAGTGCCGGTGTGTGCTTGTGCGTGCATTAAAGAAAAGTACGAAGGTCAACAAAATCATCAAGACATTGGTTGTTGTTCGCTGATAGATTATGCATTTTTGTTCAGTCCAGAAAGTCCGTTGTGAAGGCTCTAGCCTAACTGTCCAGATTCTTGTTATAACAGTGTATTGTTTGAAGTTAAAAACATGTTTGGATCGTGGGTTGAAGACTCGTTTCGCTAGAGGGGTATGATTGGATCGCGGGACAGATGGATCGCCCTCATTCAGGTCGCACTCACTGGAATCGTATGCATCCTCGGATCGTGAAGCCGTCACCTCTTGGAAGGCAACATCGGTTCGTGATACCTCTTCGGATCGCGAGATTGGGGTTCGGATCGTGGCATATGGATGGATTCACGAGACAAGCATGAATCAGAGACAGACGCTAACTCCCAGGAGTGCTCCGGATCGGGTCGCTATATGCTCGTAGCGATCCGCTCCCTCATCACATCACCGCGATTCGCTGCTTGCTCTCCAACTCCAACTCCTTTCATTTACTCCCTCCACGATCTGCTCCCTGGCTACTGCCACGATCCGCGCCTCCTCCATCATCACGGTCCCTTGTCTCGCCGCTGATCTTCTTTTACTTCCTCTTTCCTCCTCACCCACGATCCGTGCCCAAACCTCACCACGAACCAACGCTCCTATCCGATCTGATTCGTCCTTCTTCTACTCCCTCGCCTCTTCTTCATCACCCCTCCTTGCTCCGTCACGCGAGCACCTGAACCCATCATCCATCGCGGATGCGGTCTCAAACATCATCAATTTTCCCATTTTCTCTTCTTAAATTTCAGAAAAACGAGTGAGAAATTGCATGAGAATGATTTCGACGAGATTACCTTTCTTAAATTGGGAAGAACAATTGGGTTTTTTGGAAGAAAAAATTAGGGTTTTTCTCGAAAAGACTTGGCGGCGCGTTGCTGAAGGAAGAAGAAGAAGGAGAAAAGTGAAGTTCGGTTCGATTTATATAGAGAAAACGGTGACTGTTGGCCTTCCCTTTTTTGTCCCACACGAACCGTGGGCTTCGGTGGATCGTAGGGGCAAGCCCATTCGGCCCAGCAGAGAAGAAAGAGGCCGATCCTTAGATCGACTCGTTACCAAGCATGGGCCACCATACCTAAGACCCACACAAAGGCTGGAACGAGACGAGCGTCTCGTCTCGCTGGACCATGACAAAGAATGCTCCCGCGAACCATGGCGCGTTGCTGTGAACCGAACCGACCAAGGATTCAAAGAACACGACTTTCCGAAGCAACATGACTTTTCAAACAGACATGACTACTAATTCACACCGTTCCGTGAAAAGATAAGTTCGCAATTACGAAGCATGTTCCATCCTCGATAAAACATACTTCGAGGGGGCAAAATGTTGGCTACTTTTTTGACCAAGCCACCAAGGTTCACACACAAGAAGAAAGTATGGAACTACATTCCTCAAAGATCGGATCGCACATGCTGATCGCGCCTTTCGGATCGCCAGCGCAGAGCACGACCCGATCCGTCCAAGGGAGCACGACTCGATCCGCCCAGGGAAGCACGACCCGATTCGCACCTATGTCACCACCTCACTCCGAAATGCACGGATCTCGCGACCCGAAATGCACGGATCTCGCGACACCTGTCCACAACTGTCATATTGACCAATTCCTCCTCAACGCTCGATCCGATTTTCTCGGGATCTGCACCACGTGTGACCGCGAACCGCCTAACAGAATCAGTTATAAATAGCCTAGAGACTGGCATTTTTCAGCAGCTTTTTGGCAGTATTGAGCACTGATTCCACCATTGCTGTCATACCACTATTTCTCATTAGTTTTACTTCGAGATTACTGAGAGAAATCATAATTGTAAGAGTGAGTTTGAGAGAAATCATTGATTGTACTAGAATTCAAAGTATAATCGATAACATATAAAGTGGACGTAGGCTCGTTAACGCCGAACCACTATAAATTCTGTGTGTTTTCTGCTTGTTCTTCATTCTCCAGTTATAATTCTTTACGAATCAGAACAACTTGGGTGTTAGGTCCAAATTTTGATCTAACATGGGAAGAAGAGAGAGAAAACGAAACAAAACAGGTCAGACATAAAGTCTGGCGAGTCTAGTTACTTTTGGCATATAAATAAGTAAAAGCATCGTGACAACCACGTAAACTGGATGAGAGATAACAAAATTATAAAACAGGTATAACAAACTGAGCAGGATACACATAATAAATATGACATGATATATTGCACTTCTCAAATACTTTTCTCTGCACCAATACTAGTATACCAGAAACAAGATGATCTGAACAAGAACAAGATGGTAGACTTTTGTGTAGATCTAGTGAGGGGATTTTTCCCCATATAATAATAACAGGCAGCCCAACAGAAATGAAAAATGTTACCCCCAACGATAATAACGAGCTCCTAAACAAGCAAGACTAGATGTACCCTCATTACTACCCAATCGATCGGTTCCCTATCTCGTAGACACCCTGTGCTGGCCGCCCCACGGTTGGATGTATCACTTCCTAAAGTGGCAACCCCTTTATTAACGAGATGCACAGCCATCTATTGTTGTCACAGCGTCTTATTATCCCAACGCAAGAAGATTCATGCACGCACATGAATCCGACGGAGTGCACCGTCAACATCACCGCTTAAAAGAAGAAAAATGTACACACATCCATATGCAACATGAGAGTGATTGAGCCGATTTAGTGCCTAATGTGGGTGTATATGTGTCCACGAGCAACCACTAGCAATGCTTGCATCCGTCAAACATAACATGTCTAAAACACATGTTTACATCCATTAGGTTTCTACCTAAAGGTAGAAGATTCGATCGATAGGATATAACTAATTGACAAAAGCAAGTACGAATAAAAGCTTTGGAAACAGAAGTCAGATTGTACCCTTGAAAAGGAAAGGGTAGTACGAAGCGCGAATCTTGTCTTCAGTCTCCCAAGTTGCATCCTCGGGGTCATCTCCTCGTTGAACTTTCATCAACTTGACCTCTCGATTGCGAAGCTTCTTAACCTCTAATCCAATAATACAGGTAGGAACTAGTCTAACTGTCGCCTCTTGTTTCACCTCTACTTCCTCAAGCATACTCGGCTCAACTACTTCTGTGGTATCATGTAAGCACTTTTGTAAATGAGAAATGTGGAAACATCATGAACATCGGCCAGTCTCACTGGTAACTTCACTCTATAAGCCATTTGACCAATCGTTTCTGTTATGGGAAATGGCCCTACAAATCTTGGTGCAAATTTCCTTACAGATCCAAAATGAACTACATTCCTCAAAGGTGATACCTAGATGAAAACCTTGTCTCCTGCTTCAAACTCAATATCAGTTCTTCTTTTATTTGCGAATAAGATCAATCTTCTCTGAAGTTTTCTTAATCGTCTCAGGTCCAAGTAGAAGCCTTTATGTAGACTCCCATTAAAAAGTCGGTGACCTGTAGGGTCGTCCGTATAATGCCTCGAAGGGTGCCATGCCAATACTAGCCTGATAACCGTTGTTGTAGGCGAACTTTACCAATGGAAGATGTTCTTCCTAAGTCCCTCCGAAGTCTAGGATACACGGTCTTAAATGGTCCTCAAGAACTCTATTCACCCTTTTCGTTTGTCCATCGGTCTGTGATAAGCAGTGCTCAAACACAACTGTGTTCCTAATGCCTCTTGCAAGCTCCTCCTAAACTCACTGGTGAATATGGGGTCACGATCACTCACAATACTGGAAGGTACTCCATGCGGACGGACTATTTCTCGAAGATAAAAGGATGCCAACCATGCTGCCATCCTCTTACTCTTAACGGGAATTAAATTGGTTCAAGACCAAAATCAAACTGCTTGAAAACGAAAATTTGATTTTGAAACAAAATGATACTGAAAGGAGAAAGATCAACATTAATCATTGTTTAAATATGATAAAAGAAAATGGTGATCTTAAATTCAAAATTAACGACCTTGAATTGAGTTTAAAACACTTTTTAATTAGGGAAAAAAATCTTTGAATATGCTTGTTAGCCTGCTTTGTAACCAGGCAATACAAAGCTTGAGAATAAAAATGAACATTGGATATGCTCAAAGGTGAAAGGCATGGTCAATCGAGGAGAAGACTTCATCGGATCGGATTCAAGCCAGATCATCGGGATGGATCAGCTATCATTTTCTTTCTTATCAGAAACTTTGAAATGGGGTCGGACCGAAGTGTACGGGCCAGTATTTACTGACATAAGCTATGAAAAATCGGACTCAACTGGTGAATACCGGTTCAGATCGGCATTCCCTCTCCCGATCTGATCCCACAACTGCTTCCCAGAGGTGGTTGCACACCATTTAGCTACAAACTCGGAGTAGTTACAACCCACTCACCTATGATCTTTATGCGTTGTCCTCATCATGATGCACTCATTTCCGAGATTTACGCGATGGGACCCATGTGGCCTCCAACCCGACCATGCTCCATGCCTATAAATACACCATAACAGCCCATTTTCAAGGATCTTTTGGCTCTCCATCCACTGAACCTTCATCACCAACAATATTCCTCTGTTTATTTCAGATTGTACCCAAAATCCTTGAGTATAATTCTATAAAATTTATAATGACTATTGATTGTACTAGTGAGATTGAGTGGCTTTCATTATTGTATTTGTAATCAATTGATCAATCAAAGAAGTATAAAGTGGACATAGGTTTGTTAATGCCGAACCACTATAAATCTTATGTTCTTGTTTCATTTTTCTTAGAATTATCAGTTAATTGGGTGTTAGAACCACTTTTTGGTCTAACATTTTGGTTCTTTCACTGAGAATTTTGAATTATCAGCATTCCGGATTATCATTCTACTTTTTGGAGTCTCAAGTCCGAAGAAGTTAGTCTGCATTTCCATTGTTTTTGAATTTTCAATAATCTCAAAAGTCTCAGATTTCATGTCTCCAAGAAGAGGAAAGGAACCACAAACTTCTCGGGAATATGATGCAAATGAAGATCAGTAGGAGATTGTAGTCACCAAGACGTGAGGACCTGGTTTGGATTCGAACCGATCAGGAGGGATAAATCCGACCCGAACCGGATGCGATGCATTGAGTCGACCCGAAGATGATGATCCGAACCAAACTGAAGGCTTGAATTTTGCTGATAACACTCCTCTGAACCGACCTGGAAGCACTACCACTTCCTGATCCGAACCGGTTGTAGTTAAGGTTGGTACTTCTACTCGAGTCACTGCAAGTGCTCCAATGCTAGCCAGGACAACTAATAATTAGCCTACTGCTTCCGCATACGTCTCGCACATGGATTTCTCACGCTTGCTCGATATGTTGGATAGAATTAATGACGGTCTAGAGGCCCAAAGATGTGAAAGTGTTGTTATGCGAGAAAACATGAAGGACATAAGTAGGCAGATAGACAAGCATCGCAGGCAAAGACCACCTTCTCCGACTCATCATCTTGTTGCAGGACATTCATCTTCTTCAGAAGAAAGACATCCATGTCAGAAGACGCCATATGAAAGATCCGAGAACATTGAGAAACTGACATTTGGATCATTGGGATATTGCGAAGACGGGACCCATGCCTTTGTACCCGATGATCATAGTTTAAGAGGACCAATGTTGCTACCGATGCAGGGATCTCGTGTTCTTCCCAAGGATCCCAACATTACTATCCCTAATCAATGACAACTCCTTCATCCCACTTGTCCTGTGAACGACGGGACCATAGAAGGAAAGGAAACTCGACAGCTGCCAGAGATCAAACAACATCACCTGATATTTGGATTGGATATATTAGGAGAACCAAAAGTGCTGACCCTGAGCCAACGCTAACCAATGCAGAGGTGGAAGCAATGGTACGCCAAATTATGGCTGACAGTAGGGGTTACACCAACGAAGATTGGGGGAATGAGCGTAGCCATACCCTGTCACTGACGGTATATTGGATTTTCAGTTCCTAGACGAATTAATCTGCCCACAACGTATTGATATGGAGGAAGAACTGATTCAAGGCAGCATTTGATGAGGTATTCATGGTACATGAACGCCGCGACAACTCCCGATGTTGTAAAATGCAAGGGTGTTCCAATATATCTTGAAGACGTCACATTAATGTGGTTCATCCGACTCCCCCCCGGTCAATTTCTAGTTTTAAAGAATTAAGTGAAAGTTTCATGAATCAATTTCGACTCCATGCCCGAAAATTTGAAAGTATCATTGAGTTGTCTGCAATCAAACAAGCTCCCAGGATCGATTCAATCTGGCAGTCACAGAGGTGAGTGACCCCATGAGCAGACCATCCTTATGGCACTGATAGATGAAGTTGAATAAGCACACTGAGTTCGGGGGATACTTGGCTGGAAAGCCGCCATTTACTAGAGAGCTGTTCTATGAAGAGGAAAATATTCGTCTGCGACGAGATGAAATATATGCCAACCAAAAGAGAAAGTCTGACGGAGCTTCCAAAGAGGAAATTCAGAGCAATGTTTCTATCAAGCAGTCCCGAGACGACACAGGAAAAGTCGAAGTAAATGTCGGTAATAAGAATGGAGGAGATGACCGCCAAGGCGGGAACGATGACAAAAGAAATAGGAATCGGAGGAACGATTCTAGAAAGAGACCTCTATTTCAGACTTTTGAAAATTACACGCCGCTAAGTGACACTTTGGAAAATATCTATTTGGATACCTATAACTTTGTCCAGTATAAGATATCTCCGCCCAGGGATTCATCCGAAAAAGAACGTGAAACTGGGAAGTTATGTTTGTTCCATGAAACTTACGGGCACTCTACAAATGAGTGTCATCATCTGAGGGATGTTGTGGAAAAGCTACTTCGTGCCGGAAAGTTGGATGAATACAAAGTTGCCTCAAAGGACAGGGGCAAGGCGGACAATCTCCAAACCAGGATCAGCCCGCTTCCAAACCCATTACTCAGCAAAAGGGAAAAGGCACAGTTATTAATAATGTAATAGGGGAACCACATCAAGCCGAGTCTAGCAACAGAACAACGGAGTTGTATGTAAACGCAGCCAAACATCCGGAAATTAGAGAAAGTAGCATTCTTGAAGAAGCTGCACCAATAATACAGCAAAAGACAGATACAGATGATATTATCTTTCAGGACAGAGAGAGCGTAGGAGATGAAGTACCTAGCATCGATCCATTGGTGATTACTACAACCATTGGGCCGACATTGGTATAGAAAGTCCTTGTGGACTGCGGAAGTTCCGTCAACATCCTGTTTAAAAAAGCTTTTAATCAAATGAAGTTAGAAATGAAGGATTTAAAGCCGTGTGGGGGTTGGATCTGTGGCTTTAATGGATTGTCAATTGCTTCGACTGGTATGGTGGCCATATCTGTAGAGCTAGGACAGGGAGATCGCCGAAGAGCAAGAATCATCCCATTCGTGATCATGGACATTGACTCGCCTTACAATGCCTTCTTTGTCCGACCGATCCTTGTAGAATTTAGGGCCTACATTGCACCCTGGTGCCTATTGATGAAATTCCCAACTAAAGCCGGGGTGAAAATGGTTGGCGGCGACCATGTAACCGGAAGAGCCTGTTATATAGAAAAATTAAAAATGCTATGCAACTAAAAAGATATGGATTCCAAGAATACTTCCCCTCCTGCCGAAGAGGGCTCAACATAGCAAGTAAAGAAAATGTCGCCGAGGGGGTTACTTGACGACCTACCCGAGGACATTGGTCCTAAAGAGGACAAAGAACCAGGGAGCAAGAAGGCGAAGCCTAATGAAGCAACCATATACATTCTGATCGATAACAATGACCCGACAAAGGTCATGAAGATCGGATCTCACTTGGATTCCTTCTGGACAAGGGAATTAACGAACTTTTGGAAATCAAACTTGGATGTGTTTGCTTGGACCCATGCTGATATGTATGGGATCTCTCCTTCAGTTATGAGCCATTCACTAAGCATAAACCGAAAGCATCCTCCAATGAAACAGAAAAGGCGAGTGCTAGGCCCGAAGAGGTCAGTCGCTTTAAAAGAAGAGGTAGAGATGTTAAGAGATAAAAGATTCATTAGAGATTCAACATATCCTGACTGGATATCAAACCTCGTCCTAGTCATGAAGTCCAATGGGAAGTGACGAACATGTATTGACTTTTCTGATCTAAACAAAGGCTGCTCGAAGGACAGCTTTCCACTCCCTAGAATTGACCAACTAGTAGACTTAATGGAAGGACATGAACTTCTCTCTTTCATGGATGCATATTTGGGGTACAACCAGATTCCTATGCACATGTCGGATCAGGGACATACCGGTTTTTTCATGGACTTAGAGTTATACTGCTATGTGGTGATGGCTTTCGGATTAAAGAATGCTGGAGCCACCTATCAGCGCTTAGTGAATCGGATGTTTTATAACCAAACTGGGAAAATGATGGAAGTTCATCTGGACGATATGCTCGTAAAGTCAAAGCGATCATCCGACCACATAACAGACTTAGCAGAAATGTTCAATATCCTTCGACGATATAGAATGAAGCTTAATCCTCTGAAATGCTTATTCGGGTTTGCATCAGGAAAATTTCTGGGCTTCATAGTCAGTTCCCGCGGAAGCGAGATTAATCCCGATTAAATTGCAGTAATCGGGAATATTGAAGAACCACGAAAGATCAAAGATGTCCAAAGTTTGTCAGGAAAGGTCGCAACATTAAGCAGGTTTATTTCTAAGGCCACAGACAAATGCGTCCTTTCTTCGATTTGATAAAACGTGGGAAGCACAATTTTGGGTGGACCCCAGATTGTGTAGAAGCTTTTCTGAACCTACTGGATCTCCTAGAAAACCCCCCGATACAGTCTGAACTAGTGGACCATGAATATTTATTTGTATATCTGGTAGTGTCTTCTCATGCCATTAGTTCATCTCTGGTTCACGTGGAAGACAAAGTCCAAAGACCAGTATATTATGTGAGCAAGAAGTTAGCGACAGCAGAGCGCAACAATATGAAGATAGAGAAACTTGCTTATAACTTACTGATTGCTTCTAGAAAACTCCACCATTTTTTCCAGGCTCATCCAATAGTTGTATATACTTATCAACCACGTTGACAGGTACTACAACGGCCTGAAGCGTCGGGATGATTGCTTATATGGAATATTGAACTAAGTCAGTTCGACCTAAACTTCAAACCCAGAAGATTAATAAGGGGGCTTGCACTAGCCGACTTTATCGTTGAATTCATGATCCCCGGGGAGGTGTGTTAGATGAAAAGGATGGCCTATAAGAATAGAAGTTAGAACTTATCCCCTAAAAACTATACACTGATGCAGCTAAGAATGATCGATGATCCGCGCTGGAGTTGTTTTGACAACTCCTGAAGGTCGACCAATTTACTATGCCTTGTGATTAGAACTTTCCGCAACTAACAATGACTCCAAGTACGAGACCCTAATTGCTGGGTTGAAACTCGCTAAGGAATTGGGGGTAACAACGCTAAACATTTTCTGTGATTCTAAAATTTTCGTTTGTCAGGTTCGGAAGGAGTTTCAGGCTAAGGGACCTCGACTCGTCACTTACCTAGAAAGGGTAGAGGAGCTATTAGACAACTTTGAGCATTATAACATAACCCACATTCCATGGACAGAAAATCAGAAAGTGGATAAGTTAGCTAAGTTGGCAAGTTTTGATAACCCGGAAGAAACGGAAATGGTCCCGAATGAAGTATTAACATCTCCAAACATTGATCAGATGGAGATTGATCCAGTGCATGATACCGAGCCGGAGAGAGAATCATGGATGACGCTGATAAGGGACTTCCTGCAAAATGGAACACTCCCGATGAAAAAGAGTGAGAGACGGGTCGGGATTCGTAAAGCTGCAAGATATGTCATGCAAGATGAAGTTTTTATCGTCAGGGATTTTCGATGCCCTTGCTCCTATGTATAGCCATGTCGACATAAACCTGTACTGGAAGAAGTTCATGAGGGTGAATGTGGAGATCACACAGGTGGTTAAACATTGGCGAAAAAGGTATTGCGGTACGACAACTTTTGGCCTACCGTGAATCGAGATGCAGCTGATTATTTACGAGGCTGCGATAGGTGCCAGAAATTCGCGAAGATTCCCAGAGTACCTCATAGTCATCATAAGTCAGTGGTAAGTCCGTGGCCATTCGCTATATGGGAGATAGACATCGTTGGAAGTCTGCCGATCGCCAAAAGTAGAGAAAAAAATGCAATCGTGGACGTAGATTACTTCACTAAATGGGTGGAAGATGAACCATTGACTATGATCACGACAAAGCGAGTGATTAATTTTGTGGTCAGAAACATAATTTGTCGATTTAGGATTCCCAGCACCATTATAACTGACAATGAAACTCAGTTCGATAGTACGTAATTTAAATATTTCTGCTAGAAAAACAAGATCGACACGAGATACACTGCAGTAGCTCACCCGCAATCAAATGTACAAGTTGAGGTAGTAAACAAAATCATTAAGTCCATCCTAAAAAAGCGAATGAAGTAAGAAAAAACCATGTGGGTCAAAGAATTTCCCTTAGCATTGTGGGCTTATAGAAAAACTCACAAGACAACGACTGACCATACCCCCTTCTCACTTTCATTCGGATCAGAAGCGATCATTCTAGTAGAGTTAGAGGTTCCCTCTCACAGGACAATGTACTATGATCTGATGATGAATAAAGCGCTTCTCCTCGAGTCCTTGGACGAGATTGATGAAAAGAGAGATGAAGCGGACTTATGTGCCTCGAGGCATGGACACCTGGTTGCGCGATACTATATCAGGAAGATTCGACCCCGGACCTTTGAACCTGGAGACTTAGTCCTAAAACGTATCTTCCCGATCCCCATCTACCTAGGTACGAAATGGGAAGGACCGTACACCATTCAACGGAAACTTGACAAAGGAGCTTTCAAGCTGACGACCATAGATGGTGATGAAATCCCCAGAGCGTGGAATGCCCAGCACTTGCGGCATTATTTGAGTTAAGATTGTATTGTTCCTTTTATTTTGTAAACTACGTACAAAGGCACGACTTGCCTAGAACAGTCTAGTAGATATAAACAAAAGATTATATGGATGTAAACAATGATTTGGCCAAACCACTATAAAAATACTACGCGTAATTTACCTCTATTGCATGTATTTCTTTATGTCTTGTGATTATTTTGCTCTTGATTTGATACATAGAGCTTGAATTATAATTAAGTGCAAATTCGATGCCCAACAGGTGAGATTCCGCCCTAAGAAATAAGGTGTACGGGGAAAGCTAGAGCAGACGGGACGACCGTTCACATGCTCAACTCTAACTCTCATGATTTGAGAGAGAGTATAAAGGATGGGAAGAAGATGTACCAGAATCTATCTATCATGATATGAGAGAGTATAAAGGACGAGAAGACGACGCCACCAAGGCGTCATGGTGCACCATGATTAAAGACCGCCTTGACCGCACTCTAACTTGGGCACACGACAGGAGAGTATAAAGGCGCTGAGAACAAGTGCTAATGAAAAAGGATACTTACCCCACTCCAGAATTGGGTGCAATTTAATGTCGACCCTATTCAATCCCGAACGAGCCCTGGCCAGGCATTTTATTCAAGATTGATTAAGGGAATACACATACATATCACACACCATGTTGTTTACTACTTAGTTTAGCATATATTGCATGGATTATTGTTTGTTTGCAAGGAAGCTAGTATGGGACTTTTTGTTTGATCTATGATGTGATTTATCATTTGTTACTTATATTAATAATGTTTTGACTACTATTGGACTTGATTGAAACGGATTACAAACTTGCAAATATTTGACATTACAGGAATACAAGCTACTTTATATATATATATATATATATAAGTGCAGGTTTACATAAAGGAACTAGTCAAAAGACGCGAGGGCCACACTGCTAAGATAACAGAAGGCCAGTGGAAAGCAAAATGAAAAGACTAAACTACGTTTCACTTGGGCTTCAAAGAAGTTTGGACTTTTTAGCAGCTTTGAGCCTCGCTTTCTCTTCCCGCTCAGCTTCAGTAAGGATGTGTTTATTTCTTCCTTTGTCTATGGGAGGTGCATTCAGATTAGTAGGAGACTTCTGATCTAAGCTTCCTATGATTGATCGAGTGGAAAGCATGACAACCAATCCCGACTAAGGAGTAATTTCTTGAATAGGATTGATGTTGAGGGGCCCTTCTTCGACTTTAGCTTTCAGGAGCTCATCTATTTTTGCCTTCATCTCAGCCAAAGTCATGTTTTTGACCTATCCTGAGTCCCCAGTTACGACGTCGTCATCTCCACCGTTTCCATCATTGCCTTCGTCGGCCTTCAAAGCATCTATCATATCTTCATCCTTAGGAGTCTCAGTGTTGGACGATGCAATAGATTTATCAGTACCTTCTTCTTGTTTCTCCATGGCCTTTTCATCCGTCTTTGCTCCTAAAGAACGAGAAGCAACAGTCATTAGATCAGGGGAAAACTTGGGCTCCTCGATCGTTTGCCCATAGGGATGGCAATGGGGCGGGGCGGGCGCGGGTAGTACCTCCCCATCACCCGCCCCGTTGGGTGATTTTTTGCCCCGTGCCCGCCCCATACCCGCACGGGTATCCATTAAACGGGTTTTAAATGGATTGCGGGTAATGGCGGGTATTCGTGGGTATCCATTATATTTATTCAATTTATTTTTTAGCCATTTATTGAAATTATTTAAAAGTACATTTGGTAAAAAAACAAATTAGACCAATTCTTAAATGATAAACTCAAAATACCAATACATATTTAAACCAATATCCAAAAAAGAAGAGACAACAACAGAAGTATCCATCAAAATATCAACAACCAGTTATAAACTGTTGAGTAAAAGCATGCACACAAATACTGGATAGCCAACAACAATATTTTTTGTATTGACTATTGAAAATAAATCACATTCAATACGGGCACGGGTACCCGCGGACATGGATATCTTACTATCCGTACTCGCCCCATTAATTGACGGATATTAAAAATACCCGTTTATCTTACCCATGGATACCCATTTAACTATCCGTTTTATACCCATGACGGATTTTACCCGCGGATAACCGCGGGTACGGATTTTTTTGCCATCCCTATTTGCCCAACAATATGACAGAAAGTTGAGATAGAAAGTGGAGATACCTTCGGATGATTTCCCAGCTGCAGCGGAAGTGTCAGGAGTTGATTCAATGATTGGAGATAAGAAAGCCTCTTTTGGTATCTTAGGATGGGCATGATCGTATGCTTCCGTTTCGGTGGCCCCAGCGGAAGAAGATGAAGAACCAGCTTCGATAGTTTCTTTTCACTTAAGCCGGTGTGTCTCCTCCTTCAAGGCTGTAGAGATTAGTCTATGCCCCTCGGCTAAGCGTTCTGGCTCCTCACCCTTCAGATATTTCTTCATGAGTTCTACGTCATCGATGGTGTCCACCTTAAGCTGTTTTTTCTCCCATTCAGCAACCTGATCCCACACATAGACCAGAGTCGTTAGATAAACCTGGATCCAGGAAATGTCCCGATAGCGGATCACTTGGGAAAATAATTCAACCATGAGTTCACTATAATCATCCAATTCTTTTTTGGTTTCAGCAAGTAGTACATTAGCTCTTTGGTAGATTTAATAGCAATGTTTGCATTCCCCTCAGATAGAACTACCTGTGATTCAATTTTAACCAGCTTGGCTTCCAGATCAGCATTCTTCTTTAATAATTCCGCCTTCTCCTGTTCAAGACAGGTGCAAGTTGACTTCACTTCGGTGCTCTCTGACTTAGCATCATCGTTTTGGTTCTTCAAATCTATGTGTTCATGACTATGAGATTCAAGCTCGGTGTGGTAGCGTTGTTTTAACTCTTCGTATTGTTCCTGGTAGTTGCCAACATCACGTTGTGCAAGAGCAAGTTGAACCCGTGCATCCTCCACTCCTTTCTCTATGTCCTTAAAGATACTATCATCATACTTGGCCATTTCCTTCATGTTATTCACATCAGTTATTAAGTCTCGAATGGTTTGGAAATATTGTGCGAGTACTTGTACATTCCCTTATACTGTTTATCCACCAAGTCTATTTTAGCCTTGACTTCGTCCGCCCACTTCGGAGGAACTGGCTCAAGAGTAGGAATGAAAAGCAATGTTCTCAAACTGATGATTTAGAAATTGCTTCTTTAGAATTTTTATTTTTTTCTTTATTCTCGGAGTCAAGTGTAACAGGCTTCGTTATTGATAGTTCAACTTTTCATCGCTCGGTTGGTACAAGGATCATTTTACCTTTCTCCTGCCCTTTTTCAGAAGCTTTAGTTTTTTCCTGTGGGTCGGAATGCTTTGGTGGTAGCCTTTCTTGACGGTGTTTTTCCTTCGGAGGAGCTGGAACCCTAGGTAGTGATTTGTCTCCTTCACGACGGTCGTGATGGCTCCTATGCTTATCAGTGTCATACCAATGAGGAGAACGGGAAAGTCAAGAATAAGGACGGTCAGAATCACGATGCCTCCTGCTATCTCTCCCGTGACCATAATCCCGATCATGCTCTGTATAGAATCGAACCTGGGCATACTTGAGCGAACATCTCTAAGAGGGTAGCGGTAGCGCGTCATTTTTCCTACAAAAGGGCACAAGTAAGCATTAAAAACCAGGTTTATTATGATTTGCAAGTACTGTGACATGCAGTGCAAGTGTAGTGCATATATCCTAAGTAATCCCCCAATAAACTGGAGCCCGGAGCTAGGCTTGTTTGTATAGTCTCCCTGGCTTTCACAGGAGTGGTTTCTTCCTCGGAAGAAAGGAAAAAAGACCCTGTTCCAATATCTTGCGAAGTATAAATGTCATCGAGTAGGGGAATCCTCCCCAAACCCTGATATATGGACTCATCCATAAGAGAGCCATCGACTTGAGACTTGTTTAACGGTGGCGTCTAGGGAGAAGTTTATATTTCGGGAGTAGCAACGTCCTCAAGAGTAATGTATCGTCGCCTATCTATGACGAGTATATTCATTAGTACATCGTCCTGAATTAGCATGGGAGAAGGACTTATTCAGGGTATAAATGGAGCCTCCTCCTCTGTCGTTTCTTTGTCTTGTGTTTCAATTCCCGACTGGAGCCTATGAGTTCTTGACCTTTCGAACTCTCTCCCTTCTCAACTAAAGTTGCAGCCTGTCCTTCGGTTGGGGGCACATATACATAAAGACCATTCCCGTGACCTATGCTTCGAGTAATAGCAAGTAGTTGGTGACGATGAAGATAGTCATCCACTAGAAATTCTCTGACGGTTAATAGTTTTTTATCACCATTAAGAAAACGGTTCATGTGATCCAAGTACACTTGTTGCACCTCCATTTTTGGACTAGCAGCTACAAAAGGATAAGACAAGTCAGTACATTTACGACAACAATTAAAGCCAGAACATTGGGGTCTGAAGCTTATTTGATTTGAGCCATCTCCTATCGCATCCCAGTTGCTGCTTGATGTCGATCCATTTGGGGTTCACATCACCTACTATACCACTTCGATAATCTTCTTTTTTGGCACAGACTTGAAATACACAAAAGACCGAGTATCTTTTGTTTGGTGTTTAAAATTGTAGAAGAAGCTTACGTCTTTGAAGGTAAGCTCTGTCCCAAGAATTTCCCTGTAGGCGATATATAATGTGTATAGATAGGCGTAGGGATTGGGATAGAGTTGCATGGGGCAATTTGCATTCATCTTAGAAAATCAACGACGAATGGTGGAAACAGAGGGATCTCCCCAACAATACACATCAACCGGCTAATCGCCATGTATCCGTTGAGTGGAGTATGAGGTTGGTCTGTTTCAATAGCCACTTTGGTATCGTTCTATAGAATGTCATGTTTTAAACATAGTCATATAAGCTTGGGATCATGATCATCAAATTAACCGAATCTATAGGTGCTTCTAAGATAGTTTCACTTTCACATTCATCAGGTGCATAATTATCTCCCACTCCTTCTTCATCTTCGTCATTGATAGAAACTTCACTTCCAAACGATTCTGCACTCTCATGAATTTCTATCTCGTAGTCTGAGCCTGCACTATCCCATTTTGAGTCTGAAGTAGATGAAACATCTTCGAGGTTGGGGTTTTCAAATGGCCCTGCAGCTTCTTTTCTCTCTGCCATTCTAGCTGAACGTCATCCAAACATGATTGTTTTACTATTCAAGAGATAATAGAAATTAGAGTATGATTGCCTGTGACCCCGTGTGTGTATGTGTGTGTGCGCGCTAATTTGTGCTGGTGTATGCGGTGCTAAAGTCAGAAAATATAGAGTAAGCAAAATGGAATGTAGTATAAAGGAAAGTTAAACAATCATTTGTCAATTCAATCCAAGAATATCCAACTATGAAGGCACTATCCTAACTGTCCGTGAGTTTATGAGTTATGTTTGATCTTGGTTAAGCTTTATGAAAAGTTGTGTGCCATAGATTCACATTGTCAAGGCTTTTAGTTTCAACCAAATCTAAATGATGGGATCAGGCTTATGCATAAGTTCCATTAAAACATCAGATTGGTTCAGAAGTTTATGTACTAACATAATGGGTTGGTTCAGATGACTATGTATAAAATCGTCATTTCATATTAGAAGTGTTTGAACAAGTTCATCGAGTCAGTTCGAGGCTAAGAAGGAGGTGGGGTCGGCTTGGATCGACGTCGTGTGAAGTTATGCCTGTTTGGATCGGTGAACACTAAAACGAACCATCCAGCACTTTGGAGCCTAACTCTTTCACTTGAATATTTTTAAAAGCCTTCTCCAACATCATCCTTTCCGATCCGAAACTCCCCATCTTGTCTAATTCACCACTTTCTTCCTCCCTTTCACCACCAAGAGAAAAATCTCCATCATCTTTCCTCTTCGTTCAAAATAAGAAATCAATCATAAGGCCCGGTTCCCTGACACTGACTACGGCTTGTCCATGCCATAGCCTGGAGGCGGCGAAGCCACCGCCATCGACGACGGCATTCCAAGCAGTCTCGACACCAATTTCACCATCGATTTGACCAAAGTAATATAAATTAACGCAAACTTCGAGTATCGTATACGCGGAAACAATGATTATATCAAGAAAATTAAGACTTGACGCTCACTTACGGATTTGGTTGGAAGATTGAACAAATTTTTGAAATTTGGGAAATTAGGTTTTCTTGGCGAAGTTGAGAGAGACACGACAGTGAAAGTGAAGGAGAGAAGAAGGAACACTGAATTATATATGTGAGACGAGAAAAACCTTCGTGTTCCGATGGACTTGACAGTCCAACTCTGTTGATTCACAATATTTTTGATTCATGACAACATGGAAATGAAGATCGGATTGAAGAGCTAAATTCATATATATATATATAAGTATTTAATCATGTTAGAAAAATGTTCAAATATATCTTCATAGTATAACACAAATGCATGAATTTCTAAATACATAGATATTATATATGATCAGAAAGTAGCCAATACTGGACTGGTTATACACAACCATTCGACTGGTGAAAAACAAACCAGTCGACAGGTCAGTGTTCCAAGTCCAATAATGGCTAGTTTCTTTTCATATATATATATATATATATTTGAATTTCTCTGTTAACCAATTGACTTGTGATTTTACACCAGTTGACTAATCAGGAAATAACAGTCATTTTATGAAGAGTTGCTTTCTTTCATGAAGAGATCCCTATTCATCTCTGAACAGAAACGGGTACAATTCTTCGTTGAAACTCTTCGTGAAAGATTACTACTCTTCTACAATTATATATACACCACAAAAGTGATTTCCAAATCACCGATTCTCACTTATTCTACTCTAATTTCTGATCTACATTTCCAAACTCTTCCACATTCTAAAAGCTCTCAACATTCAAGTTACTTGTTGAATCTTTGGAATTATTTTGCATCTCTTGATTCGATAAATAATATACTTCCTTCAATATTCATGTACACATCATATACTTAAGGATAAGATTATAGGAAGGGTCTACTTAACTGTTGGCTATTCGGTGTTGATACGAGAACACATTCAGAAGTCAAAACTCTTTGTAATTTTGTTAAAGTCCTGTGTCAGTACTCAGGCGGGAAAATCCTTGTTGGTGCTCGGATCGATCCTTATTGGGGCTCGGATCGTTGTAAACCTGTTCTTCCGGGTGGAGAGAGGGTGTTGATAGTGAATTCCAGAAGGAGTCTGGGACTGGGCGTAGGACGGGAAGTCTAAACAAGTATAAAATTCCTGGTGTCACTTTACTTACCGCTTTTACTTATTTGTGACGTTCTATATTGTTCCGTTTTGCTTGCATAACTATTGTATTATACAAGTTAGTATATCATAGTCAATTCCGCTATATTCCACATACAAAGATCCTCAAGTCATACATGATTTTTACAATTGGTATCGGAGCCTAGTGCTCTAGAGGTCGTAACAACATCCTAAAACAAATGGCAATAAAGAAGTATAGTCAAGGGATTAGAAAATGGAAAAGCAACAAAGTAGAACCAAGAGAGCAGGAAGAAAATGTCTCCGGTGTAACACCCCTCATTTTTAACTCAAGATAATAACATAAGAATAACATAATAAAATATTCAAAATAAAGTGAAACGGAGTGCGCCATTGCTTTCATCTCGGAATTCTAGTCAAAATAGAGACCTGGTTTGCGTAAAACGGACACCGTATAAAGAAGTTATGGGCGTTGGAAGTTTTTATACATATAAGGAACTTATATGAATATATATTAAATAAATTAGTCCAGAAAAATCAAAATTCACGAGCGGGAACTTGGGCGAAAAAATGGACCGTCGGGGGTCGACCTAGGGGTCGACCCACCAACAGCGGGGTCGACCCCGGGGAACCCCGCTGCGGATTTGGAATCTTCTCCTGACGTGGCCAGTTCTGATGTTTTTAATTTAAATATAAGGGAACCGGTTTCTCTGATACACCTATAAATAAGTCTTTAGAGCTAACCCTAAACCTCATAATTCTGAAGCTACGCGGGAGCTCTGCCACTTTTCGCTCTTCTCAAATCTATTCAGAAAATTAAGATTATTAGTTTAGGAAAAATTCTGGATCCAGATCTGAAGAAAAAGAATGAGTGTTTATATGTAGGTGTTCAGATTTCGTATCGAAGTCAGGTAACTTTCTAGATCCGATCTATTCAAATTTCCTCCTTCTTTCCTCTTTCTCTTAAAGAAAATAATATTTAATCCATGGTTATTAGGTTTTTGAATTAAGGGAAAAATCATGGATGATAAAACTGGACCAGATCCAGAATTGGGATAGCGTATGAGGTGAGTGGATTTAAGCTATAGCATTTTAGATAATAATATGTTATCATTTAGCATTCCCCTTTCATTAATTGTGAAATTGCCAGATTAGTTATAAATTACTGTTATAACAAGTCGAGATGTTAATATGAATAATTCATATGTTGAATCGGTTAAAGTATTGGAAAAATTACATGTTGAAAAACAAACTTGTTAGAATTTGGGCAACGGCTATTGTTGTTATAATTATATGATTCACTTGTGACATATTATTGAGTAAATGACATGTTAACCTGTTAGATTTGAACAATTAACTGATTAAATATTTACATGTCAAAATAGAGTTAAACACATGTTAAAAAGGACATGCGCCATAATTTAGGCATAATTTGATGACATGCAAATTAGATTATAGTAAAAAGGATAACATGCCTAAAATTTACATTAAATAAGAAACGGTAACGCGCTTAGACACGAGGTTAGATTACACTTGCAGTAGAAGCCTGCCCGGAATCGTCCGGCATATCAAGCATCCACAAGTGGTAATTCTAAAGTGAGAGGTCTAAGTGCATGAATAAACATGAAATGGTACTAAGACATGCGGTTAAGTCAACTTGTGGTAGAAGTCTACTCGGACCCACCCGGTAAATCCAACATCCATAAGTGTAGGCTTAATGTGAGAGGTCTAGTACATAAGGAAGGAAGGAATGTAATGGACTGAGTCAGTGTGATGCGAAGGAAAAGTGATGTATTTACCTAAATGACCTATTTCTAAGAACGTGGTTGCAAGTAAGCCATAGTGAATAAAGTAAGAAGAGGAAAGAAATTACTTGCCAACACGAATTTAGATGGGAATACGTTATGAAGTAAATCACTAATTCCTTCTATAAATCAAATTGATAAGGTGCATGAAGTATTTTCCTTAACAAAATAAGGAACATTTATTATAGTAAAGGAAGAATAATGGATAACAACAGTAAATGGTTTAAACGGGGAATGATAATAACCTATTATAAATAATGAAAATGTTGTATAATAGGTAGACTTGTCCTAGGGACAAATGAAGATTATAACTTAGGTTATAATAAACTAGTAAGGAAATGGGATAACTGGATGAAATGAGAAAAGGGACACTTAATTGTAAATTAAGTAATCAGTAAATGGGGAAAGCCGGAAACCAGTTGAGAAAAGGGGGGAAATATATGAAATATAAGAAGTTGTACTTAATTATAGATTAAGTAATCTGTAAACTTGGAAGTCAGAATCCCGCTGATAAGAATGACATGTTTGGACTTGTCCTAAGGACAAGAGGAAGATATAACATAGGTTATGATAAATGGGAAGAGAAACTTATTAATGGACCTTAGTTAAGAGAACTAAGTTAATAAGTAAACAACGATAAGTTGTAGTAACGGTGTAAAATGGAATTATGATTAAATGAGAAAGAATGAGGAAAACTTATGAAATAAGTTATAATTAATCATAAATAATGACTGACATGTTAAACAGAAAACATGTGAATTGGGATATACTTAATTACATATTAAGTAGAACATGTTATTGTAACGATAAAATCAAACAATAATATAAAGGGATTGTGGATTATAGACCTTGGACCACAATCTAGAGAATAAAATGTTGTGGGTTTATTAACAAACTTAAATGGGTTAAGTTATATAACTGAAATTAATAAGCAAGAGGAACTTGGTAACTTGATTAAGTATTCAATATGAATGAGAATAACCAAGTTAAATAGAAATCTAATGAGGTAAAGCAAGCGCGTAAAAGAATGTTTAGACATAGGGTCTAACAACATATTAAAGTGAGGAGCTCAGACCAGTCCGCACGTTTGAGGGTGAATAACCCAACGGGGTAGATCATCGTGGCGTTAAAAGGCACGAGTGGAGCGCACATTTATCTGATTATTCTGTCGGCTCCGAAGGACTGGAAGGGGAAGCACGCGGCTTCCTAAGTCACGTAAGATGCTCCTAGTAGTCCTCTGTGCGGTGGCAGATGTTTAGGCTGTGCTCACAGAGGTTGGGTCTGCACGTAACTACTAGGTGGGTGGGCCTTGACTGCAAAAGTAGCTATGCAGTTAGAATGCTATGACGCAGTGATACTAGGGTGATTCGGCGGTCGCCTCAACGTAGAGGCGAAGGGTCACGACCAACAAGGATAGTAGATCATCGTATACCCATCATCGGCAACCAGTGGGATGCGAAAAGACTAGAGCTAAAACCAATACACCATTCACCTTTCACAATCGGGGTACGGTGGTTGAGGGAAGACGCCAAATGCATGTTTAAATTGTTTTTTTAGGGACAGTCGTTTAGCTCTTGTAGTCTTTACTAGTTGAGAGAGGGGCTGAGGTGGGGCCATAGCCACCGTGAAAACATACCCTAGGAATATCTCTATATAAAGGCTCTGAAAGACGGGCCTGTAAAGATATGGAAAAACTCCTGACAAAGTTCTGTGTTTCTTGTATCGCCCTGCCATGGAACTCGGTGCACACTAGAGGACGTGCGGCTAAGGCATCGAGCAACAATTGACAATATGTATGTGGGACAGTCTAGATACATGTATGTTGGATCTGGGTGGTGTATCGTAGACTTGAGGGCATTACTCCGATATGAAATCTGATTCGATCGACGATGGCAGTCCGTACGCTTACGTAGTGTAGTAATGACAGATACATGAGGAACGTAACATTGTTATGTAGAGATCCGTATGTCACTACGACGTAGGATGAGGGACTGTTTATTTCTGTGGTATTACGATGGAGACCGTGCGAGTGGGGTACCATGGGGTGTACCTCAGTATTGAGGGGTAGCTACATATATACTATATTAGGTTAATCCACTGGAAAGTAAATGGGTACGACGTGTGTGTAAACCTTGAGTGTTATTAACCCAAGTAACCTAATAAATAAGAAAATATGATTGAACGGTAAATATAGGATTATCCAAAGTGTATAATTTAAAACCAGTCACCAAAAATTGTGTTCTGATCCCCTCCTCATAACATACTCGTAGGTTAGATTTGTGGCGGAGACATTATAGCTTTGGATACTGGTTAAGTAGTATTATTAATACGGTAAGGCTATACTTTGATTATATTATATTTTATCCATTCCGTTGTAAGATGTTTTCTGAGCTATGACATATTTTATATCTCTGTCTTTTCTGCAGGATACCAGAGCACAACAACTTAAGTTTCCATAGATTGGAATTTTGAAAAGAAAAAAAAATCAGTCTGTCGTAATTTGGGTTGTTACATCATGGCTACAGTCACATCACAATCGATAGGTATAGATTCATTATATAAAGATCTTTTGTTAGACCATGAAAACTTGTTAAAGGATTTTAAAAGCTTGGGCAAACTTAATGCAGTTATTTTAGCTAAGTTTAAAGATTGCGAGCAAGAAAATTCCAAATTGAAAGAGGAAAACAATTTTTTTGTTAAACAAGCCAAATGTTTTGAAAATTCCTTAGAATAGCTTGTTTTTCAAAAAGATTTTCTTCAAAAAGAAAATGAGAAGCTAGAAGAGAAAAACAATGTTTTTTTAGTGGAAATCGATCTTTTACAAAATAAAAATACATCTTTAGAAGATTCTTTAAATAATTCTAGTTCTTTAATATTGTCTCTTAAAAAGGAGAGTGGAGCTTTAATTGAAAAGAATCTAGAATTAAATAAAGAATGTGAGTTTTTAAAGGTTGATCATAATATTTTGCAAAATGAAATTTCTGACTCAAAAGAAAATTTTGAAAAATTACAATCTCCTTTAGATAATTCAAAATTTCAAATTTTGTGTCTCGAAGCGAGAATGGTACTTTAAAAAGGAATAATTTTGAATAAATAAGGAAACTGACGTTTTAAAAAACAACAAAATTTCTTTTGAAAATGTCAATCGCGACTTTGGAATCAAATTTGATAAACGTACAAGTAAGTTCGTGAAATTTAATAAAGGTCAAAATGATTTGAATATGATTTGATCTAGATCTCGACCTTTATATGACAAAAGTGTTTTAGGATATAATAAAACTAATCATAGAATAGTACTAGATATGCATTTATGTACAATATCACTGCTAGTACTAATGCACATCCAAGATCCAATCATCATAGAAATTCGAAGACTTCTATGACTGGAGATATTTATAATAAATCTAGAAGTGCAAAGGAAAATACCAATATAAGTTATTTAAGTATTTGGGTTCCTGTAAACTGGAAAACCCTCTTGGGTATGGTTACCTTCCATCTAACCCCTGGACCCTAACTGTAACAACCCTATTTTTCCCGTCAAAATTTTACGTATTAAAATAAAGTGTTAAGATTGAATTATGATAATTTGCTAATTAAATTAATTGACTAAACTGAATAAGATTGTTTGTAATATTGAATAGTTTTATTTTATAAATATAGTTGAAATATATGAAAATATAATTACATATAGTAAAGGTTGGATTATTAAATAAATAAAATATCGAGCGTCGAGTTAAATAAAATTATCTTGATCAACAAACAAATTATCGAATGTGACATGAATCAAATTATAATGGATATAAATTAGATTGGAATTGTCAAATAATTTTATGTAAATAAAGTGATCTGAAAATAAATATTTTATTATATTGAACTTAATGTTAATAAAGAAATAAGGCAAACATCAAAGGCAATAAAATTGCTGAATTATTTGGTTGTAAATTTCAAAATGAGTTGCGAATAGTTTTACAATAAGATTGAAATTTTATTTACGATCAAGTTTAAAGCTTATTTACAATGGTTAGTAAAAGAAATGAATATTAAATATCAAATATATATATATACTAAAAGCCCAAAACCCCCTTACCCTCAACATTTCTGGAACCCTCCATTTCAATTTCCTTTTTCTCCTGTCGTTCTAGAGGGGGCTGAGGATGGAATTCCTTTTCCATCGCAAAAAATGGAAATCGCCATTCCTCTTCTTTAAGAAAAAATTTTGAGAGAGAGAAATGTGCATCTCCAGCCGTGCGACGAAGGAGGCAGGTGGAGACTAGCATGAGCGGTGCTCGATGAATGGAGGCGTGTATTAGGGTTAGTTCGCGAGGTGCTCTCATTTATAGGAGGAGGAACTACTGGCAATTATGGGCGATTTGGTTTGTTCGGTTTTAGTTTTGCTGTTGACCGCGGTGATAGGAATGATGACGTTTGCTGGGATGGGTTGAGCATCCAAATGGTGAGTATCACTCACTCACATCTATGTCTGCTCCCATTTTAGTTAATTATTTATTCTTACCTGTCCATGATTGAATTGCTTGGGTAATTAGATTGTCGAATTTAAATTCTAATGATTGAATGGATGGCTTGAGTATTTGTTGACATAGAATTAATTTGGTTGTTGTGCAAACAATTTTGAATCGTGATGGATTGATGGAATATGGGTTTGTAGCAGGCAGTAGAGATATTGTATGTTGTCAATTTAGAATTGTAGTTATGTAATTTGTTCATTTTGACAACTGATCAATTTTATAATCTTATATAAATTGAGAATACTTATATATGTATAGGCAATAATATTATGAGGTTTAATTTATGATTGTAGATTAAAGTTTACAATGTAATTTAAAAAAAAATGATTTGTAGTTGCAACATAAATAGGTTAATTTAAATAAATATCTTGAATAGCATCACATGTTAATCTAGTTTAGATAAACATGTGAATGAGAATAATTAAGTTGATTTTATAGTTCTATTAAATTTATTTAGGTGATTGAAAATCATATTTAGTAATAAAGTTAGTTCAAATATTAAGTAATTTTAAAAGTACCCTACAACTATTTTGAATAGGTCATTTAAGAAGTTTGTATTTTTAGACCGAAATTTGACTCTAACACCCAAAATAGTTCAGATTTGTAGAGAATTATACTTAAAAATGAAGAAAAAGCAGAAAACACACCAAATTTATAGTGGTTCGGCGTTAACGAGTCTACGTCCACTTTATATATCTTTGATAATATGTAGAATACAAGTACGATTAATGATTTCTCTCAATCTCATTATTACAATGATAATTCACTCAGCAATTTCGTAATAATATTGATAAAAATATTAGATAAGCAATAATGGTAGTAACAATACTCAAAATTGCCAAAAGATCCTAAAAAATGCCAAGTATGGAGCTATTTATAGGTGATATTTGCAGGCGGTTCGTGAAGACACGTGGCACGGATCCCGAGGATCTCGGACTGGCTCGTGGCTTGATGAAGAAATGGTCAATATGGCAGTTAGGGACATGTGTCACAAGATCCTGATCTTTCGGATCGTGGAAGGCTTGTTCATTGCCATCGTTCTTCGGACCTGGGTTCGGGTCATGACGCATATCCACGAGTGGGTCGTAGACCCTGTTACGAGCGGGTCGTGACGCTTGATCACGAACTGGGGGACGAAGCCAGCTACGAGTGGACTTCGGTGCTTTACGAGCCGAGGTAATTCAATTCATGGATCTTCATATATGTTTGCTTGTGCATGGTAATTCAACTCCTGGTGGCTTGATCAGAAAACTAGCAAACATTTCCCCCCTTGAAGTATGTTTTATTAGGGATAGAACATGCTTCGAAACTGTTGAGCAGACCTTCTCACGGAACAATGCGAATCAACTGTTGTTTGTAGTGTCGCATTGTCTCGAATGGTCGCGTTTTTTTAGGAATATAAATGTAAGGACCCGTAACTTCCCCGTGAAGGAAAGCGCGGATACTTTGAGAACAGGACAAAATAGAACGCAGACGGAAGAACATTTCATTGTTATTACAACAATTCCATCAGATACAAGAATATACAGAGTAAAAATGAATAAATTACATTCAACAAATATCAGAGATTTAAATTACATTTAATTACATCGCAGCGGAAAATAATACAAAAGCACAACTGAAAGTAATGCACGGATACAGAGCTTTCCGAGCATCGTTCCAGCTGTAAATCAGGATCCTGTGGATATAAATCTGCAAAACCAAAACTACTAGCTGCCCGTGTGGAAAATAGGGGCACCCAGAGTTTAGGTTAAAACAATAAACTCCAGGTCAGTCATGTGACTGGTGTGAGAACTAAAGCAGTTGTTAATCTTTATTTTTAAAGTTAGGTAAATCAAGGGACCACGCCGTATAACACGAAACGGGTTTCCTCCCAAGAGTACCAGTGCATAAAACAAACAACGCAATGCTAAATAAAGAAAAATGAAGCTGTTATAAGACCCAGGTCCCATCACACAATGCAACGCAAGCCGGAGGATAGGGTTTTTACCTTATAACAGCCAAAGCATGCTTGATACGTTTAAAACACATTATTTGATACTATAATAAGTGTATAATGTCAAAACAATTTCAATCATAAATATCAATCATAGGCGGCATAGTTACCATCTACTATGTCGCCATACTAGGCTCTACAAATAAAACTGAAACACACATATTGGAAATTGGATTCCGTCATGAGCCGAGGCAAGGGGCAAGCTCCTCTTCGCGTTCGAGACACTCTAGCAAATGTCCCAGGACCCCACTATGATCCTTGGATCTTCAGGGCCGGTCCTCTCTTACTTTTGAGGATTAGTTATTCTTGAACACACGTTTCCCAGTCCTTACAGACCTATATCTGAGGCGCCTCGCATTCCAACAACCACACAGGTGAAAAGTATATAAATGTCAGGGCTGGTAGGTCACTGACACGACCCTAGCTAGAAAGAAACGTCGTGCTCTCCCTGCAGTCACTATCCCGTTTTTGACTCATACCGAGGTGTGAGGCTCGCGAATTCACGTTATACACAAAGCTACGCCACACAGGCCATGCTTTGATCATCAACCACAAGACTTTGCTTTTCAACAGAAGCCTTGATCAATTGCCACTTATGCGTGCCACACTGGCAATTCACTCCATGCGACTGATGTCCATCGATATACAACCTCTGAGCTCGTACGTCTCAGAGAAGGGCGTTAAGCAAGAGAATAAATTCTCCACTGCCAAACAGATGTATATTTAATAGAGATCAATCAACACAGAATAAAACCCAATGTCAGACACACAATCCATTTACAAGTTCGTTCTGGGTCTGAACGAAACCGGAGGCACTTTCCTCGCATATCCATCCATCTCCAAGTACGTCTGGACGATCACCAACTGATTCCCTCATCCTGGGTGTACAGCCCAATCAAGATCATCAGTAATCACCCAAACGATGTGAAGACTTCCGGTCTTCAACCACCGTCTTCATCTTCGACATCTCGTCGAATCGGTTATTCAGAATGGGTATAAACCCGGCGTTTCTGAATATCCCACGTATATAATAAACGAATGTTACACAAACACAACAAACGCCTCATTCCAATTCAGAATATTATTTTATTCACAAAATCACATTCTTAGGGAAAGGTTCCCATTAATTTTATCCAAGATAAATTCTTCTAAATTTATTCTTTAATCTTCCTTTGGATATCATTTCAAACTAGTCGGGATTAGCGAACCACACCGAAGTAATTATTTATTTTATTTCCCAATCCCAACCTATTCATCCCCTGGAGCAAAACTGGTGATACTCCATTCCTAACACCACGGTGTTATCGGTAAAATTAATTACCATTTCACGTTCAAATCTAATTAAAGATTTAACTATCGCTTTGGAGCAAAACTGGTGATACTCCACTCTCGATCCCTTTTCAGATTTGATAATTTAAATTATCAATTCACATTTTAATCTAATTAAAGATTCATTAAAACTCCACTTAGTTTTAATCCTTTCAAAAATCAACATCTTGCCTTTAACTGGGTTAAAGAACCAATGTCATCTAAAACACGATTCACGATAAACCCCAAATCACATTTGATATTAAATACAAGGCTCTAAATAGAAAATATACCGGCTTATATTCAATATCAAATCCTGAAACCAACAAATATCGTATTGGAAATAACGATATAAAATATATCTTTCAAATTCCCATAACAATATCTGTATATTCACGAAATTCTACATCGAAATATTCCGAAGATAATTTCAATTCAACTCCAGTCCAATCCACGTATTGGGAATACTGATTATTTTTAAAATCACTTTCAAATTCAATTTATTTATTTCAAAAATAAATTGATTTTAATTCTAGTTCAAAACTAGTTCATTTCGATAAAAATCTATTTTTATCATTTCAAATGTGGAGTTTTTCAGCCCAATTTTTCCCAAATCATTTCTTATGATTTTACACAAATTATAGATATTTTTAATAATTTTATCAAGGCCCGTACAGTCGATTTCCATCAACGGCCATCGAACTGCACTTACAATGACCTTTTTCGAATTTGATTTGGACATAATTCCAAATCCAACCGTTAGATTTCAAATTTCTAATATTCATTGGAAAGCTCTTTTCGATACGAACCCAACGGTTCCGGTTTTAGGAGAATCCGATGGTCGGATCTCCCGCAACGTCAATTCGAAGTCAATGGTCGAAATTCACGAACTGCCGCGGCGCGGCCCGTTCTATTCAGGCCATTATATATATAATATATATATATATTATATATATTTCGTCGATTTCCTTTTGAAACGAATTTTATAAATCGTTTTAAATTCGTTTTCAAAACCATTTCAACTCTATATTCAATTTCAAATCAATTTGATTTCAATTCAATTCGAATTCATTTCAATTTTATTTAATTCGAATTCAAATTCGTTTCAATTCAAATTCTAATTCGTTTTAATTCAATTCAAATTCTAATTCGTTTCAATTCAATTCAATTTGAATTTACCTTCTATTTGATTCAATTCGAATTCATTTCAAATTGATTTCAATTCAATTTCAGTTCGTTTTAAATTCCATTCAAGACGATTTCAATTCGTTTTAATTCAATTCAATTTAATTCAATTTGAATTCATTTCTATTTTATTCGAATTCAAATTCACTTTCTATTCAATTCAAATTGATTCAATAAAATTTAAATTTGAATTTTAATCTAATTCAATTTGAATTTCATTTCAAAATATCAGATTTTGAAATCACTTTTCAATATTCATTGTAAAACGAATAAAATCGATATAAATATCGTTCACGTCAAAATAGCGCATCTCTAATCCACACAGCTTTATATTTTTCAAAAACTTCTTTATTCTATTCAACAAATGAATACTTATTCTATTCAACACATGAATCTATATTTCTTTCAGCACACGACTATTTTTGTTATGTAAAATATTTTATAAAACTATGGTATCTATCGTTTGATTTTAATTTGACTCCATCGTAAAGTAGTTCTAATTTTAAACATGATAAGGATGTGAATTTTATTATTAAAATATTTTACTCAACACAAAAATATTTTCAACTCAGGAACATCGTCAACACATGACTATTTTTATATTCAACGCATGAATCTTCTTTTATAATATTCATTATTTTCCCGATTGGAATGAGGCCCAATCAATCACCATATAATGTTAATTATATGGATTCCATACAACACATGTATATAATAGCATTGAAAAATAATCAACCATCAACCAAAGTGCACTACACTGTATAAGCATCAAATATAGATATCTAACGCTTATAACAGCCTGTCAATCAATCGATCGACATATTTAATCAATCAGGATGAGTGAACTTCAAATTTCATCCCAACACCCGGGTGGGGTTTCAAACAATCAAACTCAGATTTTAGTTGTGTAGTTGGGCGATGTGTAAAATTTATCGACCCAATCGATATCGGTCAAATCAGTGTATATAAACAAATCGGCCGATTTGTTTATAAATATTTATTTATTCACTTTCACGTTAAAAATTATATTTTTAACGATAATATATTTTATTTTAACACATGAATTTCTATTCATTTCATTTATCAAATAAAATGATATTTTTATTTTTCTAACTTATTTTAGAAAATTTCGGCGGCATAACGGCACGATACTAGAAACGGGACAAGGCCTAGCCTTATCCCCGGTCTAGTGAAGGCCCACGCCATTCACACATCAATCAAATCCATTCCATTTCACCAAACAATTAAATTCAAACCAACTAATCTAACCAACTACCCAACCAAACAATTTAACAAACAAGCCATCCATGGTCTGTGGATGACGGGTGTCGGGTGCTGCTAAGCACCGTCTGCATCCTAGTATATATATATATAACTAGAAAATGAAATTGAAAGGTGAGAAATTCTTACCGATAGCTATCCCAATTCCACGACTTCATTAATAGAAATCTTCATCGTTCTCGCCTTTTTGTCATCTTCGTTGCCCGTATTCACTACATATGTAAAAATCACACCTTTCTCCATTTAAAAATATCGTCTTTCTTCCTTTAAAAATCTAATCTTTTCTATTTTAAAAACCACGTCTTTTCTATTTTAAAAATCACGTCTTTTCTATTGTTAAAAAACCCTATGTTTAAAACTGAAAATAAAATCTACATTATTAACTATAGTTAACAAATTAAAACTAAGTAATTAAATTAACAAATTACCTTAGCTCGTCGCTTGTCGAAGAGGGGGGGTTTGCGCAGGCAGGCGGTGGTCGTGGGTGGTGCGGGTCTGGTGGCGTCGAATTTAAGAGGAGAGGAAGAAGGGGATAGGGAGAACGAGGAGGAGGGGTGCGAGGCAACAGGAGGAGGAAGAAGATGGAGGGCGGCGGTGGTTGGGGGCCCCACCTGGCGGCGTCGGGGTCGTGGCGTGGAGGGATCGCGCGTCGAGCTTCGAGGAGGGGGGTGCAGCTCCGCCACCTGCGGCGGCGCGGTGGTCATCGGGGAGGGGCGGCGGCTCCTCCCCCTGCTTCGTCGTCTTCTTCTTTTTCTTTTTTTTTCTGATCGAATTGAAAACGAGAAGGGGGGGCAGATGTATAGGAGAGGTTGAGGAGAGAGAATAATATTTTTTTACTTAATTTACAAAAAGTTGACTTTTACATTCGACCTCTAAACGAGGCCCACCGCCTGTCATCCATAGCTAATTACCCCCATTCCGAACACAATGGGATATGCATCGCAAGCTGATTCGATCGTTTCGATCAGTTTTCGTCAAAATCAACATATAACTCTATATATTGATTTTGAACGCGCATTTCATTTTACTGGGGTCACATACTAACTCTAAAAATTCCCGAAAAATATTTTCTAGCTTCGTATTGACGATACGGTCCTACCAAACTAGTTTCGTCGAATTCTGAGACCGTTAGAAAAATGGCCATTTTCCAGTCGATTAAAATCAACTGAAACTGGTCAAACGCGTTTTCCTTTGCCACGCTCACATATTGATTCGAAAAATTATGAAATTTGAAACCTAGCAATAATTTCACATCACAAATCCAACAAAAGTGGTTTCGTCGAAATCCGAGGTCGTTTGCAAAATTCTCATTTTTAAGGGCCTGAATTCCATAGCGACTATTCAGAATTTTCAACTGGACATATCTTTTGATTCCCACTATGAAATCTTGATTTTCCGGATTCGTTGGAAAGATATTATCAATTAGATCCTAATGTTTTTGGTTTCACTAAAATCCGGATTGTTTTGCACCCGGTACATTCAATTGAAGTTTGAAATCGAATTATCGAACTACCGCGTCATTTTCAATTCTATTTTTAATTATATATAAATATTTATATTCTAACGACGACGTATATAATATATACGTTCGAATTCTATTCAAAATAAATTTCTCGTCGATTTTATTTAAAATAATCCATTTTAAATAATCAAAATTCGCTAAAATTGCCAAAATAAAATTTTTAAACTGGCCCAGATTTTCGGGTTGTTACAATAAATACCGGATTGGACTTCCTATTTTTTCTTATGTTAGTTGACTTCGATTTCTCTGAATTTGAAAAGCATCGCAAACAACTCATCAGGTGAGCTTTAACTTTAATGAGCATTTTTAAATAAATTCGTCATTCAGCTTCTCGACTTGGTGATCATTTCAGAATTTTGATCGTTAAATACGCCAAATTCCATGCCATGGAACAGTTGTCACGAGCAAATGGATGAACAATTCTTATTGCGAGCCACACTAGGCTTATTCGAGGGCTCGTGGCCCATGGGACTGCACGGACCTGAATGGGACAAAACTGGAAAGACAAAGGGCCCTTAATTTGGCTATATAAACTGATCCTCCCTTCCTCTTACTCCTTCTCTTTTTTACTTTTTATTGCGGTAACTCCCCTGCCTCCAGCTTGAAACTCTAGCCTCCTCGATTTTCCTTATTCAACTGAGTCCACCCTTTGGATTGATAGGTAATAGGAGAATTAAGTTAATTGCTTTTAATCGCCATGCTTTAGTCCTTATTCGCGAGAAAGTTCACGTTGTCGCATGTTGTGGCGGTGCTCATGGCGGGCTGTTGATGGTTGTTGAAGATAGGAGAAGAAGTCAATAGAGCGAGGCCGCGGAGCCGTGAGCCGAGGGGTCAAGAGCTGAAAGGCTTGGAGATGATATTACTGTAACGGATTCGTTTGTGGAGAAGAAGAGAACAAGGACTCAAGGGGTCAGGCTCGATTGTGAAGAACAATGTCGAACCGGGTCATGACCATTGGGTGTGATGAGTTATGGAGAAGAATACAGTCTCGGGTCGTGGGAGAGGTCAAGGCTCTAATTCATGTATGGAAATAGCAGTTGGATCGCATTCTGGATGGAGACAAACCAATGCTCCGTGAAATGAAACGGCTCGTGATAGTGATTCACGAACCGTTGGGGTACATAAAAGAATGGCGAGTTCTACATTATCACGAGTCGGTCTTCCATTCATGAGTTGTCCCTCCACTCACGAGTCGCTGTTTGGGCGAGCCGATGTTTAACATTGGGAAACCTTGTCACGAACCAAAGCACACTCGTGAGCCCGGCCTAAATCACGAATGGGGCTCCTCTCCACGAGCCGTATACCAAAGTTCAGCAAATCAATATAGCCAACGAACCGACCTCCATCTTGACTGAAACTCGATGTAACTTTGGCATATTGATGGACAGTTAGGATAGGGCCTTCAAGATGGACTTCTTAAGCTGGATTCGAATGAAAACATAACTCAGAAGCTTGCAATGATTACTTATTCTTTTATCTGTTTTACTTCGTGCTTTTCTTTTCAGCGATGCACACACCGGCACACTTTAACACTTGCACTAACACACACACACGGGAAACGGGTAATTATGTTCTAATTTCTCATGTTTACTCGCCAACACAACTATGTCTGATAGACACTCAACTAGAATGTCAGGGAAGAATACAAATTCCGAGTCATCAAATTACTATAATCCCGATGCACTTCCATCAGATCTGGACTGGGAGAATTCCGACCCTGACTATGAAACAGATCTCGAAACTGAATCAACGTCTTCTGAAAGTACATCACTTGAGGAGGAAGAGGATGATCGGGCCCCTGATGAGATTTCGGGTGCCAATGTGATAGAACCAAAGAAATTGAGCGACTCCATAGCATCCAAATTGGACAAATTAAAGCTAGAAAAAAATCTGTTTAAGGCACGTAATTCCTTGGAATGATGCGAAAGTTTTAGAGGAAGGAGATAGGCCCCATTCTTCTCCGGAAGGGGTGCATGGGCATCACCAGGCTTATGTGCTGGGTAGGTGCTATTACTCCATTTCCTCCGATAGTCGTTGACCTTCTGAGACGATTACGCATCGCTCTCATGTAACTCCATCCCAATGCCCATGCTGCTGTGTATACTCTGTATATTGCATATGCGGAGATCCTAGAAACTGAGCTTACCTTCAAAGATTTAAACTTCAACTACTACTTCAAGCATAGCTGCTCGGGGACTCCAAACTTCGTTTTCTTTGAATCGATCCCCTCTAAGAAGTTACTATCAGACGGACACGTGATCTAGGAGATGCTAAATCTGACTGGTTTTACATAAAACATCAAGCTGGGTGTGCGAGGAAATGGTTACATTCAAGTAAACTCCGAATCCTTCATTGCACATTTCAACCATATAGTTAAAATGCAAATATATTCCCTTTTTTGTACAGCTCACAATTTTGTGAAAACGGAAGGTTCGGTGTATGAAGATCGATTATCCCGTCTCTTAGAAAGCAAATCGGAATTTTGTAGAATCAAGAGGTGCATAACCAATGAGAGCCTCCACAAACACCACCTTCTGGACGTGAGATTCAGGCTTGGTTCGGGTGGCAAGCCTTACAAGTATGTTCCCCCAGCTGAGGGAGAAGGGACCTCGGGGGTCACAAAAACGACTGAGTTTCGTAAAAGTCCTTCGCCGATGATCGATCAAGATGATGAGGACTTGAATGTATATAAGGGAAATGAAACCCAAATTGAAGAGCCAAAAGAGGCTTTAGTTTCCAAAGAATAGTCTCCTCTGAGGACTCCACCTCTAGTGGATCCTTCTGCTCATGACAAATTAACAGAGGAGCAGATATTTGGGGAGTTGAGCAAGACTTCCCTGCCATATAACATCTACACATCTGAATATTTCGGAGGGGAGTCATTCTTTCCCAT
This sequence comes from Allium sativum, assembly GCA_030737875.1. Classification (NCBI taxonomy): domain Eukaryota; kingdom Viridiplantae; phylum Streptophyta; class Magnoliopsida; order Asparagales; family Amaryllidaceae; genus Allium; species Allium sativum. Next base: position 4,033,830 of record CM060915.1, read on the forward strand.
CTCTAAGGAAGAAGACATTCCGGTTAAAGAAGAAGATACTGCACAGACGAGCCAATCTCTGGACTCCGGTCTGTTATTGGGGACCACACGGGATACACGAATCACATGCACCACTCGCCATAACACCGGTATACTGTTTGTATTCAGAATTCTTATATCTGTTTGTTTCTTCTTGCAGAAAAAAATGCCTTGAAATTACACCTACTCTCATCGTTCACTTCGTGAGAACACGCCCAGACTCATCTCCGTAACTGAGCATGATCGCAGTGACAGTCGGGGGAGAGATAGCCAACGACCCCGTGATTCTTATCAGCCTCACTCAACACGGTCTATCTCTCCCTCGAAGCAAGATTCTGGGAAGTATCATCGCCGTCAACTTCCACCGGCAGGGGGTAAGAAACTTCCTAAAGATTTGACTCCCCCAAAAAGTACACCGTCTCACAGTAAACCCTCCAAAAAACATCATGAACCCAAAGAAAAAGACAAAGGTCCAAGAAAAAGTTTTGAAGCAGACACGGCAGTTCTCGTTCCAACTGGTCAGCAAAAGTCGGGCACCGTCGTTGTATAGGATGTTGCTCTTACTCCCGATAACAAGGCGAAGTTGGAGCGTTTGCGAAAACAATTTCCTGGCCTTTACTTCGAAAGGATGATGTTCGTCCCAGATCTTGAACCGGTACCCGAGGAGTGGGATACCGAGGTGATGGGGCAGGTGAGTCATGTGGCCAAGTAGTATAGGGTGATGAAAAAGCATGTCGCGAAGCTTTCAGAGGTTATCCGTCATCTGGAAACGGATGCAGCCAGGGCTAGAGTGAAGATTTATAACGATGGTAGGGCCAGGGGAAAATTGGAAAAGGAACTCGAGGATGCGCAAGCCCAAATCGCTTTAGCCCAGCGAGATGCGGGAAATTACAGGACAGAGCTGGAGGATGCCAAGAAACAATTCCATCTTGAGCACGATTCTCATAGCCAAGAGCGTGTGGCTCTGAAAAAGGAAATTAAAGATCTCAAGATGACCAATATTGAATTGAAAGCGACACAGGACCATTTTACTGCTGAGAAAGCTGCTTGGGAAAAAGAGAAGGCAATTTTAAAAGACAATCTTGCTCTTGCCGAGAAAGAAAATGCAAGCTTAAACGATAGGCTTGCTCATGCTGAGGAACGGGCGGCTCTTGCCGAAAGTAACATTGATGTAGCCTTTAAATCGGCCTCCACCGCTACTGATAAGCTTACTGCAGCTGAACGGGAGACAGAAGGGTTTGATGAGCTGCTAATGGACTTCTTTGGTCAAGTCATAAAGACTCGAGATATCTCTTGGATTCAGAACTATCATATCACTCTGGCCAATGTATGGGACATGATTGTTGAGGGAGATAAGCAGTGCTTAAAGGTTGAGGATATCGACGAGGCTCAACTCATGCAGACCTTTCTCAAAGGAGGAGAGCCTGAGGATTTGGCAGAGGGTAGACATCAGATTCATGAGGAGATGGAGAAAGAGAAAGCCAAACTCAAAGGCAAGGACAAGATAGACGAAGGATCAAGTTCAGCAACGAAGCCCAAGGCCTCTGAGGTCGAGGAATATAAACCTGATGATCCATTGATCCCTTTGGATCCAGCTCCTTTAGCTTCTGGAGCTTCTGTAGTAGGTTTGGGTGAGAAATCAGCAGAAGGTATTTCCATATTTTCTCCCCAATTTTCCAAAGCTATCATAACTTGTCGCCGTGTAGCAGAGTATACAGTCAAGAGGACCATGCTTTCTCCTTAACTAATAGCAATTGCTTCTCATAATATAGGGACTAAGCCGGTCGAGCAAGATACAGAAGGGAAAAAAGAGGCGAAGAAGGTCAGTGTACCATCAGGTGCTGAAGTTTCCGAGGTCCCAAAGCAACCTGAATGCACTTCAACTGAGCAGGCTATAGTGATACTGAGCGCCGATGCTCCCATGGATGCTGAGTTTATCAGAGTTCTACAAGACACTGATGGTGGTCATGAAGACGAAGAAGAGGAGGTCGTCATTACAAAGGAGACCAAGGATGGTGATAATGAGACCCTAGCCGACATAAAGGCCAAGAGAGATAAACAATTGGCTTTGAAAATAGAGGAGCAAGAACCTCTGAATGTGCCACCTATCACTGCTGCTAATCCCAAAACTGTGTTAATCATAAAATTCGCCGATAAATCGATAACCACATAGCTTGCCTCCCAATCCTCCGACATTCCACAAGACCATCCCTCCGATAAGAAGAAGAGGAAGAAGGATGACAGATCTGATGCCGATAAGGAGGAGCTAGAGAAGAAAAAGAAGGAGAAGAAACCAAGGTCGTCCACAAGCACAAGTAGAATGTGTTTGTTAATTCATACTTTGCTTTTAGACTTTCCATTGGCCTTGTGATGTTAGCGCGAGAATGGCCCTCACTTTAGTCTTGTTTTGTAAACCTGCAATGGTTAAATGAAAACTATTTCCTTCGTATTACTATGTTCCTGCAAGTTCATCATTCTTAGTTATGAACGTTCAAATCATAAGTAATTTAGTATCATGCATAATAAAAATTAAAATTTCCCACGCTACGCACTACTATATATTAGGCTGCTCCCAATCAATCATTAATATAATGCCTGACCAGGGCTTATTGAGGATTGATTAGAGTCGTATGTGCACTGCCCCTTTTGCCCAAAAATGAGGGGTTTGGGCTCAGCTTTCAGTCTGCTCCCCGATCCTTCAGCGGGGTAGGAGTTCTTTGGTGGCACTAAGTCTCTAGCGCCTTTATACTCTCCCATCGGATGTCAAGGGTAGAGTGTTAACGAGACGGTCTCTTAATCATGATGCACCTTCACATCTCATGGACAATTCCTAGTCCTTCGTACCCCTTCTCAGATCATGAGAACTGGAGTATTGATGGTAGTGTCATTTACTTTACTGCACACTAAGGGCTCCGTATCTTGTTAACCTCTTGATCTAATAGAAGGTATTTTTGAATTACGTGTTTCAAGATCATCGCAGGACTCATAGTTGATTTCATAATAGTGATAATTCATACAGATAAAGAATGAAAAAAATAGATAAGAAACAGTACAATAAAAGTAAATGACACGCGATATTTTTATAGCAGTTCGGCCGAATCATGACCAACATCCACTTTATAATCTCTTGTTTAAGTAACCAGACTGTTCTAGGCAAGTCGTGCCTTTTTACATGGTCCTACAAACCAAAGAATAAATTGACAATTTTATGTCAAGTAATGCCGCAGATGTTGGGCATTCCACACTCTGGGGATTTCATCTCCATCCACGGTCGCTAGCTTGAAGGTTCCATTATCAAGCCTCCGGAGGATGGCGTATGGTCCTTCCCACTTTGGGCCCATATGCACTGGGGTGGAAAAACACATTTCAAGACTAAGTCTCTGGGTTTAAAGGTTTGGGCTTGAACCTTTTTTTAATAATATCGGGCGACTTGTTGCTTATGCTTCAAGGCGCGGAGGTTAGCTTCGTCCCTCTTTTCTTCAATCATGTCCAGGGATTCAAGGAGCAGTTTGTTATTGGTCATCAGGTCATAATAAGTGGTTCTGTGAGAGGGTACTTCTAATTCAACCGGGATGACTGCTTCTACTCCAAAAGCGCGGGAGAAAGGTGTGTGGCCCGTCGCCAACTTGTAGGTTGTCCTATAGGCCCATAGAACCAAGGGTAGCTCATCGACCCACATGGCTTTGGCCCGCTTCAGCCTTTCTTCAGAATGGATTTAATCACTTTATTTGCCGCTTCGACTTGCCCGTTCAATTACGGATGTGCCACAGAGCTGTACCTTTTCTCGATGTGATACTTCTGGCAAAAGTCACTGATTTTTGCACTATCAAATTGGATTCCGTTATCCGTTATGATGACTTTCGGAATCCCGAATCGGCATATGATGTTTCTGACGATGAAGTTAATTACTCGATTGGTCGTGATCGTGGTCAATGGTTCTTCTTTGTCCCACTTTGTGAAGTAATCCACGGCCACAATGACGAACTTTTCTCCACCCTTTGCTATGGGGGGACTTCCAATAATGTCAATTCCCCACACAGCGAAAGGCCACGGGCTCATCATCGTCTTCAACTGACTAGGGGGTGCCCTAGAGATCTTGGAAAATCTTTGGTTTTACAACGGTGGTAAAAGCACCGTTGTAATATATGTTTTTTTACAACTTTTTCCCAGAAAAGTTGTAATAAACTTATTTTTAACAACTGTGTTATTTTGACAGTTGTAATAAAAGCCTATCACAACTTTTATTTTTTGATTGTTGTAATATATGACTAAATTTTAATATAATTAACAACTAATAATTAATATTTAATACATTTACGTTGATTATTAATAATTAATAACTAATAATTACCATTAATAATCAATTAGGAAGTAATAATTAATAATCAATCCGTAATATTTAATACTTAACAATAATTAATAATCAATCCGTAATAATTAATAATTAAATATTAATTATAATAACTAATAAATAGTATTAATTATTTTCATTAAATAATTAATAATCAATAAATAAGCTTTAATAATTATTATCTAACATTCGTAATTAGTATAATAAGTAATACATAATAATAATTAGTATTAAATAATTAATAATTAATTTTTAACAATAAATAAATAAGAACTAATCATTAATTTTAGTAATTAAGAAGTAATAATCAAGAAGCAATATATAATATTAGTAATTAAATTTTTATGATTAGTAATTAAAACGTTTTTATTATAAAATTATAAAAACTTATTTTTAACAGATCATTTTTCCATTTTTTAATTCTAAATTGTTATATTTGATTTTATAAATTTGGATAAAAATTTAATTACAACCAATAAAAAAGATTTGAATCTACCTTGTAAAAAAACAGCGGTTGCCCTCTTGATGCAAAAGACGAAATTTTGGCGGAAGACCAAAATTTGGCGGGAGTCTGTATCTCACTTGTTGCGTATACCTTATGTGGGCCGACCTCTCCGGTTCCCAAATTCAAAGTCGATCTGCAACCTCTTCGATGGGGGCTGGGGATTCTTTCATGCCGCCTCTCTTTTTCTCGTTTCTTTTCTCCATGTTCTCTCTTCACACTTCAATCTCCTCATCAGTATACTCGCTAGTCTCTCTCTTATCAAATCTGTCTCATGTGTGAAGCAAAGGAGAAAAAAAGCTTGCGTTGACGAGTTGAGGAAGAAGGCATAACTATGGAGCGGAGGAAGCCGATCGCATATTGAGGAACGGAGGAAACGAGAAGTGGAAGGGTGTAACACCCCACACCCGCTAAGGTCACTCACTAAGGGAATGCCTTAACTTCGGTGGAGTATTTTAAGTGAATATAGAACAGAAAAATTACAACAAGACAGATATAAATAATACTTGAAATCTAAAACATCATTTCATTGCAGCAGAAGATAAACATGTTTGGTTACATATCAAAACCAACTAAAACAAGAGTCAAGTACTAAATATCCATCCTGATAAAACATAAGTACATAATCCCACTACATAACTAATAGCCATAATAGAAAAGATAAGCTGGGCTTTACATCACAGTCCAAGTTCCAAAAGATAGATAAAGCAATCTGATCAAAGCCCACTAGTGTTAGGCCCACTCTGAGAACCTGAGGGTTGGGAAAAAGATAAAAACAACGAGGTCAGACATAAGTCTGAGTGAGCCCTATAACTTTAACAATACAATCATTAAAGTAATTAGGGTATGATATAAACTTGGTACGGTGATGACTGGGGATAAATGACTACACTAAGCAGCCAACTAGACATAGGATGAACTAAGATAACGGTAAAGACGCATCTACCCACCCAAGGGTAATTACTACACTGCACCACACCAGTCATTCCTATTTAAAGGTTGATCCCAGCCAAGGACTTCGAAAATATAACTAGTAGTTTCGTGTACCCCTAGCTGACCACATAGGTGTCGTCTGCCCCTATCTCCACTAGGTGTACCCACTACTCCCCAAGCGATCGGCTCCCTAACGTAGATACCCGTGCTGGCCCCATGGTGGGGTGTGTCACTCCCCAAAGTGGCAACCCGATACAACCAACGGTGCACGGCTTATACCTACACGATGCAACAACGTCTTACCTACCAGCCCGGGTCCACACACGCATATGAAACCCGTTGGACTTGCGTTGCCACCGCTAACCCGTTTTGGCCTCTTATAGTCAAGCCCAGTACGCGTGTCCCGTCCTCGACATGGGTCGAGCCCAATAAGATACATATGGGTTACTGGTTGAAATGGGCCCCCACAAGCTACCCACCTAAGCTTGTCCCTTTTTCTAGTGCATCCCACTTAACCCTTTAATCATGTTTAATTACATGTTTCCACTTGATTAAGTATTCTAATCGTATTTTCTATTGCCACCCAAGGCAACCCACTAGATTTCCACATGCCACCCAAGGCACTTACTTGATTTCCACATGCCACCCAAGGCACCCACTTAACCCCTCATGCCCCACTACATGCTTATCTGGTTAAGTGTTTCTTAATTGATTAAGAACGTAACCTTTGTAAAGACCTCTCACATTAGACTGTCTTTTATGGCAGCTGGATTTGCCGGTCGGTTCCGGGCAACCTTACGCCATAACAGAGTCTAACCTCGTGTCTTTACACTTGTCACGTATTTAGTTTATGCCTAAGACCTCTCACATTGGGCCAATCATTTGTAGCCGCTGGATTTGCCGGTCGGTTCCGGGCAGTCTTATGCTACAAAAGGGTCCAACCTCGTGTCTTAGTCGCTTAATTACACCTAATTAATCACCCCCATAATTTGTATTAATTATCCCTAATTAATTACAAATTTAACGATGTACATAATTGACTCAATTATGTCCATCCACTTTATGGTATGCAAAACCCCATCGTTCCCCACGTAATACGTTGACATGACATACTTAAAAGGGGAGATTCATCACAAACACAATGGGTTCAACTTGCATAACATTAGCATCAACATGGGTTTTAAAGGTGTCAACATGCATATATGACCATAGCATCAAACCCAAACTAGCATAAATAATCAACCCAAACTTGCATGAATCACATATGTCATAAAGAGGGTAACTTGCATAAGTTACTTATGTCATACAAAGGGGTAAACTTGCATATGTATGTATGACATACAAAGGTGTAAACTTGCACATGTTACTTGCATATAATCAAACACCAAACTTGCATAACATGTCATATATGAACTTGCATATAATCAAACACCAAACTTGCATAACATGTCATATATGAACTTGCATATAATCAAACACCAAACATGCATAACATGGTGTCATAATGGATCAACGTTTATCATAGTGATTTGCATAACTAGCATCATGAACTCATAGCATATGATTTGCATAACTTGCATAACATCATGAACACATAGCATATGACTTGCATAACTTGCATAACATCATAAACACATACCATATGACTTGCATAACTTGCATAACATCATGAACACATAGCATATGACTTGCATAACTTGCATAACTTCATGAACACATAGCATATGACTTGCATAACATCATAAACACATAGCATATGATAACATAACTTGCATTGATCCACATACATAACCATAACCTCATTATATCCTATCATAATTAGTTTAGCAATTGCTTGCTAGAGGCATAGAAACTCACAACTTGTTGATTAGCACTCCTATGAAGAAGATTAAGTTGCTAGAGTTGATTAGAAGTTGATTTGAGAAGCTATCTTCTTCTACAATTTGATGGAGGCTCCTTCAAGTTGCATTTTGTTGGCTCGCTTTTTGACCAAGCCACCCAGGATCATTCGTAAGAGGAAAGGGCGAAACCACGTTCTCCAAGAATATGAAGGAACGAATCGCACGCTATCGACTCGCCCACGGAGGATCGCGTCTCGACGGATCGCCCACGGAGGATCGCGTCTCGACGGATCGCCCCCATCTCATCAACGAAACGATGCCTCTATGCGATCCGATCCACGCATATGTTGTTGCCCAGCATTGATCGATCTGATCCCCTGATGCGCGGCGAACCCTCTGACCCGTTCAAGCGTGAGCTGGTCTTCAGCGATCCGAGTCGCACGGATCTATCGACACGTGTCCCTAACCGTCATTTGGACCAATTCTCCCCATCTGCACGATCCGATTTTCAAGCAGATCGCGACACCTGTCCACAACGGCTAATTTGACTATTTCTTCAACGGTGGCGACGCGATCCGATGTTCTCGGGATTCGTGCCACGTGTAACCACGATCCGCCTGACAAAATCAGCTATAAATAGCCCGAAGCTTGGCATTTTTTGGGATCTTTTTGACAATATTGAGTACTGAATCCGCCATTGTTGTCAAACTACTGAAATATTGAGAGAAATTCTTGATTGTATTAGCTTTCAAAGTATAATCAATAATATATAAAGTGGACGTAGGCTCGTTAACGCCGAACCACTATAAATTCTGTGTGTTATTTTCTTTTTTCTCATTCTTCAGTTGAAATTCTATAAGCTTCAGAACAATTTGGGTGTTAGGTCCAAATTTTGATCTAACATTTTGGTGCTTTCACTGAGAGGACAATCCTAAAGTCTCACTATTCGGTTCTTTGAAGGTTCCAGCGATTCGGATATCATGGCTGGAAAAAGATCTAAGGAAGCACGAGCTTCGCAAACCAACGAAACGATTGAAGAGAGTGTGCACGAGCAGGGCAATGAAGAAGCTTTGGATCGCGGGGCGCAGGGGGCGAACCGATCCGATGAAGACACCACGCTCCGAGTCGATGAGAACGAAGCGATCCAGACTGCTGAAGGAGTTGTTACTCGATCCCGAGGGAACGCCTCGCACCCTCCGCACACTGCGACCGCGAATCGACCTCAAGGGGGCGCTGCGAGACGCCCCCCATGAATCACAGCGATCCGAATTGATGATCCGACCACAACTCGACCTGGAAAGGAGCCTATGGCTCGCTCCTATCGTCCTGGCCCTACTGCTCGACCCGGCTCAAGTTCTTTGCGCATAAGAGAAGGTGATGACGATCAATATGATTCTGATGCTCCTGTTACTGAGGGGGATCTCTCTCGCTTTTCTAAAATGTGGGAGAGGTTGTTTGATGAATTGGCCGCCCAAAGGTAGGAAAGCTCCATCCTGCGACAAAATCTGACTGCTATGGATAGAAGACTTGATGAGCTAGCAAGGCAAAGAACATCGCCAGCTCGTCCACTCACTCCAGTATATTCTTCTTCGTCTGAAGAATCGCCGAGACCTCCGCGACGACCGTATGAGAGAGCCGAAAACATAGAACAGCTTCGGTTCGGAACCCTGCCATCACAGGAAGAAGAAGCACTGGGGGCGGGGCCCTCAAACCGTAATGTGAACAATCAAGCCGCAGCTCCCAGGGCTCGAGATGTGGACAGTCCTGTGCATAACAGACTACCTTAGCCCCGTCGCCGCGCACATACTCATGATAATAGGGGCAACGAAGCCCTATCCGAGCCCCGGATTTTGTGACTGCTCCCCGAAGAGAAATTAGAGAACCCCGCCGAGCCAGAGGCACTGACCCTGAACCCCCTTTGACCAGTGCAAATGTTGCAACCATGATTCACCAGATTCTGGCAGATAGCCGTGGACAACGAAATGAGGATTGGGGGATCGACCGCAGTCACACCCCTTTCACTGATGATATTTTGGATGCGACTTTTCCAAGGCGTTTCAACATGCCACAAATGAACCGGTATGCGGGTAGGTCTGATCCTGTCCAGCATCTGATGAGATACTCTTGGTCAATGACCGCTGCCGCAGCCTCTGACGCTGTTAAGTGCAAAGCGTTTCCCATATTCCTGGAGGATGTGGCTTTGTTATGGTTTACTCGCTTGCCGGCGAGATCGATTTCTAGCTTCAGGGAGTTGAGTGAGAAGTTCGTAGAACAATTCCGTATCTACGCACAGAAGACAAAAAGTGTGATCGATTTGTTCCTTGTCAAGCAGCGACCAGGCAAGAGTTTAAGGGTGTACCTGGATCGTTTCAATTTGGCAGCTACTGAGGTTAAAGATCCCCATGAACTGACCGTTGTCGCAGCACTGATTGACGGAGTAGATAAGGACACTGAATTCGGGAGGTACCTGGCAGGCAAACCGCCCCACACTAGAGAGTTATTCTACGAGAAAGCCAACGTACATTTACGCCGGGAAGAGGTATATGCTAACCGAAAGGCAAAAACGGCCAATAAGGAGGAAATCCAGAGCAATGTCGCCATAAAGCAAACGGGAGACAGCTCGGGGAAAGTCGAAGTAAATGTCGGAAATCAGAATCAGGGTGGTCATCAGCCGGGTAACAACAATAATAATGGTAACGGCAACAACCGGAAGAGGAACCGAGGGAACGACTCCCAGAGAAGGACTCGTCCCAGGGCCTTTGAAAGTTATACACCAATAAATGACACTCTGGAAAATATCTTCATGGATGCGTATGAAGTCCTCCAGAATAAGAGGCCACCTCCCAGAGAATCGACGGAGAAAGAGCGTGAAACAGGGAAGTTTTGTCTCTTTCATCAGATTCACGGCCATTCGACGAATGAATGCCGTCACCTAAGAGATGTAGTCGAAAGGCTGCTTCGAGAAGGAAAGCTAGATGAATACAGAGTAACGCCCAGGGACAGGAGGCAAGCAGTGCAGGCCCCAAATCAGAACCAGAATCAACTTGCTGCTAGGCCAACTGCCCAGCAAAAGGGAAAGAACATTGTTATCAATACCGTAATCGGAGGACTTTATCTCGCCGGGCATAGTTCCAAGGCGTTGGATTAATACGTCAATGCAGCCAAACAACACCTCGAGGTAGGGGAGTGTAGCAACCCTGAGGACAGTATCCCGGTGAAGCAGCAAAAGATGATGACCGACGATGTCGTCTTCCGAGAACGAGAAAGCATTGGAGTCCATGCTCCGACAGAAGATCCATTTGTAATTACGGTACCTATTGGTCCAGCCACTGTCCATAAGGTTTTAGTAAACAACGGGAGTTCTGTCAACATTCTTTTCAAAAGGACATTTGATCAGATGAATCTTGAAATAAAAGACTTGAAGCCCTGCCAAGGATGGATCCGTGGATTCAACGGGGCATCTACCGCTCCAATGGGTTATGTAGAGTTACCAGTAACACTTGGGGAAGGAGAACGCCAGAGAGTGAGAATCCTTCCCTTCGTGGTTTTGGATGCTGAATCGCCTTACAATGCCTTTTTGGGCCGACCGGCCCTCGCAAAGTTTAGAGCCTGTATAGCCCCCTGGTGCTTGTTATTGAAATTCCCCACAGAAGCTGGCATTGGTATCGTCAGAGGGGATCAAGTTGCTGCACGAGCATGTTATGTTGCCGAACTAAAGTTACTTCGCAATGGAGGGGATATTGAAACTAAAGGCACCTCTCCCCCTTCGGGGGCGGAGACCTTATAGCAACCAAAGAGGATAGTCGTTGGAGGGTCGCCTAGAGAGATGCCCGAGGATATAGATCCCAGAGAGGATCAAGAACCCGGGGGCAGAATGGCGACTCCCAACGAGGCAACTGTGGATGTACCGATCGATGACAGTGACCCGGAGAAGGTCCTTAAGATTGGATCCCAGTTACATCCGAATCTCGCAAAAGAATTGACGGATTTCTTAAAAAACAATTTGGATGTATTTGCTTGGACCCACGCGGACATGTGTGGGATATCCCCGTCAATCATGAGCCATTCCTTAAGCATTGACCCTAAACATCCTCCTGTAAAGCAAAAAAGACGAATGTTGGGCCCGGAGAGGTCTGCTGCCTTGAAAGAAGAGGTCGGAAAGTTAAAGAGTAATGGATTTATAAGAGATTCAACCTACCCAGACTGGATTTTGAATCCAGTCCTAGTGAAGAAGGCTAACGGGAAGTGGCGAACGTGTATCGACTTCTCGGATTTGAACAAAGCCTGTCCAAAAGATAGCTTCCCGTTACCTCGGATTGACCAGTTGGTAGACTCGACGGCGGGTCATGAGCTTCTCTCATTTATGGATGCTTATTCAGGATATAACCAGATTCCGATGCATGTTCCAGATCAAGAGCACACCAGTTTTATCACGGATCTGGGGTTATATTGTTATGTAGTGATGCCCTTTGGGTTGAAGAATGCAGGCGCTACATATCAACGTTTGGTCAACAGAATGTTTTATAACCAGATCGGGAAAACCATGGAAGTATACGTCGACGATATGTTGGTTAAGTCCAAGCAATCTTCCCAACACACTACTGACTTGGCAGAGATGTTCGGCATTCTTTGAAAGTACGGAATGAAACTCAACCCAACCAAATGTTCGTTCGGTGTTGCCTCTGGAAAATTCTTGGGATTCATCGTCAGTTCCTGTGGTATTGAGATTAATCCAGACCAGATCGCGGCAATTAGAAACATTCAGGAACCTAGGCAGATTAGGGACGTGCAAAGCCTTGCCGGAAAAGTGACCGCACTAAGAAGATTCATCTCCAGGGCTACGGATAAGTGCATCCCATTCTTCGAATTAATAAAGCGAGGAAAACGCCACTTCAAATGGACACCCGACTACGTAGAAGCGTTTCAGAATTTACTCAGGCACTTGGAGAAACCTCCGATATTATCTAAGCCAATAGATCACGAGGACTTATTCGTGTATTTGGCAGTGTCATCCCATGCGATCAGCTCAGCATTGGTAAGGGAAGAGGATAAGGTCCAAAGACCTGTGTATTATGTGAGCAAAAAATTGATAGCAGCAGAGCGTAATTATCCACGGATAGAGAAGTTGGCGTATAGTTTGCTGATCGCCTCTAGAAAGCTTCGACATTATTTTCAGGCGCATCCTATCACCATATATACCGATCACCCGCTCAAGCAAGTCCTACAGAGACCAGAGGCATCTGGAAGGTTACTCAAATGGAATATTGAGCTAAGTCAATTTGATTTGAACTTTCAGCCCAGACGGTCAATTCGGGGGCAAGTGATAGCCGACTTCATAGCAGAGTTCACTGTCCCTAAGGAAGATATAGCAAACGAAGAAGCTGATCCTTCAAAATTACTTTTCGATCCCAATGCCTGGGGATTGTATACTGATGGCGCCAGGAATAACGAAAGATCCGGCGCTGGGATAGTGCTTGAAACCCCCGAGAAACGATTGATAACCAGTGCAATCGGAATGGAATTTCATGCCACTAACAACGATTCCGAATATGAAGCTCTGATAGCCGGATTAAAGATTGCAAAGGAACTAGAAGTCACAAAGCTGAACATCTTCTGCGACTCCAAGTTAGTTGTGAACCAAGTCACTGGAAAATTCCAGGCTAAAAGTGCAAGATTGATTCTATACTTAAAGAAAGTGAAAGAATTGCTGAACGGTTTTGATCACTACAACATATCTCATATTCCGCGGTCAGAGAATCAGCAGGCAGACAAGTTGGCAAAGATGGCTAGTTCCGACGATCCTGAAATGACTGGGCTAGCCCCCGTTGAAGTACTTCGGTCCCCTAGCATAGATCAAATGGAAATCGACCTAGTACTGGAAACGGAACCAGAAAGGGAGTCCTGGATGACCCCTCTAAAGAATTTCCTGATGAACGGAACGCTTCCAACCAAGAAAAGCGAGAGGCGTAAAGTAATTCGTAAAGCCGCCCGATATGTTCTGCAAGGCGGAGTTCTTTACAGACAAGGGTTTTCAATGCCCCTCCTTCGGTGTGTAGCCCACGATGACATCAAACGTGTGCTGCAAGAAGTCCACGAAGGCGAATGTTGCGACCACACTGGAGGGCAAACTTTGGCAAAAAAGGTGTTGCGGCATGGTTATTTCTGGCCTACCATAAACAAGGATGCAACAAGATACGCACGACTGTGTGATGCGTGTCAGAGATTTTCAAAAGATACCTAGAGCACCTCCAAATCAGTTAAAAACGATGATGAGTCCATGGCCTTTCGCTATGTGGGGAATTGATATCATTGGAAGTCTCCCCATAGCAAGGGGCGGAGCAAAGTTCGCTATTGTGGCCATAGATTATTTCACTAAGTGGGTCGAGGCAGAACCACTAACTACAATCACAACCAAACGAGTGATCAACTTTATCGTGAGAAACATCATCTGTCGATTTGGGATTCCAAAGATTGTAATAACGGATAACGGAACTCAGTTCGATAGCGCTGAATTCAGAAGCTTCTGCCAAAAATACCACATTGAGAATCGGTACACCTCTGTGGCACACCCGCAATCGAACGGACAAGTCGAAACGGCGAATAAAGTAATTAAGTCCATTCTGAAAAGAAGAATGAAGCGGGCTAGAGCTATGTGGCTGATGAATTGCCCTTGGCTCTATGGGCCTACAGGACAACATATAAATCGGCAACAGGACATACCCCGTTCTCCCTTGCTTTTGGAACGGAAGCAGTCATCCTGGTTGAGATAAAGGTACCTTCTCACCGGGTGACTTATTATGATCCAATGTCCAATAATGAATTGCTCCTTGAGTCCCTGGATATGATCGAAGAAAAGAGGGATGAAGCAGACCTGCGTGCCCTGAGATGCAAACAACAGGTCGCCCGATATTACAACAAAAAGGTTCGAGCCCGAACTTGGGAACCCGGAGACTTGGTTCTGAAACGTGTCTTTCCACCCCCAACTCATATGGGAGCGAAGTGGGAAGGACCGTACTCCATTCTGAGCAAGCTTGATAATGGAACCTTCAAGCTGGCAACCGTAGATGGAAGGGAAATCCCCAGAGTGTGGAATGCCCAACATTTACGGCCATATTTAACATGAAAGTTTCAAATTTATTCTTTTGCTTTGTTAGAAAACCATGTACAAGGCATGACTTGCCTAGAATAGTCTGATTCCTTAAAGCAAAAGATTATAAAGTGGACGTAGGTCATGATTCGACCGAACCACTATAAAATATTGTGTGTCATTTACCTTTATTGCATCTTTATTTATCTGCTTATTTATTTTTATGGAAATCAAAAGAACAATGCAGGTACCCGAAGTCTGTTGCCAACCGTTCCTCCCGTAGACTGTTTGGGGGAACTCAAAGCCTTGGCAAGAGCTCCAACTGCTTGTCCGACTGGTTTCAATCCTCGGAGCTTGGATTAAAGTATACACCTAGGACGAGTTTAATGAACATACATGATTGCAGACTGCTTGATCCGTAACTCTAACTCTCCAGAGAGAGAGAGTATAAAAGCGTCTCCGATTGAGCGCTGAGAAAGAGCTCCTTCCCCGCTGAAGGATCGGGGAGCGAATGAATCGCTGAGCTCGAACTCTAACTCTCCAGAGAGAGAGAGAGTATAAAAGCGTCTCCGATTGAGCGCTGAGAAAGATCTCCTTCCCCGTTGAAGGATCGGGGAGCGAATGAATCGCTGAGCTCAAACTCTAACTCTGCAGAGAGAGAGAGTATAAAAGCGTCTCCGATTGAGCGCTGAGAAAGATCTCCTTCCCCGCTGAAGGATCGGGGAGCGAATGAATCGCTGAGCTCGAACTCTAACTCTCCAGAGAGAGAGAGAGTATAAAAGCGTCTCCGGTTGAGCGCTGAGAAAGAACTTTTCCCCTGCTAAAGGGTCGGGAACCGACTGAACTACTAAATTCAAACTCTAACTTTGACAACCGTCAGGAGAATACAAAGAAGTCTATAATTAAGCACTGAGAAAGGTGTCAGGAATTCGGTGCCACAAGAACAATTATCCTATGAAATCTTCTAAGTCCCCCATATTCAGAAATAGGGGGCAACCTGCCGACAAGGCTATCCAATTCTTAGTAAACCCCTGTCAGGCGCTATGATAACAACTGATTGGGGGCGCATATACTCATATACATATACTGAGCTTTAATACAGCAACGCAGCGTGAAAATTTTCTCTTGGCTATCTGTTGTTTGACTGATTTGTAGTTATTATTAGATGGCCTATGACTAAACGTGGAAAGTTTATTTGAATGCAGGTACGTAATGATGCAAAAAGAGATAAACTTTCATTTATATACTGTGAACCAACAAAGAGAAAAGCAGTCTAGAAAAGAAAGTGAGGGCCAGTCTCACAATTACACTTCCTGGCCAGTGGAAAACCTAAAGACAAAATATCAACAAACAACAAACATCCTATTTACGCTTTGGCCTCTTCTCTTGCTTCTGCCTCTCCAGCTTCGCCTTGTCGGCATCAGATGGATCCCCTTTCTTCCTCTTCCTTTTGTCTATGAGGGGAACATCCGACTCCTCTGAAGATTCCTCTTCCACCTCTTTTCTCTTCCTTCTATCAGAAAGGGAAGCCGGGAAGTCATCGGGGTTTGCAAAGTGAAGCTGTCGGCTGATGGATTTGGGCTGGATCTTCACAATTATCCCAGTTTTGGGATCGAATTCTGCAAGAGGGACTACATCCAAAGCCTCATCACCCACCTTCTTCGAAGCCAACTCTTTCTCCTGTCTGGCTTTTCGGCTGGCCAAGGTTTCCTCGTCATCATCGTCGGCCTTTTTGGCGCCGATAATGTCTTCTTCGTCATCTACATGGCGACCATCCATATCTTTCAAGGCTTCGATGGTCTCAGCATCTTTGGGTACATCGGTGCTAGGTGCCGGGATGCTTTTTTCTGCTGTTGTGACCTCGGCCTGCTTTGGTACATCAATACCAGCACCTGGCAAGACAGCCTCCTTCTCCACTTCCTTTTCTTTTTCAGCACCCATGTCGACGGGCTCGCCACCTGTATTACGAGGAACACACGTTACTAATTCAATTGGTTGTTCTACCAGACGACGACAATTCACAATTGCTTTAACAAATTGTGGGGAAAAGAGAGAGATACCTTCAGTAGATGCTCCCTCTTGAGTAGTTGCAGAGGCTCCAATGACCAAGGGAGTTCGACCCAAAGGGATTAATGGATCATCGGGATGGTATTCCTCAACCCCGGAGGTCTTGGGCTCCACAGCCGAACTCGAGCCCTCATCAGCTTTGCCTTTACCCTTAACCAGGGCTCTCTCCTTTTCCATCTCCGCCAGAATCAGGCGACGACCCTCTGCCAGGTCCTCAGGCTCATTGTCTCTTAGGATGCTCTTCATCAATTCGTCCTCATCGATTTCTTCGACCCCCAATCTATGTTTTTCACCCTCCACTATGGCATCCCATAAATTGGCCAAAGTAACATGGTAATCTGGGATCCACGAGATGTTGCGAGTCTTGAGAACCTGGCCAAGGAAATCGAAAATCATCTCTTCAAACCCCTCGATCTCTTTCTCTCTTTCAAGGAGCTTGTTGTTAGAAGCAGTGGCCAATTCAATGGCACTTTCAACGTTCTTTTCGGCAAGGGCTTCCCTTCTCTCCGCATCCGAGACCTGGTCATTCAAAATCACCTTTTCTGCTTTAGCCAGAGCCAAACTTTCTTTTAAACTCGCTTTTTCTGCCTCCCAAGCAGCCTTCTCAGCTTCAAAATGGCATTGTGCTGTTTTCAACTCGATGTTGGCCATTTTGAGATCTTCAACCTCCTTCTTTAAGGCCATTTTCTCTTGGCTATTGGAGTCCAGTTCTGAATGAAAGCGCTGCTTGGAATTCTCTAATTCAGTCTTATAATTTTCAGCGTCCCTCTGTGCTAAAGCAAGCTGGGACTGAGCATCTTCCAGGTCCTTCTCCAATTTTGTCCTAGCCCTTTCGTTATTTTCAAGTTTCGCTTTAGATCTGTGTGCTTCTATTTCGAGTGTTCGGATGACTTCTGAAAGGTTAACTGCGTGTTTTTTCATCATCTCATATTGCCTGGCTGCGTGCTGGATGTGCCCGATAACTTCATTATCCCAATTTTTAGGGACCGGTTCCAAGGCAGGAACAAACACCATCCTGTCAAAGAATATGCCTGGAAATTGTTCCCGCAACTTTTCCAGCCTACCTTGGATCTCGGGACCATGGACGTAATCCCGTGACCCGGGGACAGCTAACTCTGGTTGGCTGGTGGGGACAATGTCACTTCTCTCCTTCTCAGTCTCTTTGGATGAATCATTGTCCCTATCTTTAGATTCGTGATGCCTTTTGGACGACCGGCTGTGGGAAGGTGCACTCTTTGGAGGAGTTAACTCTTTTGGAAGTTTCTTTCCCCCTGTCGGAATTGTCGGATGACTTGAAGGCCAGGTAGAGGTTGATTTTGGTGGAGATCGAGGTTGCGAGGAAGTTGGCCTATGAGAAGGACCACGAGAGCGCTCAGTATCCGGGCGAAGGCTGGGTGTGCCCTCGCGAAGAGAACGATACGAGTAAGATTTCCTGTGGGACATCGTTCCTGCAAAAAAAGAAAAGAGCATATTAAAACTTTGAATACCCACGATATAAGAGTGCAGGGTCCGATAGTGTGTGTGATGTGTGCATCCCATATAATTCCCCCTAACAGACCCGGGCCTGAAGACAGGCTCATCTGACCAGTTTCTCGTCCTCTAGTTGGAGCGATCGCCTCTTCAGAAGCAGGGAAGAAAGGCCCCTCTCCGAAGTCCTTCTCCGTATATACATCATCGGGTAGAGGGATTTTATTCAGCTCGTCAAATAGCTATTCATCTGTCAAATCACCGAGAGCAACGGTTTCAATTGGAGCAGATGCAGGAATTTCCTTGGACATGTCACCGCGGACCTCATCCCCTCTGTATATGTTCATGTCTTCATCGTCTTGGATGACTATTGGAGAAGGACTCTTACGGAATTTAGTTGTTTCTATTGCTTGCGAAGTTCCCTCTCCCTCCGTTGGGGGCATATACTTATAAGGTCTGCCGCCAGTACCAAGTCCAAATCTTCTATCCAGAAGACGATGATTATGAAGATTGTCGTCCGTAATGCATTTTTTGATCCTTAGAAAGTCGGATCTGCTTTGTAAAAGAATGGACAACCGGTTGTTGTATAGTGGACCCTCTGTTTTCGGGAAGACATGATCTGTTAAAGACAAAGAAAAAAAAGGGAAGAATGTTAACGCCTAGACTTCTTGAACAAGATATTCGATTAGAAGCTTAAAGTTTACTTGATTTGAGCCATCTTCGTGAGCATCCGGTCTGTCTCCTTATATAAAACCAATCAGATTTAGGGTCCCCTATATTGCTATACCCATCGTACAGAACCTTCCTATTCGCCACTGATTCAAAGAAAGAGAAATTTGGAGTTGCCGAAGAACGGTGCTTGAAAAGAAAGAAGAATGTCAAATCTCTGAATTTATGTTCGGCATGTAGGATCTCCGCATATGCAACGTATAGGGTGTATAAAGATGCGTAGGCATTCGGATGAAGTTGCATCGGAGCAATACCCAGTCTTCTTAAAGTTTCAATGGCAATTGGAGGGAACGGAGGAATAGCTCCTACCAAGCACATGGTCCGGCTAATTGCCATATATCCTTCCGGAGCTAGGTGGGGTCTATCTTCGCTTCCGGGTGTCAAGACGTCATCCCAAGGAATTCCGTGTCTCAAGCAGATTCTCTTAAGCTTTATATCGTCGAGCTTAGATGCTAAAGAATCAGAGAATTTATCTATTCCGAGCGCGCCGAGAATCTCGTCGGGAGCTCGTTCGTCTATCTCGGACTCTTCGCTAGATGAAGTACTTTCGGACGGATCTGATTCCGTGGCTTCGTACTCAGATCCAGTATCTTCACCTCCAGGATTAGTGGGAGGAATTTCCGGGTTGTATTGCTCAGGAATCTCGGATTCCGCTTCTGCTGCGGATCTAGAAGAAGAGTGATCATTCGACATTGCTGCTAGGACGAGAAAATAAGAACAATAAGATTAACACTACCCGTCCCCCGTGTGTGCAAGTGCCGGTGTGTGTGCTTGTGTGTGCGCATTAAAAATAAAGTGTGAAAGCAATCAAGATCATCGAAATATTAGTTGTCATATGCAGTCAAATTGTGTGGTCATTTAGTCCAGAAAGTCCAACGTTAAGGCTCTATCCTAACTGTTCAGAATTTTATGGTGACAAGGCGTTGATTAAAGTTTGAAATTTCTTTGCATCGTCAGCTATGAGTCGGATCGCAAGGCAGAGGGATCGCCCCTTTCTGGATCGCAAGGCAGAGGGATCGCCCCCATCGGATCGCAGGCCAAAGGGATCGCTCCTTCGCGAATCGTTGCAACCCCCACGATACGCGCCTTTGCTGCCACCACGATCTTTCGTCTCGCCTTCATCTTCTCCTCTCCTTGCCCACGATCCGAACCGGCCTTCCCTCTTCTTTTTCCTCCTTCGTTTTCCTCCTCTCCCTTCCATCCTCGAACTCCGAGCTCTACGTTAGTCAGCCATGGCGTTTTGATGTTTTCTTCAGAAAAGCGCAAATTTCCATCGTTTCTCCCTCAAATCAGTCAAGAAAATTCATGAAAGAGCGGCGTTCACGAATAAGAATGCTTTTTGTGGAGTTACCTTTCTAAAAATTGAGGGAATGCTTGGATTTTCGAGAGTTGGAAAATTTGGGTTCGTTCTTCGATGGTGCAGGCGAAACGATACGGCAGAAAGAAAGAGGAAGGAAAGTGAAGAGGGGAGGGTCGGCTTATATAGGCAAAAAGGGCGACCGTTTGTCTCCCTTTGTTTGTCCTATTAGATCTACGAAAGACCGGCAGGCCGCGAACCAAAAGCCCATCACGACTCGAGGAGGAGCCCGTTTCGTTCCGAGGCCCAAGTACACACCCAAGAGCGGGACGAATATCTCTCGAACGGACCGCGACTCGAGCCCGCGAAACGAGTCGATAAATCCCTGAAAGAGAATCGTTCTCTGATCCGCGACTCGTTGAGAAAAGACAATTCTATAGCTTCGAAGCATGTTCCATCATCGATAAAACATACTTCGAGGGGGCAAAATGTTGGCTCGCTTTTTGACCAAGCCACCCAGGATCATTCGTAAGAGGAAAGCGCGAAACCACGTTCTCCAAGAATATGAAGGAACGAATCGCACGCTAGCGACTCGCCCACGGAGGATCGCGTCTCGACGGATCGCCCACGGAGGATCGCATCTCGACGGATCGCCCCCATCTCATCAACGAAACGATGCCTCTATGCGATCCGATCCACGCATATGTTGTTGCCCAGTATTGATCGATCCGATCCCCTGATGCGCGGCGAACCCTCTGACCCGTTCAAGCATGAGTTGGTCTTCAGCGATCCGAGTCGCACGGATCTAGCGACACGTGTCCCTAACCGTCATTTGGACCAATTCTCCCCATCTGCACGATCCGATTTTCAAGCAGATCGCGACACCTGTCCACAACGGCTAATTTGACTATTTCTTCAACGGTGGCGATGCGATCCGATGTTCTCGGGATTCGTGCCATGTGTAACCACGATCCGCCTGACAAAATCAGCTATAAATAGCCCGGAGCTTGGCATTTTTTGGGATCTTTTTGACAATATTGAGTACTGAATCCGCCATTGTTGTCAAACTACTGAAATATTGAGAGAAATTCTTGATTGTATTAGCTTTCAAAGTATAATCAATAATGTATAAAGTGGACGTAGGCTCGTTAACGCCGAACCACTATAAATTCTGTGTGTTATTTTCTTTTTTCTCATTCTTCAGTTGAAATTCTATAAGCTTCAGAACAATTTGGGTGTTAGGTCCAAATTTTGATCTAACACATTTTGACGGCATAACGACGTTGTATCTATTTTTAGTATGAATTAGGTAGTCTTAGGGTGTATTTATAGAATTAGGATGTAGTTTAGGCCCTTAGATTAACCCTAATTTAGTTTAGAGCCATCAGATTTCGTCACAAGCCACCAAAACCCAGCCCAAAGCTCAAATCAGTGCACCCAGGCCAAACTGACCGACAGGGGGGGTCGACCCCTGGGTCGACACATGGGTCGACCCCTGGGTCGACACATGGGTCGACCCCTTGGGGGGGGTCGACACCCATGTCGACCCTAGTGTCGACACCCTGTGTCTGGCGGGAATTTTCCCGCCTCTTCTGAAATTTGAAATTTGAATATTTTAAATCTGTTTTGAATTTTCTGAAACTTCGGATGGCCATAACTTCTTCATACGAAGTCCAAATCACGCAAACTCGGACTCTATTTCGCGTATTTTTCCGAGACGAACGCAATGGCATAGGCCATTTCCCCTGATTTAGATTTTAAAATTTAATTCTTCCCTGATTTATATTATAACAAGTTATTCAACATACGGGGTGTTACATTCTCCCCTACTTAAAGGATTTCGTCCCCGAAATCTCCAAGTCAAGAAGAACGTATCCTACCAACCAAATAACCATCTACTCAAACCATCAAACACTGGCATCCATTGTCCTTAAAGTTTCTAATGCTGTATGAACATATGCAAAAAGTGTGTGTATATGTTCCCTGTCTAATGCAAAATCAGGCGGTCTACTGATTCAGTTGACCTCCTCTATGCAAACCATGATAGTGCCATGCATCCAATATGTATGCGAAAGATCCCTATCGACACATACTATTTCTACATGTGTGCACAACCATACACCAAAATGCATCATCCATATGACAACACCACCATTATACATCCATTAATATAGCTACCTACACACAATTATATGCAATATGCAATATGAAGTGACTGAGCCGATCTAGTGTCTAAAGTGTGTGTATATGCATCCACAAGCAACCACTAGCAAACACTTGCATCCACACGCATCCATCAATCATAACATGTCTCAAACACATGTTTCAACCATAGGTTTACCTTATCTAAAGGTCAAAGGTACTAATGAGAGGACATACTAAAGATAAGATAAGTACTAGACAAACGATAAAGGAGAAGTTAAAAGACATACCCTCAAAAAGGAATGGGTACAGTGAACGCATCTTCGCTTCTGTCTCCCAAGTAGCATTGCTCTCATCCTCTCCCCATTGCAGTTTGACTAGTCGAACCTCTATGTTTCTCAAATTCCTAATCTCTGACCCAAGAATGCGGGTAGGAGCTCGTCGAATAGTCGCATCACGCTCTACCTCCACTTCTCTAAGCAAGCTCGGCTCTACCACCTCTGCGGTCTCATGTAGGCACTTCCTCAAATGTGACACATGGAATACGTCATGTACCCCACCAAGTCTCTCGGGTAAATCCACTCTATATGCCATCCGTCCAATCCTTTCCTTAATAGGAAACGGTCCTACAAATCTTGGTGCTAACTTCCCAACGGACCCAAAGCGGACAACATTCCGTAATGGAGACACTTTGACAAAGACCATTTCCCCAACATCAAACTCCAGATCCGTCCTCCTCTTATCCGCGTAAGATTTCTGCCTATCTTGCGCTGCTTTCATCTTTCTTCGAATCAAATCAATCTTTTTCGAAGTCTCTCTAACCATATCGGGCCCAAGCAAGATCTTATCCGTAGATTCCCACCAACATGTAGGTGATCGATAAGGCCTTCCATAAAGAGCTTCGAAATGTGCCATGCTAATACTAGACTGAAAGCTGTTATTATACGCGAACTCTACCAATGGAAGATGCTCTTCCCATGTACCTCCAAAGTCTAAGATACATAGCCTCAAAAGGTCTTCTAGAACACGATTCACCCTCTCGGTCTGGCCGTCCGTCTGAGGATGATATGCGGTGCTCAAACACAACTTAGTCCCTACTGCCTCTTGCAAACTTTTCCAAAACTCGCTAGTGAAGATAGGATCTCGATCACTCACTATGCTAGAAGGTACACCATGCAATCGAACTATCTCTCTAAGATAAACTGAAGCTAGCCATGGAGCAGTCCTCTTGCTCTTCACGGGTATGAAATGGGCGCTCTTAGTAAGTCTGTCTACCACAACCCAAATTCCCGTATTACCCTTCCTCGATCTTGGTAACCCATCAATAAAATCCATCGAGACGCTATCCCACTTCCATTGCGGAACTTCCAATGGGTGAAGCAACCCACCAGGTTTCTTTTGCTCCGCTTTCACTTGTTGGCACACCAAGCATCTAGCGACATACTCGGCCACATCTTTCTTCATACCGGCCCAAAAGAAAACTCGCTTCATGTCTTGGTACATCTTGTCCCTACCGGGATGAATGGTCATCTTCGAACGATGCGCATCATCAAGTATAGCCTTCCTCAAACCCTCGTCTTGCGGTACACAAAGTCTACCGTCTCTACGCAACCACCCCCTATCGTCTAGGGTGTACCTACTCAAATGGCTGGACGACTCCCCCTTTATGAGCTTCTCTACTAACTCAACCAACTGTGGGTCATCCCGCTGTGCCTCGCCAATCCGTCCCAAAAGAGTAGGTCTGACTTCTAAGGATGCTAGCAAACCGGGTATAAAGTCAACGGAGGGTCTGAAATCAAACATCGAGATAAATTCCAAGCTTCGTCGTTCCACGAACAATGGACTCAAGGACAACCTTTTTCTGCTTAAGGCGTCTGCCACCACGTTACCCTTGCCCGGGGTATACGCTATCTCGAAATCATAGGATGCTAAGAACTCCATCCACCTTTGCTGTCTCAAGTTCAAATCCTTCTGAGAAAACAAGTACTTCAATGATTTGTGGTCGGTGAACAATTCGAACCTCTCGCCAAGAAGATAATGGCGCCAAGACTTAAGCGCAAAAACAATAACGGCCAACTCTAAATCATGGGTAGGGTAATTTTTCTCATGCTTTCTCAACTGCCTTCCCCCATAGGCTATTACCCTTCCCTCTTGCATTAAGACTGCGCCTAGTCCTGTCCCACAAGCATCGGTATAAACAACAAATGGCTTATTCCCATCTGGCAACACTAAGACTGGAGCTGTGGTTAAAGCTCTCTTTAACCGTTGGAACGCATCATCATAATCAACGTCCCATGCGAAGACTAGATTCTTCTTTGTCAAGCGAGTTAATGGGGCTGATATCTTCGCGAAGTCCTTGATAAACTTCCTATAGTAGCCAGCCAACCCCAAGAAACTCCTCACCTCGGTAGCATTCTTCGGAACCTTCCAATCTTGGATGGATACTACCTTCGCGGGATCCACAGCTATCCCTTCCTTAGAGACCACGTGCCCTAAGAACCGCACTTCCTTCCTCCAAAAGTGACATTTAGAGAATTTAGCCTTAAGGCTATGCGCTCGAAGAGTCTCTAACACTTCCCTAAGATGTAGGGCATGCTCTTCTTCACTCTTAGAAAGAAGAAGATGTCATCCACAAAGACCACCACGCACTTATTAAGGTACTCCCTGAACACCCTACTCATCAAATCAACAAAGTATGCAGGGGCGTTCGTCAAACCAAATGGCATCACAAGCCACTCATAGAAACCATCCGGAGTCCTAAAGGCAGTCTTGTCTATGCTATCCTCAGCCACTCTCAACTGATGAAACCCCGTGGCCAAATCCAACTGCGAAAACACTGAGGCGCCAACCAACTGATCAAAGAGATCATCAATCCTCGGCAATGGGTGTCTATTCTTCTTTGTGAGCTTGTTGATTTCTCTATAGTCTACACAAAGTCTGAGGGACCCATCCGCCTTCGTGGCAAAAACTACTGGAGCACCCCACTCCGATATACTTCGTCTTATGAACCCCTTCTCAAGCAACTCCCCTACTTGCTTATGGAGTTCCCTCCTCTCACGAGGAGCCATGTGGCGCACTGGCAAAGATACTGGTTTGGCATTGTCCACCAGATATATTCGGAAGTCTATCTCCCGCTTCGGAGGTAAGCCCTTCACCTCCTCAAACACATCCGAGTACTCCCGGACCACTCTAACAGATCGCAAACTCTCGACCGAAGCGTCAAGCGATTCAACATAACTTAGCATAACAGAATCCATGGGATTACAAGAGATCTCGAGAGTGTTACCCAAGCGGGTCCTGATCCTAACAACTCTCCTTTCACAATCAAGAACGGCACCATTACTGGATAACCAGTCCATGCCCAAAATCAACCCATAGCCCGTGAAGCCCAAAACAAAAGCGTCACATCTAAACTCAACGCTAAGTATGGAAATCTTCAAACCCAAACATATCATGGACAAATAAGTGGAGCCCCCAATTGGGTTTGAAACAACCAAGGGATCATCTACTAGACTGGTGTCTAAGTGCAGTGACTCAACTAATGATGATGAGATAAACGAATGCGATGCGCCAGAGTCAAACAAAGTACGGACAGGATGATCAAACAGAAAAACCAGACTTTCAACGGAAATAGTTCTACCTCTTTCCTGAATCGGTGGAACCGCGAGAGCCTGAACTTGCCCCCTTGCCTGACCTGGTGCCATAAGAGCTTGCACCTGTCCCACTGAGGTAGATCCCGTCCTCTTCCCCTTCTTAGGGCGGTCCTTCACTAGATGCCCTGCTTCGCCACAGTGGAAGTAACCCGTCTTCTTCTTCTTCTTCCGACAATCTTTGCTTAGGTGGCCTGGTGTCCTGCAATTGAAGCACTTCTTCTTTCCCTTGCCACCGTTGCCTTTCCGACCCTTGTTTTGCTGTTGCTGTTGAGGTCTCTTCTGATCTCCCTTCTTCTCGGGTGCCTTATTAGCATTGGGACCCTTCTCTTCCTCATGCATGAGTGCCATATCTACTAGATTCTCAAAGGTGGCCCCCATAGGGATGTGAGTCATAGCCAATCCATGCATTGGTTCATTCAAGCCCTTGACGAACCTCAAAGCCTTCTTCTCCGGTGTATTCACCATGTCTATGCCAAATCTTGCTAGCTGATTAAACTTGTTGACATATTCCTTTACTGATAGGTTTCCTTGCTTTAGAGTTAAGAACCTTTCCATATACAGATTTTCTTCCGCCCTTGAAAGAAACTTTGCCACAAACCTTTGCCTGAAATCCGCCCAAGAGTCAATAGGGCGCTCTCCATTAATGACCTCCCACCAGAACGAGGCCTCTCCCTTCATTAACCAAGCAGCTAACTTGACTTTCTTTCCTTCTTCCATCTCAAAGATATCTATCAACTCTTCCACCTCCTTAAGCCAATTTCTAGCTTCCACAAAAGTTTCTGATCCTTGAAAAGGTTTCCCTCCCATAGCCTTAAATTCCTTGCAAATCTTAGCAAAAGTATCCGTGCGAGGAGGAGGAGGAGGAGGAAGATCGGGTGCAACTGTTGGTGGAGGAACATTTGCTGGACCCGCAGCGGCGGCCCTAGCCTCCATCAATCTCCTATACCATACTGGTATCGTCACACCCTCCGGAAAGTTAAGATCTTCAGCCATGCTGAAACGAAAAAGGAAAGATTCAAAATGGAGAATTCGAACGATAAAGATATGGCTATTGGGGATTATGCTTTTCTTTCAAAAACTTTTCTCTTAAAAGACATGTTTTTGAAAATACTTCTTCCAAAAATGTTTTTAGAAAAATAGTTTTCTAAAAAAATTATCTGTTCCGGTAACCTTCAGCTCTGAAACCACGTGTAACACCCCACACCCGCTAAGGTCACTTACTAAGGGAATGCCTTAACTTCGGTGGAGTATTTTAAGTGAATATAGAACAGAAAAATTACAACAAGACAGATATAAATAATACTTGAAATCTAAAACATCATTTCATTGCAGCAGAAGATAAACATGTTTGGTTACATATCAAAACCAACTAAAACAATAGTCAAGTACTAAATATCCATCCTGATAAAACATAAGTACATAATCCCACTACATAACTAATAGCCATAATAGAAAAGATAAGCTGGGCTTTACATCACGGTCCAAGCTCCCAAAGATAGATAAAGCAATCTGATCAAAGCCCACTAGTGCTAGGCCCACTCTGAGAACCTAAGGGTTGGGAAAAAGATAAAAACAACGAGGTCAGACATAAGTCTAAGTGAGCCCTATTACTTTAACAATACAATCATTAAAGTAATTAGGGTATGATATAAACTTGGTACGGTGATGACTGGGGATAAATGACTACACTAAGCAGCCAACTAGACATAGGATGAACTAAGATAACGGTAAAGACGCATCTACCCACCCAAGGGTAATTACTACACTGCACCACACCAGTCATTCCTATTTAAAGGTTGATCCCACCCAAGGACTTAGAAAATATAACTAGTAGTTTCGTGTACCCCTAGCTGACCACATAGGTGCCGTCTGCCCCTATCTCCACTAGGTGTACCCACTACTCCCCAAGCGATCGGCTCCCTAACGTAGATACCCGTGCTGGCCCCACAGTGGGGTGTATCACTCCCCAAAGTGGCAAATCGATACAACCAACGGTGCACGGCTTATACCTACACGATGCAACAACGTCTTACCTACCAGCCCGGGTCCACACACGCATATGAAACCCGTTGGACTTGCGTTGCCACCGCTAACCCGTTTTGGCCTCTTATAGTCAAGCCCAGTACGCGTGTCCCGTCCTCGACATGGGTCGAGCCCAATAAGATACATATGGGTTACTGGTTGAAATGGGCCCCCACAAGCTACCCACCTAAGCTTGTCCCTTTTTCTAGTGCATCCCACTTAACCCTTTAATCATGTTTAATTACATGTTTCCACTTGGTTAAGTATTCTAATCGTATTTTCTATTACCACCCAAGGCAACCCACTAGATTTCCACATGCCACCCAAGGCACTTACTTGATTTCCACATGCCACCCAAGGCACCCACTTAACCCCTCATGCCCCACTACATGCTTATCTGGTTAAGTGTTTCTTAATTGATTAAGAACGTAACCTTTGTAAAGACCTCTCACATTAGACTGTCTTTTATGGCAGCTGGATTTGCCGGTCGGTTCCGGGCAGCCTTACGCCATAACAGAGTCTAACCTCGTGTCTTTACACTTGTCACGTATTTAGTTTATGCCTAAGACCTCTCACATTGGGCCAATCATTTGTAGCCGCTGGATTTGCCGGTCGGTTCCGGGCAGTCTTATGCTGCAAAAGGGTCCAACCTCGTGTCTTAGTCGATTAATTACACCTAATTAATCACCCCCATAATTTGTATTAATTATCCCTAATTAATTACAAATTTAACGATGTACATAATTGACTCAATTATGTCCATCCACTTTATGGTATGCAAAATCATACCAACTTCACACCATTTTATTAACATGAATATTAACCCCATCATTCCCCACGTAATACGTTGACATGACATACTTAAAAGGGGAGATTCAATAAAAACACAATGGGTTCAACTTGCATAACATTAGCATCAACATGGGTTTTAAAGGTGTCAACATGCATATATGACCATAGCATCAAACCCAAACTAGCATAAATAATCAACCCAAACTTGCATGAATCACATATGTCATAAAGAGGGTAACTTGCATAAGTTACTTATGTCATACAAAGGGGTAAACTTGCATATGTATGTATGACATACAAAGGTGTAAACTTGCACATGTTACTTGCATATAATCAAACACCAAACTTGCATAACATGTCATATATGAACTTGCATATAATCAAACACCAAACTTGCATAACATGTCATATATGAACTTGCATATAATCAAACACCAAACTTGCATAACATGGTGTCATAATGGATCAACGTTTATCATAGTGATTTGCATAACTAGCATCATGAACTCATAGCATATGATTTGCATAACTTGCATAACATCATGAACACATAGCATATGACTTGCATAACTTGCATAACATCATAAACACATAGCATATGACTTGCATAACTTGCATAACATCATGAACACATAGCATATGACTTGCATAACTTGCATAACTTCATGAACACATAGCATATGACTTGCATAACTTGCATAACATCATAAACACATAGCATATGATAACATAACTTGCATTGATCCACATACATAACCATAACCTCATTATATCCTATCATAATTAGTTAGCAATTGCTTGCTAAAGGCATAGAAACTCACAACTTGTTGATTAGCACTCCTATAAAGAAGATTAAGTTGCTAGAGTTGATTAGAAGTTGATTTGAGAAGCTATCTTCTTCTACAATTTGATGGAGGCTCCTTCAAGTTGCATTTTGACGGCATAACGACGTTGTATCTATTTTTAGTATGAATTAGGGTAGTCTTAGGGTGTATCTATAGAATTAGGATGTAGTTTAGGCCCTTAGATTAACCCTAATTTAGTTTAGAGCCGTCAGATTTCGTCACAAGCCACCAAAACCCAGCCCAAAGCTCAAATCAGTGCACCCAGGCCAAACTGACCGACAGGGGGGGTCGACCCCTGGGTCGACACATGGGTCGACCCCTTGGGGTGGGGGGGTCGGCACCCATGTCGACCCTAGTGTCGACACCCTATGTCTGGCGGGAATTTTCCCGCCTCTTCTGAAATCTGAAATTTGAATATTTTAAATCTGTTTTGAATTTTCTGAAACTTCGGATGGCCATAACTTCTTCATACGAAGTCCAAATCACGCAAACTCAGACTCTATTTCGCGTATTTTTCCGAGACGAACGCAAGGGCATAGCCCGTTTCCCCTGATTCAGATTTTAAAATTTAATTCTGCCCTGATTTATATTATAACAAGTTATTCAACATACGGGGTGTTACAAAGGGAAAAAAAGAAAAGAACGCAGAGCGCACAGCTTAAGGAATAAAGGAAGAAGAACGAACAGACGCGCTGCGATTTGAGATCTCGGGTCTGATATCTTTAGGTAATCCTAATTTTTAATTTTTGTGAAATTAACATATGTTTTGATTTTTTAATTCAAATTAGGGATCCCAATAATTGGTTTTACTCGCAATTTTTGTTCCTTGAATTTGATTAGACCTCAAATTATAGCGGATAAAACAAAACTGAAATCATTCTGAAATTATAGCGCATGAAACAAAACCGAAATCCTTGCTATCAGATTAACCATATATTAGTTTACCAGTTACATATGAATCAGGAAGAACAAATAAGATGAACCATAAGTCTACTTGTATTGTAGATGTATAAATCAGACATAATTGCTGCCAAATGTTTTTTCATTAGCATTTTTGTTGCTCATGAACAGGCCCTAACTGTTGGATATGATGGTTTGAAGTAGAAACAGATGAAATAACCAACAAGTTTAGGCTTATGACTTATGATATGTGCTTGTGTGAACATGATATTGGGGAATATAGGAGATTCATCTACATGTCTTGCGCTCATATAAAAAGGAAAGAAAGAAAAAAAGAGAAAGTTGAAAATTTTAGTCTCATTGAACGTTACTATGTAATC
This sequence comes from Allium sativum, assembly GCA_030737875.1. Classification (NCBI taxonomy): domain Eukaryota; kingdom Viridiplantae; phylum Streptophyta; class Magnoliopsida; order Asparagales; family Amaryllidaceae; genus Allium; species Allium sativum. Next base: position 4,064,856 of record CM060915.1, read on the forward strand.
TGATATGAGCAACTTATTGCAGTATACAATGTTGTGCTTTTATATTCCGATTATGCAAGAACTAGTTATCATTTCCCTTATATCTTCAATTATTCAATTTTGTTTTCTCTTTTTTCTTTTTATGATGATGCAGTATCGTGAGGATTTGCATTTTCCAAATTGTAAAACAAGGAGCCATCATAACAACCTTTGATCATTTCCTTTTGGTGCTTTCCATCCTTATCTTTCCTAAGAGAGAATAGCATTCTCCACTCCTGTGACCCTGCTCCCTTTTTACCATAACTTGAGTAGTAAATAAATTATATGTATAGCAATATTTATAACAATAAATCAATAACCAGAATTTAACCTTTACAAATTGAAAAGTTCATCGTTATTGCTACTTTAGTGGAAAACTCTTTGAGGATGACATGCAGTCATTGTTTTGTTATTTTGATTACTGCTATAACCAGTAACCAAATGTTGATATGAATCTTTAATCTGTAATTTGTACCGTGCTATATTCTTATTCTGGTTCTACTGCCATTTTAGTTCCATTTATCATTTTTAATTGGGACAAAAGGATCGTCAAGATTGTGGTTTAATATGTTTTATGTGCATTGATCTTGTCAATGGCTTCGGTTGACATCTAGTTTAGTTTTGTTGCAATTTATGAGTCTGACGAATGACTGGGTAACTTTCACCGGTGGACCGAGCTTCAGTGGTGACCATGTAGCAAGGCTTCTATGTCTTTTGAGTTAAGACTGCATCAAGCTCTATAATATCTGAAACTTATTGTTTGTAATGCACGAAATGTTGTCTAAAACTTATTGTTTGTAATAGTGAATATTTGAGTATTTTAATAAATTAGTTTGCAAATAACTGTAATATCTGATTTTCTTATGGAGTATTGCTATGTTTAGTGTATTGTGCTTTTCAGTTGCAAAAGATGTTTATTTTTTTAAAACCCAAATGTCAATCACAACGGTGCATAACAGTTGTAGTAGATATTATTACAACGGTGCATAACTGTTGCAATAAAGTTTATTACAACTGTGTAAAAAAGTTGTAAAATATACATACATATTACAATGGTGTTGCAACGGTGCAAAAAAGTTGTAAAAGATTTTAGTCTATTACAACTTCTTAATACACGACGGTTAGCCCACCGTTGTAAAATGTATATTATAGCGGTGTTCCACCGTTGTAATAGGGTCATTTTGTTGTAGTGATCGCATCGCCGTGCATATTTTTTAGCTGCGTCTTTATTTACGGTAGGCCAGAAATAGTCATACCACACTATTTTCTTTGCCAGCGTTTGTCCTCCAGTATGGTCACCGCATTCACCTTCGTGCACTTCTTTCAGTACACGCTTGATGTCATCATGGGCTATGCACCAGAGGAGAGGCATCAATAATCCCTACCTAAATAGGATTTTGCCTTGCATGATATATCTGGAGGCTTTTCGGATAACAACACGCCTCTCACTCTTCTTGGTCGGAAGCGTTCCATTCATTAGAAAGTTCTTCAAGGGTGTCATCCACGTCTCCCTTTCTGGTTCAATTTCCAATACGGGGTCAATTTACATCTGATCAATGCTTGGAGAGTGCAATACTTCAATTGGAACTAGTTCGATGTCTTCAGGACTGTCAGAACTAGCCATCTTTGCCAACTTGTCTGCCCTTTGATTCTCCGCTCGAGGAATATGGGATATGCTACAGTGATCAAGGTTATCGAGCAACCTTCTTACTTCTTTTAAATATGATATCAGGCTCGGACCCTTGTCCTAAAATTCTTCATTGACCTGGTTGACAACTAACTTGGAGTCGCAAAAGATATCTAGCTTTGTTATTTCCAACTCCTTTGCGAGTTTCAGCCCGGCAATGAGGGCTTCATACTCAGAATCATTATTTGTGGCATGAAACTCCAATTTGAGGGCGTAATATATTGATCGGTCTTCAGGAGTTACAAGCACAACTCCAGCGCTAGATCGTCTGTCATTCTTGGCGTCGTTAGTATATAATTTCCAGGCGTTAGGGTCAAGAAGTTGTTTCGGAGAATTAGCTTCTTCACTCACTATGCCATCCTACGGGATAGTGAACTCTGCTATAAAGTCTGCCAGTACTTGCCCTCTTATTGATCGTCAGGGCTGAAAATTCAAATCAAACTGACTCAACTCAATGTTCCATTTGAGTAGTCTCCCTGATGCCTCTGGTCTCTGCAGAACTTGTCTGAGCGGGTGGTCAGTGTACATGGTGATAGGATGAGCTTGAAAATAGTGGCAAAGCTTCCTTGAAGTGATCAGTAAACTGTACACGAGCTTTTCTATTCTTGGGTAGTTTCGCTCGGCTGCCACCAACTTTTTACTCACATAGTACACTGGCCTCTGAATCTTATCTTCTTCCCTCACCAAGGCTGAACTTATCGCATGGGATGACACCGCCAAGTACACAAACAAGTCCTCGTGGTCGATTGGCTTGGACAGTATTGGGGGTCTCTCAAGATGATTCAGAAGATTCTGAAATGCTTTTACGCAATTAGGAGTCCAATCGAAATTGCGCTTTCCTCGCTTTATTAACTCAAAGAATGGAATACACTTGTTCGTAGCTTTGGAGATGAATCTTCTTAACATAGCTACTTTTCCCGCAAGGCTTTGCACATCTTTGATTATTCTGGGTTTCTGAATGTTTCTGATTGCCGCGATTAGGTCTGGGTTGATTTCAATCCACGCGAACTGACGATAAATCCTAAGAACTTCCCAGAACCCCAAATGAACATTCCATAGGTTTGAGTTTCATCCCGTATCTTCGGAGGATATCAAACATTTCTGTTAAGTCGACAGTGTAGTTGGACGATTGTCTGGACTTCACTAACATGTCGTCAATGTACCCCTCCTTTGTCTTCCCGATCTGGTTGTAGAACATTCTATTCACCGATCGCTGGTAGGTAGCGTCGGCGTTCTTTAAATCGAAATGGCATCATTACGTAGCAATATAACCCTAAGTCCGTGATAAAGCTAGTATGTTCCTGATCCGGAACGTGCATAGGAATTTGGTTATATCCCGAGTAGGCATCCATGAAGGAGAGAAGTTCATGTCCCGCCGTTGAATCCACCAACTGATCGATTCTTGGTAGTGGAAAATTGCCTTTTGGGCAGGCTTTGTTCAAATCTGAAAAGTCAATACAAGTGCGCCATTTTTATTTGGCCTTCACCAAGACCGGGTTTGAAATCAACTCTTGTAGATTGAGTCTCTGATAAACCCATTACTTCTCAGCTTCTCTACTTCTTCCTTCAAGGTAGCAGACCTATCTGGGCCAAGCATTCGCCTTTTCTATTTGACGGGTGGATGCTTCGGGTTGATACTTAATGAATGGCTCATAATCGAGGGAGATATCCCACACATGTCAGCATGAGTCCAGGCAAACACATCTAAATTAGCCTTCAAGAAATCCGTCAATTCTCTTTCCTGAAGGGGATCCAACGGGGATCCAATCTTCACGACCTTCTCTGGGTCACTATCATCGATTGGTACATCCACAGTCGTTTCATTGGGAGTCGCATAATTGAGGGAGATATCCCACACATGTCAGCGTGGGTCCAGGCAAACACATCTAAATTAGCCTTCAAGAAATCCGTAAATTCTCTTGCTCGAAGGGGATCCAACTGGGATCCAATCTTCACGACCTTCTCTGGGTCACTATCATCGATTGGTACATCCACAGTCGTTTCATTGGGAATCGCCATTCTGCCCCCAGAATCTTCATCCTCTCCGGGATTTATGTCCTCGGGCAGTTCTCTGGGCGACTCACCCAGAGTTATCTTCTTTAGTTGCTATGACTTTTCCTCCCTTGCAGGGGAGGAAATTCCCTTTATTTCTACATTTCTTCCTTTACATAGCAACTTGAGTTCTGCTATGTAGCATGCTCGTACAACGACTTGATCTCCTATGATTATTCCTACATCGGCATCTGTCGGGAACTCCAACAACAAACACCAGGGTGCGATGCAAGCCCCGAACTCTGCTTGGGCCGGTCGACCCAAAAAGGCATTGTATGGCGACTCAATATCCGAAACCACAAAAGGGAGGATCCTCACTCTCCGGCGTTCTCCTTCCCCAAGGGTGACCGACAGTTCTACATATCCCATTGGGGAAGTTGAGGCTCCATTGAAGCCGCTTACCCATCCCTCGCAAGGCTTCAAATCCTTTGGTTCAAGTTTCATCTGATCTAACTCTTTCTTGAACAGAATGTTAACCAAGCTTCCATTATCTACTAATACTTTGTGTACTATAGTTGGAACAATGGTGACAGTAATCACTAATGTGTCTTCTGTTGGGAAATGGACTCCAATACTCTCTCTATCGCGAAATATGACGTCGTCAGACATCGTCTTTTGTTGTTTAATCGGGGCAGTATCCTCAGGATTACTGCATTCTCCTTCTTCGAGATGTTGTTTAGCCGCATTCACATACTGATCCAATGCCCTCAAGCTGTGTCCTTCCAGATGAAGTCCTCCGACTATGGTGTTGATTACAATATTCTTCCCTTTCTGCTGAGGGGTAGGTCTAGCAACGGGTTGGTTCTGGTTCGGGGTCTGTCCAGCTTGCCCCCTATCTCTTGGAGCCACCTTATACTCGTCTAATTTTCCTTCTCGGAGTAACTTTTCAAGCACATCTCTCAAATGGTAGCACTCGTTGGTGGAGTGACCATGAACCTGGTGGAAAAGGCAGAACTTTCCAGTTTCGCGTTCCTTCTCCGTCGAACCCCTTGGAGGAGGCCTCTTGTACTGGAGAACATTATAAGTATCCGTAAAGATGTTCTCTAACATATCATTTAATGGTGTAAAATTCTCAAATGGCCTGGTCCGAGGCCTTCTCTGGGAATCATTCCCGCGGTTCTTCTTCCGACTGTTATTTCCCGACTGGTGACCATTTTTATCTCCAACATTCACCTCGACTTTCCTTGAGTTGTGTCCTATTTGCTTAATGGCCACGTTGCTCTGTATATCTTCTTTTTCGATGGCCTTCCTCTTCTGATTGGCATATATTTCTTCCTGACGCAGGCGAATATTAGCTTTTTCATAGAATATCTCTCTAGTCGGTGGCGGCTTGCCAGCTAGGTACCTTCTAAATTCAGTATCTTTGTCCACCCCGTCAATTAAGGCCATCAAGATAGTCTGTCCATGAGGGTCTCTGACCTCTGTGATAGCTAGGTTGAAATGATCCAGGTACGACCTTAGAGTCTCGTCAGGACGTTGTTTAATGAGGGATAACTCCATGACATTTTTAGAGGTCTGAGCGTGAAGCCGAAATTGGTTCACGAATTTTTCACTCAGTTCCCTGAAACTGGATATCGATCGTGCTGCCAAGCGGGTGAACCATAGTAATGCCACATCTTCCAGGAATATCGGGAATGCTTTACACTTTACGGCGTCGGAGGCTGCAGCTGCATTCATGGACCATGAGTATCTCATCAGGTGTTGAACGGGTCTGTCCTGCCGGCATAGCGATTCATAGTTGGCATGTTGCAATGCCTCGGGAATGTAACCTCCAATATATCATCGGTGAAGGGAGTACGACTGTGCTCTATACCCTAATCTTCGTTTCTCTGCCCATGGCTATCCACCATGATCTGCCTAATCATTGCTTCAACATCATCATGAGTCACTGTAGATTCAAGATCAGCACTCCTTGCCCTGCGGCGGCCTCCGTCGTTCCTTTGACGGGCAGCCACGAAGTCTGGAGCCTGAGCAGAGCTTCCTTGCCCCCCTGTTGCCACAGTCAATCACACGGCGAGGGGGTTGCGGTGGTCGATTCTCAACAGGATCATTAACAACTTGTGCTATAGGAAGCGCTGTAGGATTATTCATATTATGATCGACAGGTCCTAGGTGAAGTGCTGCCTCTTCTCGAGAGGGAGATGATCCAAATCGAAGCTGCTCTATATTTTCAACCCTTTCCGATGGTCGCCGTGGGGTCTTGGAGATTCCCCAAACGAAGAAGAGTATTCTGGAGTGAAAGGACAGGCTGGCGGAGGTGTCCTCTGCCTTTGGAGATCATCAATGCGCCTGTCCAATGCAGTGAGGTTCTGTCGTAATAGGGAGCTCTATTGTCTTTGGGCTGCCAACTCGTCATTCGTTCTCCTTAACATATCAAGGATGCAGGAAAGATCTCCTTCAGTAGCTAGAGCGGAAGGATTGATTTGATCATCAACATTATCTCTTATGCATAAAGAACTCGAGCCAGGACGAGCAGAAGCAACAACATGAGAAGAACGAGCCATAATCTCCTTTCCAGTTCGAGCTGTAGTCTGGCGGTCAGTTCGGGTCGTGACCCCCCTCTGCTGATGGCTCGTGGCTCCTTCTTGATGTCGGCTCGTGGTGGCCCCCTGGAGACGCTTCGTGGTGGTGTGAGCAGGGCGACTCATGGCATTGTCTTAAGATCGAGTCATAACACCATCTGCAGGTCGGGTCATGATACCATCGTCGGGTCGGATCGACCCCTCATCCTCACGAATTGGAGATTCCATCTCGACCTGCTCTTGAACACTTTCTTCATTAGCTTCGTTTGCTTGCGAAGCTCGCGCATCCTTGGACTTCTTTCCAGCCATAATGCCTTGAGTTTGTTTAATTCTTCAAAAATCAAAACAGTGGAGATTCAGACTATTTTCTTCGGACTTGAATATCCAAACAGTAGAATAATAATCCGATATGCTGAGACTTCAACTCTCAATGGAAGCACCAAAATGTTAGATCCAAATTTGATTCTAACACCCAAAATAGTTCATATTTGCAGAGAATTATACTTAGAAATGAAGAAAAAGCAGTAAACACACCAAATTTATAGTGGTTCGGCGTTAACGAGCCTACGTCCACTTTATATATCTTTAATTATACATAGAATGCAAGTACAATCAATGATTTCTCTCAATCTCGCTATTACAATGATAATTCACTTAGCAGTTTCGTAATAATACTGATAAGAAATATTAGATAAGCAATAATGGTAGTAACAATACTCAAAATTGCCAAAAGATCCTGAAAAATGCCAAGTATGGAGCTATTTATAGGTGATATTTGCAGGTTGTTCGTGAAGACACGTGGCATGGATCCCGAGGATCTCGGACTGGCTTGTGGCTTGATGAAGAAATGGTCAATATGGCAGTTAGGGACAGGTGTCATAAGATCCTGATCTTTAGAATCGTGGAAGGCTTAGTCATTGCCATCGTTCTTCGGACCTGGGGTCGGGTTGTGACGCATATCCACAAGAGGGTCACGGACCCTGTTACGAGTGGGTCATGACGCTTGATCACGAACCGGGGAACGAAGCCAGCTACGAGTGGACTTTCGTGCTTTACGAGCAGAGGTAATTCAACTCATGGACCTTCATATATGTTTGCTTGTGCATGGTAATTCAACTCCTGGTGGCTTGATCAGAAAACTAACCAACAGTATTGTCATTATTGTATGAAATCATTTTCAATTAATATTTGGTATAAAATTGTATTATGTTATTGAACGATATGCATTTATGAGTTTATACAAATGTGAAATGAATGTTTATGTCATTATAATACTTAAATTATTCTTTATGAATTATTATTCTGAGATATTTTAGAAGTTGTTAAATTTTGGTGAAGACAGCTGAGTTGAGAAATATTTGTAGTACGCTCAAGACAAACCAAAATAGATGTATTTTTATGACAACCGATGAAATGAGGCAATTTTGATGTTGGAACTCTAATTTGAACATATGGTTAGGAATAACCTTCATCGTGTTTTTATATTTTCCAAGGAGATAAGGCAAGTTATTTATGATGAACAAATAGTGTTTTGACAGTTATGAGGGATTTTACTTGTCGATGAGACGAGACAAGTCACATTGTCATTTAGTACTCGTTGAGAGAGAGATGAGACGAGTTGGACATCTTTACACTTGTCAATGATAAGAGGCAGTGTATATTTGATGATGTTTTATGATGGTTTTTCTAATGTGGCATCGACTAACGATTAATAAACTGATAGGTGCGAACGTATGGTATGGGACGTACGTTAACACTTATTGGGTTCCATTCAACAAGTTTGGACACATTCAAGATGTTACTAGTACTATTACCGAGTACACGATTGGAGTCATTACAATGATTCTGACTATAGCCATCACGATGATCATGATGCCTGTGACTCCAATCACCACGATGTCATTACTCGGATTTTGTGACCAAGGGCATCACAATGTTTCAGCTATAGTCATTAAGATGTTTATGGCCCTAGTCATCACGATGGATGGTACCAAGATGTAGTACTAGTCAAGAAGTTGAGCACGTGCAGTTTTCTAAGATGTTTTGATGTTTCAAATTCACTTGGCTTTTCTATGATTTTAGTTAATGATATTTGTTCATAAACGGAAGGATATTATGTTTACAGTGATTTGAGTAATATTTGGATTTGTTGACTTATTAGTCATTAATACATTAAGAGATCTTTCTTGAATTTGATTGAGATTTGGATTTTATGGTCGGTCTCTTGTATTGGTCCTATGGAATATATTTTGATGAATTATATAAATGATGATTGTGGATTGATGTACATATTGATGCATAATAGATAAACGAGCATAAAATGTTAGATATTATATGTTATATTTTATCGATATGATTGACTCTATGATCTTTGTATTCATTCTGTATTGTTTTTTCCTGGAGGCATACGTGTAATTGTTTTGTACCGACATTGAGTACGTAAGAGTAAGTGATATTTCGGTAATTTTAATACGTACAAGTGTTAGTGCAAGAGAATTTGCACGTGTGTGCCCCTACAGCCTCATTCTTCGTATTATCTGACGATATTACTTAGTAATACTCTTGGATAATATGAGTATAGAGGTGGGGCGTTACACTAACAAAGGTGTACCAATATATTTATATATTTATATATATATATATATATATATCATATTTTTTGCAGATACACCACAACAAAAAGAAGGCTATCTTCGATATCTCTAAATATCTATTAAAACAAAATTCAGTTTATTGAAAAGCACATGATCCAATATCTCCTGAAGGTGCTATAATTATTTATGTTCTCTGTTATGCTCGATTACTCGCAATCACGATATTTATTATTTTTAATCGATGACAAAGGAGGAGAATGGTATCAAATATGAAGATATGCTCATATATATAATATATTATGCTAACATTTTGTTAGAGGAAGTCTCATGGTAAGTATGTTATATTATGAACTAACAAAATGTTATAGATATTCAGGGAGGCTAAATATATGTACAAGCATACATTCAGGGGGAACAATTCGATATTTCAACAAAATGCGAGATGTTTTCATCAATCAAAAAAGGGGGAGAATGTTGATTCACAATATTTTCAATTCGTGACAACATGGAAATGAAGGTCAACGAAGATCAGATTGAAGAGCTGAATTCATACATATATATATATATATATATATATATATATATGTAAGTATTTAGTTGTGTTAGAAAAATGTTAAAATCTATCCTCATAGTATAACAGAAATGCACGAATACCTAAATATATATATTATATGATCAGAAAGTAGCCAATACTGGACTGGTTATACACAACCAGTCGATTGGTGAAAAACTGACCAGTCGATTGCTCAGTGTTCCTAGTCCAATAATGGCTAGTTTCTTTTCATATTTAAATATATATACGAATTTCTCTGTTAACCAGTCGACTAGTGATTTTTACGCCAGTTGACTGATCAGGAAATAACAGCCATTTTTATAAAGAGTTGCTTTCTTTCATGAACAGATTCCTATTCATTTCTGAATAGAAACAGGTGCAATTCTTCGTTGAAACTCTTCGTGAAAGATTGTTCTTCTACAATTATATATACACTACAAACGTGATTTCCAAATCACCGATTCTCACTTATTCTACTCTAATTTCTGATCAACATTTCCAAACTCTCCCACATTCTAAAAGCTCTCAATATTCAAGTTACTTGTTGAATCTTTGGAATTATTTTGTATCTCTTGATTCAATAAGTAATATATTTCCTTCAATCTTCACGTACACATCATATACTTGAGGATAAGATTATAGGAAGGGTTTACTTAACTGTTGGCTATTCTATGTTGATACGATAACACATTCAGAAGTCAAAACTCTTTGTAATTTGTAAAAGTCCTGTATCGGTGCTCAGGCGGGAAAATCCTTGTTAGGGCTCGGATTGATCCTTGTTGGGGCTTGGATCATTGTAAACTTGTTCCTCTGGGTGAAGAAAGGGTGTTGATAGTGAATTCCACAAGGATTCTGGGACTGGATGTAGGACGAGAAGTCTGAACCAGTATAAATTTCCTAGTGTCACTTTACTTATAGATTTTACTTATTTGTGATATTCTATATTGTTATATTTTATTTGCATAAATATTGTATTATACAAGTTAGTATATCATAGTCAATTCCGCTATATTCCATATACAAAGATCCTCAACTCAGACACGATTTTTCAAACTCGACCCGCCCAGAAAGCAAATCAAGCAAATTCAAGGTCTTTCAGCCCAATAATATGGCGGTGGACCGGGTGCGAGACGGGTCGGATCAAATCAATCTGAACTGAAACATGATTACTAATTCAATGACACGACTCGATACATAAAAGACGAATAAAGAAATTCAAAAGAAAACGTTAAAACCCGCATATATACATCGAAAAGATTACCTGGGAAATGACTTAAACCTTAATTGAAGTCTCAAAGTTATTGGAAGAAACAAAAATAATTCCTAATCCCATGATGTATTTATAGGCCTTGTAGATACCAAGAAATGTGATTTCATGAAGCGTCATGACTCTTCAGACAGATATGACCTTTAGTTACCGCTCGTTCACCAACAGATATGCAAACAACTCTTCGAAGCACATCTTATTTCCGATAAAACGTACTTTGAGGGGGTAAAATGTTAGCCTGCTTTGTAACCAGGCAACACGAAGCTTGAGAATATAATTGAACGTTGGATATGCTGGAAGGTGAAAGACATGGTCAATCGAGGAGAAGATTTCATCGGATCGGCTTCAAGCCAGATCATCGGGTCGGATCGGCTATCATCTTCTTTCTTATCGGAAACGTTGAAGTGGGGTCGGACCGAAGTGTATGGGCTGGTATTTACTCACATAAGCTACGAAGAATCGGACTCAACTGGTGAACACCGGTTCAGATCGTCATTCCCTCCCTTGATTCGATCCTATAACTCCTACCTAGAGGCGGTTGCACACCATTTAGCTACAAACTCAAGCTTCATCACCAAAAATATACCACAATGCTCCATGCCTATAAATTCCGACCTGACAATGCTCCATGCCTATAAATACACCACAACACCCTATTTTCAAGGATCTTTTGGCTCTTCATCCACTCAAGCTTCATCACCAATAATACTCCTCTGTTTATTTCAGATTGTACTCAAAATCCTTGAGTGTAATTCTACAAAATTTAGAGTGACTATTGATTGTGCTAGCGAGATTGAGTGGCTTACATTATTGTATATGTAATCAATTCATCAATCAAAGAAGTATAAAGTGGACGTAGGCTTGTTAACATCGAACCATTATAAATGTTGTGTTCTTGTTGCTTTTTATTTCATTTTTCTAAGAATTATTAGTCAATTAGGTGTTAGAACCACTTTTTGGTATAACAATGCTATTGAAAAATCAATTTTCTTCTGGAAACAAGAATGGTCTTGGCTTTGGGAAAATCAATGGGTCTGAAAAACTGAATTCAAATGGTTTTAAAAATCCTCCAAATCATTTTTAAAAAGATCGTTTTTAAAATTTAAACTCTGAAAATTTAAAAGGATTTTGGAATCATAAACAATATGAAAATTTGTTGCGTAACAAACCATTTAAACAATCCTAAATCCCAAAAAAATAAAACAATTTTACTAAGTTCAAACAGATTCGGGTCCCAAAGGGTACAAAGGTAAATTCTGATGGATTATTATTCAAATAAGTCTGGGTACCTAAAGTCGTGAACAGAACTATAAGTGGTTTTACAAATTTTGTTAGACCATCCGATCCTCTAAATGCTTAAGTATCAAAGGATGGCTGAGGAACCACTTTGTGGAAGAGAATTTGATTTCAAGTTGTCACATCTTTGAATTGTTCAGAGTTCCCTAGCAAAGTTTGTTGAATTTGAGATCCACAACGTCTACTGAAAATTTGGTATGATCCCTAAACTCATCTCTGTTTATATTCTCTATTTTTGTTCCTCCTTATACGCCTTCTATTTATTTTCTTTAATTTTTTTTGATTTGCAATTGACACTGCCATATTTTTTATTTTGAGTTTCTTAACTTCCAATTGCAAAATTCTTGGTTTTCTGGAAATTCGCTTCATTTGAATAAAACTCTCATGTTTTAATCATTTCCAGATCTTGAATTTAAACTTGTAAATATCTGCAATTGTTTTGAAGTTTATTTTTTTTTTCTGAATTCCTAATAGTGTCGAAGCATTCTTGTTATATCTTGAACACTGTTAAATTGAATTCTAAAATTTTGAAGATCTGAAAAATTAATGAAATTTCACACATCCCTGTTTTTTTGAGTTTCTTCTAATTCATTTTGGAAAGACTTGAAAATTTACACTCATTACAGCACACGACTATTTTTTAGTTGTGATAATTTCGTTGGTTTTTGGATCAACTTTATTATTTCGGGATTGAAAAACTTTTGACTTGAATCACTACGTTACATCTTGAAATTCATTTTTATTCATGATTATTTTGCTTGAATATTTGATTGTTTGAAATCATTTGAAATTGTTAATTTCTTGAATCCACACACATCTTGGATCCGAAAATTATAATCTGGTGTGATCGATTCATTAAATCTTGAGATTATCGTATTCCGTCAAATGATTTCAAACAAACTATATTTTTAATTGTGGATCATGAATCATCTTTTGTGACTATCAGAAATATCTTGACATGTCTGCTTTGAAATTAGTTGTTGTGCTGCTCTGATAAAAAGAATTGATTTGGAAATGTTTTTAGATAACTGCTTGTTTTGGTGTCATCTGCTGCTCTAATAAAACGTTCAAAAAAAATTTGATTGGCTTAATTACTTTGAATTGAAAATCTATTAGCATAGGATCTTGTGCTACATTCTGAAATTCATTCTGAAATCATGATCATGTACTTGGATATTGTTTTATATGAAATCATTTGAATATTGTTTAATATCTTGAGTCTCACACATTCCTTAGCTTTGGAATTAATAATTTTGTGTGATCGATTCATTGAATCTTGAAGTTTTCACATTCCTTCAAATGATTTCAAATAAATCGTTTCTTCAAACCTTGGATCATGATTTTTCCTCTTGGACTTGCTGAAAATTGTCTGAGAACTTTCTTGTGAAACTTATTCTGAATGTGTCTTGCTGCTCTGATTGATGGAACTGAATTGTTAAATTTAATTGCTTGGGCTTTGTGATAAGATATTGTTGTCTGAGATACCCTTGTTAGTCCACGGCATCATATTAAAATTATCGTTAATGGAGACAACAAGTGGTATCAGAAGTGTCTTATAATTTTCTCACTCATCTGTTTTGATTTTTTATTCTGATCTTCTTCTTTTATAGATCTTTTTAAATTCCTTTTGTCTTGTATAAATCATTTTGATCCCCTCTTGTCATTGATTTTTCAATTCTTAAATCATTTATTGATTATTTATTCAGAAATTGAAATCAATAACCAAATTGAACTATACTTAGAACTCGTCAAAATTATTATCAGATTATTGAAACTGTAATGAGTTGTGACTATAGTATATTTCAAAACAAGAGGAAATTTTATTTAAATTTTCATGACGATTGAACAGTTGTAATAATATCTTTGAATTGGCGCTTATTTCATGAATATCTCCTTTATTTATCATTATTCTGCCATCCATCATGATTTTATATTGTTAACCCATGAAATATGCTCTAGAGAACCATAAGCATGTTTTGGTTAATTTATGATTTTAGGTCGTTAGGATCTTTGGGCCGTTGTATCCTTTCTAGCTCGATGAACTCATTAACTCACATATGGGCTATAGGTCGTTATGGCATCCTAGGTCGCTTGAACAATACGTGAAGTTCACAAAATGCTCTGGCACGTTCAAACATTTTAAGTCATCAAGGCATCTTGGCCCGCTCAGAGGCTAGTCCGCAGGGTTCTTGGACCCTAGCTCATTAAAGGTTTTAGCCCGTTTCACTAAGGCCCAAACCACATCATCTTAGTTTAGACCGATCCAAGCATGTTTGGGTTGTTCCGCTTTATCCAAGCCCGCTCCGCATCCTTAAGCTCGCATTACCTTCAAATGGAACGAGTTGGACCGCTCCGCCTTGTTTAGCACGTTCCACCTTACTTTGGATCATGCAACATTTACTCCAGCCCGCTTATGACCTAAAACGAAAGCACCGTAGTTACATAACTGCCACTTGGTTCAAACTTCACCTATAAATACCCCCCACATTCCTTCATTTGGGGGAGAAGAGATCACGAAGTGCTGCCGAATCAGATTTCTACAACCATTCTAAACACTTATCCTCTAAAATCAAGTGAAGATCCTCGAGAAATCTGATTAAGATCTATGGGAGAAAGAGTGGTTAATTTGTTGTAAGAGAGAAGTAATATCTTATAATCAACATATTGATAATGGAATCTCTTATGAAAGTGGACATAGATCCTCAACGGATCGAACCACTATAAAAACTACTTGTTATTATTTTTATGCTTTTGTGATATTTGTGAGTGTGGCCTCACTTTGTTCTTCCTTACCAATTTGGTGAAGTGCTTTGTCACATCTTTGGTGTTGATTCCAATTCTGAGATCAACATTTGGTGCCCACCATGGGGTCGCGTTCATGTTTCCTGCCTCTTTTTACGCATTTCCATTAAAATTCTAAGCCGCATCTTCCTTCAAAGTTATAGCAAAATCTAAGAAGAACACTAGCAAAACCGTGGTAGAAGCCGACGATGTTGTCAATGAAGAGACGCCACTCGCAAACGGCTTTGAAGTGGGCGAAAATTCAAAAAGCGGGGCCAGTGTCACCAGAAATGAGTTCAAAATTGCCATTGCCAACGTCAACAACCGGATGGATGCCTCTACTAAAATGATGATGGAAAAACTTGACGCCATCCTTAACACTCGGTCAAACTCGATCCCTCCGAAAGTGCATGTAGATCTTGAAGGGAATGACAAATCGCCTGCTTCCGATCATAACCATAACAACAACGTGGAAGATGGTTATGATGGGGCAAGTGACAGAGATGGAGCTAATATCGAAGAATCGAGATCAAAAGCTAAAAGCATTCTGAAATGAATACTCGAAAGGTCATTAACCCTATCGCAGGGGCACCGTCCCGACGAGAAGGCAAAGCACCCAGGCTCTTTAATCACAACTGTATCCCTGGACGAACGTTAGGTAAAGAGCTCAGCTTCGCAGATCATCATAGCACCGAAGAATACATCTTAGACATGATAGAACGGGATATGAAGAAGAATCAAGCTAGTAAAGATGATGAAAGGGAATGGGACTTCTCTCCCGATAGGACTCCATTCACCGAGAGAATCTCAGAGCAGAGTGTCCGATGAAGTTCAACCTACCAATTTTGCCCCCGTATAACAGAATTTTTGACCCGAACTACTTTTTGTTCAAGTATGAGTGGCATACGAGTGCAGTTAAAGCAACGGGTGAGATGAGATGCACATATTTCCCTCTCTACCTGGAAGGAGCTGCATCGGCCTGGTTTACAAAGCTCCCTCCAAAATCCATCGATCGGTTCTCTGATCTGACCAAAAGTTCAAAGAGCAATTCCGCTTATATGCTACCAAAGCCAAGGACGCTATAACACTCTCCGCCATGAAACAGAAGTCAGGGGAAACTGTCAAAGCCTTCCTTAGTCAATTCAACATCGCCTTATTTGAAGTAAGAAACCCAGAGCCGTGCATAGTCCTTATGGCTATACTCGATGTTATAGACAAAACGAGTGAATTCGGAAGGTGGATAAAGATGAAAGAACCGACCACGCTCGATAAGTTCTATAAAAAAGAAGAAGAATACATATGGGTAGATGCAATCATGTGCCCCTTCAGACCATTAACGGTAACCCACTTCTTGAGGCCCCCCGCAAGTGCAGCCATGCAATCCAACCAAAAGAGTATTCAGGGGAAGAAGCGAATCGGTGGTGGAAACGACAACAATGATGCTAAGAAATCTCGCCTTTTCAATCCATTGGAGCTAACTCCTTTGAACGACACTCCTGAAAACATCTATATGGCGACCAAAAATTCTGTGGATTATGTGGAGCCAAACCCAATGAGGATAAGCAACAAAGCAGCAAACTCGGGAAAATTCTGTAGGTTTCACAACCAACGTGGTCACAACACTAACGAGTTCCGACACTTGAAGAACCTCATTGAGGAATTGATCAGGAAAAACAGGTTACAACAATATATAAAGAATCCGCAGGCTTTGAATCCTTCTGCAATTCCTCAGGGGCCTAGAGAATCAAATGATCAGTCCGGTCTAAACAATATGGCATCTATCCAAGCTAATCCAAGATTGATCATCAACTAATAGATTTTAGGGGTGCTCTAACTTGGATGACTTGGAATGAGCCATCAACAATGCTATATCCTTACTCTATGATCTACTTCTTGCCTTAGTTCATGCTTTACCTCGCATTTTTACTTTCTGTTGCATTCAAGACTTATTGTAAAACGGTCTGTAATAACCAGCAGGCAATACACTGAACTTAAGCCCTGCAACTAAGGGCATGTGTGTTCGGATGGGTTTCTCTCCTGCGAAATTACTTGCTAAGTCAAAACTTTGGTAAAAAGTTGATGTCACATTGCAAGTTAGTTGTCGAGTGCTTACTCCTGAATCACAGCGAGTCTGACAATGCTGGTTCAAGAGCTAAATGCTGTAAATTCCCGACATGTACGAATGCAAAAAAAACTACCCTGAAAAGTAAACGGAAAAGTCGCTATGATTCAAACAATAAGCAAAAATCGTGACAAATAAATGAAAAACTGAAAGGTTCATCAAAGGGGGCACCTGCCTGAGTGAGGAATTCAAAACTTCAGCTCCTAAACCAAAATAACTTGCTGAGTCAAGCATATGGTAAAAGGACTGATTGCCATCCTGCGAAATGATAAAACAGTCAATTCATCACACTTGCGTAGCATCTGAAATCCCAAATGTGAAAAGTGTTGAACTATTTGAGTAATATCTGAAATGTCAAATGTGAAGAATAAAGAAAAATTCACTTGTGTAGCATCTGAAATCTCAGATGCAAAAAGTGTCGAACTATTCGTGTAACATCTGAAATGTCAGATGTGAAGAATAAAGGAAAATTCACTTGCATAGCATCTGAAATCTCAGATGCGAAAAGTGTCGAACTATTCGCGTAACATCTGAAATGTCAGATGTGAAGAATAAAGGAAAATTCACTTGTGTAGCATCTGAAATCTTAGATGCGAAAAGTGTCATACTACTCGCGTAACATCTGAGATGTCAGATGTGAAGGATAAAGGAAAATTCACTTGCATAGCATATGATATCTCAAATGCAAAAAGTATTGAACTATTCGCGTAACATCTGTAATGTCGGATGTGAAGAATAAAGGAAAATTCACTTGCGTAGCATCTGAAATCTCAAATGTGAAAAGTGTCAAACTATTCGCGTAACATCTGAGATGTCAGGTGTGAAGGATAAAGGAAAACTCACTTGCGTAGCATCTGAAATCTCAGATGCGAAAAGTGTCGAACTATTCGCGTAATATCTGAAATGTCGGATGTGAAGGATAAAGGAAAATTCACTTGCGTAGCATCTGAAATCTCAGATGCGAACAGTGTTGAACTATTCGCGTAACATCTGAAATGTCGGATGTGAAGAATAAAGGAAAATTCACTTGCGTAGCATCTATGTAACATCTGAAATGTCAGATGTGAAAAATAAAGAAAAAATCACTTGCGTAGCATCTGAAATCTCAGATGCAAAAAGTATCGAACTATTCGCGTAACATCTGAAATGTCAGATGTGAAGAATAAAGAAAAATTCACTTGCGTAGCATCTGAAATCTCAGATGCGAAAAGTGTCGAACTATTTACGTAACATCTGAGATGTCAGACGTGAAGGATAAAGGAAAATTCACTTGCGTAGCATCTGAAATCTCAGATGCGAAAAGTGTCGAACTATTCACGTAGAGTCTGAAATGTCAGATGTGAAGAATAAAGAAAAATTCACTCACGTAGCATCTGAAATCTCAGATGCAAAAGGTATCGAATCCACTCATATAAGTCATTAGTGTGATAATGTCCAGGACCAACGGTCAACCTAAGCTGACAGGTTAGCTCTAAGCGATCAACACAATTTTGAATTATAATACTATGACTGTGCAAGCAATATTTAGTGAGTTTTGGTATGTCAACTAAGATGGACCCAAACTAGCATTTAATTCAACGCAGGTCAAAGTTTGTTATAGTTCTTCACTAACTAATTCGTTATCAACATGGACGATTGATAACGAGTATAAGTTCAAAATTATGTAAAATTTTCCTTGAGTGCAGAGTAGGAAGCACAAGACAGACAAATTCAAAGTCAAAAGGCTGACATAGCAAATAATTTTTGACAAAGGTCTGAAGTGCGTCAGGCAAAATATAGTTACATCACTACATCAAAAGTCCAATACGGGACATTGGACGCAAAATATCATAAGTGTATTAAGCGAGGACCGGTATTCACATATACAATCGGTCTATAACGTGAAAGCATGAAAGGTAAACAGTAAAAGACGAACAAGAAAACCACTTCCTTCCATCAGTGAATCATTCCTCACCTTGAGCGGGAGAAGAAGTACCAGTCACCTCTGGCTTACCACCAGGACTTGAAAGTTCAGCAATGTCTCATCTTGAGACCTAAGGGCTTTAATAAGCATGGCCTTGTCCTTCTCCAAGGTGGTAATGATCTCAATGTTCTCCCAATTCAATCTCTGGAGCTCGCAAGCAAAGGTGTTCCAAGCTCCTAGTTTGCGCGCATAATAATGACCAATTTCATCAAGGCGTTTGTCCGTCCAAGTCCTGATAGAGTCGAGTTGCACCAGCAAATGATTCCTCATGATGTCCAAATCTTCAGAGACTGTGCGACTATCAGACGGACATATATCCAAGCTAGATTAGTCAAAGGTCGCCCCTTGAAGACACCGGCTTCAAAACGTTTAGCAAGCTCGAAGGTATGTGGTTTGGAAGCATAGCTAGGTTTGTCTATGATGGCTTTTAGCTCGGCCAGACTGGGGGCAACAAGGATGGCTTCAGTCTCCGCCACCGGGAGTTTCTCCATCCTGCAATGCTTGCGAGCTACCCACTCACTTGAAGTTCCTTCGGTTCTTTTAGTCATCCTATGAAAATAGCAATGTTAAGAGGAAAACAGTCAATTAGAAGGCAATTTACTCAAAAGATTTCAGATCGTTCTTACCAGCCCTAGAATCTTTGGTCGTTATGTATGGTAACAGACTTAAGGTCGTTTTACACAACCAAGAAGCTTTAGGTCATTATAACAGTCTGCTTCCTCATGAAGCCCCTTTTTACTTCAAGCCTTTGGTCATGGACAACCCAAAACTGCAAGGGGCTCAACGACTTAAAGCTTGGGATTGAAATGACGACCTAAAGCCTTGAATTGTCACAACGGCCTAGAGTATGATTACTGGCTAAAACGTGAAAGTGGTTACAATGACCTTATTCAGCGCGGGTCATTGCAAAATAGCGACCTAAGAAATACAATTAGTAGAGACGCTTTAACCATTAACAGGAACAGTAAGGCATGATGTTGCAAATTAAGGACGTCAGAAAACTGTGTAATTAGGCAAGATTATTATCTTGGGGACATGATTCTTAGCAGTTAGAGCCGCGACCTAATTGTAAGAGCTTGTACACGAAAGTTAAGCTAAAGATCATCACAAACAGGCAAGCTCAAAGTCACTAAATTCATCTACGTCGTCATCAAACGCACAATTGAAATTATATTAAACAGAAATCTCACAAAGTTTTACATATACGCACAGTAAGTAAAAGCCCTAAGTCGTACCTGGATCTTGATGATGAAGAGCTTTGAACTTGATTATAAGACTAAGAGATTATTCGGATTTCAATTGCTTTGATGATGATGTGAATTGATGGATTTAATTGATGTTGGCCGCCATTGTTGAGGGATTTTAGCTTGAGTGGGGGTCTTAAGAGAATGAGAGCCTAACGAAGGAATGAGGGTAGAGTTTAACAATTAAACCGAGCCCACAGGGCCCTGCAGCGGTCTACTCAACTATCCAATCCCAAAAAGAATACCAATGGACACTTATTAATGTGCGACCCAGAATTCATGAGGACTTAAAACCTTACCACGACCTAAGTGCCTGGGCAACCTAAAAATAAGGTACTTTAAGAGCTCACGCGGTCTAAAGGCCCAAACGACCTAAAATCTTAAATTGCATGCTAATTTAGCCTAGTTCAAAGCCCGTATTATTTTTAATAAATACGAACTTCGAGGGGCAAATGTTAACCCATAAAATATGCTCTAGAGAACCATGAGCATGTTTTGGAGGTCGTTAGGCTCTTTGGGTCGTTGTGTCCTTTCTAGCTCCATGAACTCATTAACTCATATATGGGCTATAGGTCGTTATGGCATCCTGGGTCGCTTGAACAATATGTGATGTTCACAAAAAGCTCTGGCACGTTCGAACAACTTAAGGCATCAAGGCATCTTGGTCTGCTCAGAGGCTAGTCCGCAGGGTTCTTGGACCGCTAGCTCATTAAAGGTTTTAGCCCGTTTCACTAAGGCCCAAACCACATCATCATAGTTTAGCCCGATCCAAGCATGTTTGGGTCGTTCCGATTTATCCAAGCCCGCTCCGTGTCCTTTAACTCGCATTACCTTCAAATGGAATGAGCTGGACCGCTCCGCCTTGTTAACTTCAAACTTTTTCTTTTTGTTAACTTTAAACTTGTTCTTTTTTTAAGTTTTATCATTTCATTTGTTAACTTTAAACATGTTCTTTTTGTTAGTTTTGTCATTTTATTAAATCAAAATCTCAAGTGGTATAATTCAATTGAGTAGAACTTAGAATTATTTCCTTCTCCACGGATCGACCCGTATTCACCACGTACTACAAGTGTATGTCATGCGCTTGTGATCTAATACGCTTCGCGATGGATTTCTAACTAAAAGAAAATTCGTTGTTGAACTAGTTTTTGGTGTCATTGTCGGGAAAGGAATTTGATTTTAATTTTATTCTTCGAATTAATTACCATTAGTGTTGTTCATCTTAAACAAAGAAAAAAATGTTCATAAGTTCTTGTGTTTGCTCTTTTATCTTGTTTTTGTGTGTTCTTGCATTTGTTGTTCACTTCTGGTTTTTTTTTTGTCTTGTTTTGATTTTGGGTTCATTGTTATGTTTGTTTTGTTGTTTTCTCTTAAAAAAATTCACAGACCTGAATAATCTCATTTTCAATTAAGCTTTATAATTTACATCTCTATGTGATATTCAAGTTTTACATCTCATTTCTGTTTACAAAAAAAACTACTTGCATTCCATTTCTCTGTTTCACATCTACTCCCACCCACTACTGCTAAAACCTGAACATCCTCGATCAACAAACCTCCCCCAAATAGTCTAAAACAACCCACAACCGATCTGCACGCGCTTCCTCAACCACCTCACCTCCTTAAACACTCATAAACACCACCCAATACTTCATCATCCCCTCCCAAACAACAACATTCATCTCTTTTACCGAGCCACTAATACCCTCTGCCTCCTACTTCTGCAACATTCACCAACAAACATGACCGCACCCAGCTTCATCATTTCGGCCTACCACAAGATCATCCAAACCAAAACTTTACTGAAATATTTCACAAACCATCTCATTCATCCATTTATTCTTCCTTCATACAACCAAACTCTCAAAACGAGACCCCGAACATCACACTTCCCCACTGGAAATCACTATTGTATTTCAAAATCTCAATTGTACTACCTCAAAATCATCCTACCACCTACAACAACCAGCACTAATGTTCAAACTTCATACACCATTCCTCCTAAAACTCTTTATATAAACAACTACACCATACAACAAAACCCGCATCTTCTTTCACCTCTTCAAACTGTCAACCACCTTTTCAACACCTACCCTTCATACACCAAACTGCTCGTCAACTTCCACTACAACTCCATGCCACAATCACTCCAACCAAACTCCACACTCACACTTCAACCAAAATCTGTCGTACTACTCCTACAAACCAACTCTCAACCTCGACAGAAACCAACAATCAGCTTCTCCACTTCATCAACCACATATCACCACCCTACATCCACAAATTCCACAACCACCAAACAGCCTCCATAAAAAATACATACCACAACTGCCTACTTCATTACCCCCTAGCTGCCATTCATCACTTTAACTTTGCTTTCCATCTTTGCTTCATCCACACCACTCGCCTATAGCCAATCGCCCTTGAGTCCAGGGTCGGCCCTGAGTATTTATGGACCTAGTGCGGACCCAAAATTTTGGAATGTTAATTTTTTTTTTTTACGAAATTGAACTTAAGTGAAAATGTGCTTTTTCTACTGTGCATCTCCATTGAGAAAATTGCGTGTTCAGCAAATTTATAAAGTTTTTATCCACATTTTCAAGCTGTCAACTAGAGGTCCACACAAGCCATATCTCCATTTTAATATATTGATTGATGTCAACAAAGCATACAATCATATCTACTTTTGCATAGATAAATTACTATCAAGTACAAGCATCCTGACAAGAAAAAACAGCTCTAGTAAAGATAATACAGTTTTTTTTTGGGTCCTCTGACCTAATGGGCCCTGTGCGGTCACACGACTCGCACTAGGTCAGGGCTGGCCCTGCTTGAGTCGCCACTCCAAAACTAGTTCTCCTCACCTCAAAATCCATGTAGTCACCACAGTTGACCGATAATCCTCTCCACGAAACCACTATCCGTAACCATCACTGCAATTTTCGATTTTTCACCATCGAAATAACGAAAACCTACTCTAAAATACAAACATTGAATCAGGACTTCAATCGAGACTTCGCGAAATTTGAACCAAGTTTTTTCTTTTTCTTCTGTTGACGTAGAGGAAGAGGCGAAGGCTCTACATAATTTTCGATTAAAAATACTTGTTGCGTTTCACGAAAGGAATTCACTGGAAGTTTATGTAATTTAGGAATGTATTTGGACATAAATGGACCGGATCGAATCTAATTTTTGAGTGAATTTTAGTTATATATTTACTTTTTTATTTTTGTCCAAGTCTCCCCTCTAGTGTGGTTGTTTTTCAACAATTTAGTTTGTTTTAGTTTGAGTTCTCTTTAGTCGTTAATTGTGTTTTTCCTTTTTACCTTTAAGTGAGTTTTAGTTTGGTTGGATATATATAAAAAAAAACAGATAATCTTTTGCAAACTCAGTTTTAGGTTGTACAAGAAAATCAAGAAGGACGGCTTGTTCTACATTGTTTTCCTTGCTTGCTTAAAAAAAATGCCGCTAAATAAATTGCTAATAAATTTCTGCATGCTTTGGTATCGTGTTTTAACTTCTGTTTTACTTTCATTGCATTATTATTTGTTGCATTTGTATTAAAAAAAATCATTCTTAGTTGCATTGATAATTCACATTTATTTTCTGTTTTGCATTCATCTCATTTTGTTTTTATTTTTCTATGAGCATTATTATATTTTGACAAGTTGATTTGTTTCCAACGAATTATTTCTTGGTGTTTAGAATACAGCAGAGCAATAGTCGTTTATAAATATTATGGTGATTCATAAATATTATAGCGATTGGTTTTCTGAAGGTACTTAAACCTTCGGCTTCCTTAATAGGGTGATTCTTGGTGCACCGATAACTCCTGTCCGTTAACTGGCTGAGAAATATTTTGTTGAAATTAATCAGAACATCAATATACAATTTTAAAGAATTTATAAATAATTAGTTTGCATTCATATAGTTGCATTAGGTTCATGCATACATTAAAAAAACATAAAAAAATTTAAAAATTCAAAAGTAAAAAAAAGGAACTATTTTCTTGAAGATGTCTCAATTTCCTCACTCGTTAGAATTTTACGATAATTGTGAAAATCAATATAATTTTACACCAAATTCATATGGATATTTTAATAACAACTATTGTACAAATAATTCAGATTTTTCACCTCAAAATTTTCAAAAAGACAACCAACCCTCCAATCTTGAAACAAGTGTTGAATCTTTACTTGAAATGAGCACACAACAAAATCAAAGAATAAATGAATGCTGTAATTCATACTTGTGCAAATAATTCAAGTCAAAATTTTCAAAATAATTAGAATTTCAATTCACTTCCAGATTCAAATGATTTTGATTATAACCCTTGCCAATTCAATTTCGAAATTCAAAATCAATTTCAAATTTAAAAAGGAAATGTGAACAATCTATCAAATGATTTTGGCAATGGGAATAATTTCAATTGTGGTGCAACAGAATTTTTTTTCTCAAAAATTTCAAGTTGAAATTTCTCAAGTAAATAATTAAAAATTTAATTTTGTTGAGCGAACAGATGAAATTTATGATAATCAGACAGATTTGTTGTTTGAAACCTACTTGAATTTTCATGAGAAACAAAATCAAGTTTCAACGTGTGACGAGTCAAATAATAATCCATCTTTTACCAATATCGACGATTTTCAAATATCGACTTTCGAAATTAAAAGTGACAATCTTAATGAAGTTGTTGAAAACATGGTAATTGATTTGGATTTCAATTCTATTGAGAAGGTGGAACTAAATCTCAATTTCAATCTTCCTTGTCCTGGTTTTGGAATTTTGACAACAACAATTTCGGATTTTGAAAATAATACATGCATTGAAGTTATTGATAATTAAACAAAGTAAAACGAATTCGATGAACACAATTTATTTGGACTTTTTGAAAATGAGTTGATTTCTAAATGGGTAGATTTGAATCACCATTTTGATTCTGAAATCAATAATTCAAAAGAAATTTTCAATGATAAACTTAAAATTCAAATTGGTGAAATTAAACATGAAACTGGACCATTATTCTATCTACCATAAAAATCATCGAAAGTATATCAACTTATTCGATATATAATAAAACGACATTCGTTTTTCCGAACCAATGTTCGGCTTTAAAATCTTTTATCGTTTGGTTTTCCAAGCTTAAGCCGTGTCTCTCATACTTGAAGGGACAAATGAATCGGTATTTGGAAGACAATTTCATTTACTTCTTGTCAGTATATTTTCTGACATAATGTAAATAAAAGACTATATCTTTTAGTGTTTATTGGCTATTAGGATAAAAATTTGTTAAATATTTTGGTGCTATACTTAAGAATTGAACTTAAGTTTTTAAAAAGTCACAAAATGCCCTTAGCTTCATTATTTTCAAAATCATAACAAAAATATGCAGTATTTCTATGAATATACAGATTTTTTTTAATATATTCATTTTTGAAGGAGATTATATTTTTCTTGCAATTTGTAATTTAATTTAAATGTGGCTTATTTGTGTCTACTTGTTCCTTGTTTCCAATTTTGCCTAAAAAGGATTATCATGCATCTAATAACCTCATTTTATATTTTTTTGTTTAATCGACGATGCCTACAAGTTTCATATATGATAGTTATTCCTTCATTGATGATAACTCAAAAATGTGTAATTGATTACAGTTGCCACTTGGTTGATAGCTCAATAGATATTAAACCTGTAGCATCCTTAATTTTAGTAAAACATTATTCAGGAATTTAGTTATTAAATAGGAATAATGTGATGTATGAGGGAATGAGATTTGTGCTTGATAAATTAATTAAAAAGTTATCCTTTGAAACAAATAAACTAAATAAAATGTGCATAAAGGGGGTGATATGAGGAGGGCTTAGTTGGAACTTTCTGTCCTATATATATCATATTCTCTAACATTTTATTCATAATATTCATTCCAAAGCCTAAAAGAACAATAAAAAAGGGTCAACCATTAAAGCTAGGAGATGAAGAAGTAGTAAGCTAAGAAAACTTAGAGCTTGAACATTGCATCAACAAATTTCATCACCTCTATCCAACCAAGGTGAATAATATGCTTTACCCCTACGATTTCGGTATATCCGGAAGCTGCGTTGTTTGGTTATGTTGATTTCATGTTGTTCTTAATGTTATATGCTTGTTGTGGAATACCCATTCTTAATTTTATAATGTAAGTTGGTTTCGTAAGATGTTATTATACATGAAAATTAATAAGTTGTAGTCTGAACCCTTTGAAAGAAATCTCTATATAATATGAAACTTTTGTATGATGTGTATTGAATAATTATGGAGATGAATTTTGGATTTCATGAATTGTTACGCTTGTATGAATTTGTTATGCATTTCCTAAGGGTACGAGCTTTAGGGAAGATTATACATTAATTATAGTATTAACGTATATGATAATATGTCCAACTACTACTCAAAAAATGCATCAGTAACCATCAGAGCGAAATCCTTAGTTTAACCAGCGCCTTAAAATTAACAATAGAAACATTGTCTGATAATTCGACTGGTTGACAAATCTGCAGAGATCATCTCATAGCCAACCTTACAATTTTAATACTTAAGATCATAAAAGGGTACATGACCTCAAACAAGTTATGGACAGTTAGCTGGACATAGTTTCTACACATGCTGCTTAACCCAACCATTACCATTATATTCAAAAATTCCGAAGATATAACATGAGAATTAATCATGCACCAAACGCTTAAACATCTAAAGCAATGGCTCGTTTTACACCGGAATGGTAAAACAATTTTCATGAATGAAATTCACGAAACAATTGTGCATGATTAGCATAGAAATGTGTTTATTTTATGCTCTTATATCTTATCTTTTGTATATAAATAAAGGGCATTGTTATTGACACTTCAAATATTGTTAAGGGGAGGTTAAATTTTAAAAACACTCCAATCATAAAAAAAAAATGTTAGGGGGAGTCACGTACTTAATTTTTTATGTTCCCTATTTACCCTGGCAAGAACGTCAATTACCATCCCAAATCCCAATCAATTTCAAATGTAAAAAAAAACAAATCTCTAAATTATTTGCAAAAAAACAAAAACAAAAAAACAATCGTTTTGGGAAAATATTGTGCAAATGAAAAACATAAAACAAATGAGATTATTGATAATTTAACATATGAGAAATGAAATTATTTTAAAAAAGCGATCGACAAATGAGAAATGCAATTATTTAAAAAAATCGATCTACAAAATGAGATTATTGAAATTTCGTATAAAAATATGATGTAGTTCGACTAATATACCGTATAATTTTTTTAAATTAACAACTTAAAAAAGGATCATTGTAAAGAAGGCTAATTTGGTCAATTAAATTTTTTTGTTAAGGTGGTGCTTTCTACATTGATACTCCCCTTAACAAATTCTTTTTTCTTTTTAAATTGACTCCCCTTAACAATATTTGGAGTGTCAATAACAATCCCCTAAATAAATATTAGGTTGGGTATTATTTTGTTGTTTTTACAGATGAGTTTTTCAAGCCTTATACAACCTTAAAGTAAAGAATTAATGCCATATACATGAAGAATTGCATAAAAGTTGTCATTGGAGGCTAGTTATGTTCACATTGGTTATCTTGGAAGGAGATTAGAAAAAGTCTTAGGAAATCAACCAGCTGGACACATATCAAACAAGGATAAGAGGAGGATCTAGCATAATCTTTGATGAAAAAAGGCCCACATATTCATAGATTTGATTAGAGTTTTGCAACTCAGCTATAAATACACAAGTATACCCATTGTAAATATATACTTTTTCTACTGTAATATTTCTGCCATTAATCTAGTTTAGTTTTTTTATTTTCTGCTTTTTATTTCCTAGCAACTAGTGTCATCTACACAATTAGATTTGCTAGAGTACTAGTTGTATTTTGCACATATTTTCATTAGTGATTGACCGTCTAATCAGATTCAACGGTAATTCTAATTTTATTTTCTGTTATTTAATTCTTACAGTTTTAGTTTATGTTTTTTTATTGCTTTCCTAGGTCATATTGGACTGAATATAGATTTGATTAAATTCAGATCTGATTCAATTCAATAATAGTTTTCAGTTTTTATTGTTTTTCAAATCAATCTCAAAGTTTTGTCTAACTCACCTAAGAAATATATAAATAATAAAATTTAATTTTTTTTCTCTGTGATTCGATCTGCATATTACACGATCTGTGCGCTTGCAGTTATAATAATAAAGTTGCGCTTTTCTAGTTCCTAGAAAGCGTTGATCAAGTTAATATAATAGTTTCCTTTATATATATATATATATATAAAGGAAAAATCTTGACTGGTTGATTTGGTATTACAAGTTGATACATAATCTTCTAAATCAAAAGGAAAAAAATTGCCATTTATTTTAATTCCTTCCCTGTTTTCAGTACAATCTCTTTCCCTTTTTATATTTACTTTTACATTTGATTCCCTTTCTTCTTGTACAAATATTCAAAAAAATCCTATTTCCTTATTACTTTCCATTTTTCTGTTTTCCTCTTTACAAAGCCCCATCTTCATCTAATATGCATTATCTACAGCATCTACCAGTTCACTAACATCCACCTTCGACAATCTCTGGCCATCTTCATCTCCAATCCGTCATACTCAGCAGGCATCATCACCACAGCTCGACAATCATTTCATCAAACAACTAAATAGCCCTCTCTTCTCACGCATCACCAAAACTGCACCTTCAGATTCAACGGTACTGCAACAAAAATCCAATACACATCTCATCTTCTCCATTAACAAACCACCACAGTCCACAAAGTCATACGATTCTCCACAAATTACAAAACGACCCACTGCTCAGATTCAACACAAATTCCGATCATCCATCTTCACAAAAATCACCATTGTCATAGTTCATCGAACCACAAAACACCTGTTTCCAGTGCTCCAAATAACATTGCTTCTTAGCCAACATCGGCACACTTCCCTTTTTCACTATCGATCGTCACAAGTTTAAGTTCACAATTCCAACACTTCATCAGCCTGTTCATCATCATACCACACTTCGCAACTGTCAATTGCACGCTACCCCTCATCTCATCTCCATCCAGCTAACCAACCACACACACAGCGATTACAAGCCAAAAACAACAAATATAGACTTCAGACAACCCATCTGCACCCGTTCTCAAACCACAAAACAACACTTCCCAGTTCAAACGATAACCAAGTCAGTAGCCTCATCTCAATCGAAATCCAGTTCGAATCTCCCAAGCACTCGCCTCAGAACAACGCATCGTCTACCCCAGATTCGAATCAATCTGATTCGAAGCATCAGACACCCAGTTCGCATAAACAACATCAAATCCCAACTCGCAAAACCGAATTGAAATCGCAACCCAAAATAAAAAAATCGATTCGAACCCCATATTGAAGAACCGAAACCCGAATCAATAGCTTGAATGTTCGATTTTCTTTAATCGATTATGGAAAAGAATTCGAACCAGTGCTCTGAATAATCGAAGAGGCTATAACTTTTTTTTCCTTTCCAATTTTCCTCTCTCATTAGTTGATTAAGGACGTAAATTTTTGAACCAACTGTTTGGGTTTTTGGGAAGTTTACTCGTGGAGCTGATCTGAGAATGGCAAATTCTATTTAAACCCTAATAATTACTTAGTAGTCCGCCTAGAATCCTCCTAAAATTAATGAAATTTTATAGACCAAAATGCCCTTAGAGGTTAATGTACTATCTATCAGACAAAAAGCTTCTCTTTCTACGTTGTTTTTCTCTACCATTCAGCAGCTCATACCTCAAACCCTAATTTCAATTACAGTAAGGAAAATTTCAAAATTTAATTTCAATCCAATGGATTCTGAAGAGGAGAATGAGTTCCTAACACGATCCCTTGAGGTATAATGTTTTTTTGTAATTTTTTTTTTTTTTTTTTAGATTTCAATATTCTACTCGCGGAGCAGAAATTGGGGTAATTTGATGCGAACCACGGAGGGCGGCTACTTGATTTATCAAAAATACAGAAACACGAACCCTCGAAAAGTTACAGAATCACGTAAAGGTTATACGTGGTTTACTAAAATTGTCGAGCTACAAGTGCGTGGAAAAGATATAATCCACGTATTGCTCCTTCGATGATAGTACAGTAATCTGTTTTTTTTTTTATAAATGCAGATTGCGCCGTATTCCAATGATGAAGAAATTGGAAATGAAGTCATGTTAGACTACTCAAACGAGTTTACGACATGCGATGTAAGTGTATTATAATGATTCATCATATTGACAATTTTTTTTTAACTTTTGGTAATTTTATGTTGCAGATATACCCTTCTAGAGAAAAACTGGTAGATTGGGTTCGAAGCACGGGAAAAAGGCTTGGGTTTGTAATTATAATATTAAAGTCAGATACTGTTGCTTCTACCAAAAAACATAGAATTACGTTTGGTTGTGAAAGAAGTGGTGCATATAAAAAGAAAAAAGGAAAAAATCCGACGAACCCCCGAATGACAGGTACAAAAAAATGCAATTGTCCATTTAGATTAAAGGGTGAAAAACTTGCTACGTTAGATGATTGGCGTTTGCATGTAGTGAATGGAGTTCATAATCATTCGGAGTTAAAAAATAGCGAAGGCCATTCATATGTAGGACGACTAAGTAAAGAAGAAACAAAGTTAGTGACTGAGATGCATAGAAATATGGTTAAAGCCAAGGAAATTTTGCATACGCTTAAGAGACAAGATTCTACAAATAGTACCACTATCAAAACTATATACAACGTTATACAAGCCCAAAATTCAATCGAGCGGGCGGGTAGATCTCAAGTGCAATATTTGCTTAGCAAATTGAAAGAATTTGGTTATTATGAATGGCATCGAAAAACTTTAGATGGAACAGACATTATTAAAGATATATTTTGGGTTCATCCCACTAGTCTTGATTTCTTACGGACATTTCCTCGCGTACTCATATTGGATTGCACGTACAAGACTAATAGATATCGGATGTCTTTGCTTGAGATTGTGGGTGTCACATGTACGGACCTTACTTTTTGTGTGGGTATTGCATACTTGGTTGCAGAAAACGAAGAAAACTATACATGGGCTTTAGAACGTTTGAAGTCGATATTGGATGATTGTGAAGTTGAGTTTCCTAGAGTATTTATTACCGATAGGGAGTTAGCATTGGTTAATGCTATCGGGTTTGTTTTTCCACAAGCTGCACATATGTTATGTACATGGCATATAAAAAATAACGTTCTCACGTATATGCAAAGAAAAGTCAAAGGAATGGAAGTTGAAGAGAAGAAAGCATTTTTAAGTGATTGGAATGAACTTATATGTTCTTCAAATGAAATAACATATCGTGAAAATTTGCAAGTTTTGCATGAAAGATACGCGAAGAATACATCATTGTTGAAGTATGTTCAAGAACAATGGTTGGATATATATAAGGATAGATTTGTGCATGCATGGACCAATGAGTATATGCACTTTGGAAACTACACTTCGAATAGGTATGTATTTTATTTTTGCAAAAATATTTTATTTCTTTCAATTTTTTTCTTAACTGTTGACGTATGCATTTTAATCACAGAGCCGAGTCTGCACATTCGAAGTTGAAGAAGCATTTGGATAGTTCGCTGTGTAATTTTGAGCAAGCTTGGTTTAAAATGCATTCTTTATTGGAGCTCTCATTTACGGAGCTTAAAGCATCTTTTGAACAAAGTTTAACAAAAGTGAAGCATGTATTTCACATAAAAGAGTTCAAAAATTTGTGGGGAGTTGTTTCTACGAAAGCACTAGATTTGATTCATTCTGAAATTGTTCGAATACAAGCCGTTGGAGATGATGAAGCGCTATGCAGATGTGTGATCCATAAAACACATGGACTTCCGTGCGCTCATGAGTTAGCATGTCTTGGTTCCAATTTGCCAATACCTCTTGCAATGGTTGATGTTCACTGGACACGTCTTCATCTCATTGAAAGAAAGGATGAAAAGAAAAACGAACCAGGGGTACTTGAAAAAATGGAATTGCTTTTGAATGATGTCAGAAAAATGAATACACCGTACCAATTGCAAATTTATAAAAAAATGTTGGAAGTTGTTCAGCCACAAACATCAAACTTGGCTTCTCCAAAATGTAAAACCAAAACTCGTGGAAGAGAAAGTAAACGAAGTGCTCATTCGTCCACAAAACAAATACTTTCTTCATTTGAGTTAGTTCCAAGTTTAGCATCACAAAGTCCGTCTATGGAAGAAAGTGTTAATGGAAAAAAACGTCGCATCGATAAACTTCCAATCCGAAAACCAATCAAGGTACGTGTTGTTGAATTTGTGTTTCAATAAATACTAGTAGCAAAGCAAGTAATTTTTGTTGCAATTTATTCATAGGTGGATCAACTAAGTGTTGGTATGAGAAATTATTTACATCAAATACCGGAGGACATGCAGCCATTTGTTAGAGATATTATTGATGTAAAACCGGATGGTAACTGCGGATATAGATGTGTGGCGGCATTGCTTGGTTTTGGAGAATCGAATTGGTCTCAAGTTCGAAGAGAATTGCGTGACGAATTGTATGAACATCAAGATTTATATGACCGTGTACTCGTAGAAAATGGTAGAAGTGCAATTCTCCTTAACAGCCTAGACTACGAAGGAGACAAATTCGCACCTTTTGACAAGTGGATGACAATGCCAGAAATTGGTTTTATTATTGCAACTAGATACAACGTGGTGGTATTTAGTATTAGTGAGAGACTTACATTGACCATACCTCCACTTAGAGGAGCAGTGCCACCACCAATTCATCGAACTGAAATTGGTATAGCTTTTGTGGACAAAAGTCATTTTGTTCAGGTTTGTGCATTTAGTACCGACAATTATTTATTTTAGTTTTCCATCATATAGTAATGTCTTTATTATATGTAGGTTAAACTAGAGCCAAAACACCCGGTGCCACCTATTTATACAAAATGACTCAAGGGTTGTGTTGGCGACGCATGTAAATGGGA
This sequence comes from Allium sativum, assembly GCA_030737875.1. Taxonomy (NCBI): domain Eukaryota; kingdom Viridiplantae; phylum Streptophyta; class Magnoliopsida; order Asparagales; family Amaryllidaceae; genus Allium; species Allium sativum. Next base: position 4,097,955 of record CM060915.1, read on the forward strand.
ATCTATTTTCAATGACCGGAGACAAGATTGGGATGAAAGAAACCAAATTGCCAAATGGAATTAGTTGCTTGTTTGTTTCTTTATTTGAATTATGATTGTTTGCTTGAATGACATTAAATCCTTGTATTGCTTGTATGTTGGTGTTGAATGGAAAAATGGATTGGCACTTTCGTATTGATTTGCATGTTGGTGTTGTCTCTACTATTACTTGTTATATGGTGCATCATATTCAATTTTCATACTTCATATTTCATAGTTCAATTTTCATACTTCAGATTCTTGAAAACAAGTATGCATTCTTTTGAAATTTCAGGTCACCACGTACTGCGTATACGAGGAAAAATAGTAATCACATAAAGGCTAAACGAGGTAAAAATAAAATTCACGAACGAGCTTTCCGTGGAATGTATATTAATCCTGTCCAGTTTTGCGTGGTTTTTTTAGAATCAACGTAGGTGGTATACGCTACTGTAATTTATTTAGTGTCAACCAGTTACGAACTGACAGTACGTGGAATAATTAATTACAACGCAGAGTGAGTACGTGAAAAATACGATATCCACGTATCAGCCCCACGTGATTAGTATATAATCCACGTATGTCTTATACGCTACTGCAGTTTATTTAGTATCAACCCTGTTACGCACTGACAGTACGTGGAAAAATTATTTACAACGTATATAGACTACGTGGTAAATACTCTATCCACGTTTTATCACTTCGTGATTAGTATATAATACACGGAGCGTCTCTACGTGATTACTTTATAACTCACGTTGGTCGTCTACGTGGTAACTGTAAAAATTGAAAAATATATATTCAAAACTTCATGAGTTAACAAACCAATTCACAGACCAATTCACAGACCCACAGACCAATTCACAGACCAAAACACAGACCAAAACTTCATGAGTTTAACACACAACAACATACCAGTACATGAAACCATCACCATATCATTACCAAAACAAACCAGTACATTAGCGTCATGAGTTAACAGACCAAATCAACATACAACCACATACCCATGGCACGCACAAAATAACAAGCGCTGCCCCAAAATACAACGGCGTGACATCCAAGTTCACATACAATACATAAGCTTAACATCTAGAGAAAAATACATAAGTTCACATAAAATACATATTCCAAGTTAAGGATGGTATATAAAGCGTCCACTAGCAGTCCTAGCAGCAGCAACTTGAGTGTTAGCTTCATCGAGCAGTCCATGTACATCATGCAGAGTCTTTAATCAAAAGTACATGTCAACAAAAAACAAAGTATAAGGAAAATGTGAGGAATGTAATGGAAAAATCACTGAAATTTTTGAAGCGAATAATAGGTTTAAAAAATAGACTTACAGAATACAACTGATCGTAGGTAGGTTGAAAATGAGACGCTCCAACCACTATATTAGCAGGCAAGTTGGCAGGATTTTGAACTCGTAAAACGCAGTGATCTCTATACCAATCAACATAATCATCCGTGCAACTAAGTAAAGACTGACTCAGTGGTATTGAGAGATGTCCCTCTGCAATGACATGATGAATCCAATTCTGCCATATGCTTTCTAAAAATGATACCGAACACGAGTATACGTAGTTGAAGTTTTTCCTCGTTTTGTATGGGTACTAACTGGAGGAATAGGAGCCATTGGTATTTTTTGTACTCTACCAAATTGTCTCATAACTCTGTCTGGATGATACGGCTCTACAACGTTAAGGCAGAGGATACAACCGCTATACCAAGATATCTCATGAAAAGGATGATAGTGACGTGCGAAGATGTAAGGATCAAATATAACCTATAATCAAATTAATTTTGTCATATTCAAAAATATATTAATACGTTTGTGTGTGTAAATATGCGTGCTTTTATGTAGATATTTTATTGTGTCTACGTGCGTTCATCATATGTTTGTGTGTGTAACGACAAATGTAATCTATTTTGACCACTCAAATGTTTTCTATTTAAAAAAAAGAAGGAGAATTACCTGTCCAATTTGAATGTTATCAAGGAATATGCGTAGCTCTAAGACCGACGAAGAACTATCGGTAGAAGGATTCCATCTAGCAGCACGAGGAAAATTCTCATAGTATAGATTTGTCGAGGGATGGAAGCAAGGGAAATGCTCGAATATCCACGCTTCTAATAAACACAGAAACCCTGCAATCTGTTTCACACCACTACGAGTCGCTAAGCCTAGCTGTCTATACAGAAACGCAAGCGTCGCTGAACCCCAAGAGTAATTACTGATGTTGCCTAAATTTTTTAATGGATTCAACAATGATATGTGAACATGAGTCTTACTTTTGTCCGCAAACAACGTGCTACCAATCAAAAACAGAAGATAACAACGAGCTGCACGTCTAATGGCCCGATCAGTCCAATCATCACTTACGTTCTGAAACTGCTCGACCAATTTCGACAAACTAATTTTGTATCCCACCCTATCATTCATTTCCATCCGTGCCTCTTCCCTACTTATGCCTGTATATTTGTAAACAAACGTAACCGCTTCTTCTATATCGAAAGTCATGCTCTGTATAGGTGTACCTTCCACTGGAATATGCAATAGAGAAGCTATGTCATCAAGAGTAATCGTCATCTCACCAAATGGCAAATGAAATGTATTAGTCTCTGGATACCATCGTTCGACAAAAGCAGATATCAAATTCTTATTCACACTCCTATAACAGCAGCTAATAATAGGAAACAATCCAGACGCTTCTACGATGTTTCTAAATCTGGTGTCATTATTTGGAATCGACCATTCCGCTATCTTGTGTGCATGATTGACGCATGTGAGCGGTGATCGTTCCTACAAATATGATAAGACAAAAAATTACACATTACAGGATAGTAACTCTAAAAAAAATTACAACATTACAGGATAGTAACTCTAAAAAAAATTACAACATAGTAACTCTAAGAAACTTCAAAAAAACAAAATTAAAAAATGAAATTGATATGATTGATGTGTGAATGGCGTGGGCCTTCACTAGACCGGGGATAAGGCTAGGCCTCGTCCCGTTTCTAGTATCGTGCCGTTATGCCGCCGAAATTTTCTAAAATATGTTAGAAAATTAAAAATATCATTTTTATTGTGTAAATGAACTGAATAGAAATTCATGTGATGAAATAAAATATTTTATCGTTAAAAATATAATTTTTAACATGGAAGTGAATAAAATAAAATATTCGTTTACAAACCGAACGGTTTGTTTATGTACACCTATTTGAAGGACATTGATTGGGACGATAAATTTTACACATCGCCCAACTGCACAAATAAAATCTATGTTTGATTGTTTGAAACCCCACACGGGTGTTGGGATGAAATTTGAAGTTCACTCATCCTGATTGGTTAAATATGTCGATCGATTGATTGACAGCCTGTTATAAGCGTTAGATATCTATAGTTGATGCTTATACAGTGTAGTGCACTTTGGTTGATGGTTGATTATTTTTCAATGCTATTATATACATGTGTTGTATGAAAATCCATATAATTAATTTTATATGGTGATTGATTGGGCCTCATTCCAATTTTGAAGATAAAGAATATTAAAAAGTAAATGTTCATGTGTTGACTGTACTCATTCGTGAGATTAGTCATGTGTTGAACGTAATATTTTAACAATAAAATTTATATCTTTATCATTATAAAGTAAAGGTTCATGTGTTGACTATACTCATCCGTTGAGATTAGTCATGTGTTGAACGAAATAATTTAACAAAAATAGTCACACGCGGACAGTACTCATTCGTTGAGATTAGTCGTGTGTTGACAAAAATAAATATTCATTTGTTGAATAGAATAAAAGAATATATGAAGCCGTGTTGATTAGATTGACGCCATTTTGACGTGAACGATATTTATATCGATTTTATTCATTTTGAAATGAATATTGAAAAGCGATTTTGAATGGAATATTGAAAAACGATTTCGAAATGAATTGAATTGAAAACGATTTCGAAGGGAATTGAATAGAAAACCAATTTGATTTCAATTGAATAGAAAACCAATTTGAATTCGAATTGAATAGAAAACGAAATGAATTTGATTCGAATGGAATTTGAATTGAATCGAATAGAAAACCAATTTGAATTGAATCGAATAGAAAACCAATTTGAATTGAATCGAATAGAAAACCAATTTGAATTGAATCGAATAGAAAACCAATTTGAATTGAATCAAATAGAAAACCAATTTGAATTGAATCGAATAGAAAACCAATTTGAATTGAATCGAATAGGAAACCAATTTGAATTGAATCGAATAGAAAACCAATTTGAATTGAATCGAATAGAAAACCAATTTGAATTGAATGGAATAGAAAACCAATTTGAATTGAATCGAATAGAAAACCAATTTGAATTGAATCGAATAGAAAACCAATTTGAATTGAATCGAATAGAAAACGAATTTGAAATGAATTAAATAGAAAACGAAAACGAATTGAATTGAATTCAAATTGAATTGAAATTTTAATTGAATAGAAATGAATTTTAAAACGAATTTATAAAGAAAAATTCAATTTTGATTTGAATTTGAAATAAAGGTTGAAATTGTTTTTAAAACGAATTCAAAACTATTTATATAATTCGTTTTAAATAGAAATCGACGAAATATATATTATATATATTATATATATAATATAATGGCCTGAAAAGAACGCGCCGCGCCGCGGTAGTTCGTAAATTTAGACCATTTATTTCAAACGGACATTACGGGAGATCCGACCGTCGGATTCTCCTAAAACCGGAACCGTTGGGTTCGTATCGAAAAGAGCTTTCTAACGAATATTAGAAATTCAAAATCTAACGGTTGGATTTGGAGATACGTCCAAATCAAATTCGAAAAAGGTCGCTGTAAGTGCAGTTCGATGGCCGTTGATGGAAATCGACTGTACGGGCCTTGATAAAATTATTAAAAATAGTAATAATTTGTGTAAAATCATAAGAAATGATTTGAGAGAAATTGGGATGAAAAACTCCATATTTGAAAAGATAAAAATAGATTTTTATCGAAATGAACTAGTTTTGAACTAAATTTAAAACCCAATTATTTTTAAATAAATAAATTGGATTTAAAAAGGGGTTTTAAATAATCGGAATTTCTAATATATTTGATTGGATTTGAAAAGGGTTTATCGTGAACTGTGTTTTAAATAACACTAGTTCTTTAACCCGATAATAAATAGAATGTGATTTGGGTTTGTCGTGAACTGTGTTTTAAATAACACCTAGTTCTTTAACCCAGTAAAAGGAGTTTTAATGAATCTGTAATTAGATTGAAATGTGAATCTATAATCTAAATTATCAAATTTAGAAATGAGCGAGAATGGAGTATCACTAGTTTTGCTCCAAAGCGATAGTTAAATCTTTAATTAGATTTGAACGTGAAATGGTAATTAATTTTACCGATGACACCATGGTATTAGATATGGAGTATCACCAGTTTTGCTTCATAGGATGAATAGGTTGGGATTGGGAAATAAAATAAATAATTACTTCGGTGTGGTTCGCTAATCTCGACTAGTTTGAAAAACCATAATTTGGTTTGAAATGTCATCCGAAGGAAGATTAAAGGATAAATTTTAAAGAATTTATCTTGGATAAAATTAATGGGAACCTTTCCCTAAAAATGTGATTTGGTGAATAAAAGAATATTCGGAATTGGAATGAGGCGTATGTTGTGTTTGTGTAACATTTGTTTTTAATATACGCGGGTTGTTCGGAAAGGCGGGGTTTATACCCATTCTGAATAACCGATTCGACGATAAGTCGAAGATGAAGACGGTGGTTGAAGACCGGAAATCTTCACATCGTTGGGACAATTACTAATGATCCAGATTGGGCTGTACACCCAAGAGGATGGAAATAGTTGGTGGTCATCCAGACGTACTTGGAGATGGATGGATATGCGAGGAAAGTGCCTCCGGTTTCGTTCAGACCCAGAACGAACTTGTAAATGGATTGTGTGTCTGACATTGGATTTTATTCTGTGTTGATTGATTTCTGTTAAATATATATCTGTTTGGCGGCGGAGAATTTATTCTCTTGCTTAACGCCCTTCTCCGAGACGTACGAGCTTAGAGGTTATATATCGATAGATATCAATCGCACGGCATGAATTGCCTGTGTGGCATACTGAGTTGCATGGATCAAGGCTTCTGTTGAAAAGCAAAGTCTTGTGGTTGATGATCAAAGCACGGCCTTTGTGGCGTAGCTTTGTGTATAGCATGAATTCGCGAGCCTCACACCTCGGTATGAGTTAAAAACGGGATACGGGCCGTTGGGAGAACACGACGTTTCTTTCTAGTTTTGGTGGTGTCAGTGACTTACCAGCCCTGACATTTATATACTTTTCACCTTTATGGTTGTTGGAATGAGGCGCCTCGATTATAGGTCTGTAAGGACCGGGAAACGTGTGTTCAGGAATAACTAATCCTCTAACGTAAGTGAGGACCGACCCAACCGATCCAAGTGGTTGCCCAGAGTGCGTAACCCTGTGACATTTGCTAGAGTGTCTCGAACGCGGAGAGGAGCTTGCCCCTTGCCTCGACTCATGACGGAAATCCAATTTCCAATACGTGTATTTCGGCTTTATTTGTAGAGCCTAGTATGGCGACATAGTGGGATGGGGCACTCATGCCGTCTATGATTTATATTTATGATTGAAATTGTTTTGACACTATACACTTATTATAGTATCAAATGATTTGTTTTAAACGTATCAAGCATGTTTGGCTGTTATAAGGTAAAACCCTATCCTCCGGCTTGCGTTGCATTGTGTGATGGGACCTGGGTCTTATAACAGCTTCATTTTTCGAAAAGCATTGCGTTGTTTATTCTATGCACTGGTATTCTTGGGAGGAAACCCGTTCCGTGTTATACGGCGTGGTCCCTTGAATTACTCTCTTTTAAAGTAAAGTTTTAAATAACTATTTTAGTTCTCACACCAGTCACATGACTGACCTGGAGTTTATTGTTTTAACCTAAACTCTGGGTGCCCCTATTTTCCGCACGGGCAGCTAGTAGTTTTGGTTTTGCAGATTTATATTCACAGGATCCTGGTTTACAGCTGGAATGATATCCGGAAAGCTATGTATCCGTATATCACCTTCAGTTGTGCTTTGTATTATTTTTCCGCTGCTATGTAATTTATTGTAATCTCTGATATTTATCGAATGTAATTTATTCATTTATACTCTGTATATTCTTGTATCTGATGGAATTGTTGTAATAGCAATGAAATGTTCTTCCGTCTGCGTTCTATTGTGTGTTGTTCTCAAAGTATCCGCCCTTTCCTTAACGGGGAAGAAACGGGTCCTCACACTGCTGTTGTTCAAAAAATATAGAAATTGCTTGTAAAAATCTTCTGCAGGGGCAGTGGCTTACTTTTACAATATTTTAAATTTCTATAGTTATTATTGTCTAATTTTGTGGTTGACTGATATTTTCATAACAGAAATCTTCATTCTCATTGTTTTCAACAATAAAAATAGACGTTGCAAAATAATATAGTTGAAAAGTGGTGCTTTGTGAAGTTGGATGTCTCGTATAATTGGATCGTGGATATATAGTAGTTTAATTTATTGAACTATTAGCAAAAGAGGTTGCATACTATCCATAAAACATTGGTCGTATCCCCTAGTATTTATACTATACGTGAACGGTCATAAGACCCTCTTCCCCCTTCTAATTGAATCAGTTAATTAATAGAGCACAACTCAGAATTTTATTTTATTTTGAAGTGAGAATAGTTTCTGTCTTGCTTTGGCTTCATTAAAATGTCTAGTTCAAAAAAATCCCTTAGAGAATTGTATGATAATAACTTGAGAAGACGTTCCCTAGAAGTGTATGAATTACAACTCATGAGGCAAAATTTTCCGAAATTTCGTGAGCCCAATGCCAACAATTTTCAAAATTTTCCAACAGACCAACATTTTCAAAATCATAGAAATGATCGAAACTGCGATTTCAATTCAAATTTCAATAATTTCGATTATGAGCCACATCCACATTAATATAGCTTTGAATCCCAAAATTTTGATCAACATCAATATGGGGTTGTAAACCAAAATTTTCAAAATTATAGCCCATATCAACATCTTGAAAATAACCAAAATTGCATTTTTCCTTTGAATTTCAACAGTTTTGGTTACAAACATAATTTTTATAATCAAAATGATTTCCAATATTGTAACGACCCCACTGTTATACCCAGTTTAGCAAAGAACATTACAATCATCTGCTAATCCGGAGAATACAGCTTAATAGGGGCGGTCAAATGTGAATATATCTTTATACTAATACCGATATGTCACTTATACCTTTTTCACTTAATGTCTGATATGAGTTTGACATGTTTAATATTATACAAAGTAATAGACACATCAATTCCGCATAATCAGAACAATATATCATACACATAACAATCATAGATCACAATAGAAAAGTATACATCATAACATACATAGAGTATGTCCACAAATATACTTCTTAACTTTTCATTCTACACATTTCAAAATAAGTCACTACCTTAATAAGTACATCTCATATTACATCAGGTGAATATCCTACATAAGATAAACTTAGAATCTCAATATGTCTATCCATGGCTAGCTCACCGGTCTAAAAGTTTGAGCATCCTGTAAACCTGAAAACTCCGATCTGACCCGAAAACACAAAATTCCGGATCAGTCTATCTCTAAATATCCAAAAAGTGAGATCCATATATATATATAACATATAAATAAACTTTAGTTCAGCCACAAAATGATAGTCACAATAATTTATTGTTTCACAATGATGTATGTCTGGTTTCCAATCATGGATATTTATCTCTATCACAAGTTCACGTTATAACCACGACAAGTTAACACGACTCATTCATGACTAACCTGATCAAGGAACTATTATAGCACAACAAGTTAACACGACTCATTCATGACCAACCTGATCAAGGAACTATTATAGCATGACAAGTTAACACGACTCAATCATGACCAACCTGATTAAGGAACTCTTTCTCAGTTAAATGACCAAGGAAGAACAAGAATCAACATATCAAACAAACAAACATACATTCCAAAATCCAAGATGGTCTCGAGGCCTGGTGGTATCCCTCATATCGATCAGATACCAAAGATCGGGAACTCATGCACGATCACTAGGATCGAGGAACTCATACTCAATCGACCTGATCAAGGGAACACAATAAAACAAGCAATCCGGAACTCATGCATGATCGCTAGGATCGAGGAAACATAATGAAATAAGCAACACAATCCATTTCTGTGATTATTGAGACCAAGGAATCACATGCTCATTCGAAGGGTTTGCGGAAACATAGACACACGATCGTGTAGATCGGTGTCTCATACGCTCAATCTAAGGGATCGAGGAAACATATAGCTGATTATGATAATCAAAGGAACAAAATCTCAACAATCATAAAGATATTGGCAACCACGACTCTACTACTCCATATTAATCATTATTTTATCTAAGATCTTTACTAACAAAAGTAGTCATAAAAGTCCAGTCTCGTAAAATAATGAATTTCTCAATCTTTTAATATTTACAAGTTAGAAAAGAAATCCAGAAGTAACCTTCTTAAGGATCTAGTAGCCTCTGTCGCACACCAAAAGAAAGTGAACTCTAAAGTGCTAAATACTATCACCCACAGTAACCACTAAAGTTTAACATAGACGTCTCATACCATCTAGTGCAAGTGTTCTTGGAAAACTATTTGCCGTCCAAAATGTGAGGGAGGCCTTGGCCTCCGTAACCCTAAGGACATTTTCTTGGCCTTTGCTTGTAAGCTATAGGCGAGGTTTGGAGCGAATAACTCCCTACGGGCATCGTTCCTTCATGCCAAGTACCGTAGGCTTGCAAATGCGAATTACACCGGCATCCCGTCCAATGCTAGTGAGACGTGGAAACGGATGCAATCCGTAAAAGGCTTAACGGATGCTCATGGGGGTGGAACCAATTGGGACGGCAGACCCTTCTCGACTAGGGCGGCGTGGAATTCGATTAGGTCTCATAATCCACGTTTTCCTATTTTTCGATCTGTTTAGAATGTCCGTATCCCTCCGAAAGTTTCTCTGTTCATGTGGAAAACCTTTCATGAAGGTTTGCCGATAGACGAGAATCTTCAGCGTATTGGTATCTCTCTTGTGTCCAGATGCAGATGCTGTAGATATGGATGCTCTGAATCTACCTCTCTTCTTCTTATCACGGACTCTTGTGCTCGTGCTGTCTGGAATTACTTCGGTAACCTTACGGGAGGCCGAAGTAATGCCATCTCAACGGGAGATTTGCTAAGACACTGTTGGTCCGGCGTCTCAAGCAAATCTTTACGTTCTATTCTCCTACGTTTGATCCCTTTTCTTATCTGCTGGCACATTTGGTGTGTCAGGAATAAGGCTATTTTTGACGATGTACCGATGGACCCTCCTTCCATTATCCAGAAAGTTAAGAACGATGTGTTCCTTGCCTTCCGTGGAAGGACGTTCAGAGGTGTCATTGGTACCCGCTCTAGGAGATTAGCTGGTTCATTTGACGTTTTGTCAACAACGGGCACTCCTAGGGCTGGCATTGGGTGAGTCTCTGGTTTTGTTAGTTGTCTGTTTTCTTGGGGTTATCTTGTCTTGTGTTGTTCCCTTATTTTCTTCTGGTTATTTATCTTCTGTCGTTTTCCGTTCCCTCCCCCCCTCCGGATCTTATGTTGGTTGGTTGTTTGCAGATCGCTTTTTTAGATGCTAGATTGCTTTGGTAGGCTTTTCAAGTGGGTCTTGTCACCAGTCTCATGCAGGAGCGGCTCTGGATCTGGGTATAGCAGAAGACTTGTTGTTGGACCTTCTTCTTGGCCACCGTCTTGTGGTTCGTCCCTCCTCTTGTGGTTCGTTCATCCTCGTCTCCGCTGGAGGGATTGGCCGTTGTTCTGGACTCCGCCGCGACAGGAGGTGTCTTGGATGGCTCGGGGACTAGGCTCGTTTTGGAGGCTGTTACATCCTGGCCTTGGAGTAGAGTCTTCGCTTTTTCTTTGTTTCTGTATTTGTTTTTGCTGTCTTATTTTGTCATCTTTGTGTGTACACGGTTTCGCTAGTTCGATATACGTTTTTGTGAGCCATTGGAGAAAGGCTTGTTTCTCCGTTTTTGGTATATATTATATTTCCTAAAAAAAAAGAAACCCAAGTGTTTACTGAGAATTAGTAATTTCACTTATTATGGATATACCCGGAAAACCTAAATTATATTCTCTTACGGATCTAGAGACCACTTGTCACACACCATAAAAGAATACAACCTTAAATTGTTAATTACTATCTCAATATCGATTACACGAATCTAACTCGAGCATCCCATACTACCCAGTTGGGTTCTAATATTCGGTCAAGAATTAGTAAATTCCACTTCAACATTCTATTCATTGGAATATACCAATTTCGACAAAATGTATCACAAAAGCATATAAAACAATCGGTAACATTAACTCAAAAATTTGCTCATTCCAAACTATAAAATTAAGATTCTCAAAACTATTATCTCTTTTGAATTCCATTGTTTAAAACACTTGCATAGTTGTTCACAAAACTATTTTATTGTTTCCAAAAGTTCATAACAAATCTCTCGGTTTTAAATTACAATTTTAGTTTTGCTTAAGCATATAATTTAACAAAACTTAATCCATATAATTATAGCAAAAACTCCTAGCTTTCCAAAACATCAAAAATTATTAAATTCCGATAAGTTACTCAAAAGTTATGACCAAAACAATCGCTCATGTTTAAGTATTGACACGATCTCTCAATGACAGGACAACGACAAACAAATGGATTTTTCACCATTTAAACTCCAAAATCACAAGAGGCACCATAGATGAAATTTGTAGCTTAATCCCTTAACTTTCCAGAACATTAAGAATTTTCAAATTTCGATTAGTGGTTCAAAAGTTATGACTAAAACAAATTCTCAGTTTTAAGTATTTTCCTGATTTTCCTAACGACAGCCCAGCGACAAACAAATGAGTTTTTCTCCATTTAAACTTCAAAATCAACAGAAACACAACAAATGAAAGTTGTAGCTTATAATCTTATCTTTCCAGATATAAAATTTTATCAAATTCCGATAAGTGACTCAAAAATTATGCTCATTTTACTATCAACTATCAACCCAGATTTTAACACAGGCCTGAACTACATGCTCAGTTTAATACTCATTTTTGACCTCCAAAAATACAAAAATTCGACAAATGAGGTAAAAGTTGTAGCAAATTGAAAGAACTTTCTACTGTAAAAGGATTGAGTCAATTTGGATAATTTAGCTATGAGTTATCACTGTTTTACAACAGTGATGTTTTCACAAAAATTGTTAGCACACAAAATCAAACAACCATTTGAATCCAAACCATATTGCTACCCAATCAAAATCGAATCAACCTATCTAAGCTAATTTTTTTAACATGCAACTAAATTTTCAGAGATAGATTGTGTGAGTCGAATAACTCACCTTAACCAAACTAGCATGCAAGCCTCAACTCATCGTCAATTTCCCCAAAAAACTGGATTTTTACCCTCTATTGCAACAAGGGTTTGCCATAGCAAATTGAATTATTTTCCTACGAAATTTTTACAGAAGGTGTGTTATTGAGTTGAGAATAACATATCCAAATTTCGGAATTTTTAGATTTTTCTAGATATTTTTATATTGACCTTCGTTTTCTGTTCAGATCTGATCCGAAAATTGCTTAATGAAGGAAGATGTTTGATGACCCAAAACTGAACCAAAGCCACAAAATTTGGAGGAGAGATGCTGAAATGTGTTAGTAACAATATACCCGAATTTGAGAATTTTTGGAATTTTATTTGATTTTTTATGATTTTCAAAATGGTCAGGGTTTTTGAGTTTGGATAGGAAGGGAAGCCATTAATATTGGCTCTGTGTTTTCTCAAAGAGGAAAGAGGATGAAATGTACGTGCCTCCTTATTCAGATTTCATCAGAAACTAGACTAAAGATAGAGGATGGGCCAGGATATACAATTAAGCCCAAACCCGACTTTAATTAGTTTAATTAACTCAATTCCACCATCTTAAGGATTTAAACACTTGTTAAACACTAATTTAAACATATCCAACACATCATAACACCTTAACGCACACACACACACAGCCACAACACAAATCAAGTTTTGTAAATTTAAGAACTTAATGCACAAACTAACGCACAAAACATACTTACACTATTTAAATATTAAATTCAACATAATGTATCAAAATAAACGTGTTTAGCAAATGTCCTTATCTATTTAATTTCAATCTTAAGAATCACAAAACGTAGTAAATTTGCATTTCCCGGTTACCCGAAAATCCGGGTTGTTACAGATTTCCTCCCTTAAATAAATTTCGTCCTTGCAATTTGTTAAGAGAAATAATCTAATTTTTTTTCATGATTTTATAAATCCAAAAAACTCAAAATGATTTGCTCACTTAATATCAACATTTAATTCTGATTAAACTTCTTCGAATTACCAACTTAAAAATACTTCATTCTCTTACCAATAAGGTTTTATTCCTTCTAACTCTTAGGATCAAATTTAAACCTATTTTGAAACTCATTTCACCTTCACTTATCTTATTCCATTCACAACTCTTAATAATTCACAAAAGTAGGTTTTTATTTCGCTTTTTGTTTTCAAAACTTAATATTTTGAATCCAAATCCTAATGTGTTTTTCCTTTTTGATTCTCAAATTCATAGATATAAAATTCTTCCAATATCAGAAATAATATTGAACCATGAATCACTATCATCCACTTCACAACTACAAAGTTGATTGCATAAGCTACCAACAATGTCTTCCAAAGCTCATCTATTGCACATAAATGTTTCATGGGAAAATACTATTCCAATTTATTTTAACTCAAACATTTCCCTTTTTATTTCTCCCCCTTTTGTCAAAATATCACGTTTGAAGTTTAGGAACCTCTATCGATAACATGGCGTCCCATGTATCGACCAAAATCCTTAAACAACGTCCAGATTAGTCAACATGATGGGTTAACCAAATTTAGATGTATTATTTTATTACCTCTAGCATCCATGCATCCAATTTTAAATAGTATAGCCAAACAAAACAATTGCTAACATCCAATCGCCAGGAAGCAGTCAAGCAAAAGAAAGCTATTTACCCTGAAATTAAGTATTATGCAGCTAAACAAAAGAAGAAAATATTATCTTATCTTAAAATTTTACCTTCTAACTCAGAATTCTTTTGTTCATCTTGTCTACTTCCCTTTTGATTAAAACTTTGTATTTTCTTCTCATTATTTCCCATTTTTTTCATTAATTTCCGCATAATCATACAAAATCCTGACAAAAGCGAACAAAATTTAGATCGAATGGGTTAGACACCTACAACCTGAGTCTGTACTGTCATAATCATTTCAGCTATTCACTCTAAAGATAAAAATACCATCATAACACTAGGGCCACTGGTTTCTCCAACATCAATCCTAGGTCTGCCTCTAGCCATAATACTAATCTTGCACATCCAATTCTGATGCTACTTTAAATATGTCAATCTTAGTAAAATAAACAGATGCCCTACCTTTATCCCAAAACTATGTTATACTTCTAAGCTACTATGGATAGTCCATGTGAACTACCTACATACTCTATAAAGGATAGGGCTCTAAGTCTCACAAGGTCTCGGATCCATGATTTTATATATAATATTGTTCTAACCACAGCTCTGATACCAAATTGTAACGACCCGCACTGTTATACCCAGTTTAGCAAAGAAAATTACAAGTAATGTCGTCTGCTAATCCATAGATTACAACTTAATAGGGGCGGTCGAATGTGAATATATCTTTATACTAGTACTGATACGTCACTTTTACCTTTTTCACTTATTGTCTGATCTGAGTTTGACGTGTTCAGTATTAATACAAAGTAATAGACACATCGATTCCACATAATCAGAACAATATATCATACACATAACAATCATAAATCACAATAGAAAAGTAAACATCATACCATACATAGAGTATGTCCACATATATACTTCTAAACTTTTCATTCTACACATTTCAAAATAAGTCGCTACCTTAACAAGTACATCTCATATTACATCAGGTGAATATCCTACATAAGATAAACTTAGAATCTCAAAGTTTTGTCTAACTCGCCCAAGAAATATATATATAATAATAAAATTTAAAATTCCTCCCTGTGATTCGACCCGCATATTACACGATCTGTGTGCTTGCAGTTATTATAATAAAGTCGCGCTTTTCTAGTTCCTAGAAAGCGTCGATCAGTGTATTTCAGATTTTGGTTCGTTTTACATACTAAAATGTAAAACACTTTTCAAACATAATTATCTAAAAACCGCAATTACTTGAATAAATCTAGATCTCCAGTAATTTGATCAGACCCAAGATACGAGTAGTTGAATGTATTTAAGTAGAAATAGCTCCAGATCGCAAAGCATATATCCTATTTACCTTGTCAAAGATTGGATCTAAGTCAGCTGTTGATCCAAATTAAAGAGCGTTGGTTTGAGGACTGCGAAGATCTGGTATTAATTGTAGCGATTTATTCGATTTTACCATTCTCACTCTATCCCCTGATGGCTTGATCTTTAGTGAAGAGACTTATAGAAGCGGTTTTGGAAGTAAACGAGATCTAGATTGCGATTTTGTGAAAAGAGTTGAAGACTAGACAAGCGTGTAGTTGAAGACTAGACATTGGGTCTAATAACGTAATGGTGAGATGCGCTTAGATCAATCCACGCATATTTGGGATGAGCAACTCAATGGTGCAGATCATCGCAGGTGTATGGGGATATGAGAGGAGCACGTCTGGCTTATTATTTGACGGGACTAGAAGGAAGTGCGGGACTTCTACGGGACATGAGGATACTCCGAGATGGCCGTCTGTGGTAGGCTTAATGATGTTGTACCCACAAAGGTATGGTCTGTACGGTTTCATCAAGTGAGTGTGCCTCGGCTGAATCTTTGATGGTGGGCAGCCTTAAACTGATTGGGATGATCTTAAGATAATTCGGCAGCTGCCTCAAGGGGGGAGGCTTCGTGGTCAGGACCCAACAAGGGATAGTAGGTCGTCAGATATCTGTCATCGTCAATCGGAGTGTGTGTGGGAAAGACTGGAGCTAAGCCAAGAGGCCAATGATCTTTTACTATTGGGTTATAGGATTATGGACCACATGTTTTTTAGATTGGATGGAAGGGTGGTCATTTAGCTCTTTGAATATTCTTCCATTTGTAGGGGGTACGCTAGGTGTGTCCTTGCAATACAGTTAGCATTAGTCACTCATTTTGATGTTCTGACTGAAATAGTTTATAATATTTACCGTGCATGCTTCTTTTTTCTAATATTTTAGTGGAAATACAAGATTGCAGATTTGAACAATTACCAATTAACATATTACAAAAAATTTATGAATTCCATGCTGGGTTCACCATAGGATTTTGTAAATTGGTTGACATTGAATGTACTGGAAGGGGGATTGGTAAATGTTAAGCTCCTTAAACTGGTGCAAACTGGTATTGAAGCAAGTGTTACTCTCCCTTGCAAAAGGCTATGGTGAGTCAGTGTTACTAGTTGAACAACAAGATGCAATCCAGGTGCTAGAGCAAGAACTAGTTTTTGAAGGTAGACAGTTGAATTTAGCTGCGATTGTTGAATAAATGCTTCAGTTGAGACGGTTGAATCAGATAGGCTGCTGTGCTCAATCTTTGACAGTTTGGATGATCTATAAGGAAGGAAAAAGGGCATGCATTCACTTATGTGTGTGTATGTATGTATGTATGTATGTATGTATGTGTGTGTGTGTATGTGTGTGTGTGTACATATATGAATTTGTACACTCTGTTCTATATTATTATAGTCAATATGATGTTGCAATTAAGTGCTTATAACATGACCAATAAGCGTTTCTGCAAAATGCATGCTATGAAATAATTAAAAAGGGTGCGTATGAATTGTACTACACCAGGAAAATCCATTCTATTCTCTTTTGAGAATTATATTCTCTAAAATAGTATTTTAAACAGTAGAAAGAATTATGAGTACCAGAATATTGCAGAGAAAATGGAAAGGATCCCGAGTAGCTAAGTACATGAGATAACTGTCCAAAGTACTATGGAGTTAGTGATAATCCATGAACTAGGAAGCTTATACGAGAATTTATACAAGACAATAGAATTCATGACTACATGGATCTATCTTTAAAACGTAGGGCATAATAAAGTGCACACACGCACACAGTTCCAAATTAATATAGCAAATACAATGCAATTAGTCCCTGCATTTAAAAGACAGATTCATGTGTGTGTGCATATAGCTTTATATATTGATACTAATTAAAGATATATATCCTAAGGGGTTGTGCAAAATGGTACAAGTGCAAATTTAGTTTGCACTTATCAGAGAAGATGGTCGCCTCATTTTGCGCCTTTACGACAAAGGGCAAAGGTTCAACCTATTGAGGGGTCCCATGTTTAATTAATTTTATTTGTATATCTATATTATTTTCTTTTTAACTTCCGGTTCGTTCATGATTATTAGACATTTTTTGTACCTTGTTTTCTCTACCAAATTAATATAAATGATGCTGGTACACATTTTAGACCAAACATTACACCACGGTAATAGCATAACCAAAGATGGTTAAAGAATCAGTGGAAGTCGGTGAAGGGAAAACATATGGGAAAAAATATTTAGAACTGCAGTTTAGAATGCGCAGTCTCTGGGTTTTTTCATTTTCTCAAGGCATCATTTTTCATCTTAAAGCATTTATTCTATGTTATGTTACAATGAAAATATAGCCTTAAACTACAAAGCTACAATATATTGTGCATATGTCAAGCTCCTTAAATCTTAGTTCATAATGGTTCAAAAAAAGGAAATAAGGGTATGATATGTTAGTCCTGTGTCCATAGGATTTGGAACTGTATTATTCAATGCTTTCAATTTTTCCTTTGTTATACAGAGTGTAATATTATTTCTTTCTTTGACTTATAGTTTGTGCATGCTTTGTTATAGCTGAAGAATCATGAATGCTTCAATGAAAAGGATTATGTCACTTTATTTTCGATTGGAGAACTACTTCTTTCAAATGGGCATTTTGCTTATTGCACTATATGCATATAATCAAAGTCAAAAGAAGGCAAAGAGAAATGGTTTGATGGCCTTGATACTACTAAAATAATTCATCAATACTAAACATAAGTAATTGCGTTGATTATGGATGACGTGCCTATGAAATGAATGGTTATAAATATATGGTTGGTTTAATCATCTTTTGAGATAAGATTGTCCTAGGTACTGACCACTTGTTAATACATTTTATTATTTGTCATTCTGTGTATTTTTAATTTTGTGTGTTTTATTTGGATAATAAACTTGAATAATGGATTGCATTCTCCAAATTATACATTTGCAGTAATTTAATCATTTTTCCTTAAAGAAAAATAAATGCAAGCTTCTTCTCTATCATCAGTTAGTATTTAAGGTTAATATTTTTAACCATTTAGACAAATGAGAGTAATATTTGAATGAGCAACATCCCTAAATATATAATGCATATTGTAGCAGACAACACCAATGTATCGTAAAAGCCGTGTGCGCAGCATGGGTTCGCACTCCTCAACATGAATAACAAAGATTTACAATTCAAGCTAAAAGTTTATGAACAAATTGACACCATTAATCCAAAGTTTTACGTGTCTTGTCATATTAATCTAGAGTTTGGGTTATTTTTATTTAATCCCAAGTATTGGAGGTTCATTCCCATATTGATCTCATTACCTATTAACGTGTTTAGCCGGTTTCAAGCTTTTAACTCTTCCAAATAGAAAAAGCTTGAAATCTCTGCAGCCATGGCTGTCAAGTCCTTCCTTAATCCGATTTTCGATGATGACCCTAATCAGAAAGGGGATTCTTCATCTTCCCCCCACCTTTCCTCCAATCCTTCTACTAGTCTTCCTCAACCTTCTCCTAATTTCCTGGTTGATGAGGATGGGTTCACTATGGTTCTTAACTGAAAGAAAAACCAAAATCTTTCTCTAACCCTAACGTTTCTGCCCAATTTCGAAGAGGGGCGAGTAAATCAAGTGTCCACATTCGACAAGGGGCGGGTAAATCTAGTGAGTATCCAGTTAATTCAAAACAAAAACCATTTCCGGCATCTAATGGTGACAGATTCCATTCAAGGAGTGATGCTCAACAAGGAAATACAGTCAAGAATGGTCAAGAACTGAAACAGCAAGTAAAAATTAATCTGCCTAAGAATCTAAAGGCTTCTTCTTAGGCAAATATGGTCAAAACAGGGGGTCAAGACTCGAAATTTGACCTATATTTCATTGCTATGGTCGAGACTGTTGGAGAGAAGATTATTGTTGTGTCTGAGGAGACCAGTATCAAAACAGAAGGAAAGTGGGGGCTGTCTGTTGTTGCCTATGTATTTGGCAAACGCCCTCCTTATCATCACTTTAGGGCCTTCGTTGTCCGCACATGGAATCCCATAGGATCCTTCAAGATCTTCACTCGAGAAAATGGCTTTTTCATAATAAGGTTTACTAATATGGAAGATTGTGAAAAACTCCTACAAGGAGGGCCATACTTCATTAATGGCAAATTGATTATATTAAAAAGATGGTCCAAGAAGTTAATCTTGGATCAGGACTTGCTGAATACGATGCTAGTATGGATTCGCCTTCCAGAACTAAACTTAAGATTATGGGACAAGAAAGTATTCAGCGCTATAGCAAGTTTAGTTGGCAATCCATTGAAAATGGACGAGTAAACAGCCAAAGAAACTCGCCTGAGTTACGCCCGAATATTTGTCGAGATCAAAGAAGACGCTGACCTACCCAATGAGGCTTCGGTGTACATGCATGATGGTGAAATAATATCTCAGCAAATCACGTATGAGTTAATCCCAGATCGGTACAAAACATGTAAGTGTTTTGGACATTCTTTTGAAAACTGCATTCACAATCAAGATTCAGGAGGGGCACATAAAGAACCCACAAATCTTGAATCTAATATTGAAGGCAGTGATCCTGGAATTAATTCATACGAAGTTCCTCGTGATACAAACAATCAAGCATGCATACCGATTCCCATCAATTCAGATGCAATGAATATTGACTCCTCTGAGATCAATATTACTGATATGGGTACCTCAGATCTGCCCACATCACAACAATTGTTTATGTCTGGAAGCACCCAAGAACTTAACCCATTGCAGCAAGCTGTATCGACTGCAAGTACAAACAAAAACTTGCAGAATGATATCGGTCCAAATGAATCAGAGGAAGGAATTAAAAACACTTCCTCAACTCAGTTGGATCAACTCTCAAACAATCACAGAAACCAAAACAGCGCAGAGAGAAGCAAAAGCACAAAGGTTATTGGGTCCTCCCTCCCAAAGGAGAACCCAAGTTTAATTACAGAGAATGAAATTAACAAAATAAAAGAAAAGGAGATACAATGCAATGAACTTCTTGTCGCTGATCCTATTTTCACAGATTCAAGCTTGTTAACTCCTGGACTTTCCCCTGTTAAGCTCTCTACTATCTCTGAAGACAACATTCAGAGGGCTGTTAATTCTTTGGTTGCTTCTAAACCATCGAAATCAACATCACCAATCAAAAAGAAGAAGAAGTGCAGGACTAAAAGTCTATCAGACATTAATTCAGTGGAGGAGACAGAGGATTCTACAGATTATGAGTTCAGGAAATAATATATTAGTAAAAGCTCTAATTGGGAGAAGCAGCTAAAGACATCAAGTAACACCTCTTTCAAAAAGAGTGGCAAACAGATGGAGGTTAAAGTGGACAATAGAAAGTTCAGTGGTCCGCCGTAGCTATTATATCCGTTATCTTTTATAATTTTTTTATATTATTTTTATGGATATCATAGCTTGGAATGTCAAGGGTCTCAATTCCCCTGAAAGGAAATTAGACCTTGCCAATTTTTTGAATTTGCATAAGCCTAGTATAATAGGGCTGCTAGAGTATAAGTTAAATGATCATAAGGTTAATGAACTGTAGGCTAGAAGTCTTTCAAATTGGAGCATTATCAATAATAATCTGATGGGAGGAAATGGTAGGATTATGGTTCTACATAATCATATCATATGGAATCTCATCAGTTTTTTTATTGATCAACAATACATTCACTGCACATATAAGAATAAGGGTGGTCCGGTCATTAAGATTATTTTATTTATGCTTCCAATTTTGAAAATAACAGACTTATTTGATGGAATTGTATTGAGCAGTTCAGTCATACTATAAACAATCCCTGGATGTTAATTGGGGATTTCAATACTGTTTTTCACAATTCTGAAAAGAGGGGAGGCAATCCCATTCCTTTCTCTAAACTGGAAAGAATTGCCAATTTTATGATGAAAACTGGATTAATAGAACCACAAATACTTGGCAATAAATTCGCCTGGAAATCAGGTGAATTTAGAAATATACATTGCAAGTTATATAGGGTTCTATTCAATCAAGTTTTCATTAACCTCTTTCCAAATGTCAAAAGCAGTACCCTACCCCAAAATACAAGTGATCATACACCTATCCTTGTTTCTTTTAATTATGACAAGGGATTAGTTGGTAGTTTTCCCTTTAGATTTGTTAATGGTTGGGTTCATGAGAATAATTACAAGGATGTTGTTACTAAATTTATCGACAATAGAATTTATGGAACTGTTCAATACAAATTCAATAAAACTTTGCAGTTGGTTAAATCTAATCTTAAAAATTGGATTAATACCAGAAGCAGAAATGACATTAAAGCTATCAGGGATAAATGTGAAAGATTGCAAAATGATCTTGATAATTATAGTTCAGACAAGACTATGGCTGAGGATTTCTTTAGGTTAATTCACTACATATTAGTTCTGTTAATCTTAAGCAGAAAGCCAAGGTGGACTGGTTGACAGCTGGTGATGAAGCTAGTAAATTCTTCTACACCAGGATGTCGAATCGAAAGAATATGAATAATATTGGAAAGCTTATTGATAATAAAGGCAAAATAATTAATGAAGCTTCTTTTATAGAGAATGAAGCTATTAATTATTTTAGCTCTTTATATAACACATCATGTTATTCCAATATCTTTCCTAATATTAATTTTAAGTTGACAGCTAATAGTAATAGCTCTAAAATTTTACTAGCCCCTGTTAGGCAGGAAGAGATTAGAAATATTATATTTAAAACTGATAATGACAAAAGTCCAGGGCCTGATGGGTTTGGTGCTAAATTTTATAAACCCACCGGGATGATTTGAAATCTGATTTGTGTGACTCAGTCTCTGAATTTTTTGATTCAGGTAAAAAATTGAAGAACACAAATCACACTTTTATTACTTTGATCCTAAACGTTGAGAACCCCTCTGGACTAATAAGTATAGGCCTATTGCAATTTTGTTTACAAAATTATTTCCTCTATTCTTTGTAATAGGTTAAATGCTTTCTTAAGTTTATCAATTTTGAAAATCAGCACTACAACAAAAACACCATATTACAACTTTAATTTTACAACGGTGCGTAAAGCACAGTTGTAATAAATGCTTTTTTACAACTGTGCAAAACGCACTGTTGTAATAAATATTTTTTACAACTGTGTGATAATCACTGTTGTAATAAACATATATATTACAACTTTTCATTTACTAGTTGTAATAGAGATGCCTAGTGCAAACTTCATGTTTATAATATCTATATTTAATAGGGTGCGTTTTTTACAGGTCCCTATTAAGTTTCAAAATATTAAAAAAAACCGGTGATAAAAAGAATATAGAATACATCCCTATTTTTTAAATACCGCTGAAAACATTCCACTTCTACCCTTACGCAGTCAAAAAACCCTCCAACAAAGAGAAGTCGTCATTTAATCAGTCAAGCCGCCACGTTTATCTCGCTCAAAACCCTAATTTCTAGACTTCGAACTCGTTTTTTGTCATGGCGGCGGCAACTTCTTTCTGCAGTTCTGGACGTCGAACTTGTACGAGATGAAATTCAATTTCATAGCCGGTTTTTCCAGAGATTTATTTTGATCGAGCTTTTTTTAAAAAAAACGGATCTGTCCTCTTGAAGGTAATTTAGAGTGTATTTTTTTTTTAATTTCGAATACTGGTTCCACTTTTGAAATCGATTTTTGTTGATTCATTACTATGCATTATTCTAATTTGTCCAGTTTTATTGATGGATTGTTGTAAATATTTTATACAGTTTTACTGTTATTGCTGATTGAACAGCCGTATAAATTAATTTGTCAGCATATTTCGTCATTTATTCTGCATAGATATGTAAAAATATGCATATAATGTGATTATGAGCATATAAAAATGCAAGTATTGGTGTAATATGTGTGGTTGGATGTTTGCAGAAATTTTTGCGTATATGTATGCATATTATCTGTAAACTTGCATAAAAATATTCAGATCATTTGAATTTCTGTTTGTTTGCGTGCCTGAAGTTTAGCGGCATATATGTATGAATATATTCTTAATATATGCATATTAGAGGTGTTCTGAATCTATTTTTAAGAAAAATATGTGCAAATATTTTGATATTTTGCATATAACTATGCAGATATAACTGTTATTTGCATATAACTATGAAGTTAGTTACAGTTATGTGAATATGGTTCAGTATTTTTATTTGATTACTGCAAATTGGGCTGATTATTTTTTTCTTTAAAACAGTGGTCGTGCAAAATATTGATGTAATGGTGGAGCGTCGTGAAGATGCTTCTATTTGGAATAGCGTTTTATGCCTTGTAAATGAAACTCGGTTACGGGATCTACATTTAGAAGAATCTTCTTGGTGTGCTATAATTCAAGGGAATATATCATTGAAGATGATTCTTGTTTATGGTTTATGTAATAGATTTTGTTCTTGTAATGTGTGGCAACTTATTTGATATAGTTGAATGGAAGTATGCAACTATTATGTATAGTTGCGTAGATATATGCCATTGAACTGCATATCTATATGAAATTATACTGCGTATTGTGTAACGTAAACTGTTGTGAATTTTTTCATGTTGCTTTAAATTTAGTTCTGTATTTTAATGATGATTCTATGTTTTTAACAGTCATTTTTGTTCAGAATTTTTGTGTACACAAATTTTTTATACAGTTGGATGGAAGTATGCAATTATTATGTATAGTTGCATAGATATATGCATTTATATTAAAATCTAAATCTACCTTGCCAGTATTTTGCACATATGAATAAATGTTTGTATTTACTAGCTTAAATGTTCACAGTTATATGTTTATAGTTTTTTTTGTTACATAATATTTAATACTTTTGCAGTTCTATTCATGCAGATAGTATTATAAACATCAAAGACGGCATCAGCTAGTTGATTAATTTTGCAAATATTTGATGTTATGTAAGCAATTATTTAGAAAAATTGCATAGCTGTATGCAATTATTCAAAAAAATTTAAAGATCAAACATTTAGAGCATTTGCAAATATGTATGAATCTAATAATAATACTTTCATACTGGTAAGTTTAAAAAAAAAAATCATCTTTTGGAGAAATCCTGCAAATAGTTGCATTTATGTAAGCAATTATATTGAAAAAATGCATGTAAGTATGCAAAATATTATGAATAACTGTACACAAAAAAATAACATTCCATACTGACATGAGCAATTAGAACAACTTAATTTAATACATAAAATAGAAAATTAAATCATTTTCGACACTACATAATCATATTCGCCAGCTCAAAAACAATATATCAATCAACATTGTATTAAAAAAATATAAGCATCACTTTTCCCCCTGTTAGTCACTGGGTTTGTTTCCGTAATTACAACTGGTTCGTGAGTACTAATGCTTCCTCGTTTTCAACATCTACCACAGGAACATCACCCACCATAGGTCTCTGTTACAAAAAGTAAAAATTTATTAAATGTACAAAAGTTATAAATATGAGCGCACTAGTGTGCAATCAATCTAACTATATGCAAAAAAATATGCAAGCATTCTGCCTATACGAACAAAATTAATCACAGTCACATAGAAATTTGCAGAATAAATAGTCAAACACGCATACAAATAGACAGTCAAAAGATTTGCATATTTAAATGCATATACACAGAAGATATGCACAATAACACAAAATTTTACTGAATACATGCAAAAAACCAGTAAGCACGTATTCTACCAATTATTTGCATAATGGTATGCTAAAATTCACAGTATTTGCATGCTTGTGTACACATATTTGAAATAGACGAACAAATATGTTGAAAAATTCAAAGAATAAATAGTCAAACACGCATACAAATAGACAGTCGAAAGATGTGCATATTTAAATGCATATATACAGAATATATGCAGAAAGACACTAAATTTTCCTGTGTAAATGCAAAACACCAGTAAGCACGTATTGTACCAAATATTTGCATAATGGTATGCTAAAATTCACAGTATTTGCATGCTTTTATACACGTATTTGTAATAGGAGAAAAAAAATGTTGAAAAATTCACAGAATAAATACTCAAACACGCATACAAATAGACAGTCAAAAGATTTTCATATTTAAATGCATATATACAGAATATATGCACAATAACACAAAATTTTCCTGAGTAAATGCAAAACACCAGTAAGCATGTATTCTACCAAATATTTGCATAATGGTATCCTAAAATTCAGAGTATTTGCATGCTTTTGTACACATATTTGTAATAAAAGAACAAATATGTTGAAAAATTCACAGAATAAATAGTCAAACACGCATACAAATAGACAGTCAAAAGATTTGCATATTTAAATGCATATATACAGAATATATGCACAATAATACAAAATTTTCCTGAATAAATGCAAAAAAACAGTAAGCATGTATTCTACCATATATTTGCATAATGGTATGCTAAAATTCAGAGTATTTGCATGCTTTTATACACATATTTGTAATAGAAGAACAAATATGTTGAAAAATTCATACATACAGCTGTATGATCAAAAAACAACTCTAATACCTTATACAATAACTAATTTATCCACTGAGTAAGCTCGACATGAAATAGAAGTAAAAAACAAAACAAAAAAAACCGAATAAGATTTTTTTTAGTAAAAAGAGAAAATTACCTTGCAGAAGTAAAATCCATGAGCCTAATCAAGCAACGATCTGTTTAAAATGTCTGAAAAGTTCCCGAGTACATCTACTTCAACTGTACAGGCCCAAAACTGAACTCCACAGCGAAGTGATCACCGCCGCCGACCCTGATTGGACTGCCTCCACCTCAGGCGCCGTCTGCTACCTCTGCTCCATCACCAAGCGCGTCCACTCCACTCCTCCCCCCTTACGATCTGTAAAAGTCGAAAACAAAAAAGAAAAAATAAAATCACTAAGTGAAAAATGAGAACGAAAGAATCCAAAGACAAAAAATGTATATGGAAGACACCGCCGCCGCCATGGATACGAAAAATTTGTTTCTGGATAAAAAAAAACCTAATACGTAACCAATACACGTTAATTACAATGTAAAATTTAATAAGGGCATTTCCGTACAAATTAAAGCTGCGTTTTAAAAATAGGGATGAAATTTGTATGTTTCACAAGGGGAGGATGTGAGCCTAATTAACTTTAGTTTTAAGGATGTGAGCCTAATTTTCACTATTTAATAACTATTTATATTGATATTTAATAATAATAATTAATAATAAACTTGGGAATCAATAATATTTGTCAATTATTACTAAATAATTAATAGTTAATAAGTAGTAAAAAAAAATTAATAGTTAATGTATGTTAACTAGCTACTTTATTAATTAATAGTAACATAAGCTTTTAATAAGTATTACTCTCGATTATAATTAACTAAGTAGAAAATAAGTAAAAGTTAATTAATTAATAACTATTATTAATAAGTAATATTTGATTTGGTAGTAACTATTTCAACAGTTTTAATAAATATAATTTTGGCAAACTTGTTTGTTCAGCATTTAACAACGTAACCGCGCTATAGTTTGTGGCGCTTTTGATAGATTTTTTTTATTTGCCTGTAAACATAATGTTGTAAGTAGTCCCTGGCATTGCTTTTGATCTGCCGGCTTTTGACAATTTTTATTACAAAGTAATATTTAATATTTGGCAATTAAATTATATAATAATTCATAAAAATATTAACAATACATATAACATTTATAATAATTAATAAATAAGATTTTGTAAACAATAAAAATTAAATACAAATATATAATAATTAATAACTAAGACTAAATAATAATTATTAATTTGAAATGTGACACAATTCAAAGCATAATGTTGAAAACTTAGTGATTTCACACCCCTACACTTAACAATTTCCATGTTTCAATTATTATTCCCACTGGTTGAAACGTTGTGCCTTTTGACATCGGTTCACAACATTTCAATCGTATTCCATCGTATGCCTTTTCCATCTGTTAACATTTCCTTTTCCATCGTTTCATAGTATTCCTTTTCCATCGTATTCCACCGAAACCCTAATTCCCCTTTCGATAATCAGGCCGCTGCTGCTCAATCGCCGCTGCTCGATCGCCGCTCTTGCCCGCGGTCTCAATCGCCGCTGCTCAATCGTCGCTCTTGCCATCTCAATCGTGATTGTAATTTTCTTCTTTCTTCTCAGAATATTTTGCTTCAAGCCACTTTGTATTCAGGTTTACATTGCTTTGTTTTGAAGAAAATAAAGGATACATGCTCGTTTTTTTCTTTTCAATTTCCCCTGAATTGAAACCATGCTAGCTACCCTACCCTGCTGATAAAACTTAAACACATTTGATTCATCTCGTGCCCTGCTATTACACTATTAAAATCTGAAGTGGAGATGTGTATTTGGGAACACATATACTTTGTATACACCCAGTTTATTTAGTGTTCATTTAATGAATAACTTTCGGCCATTTATCCTTACCTCGGCTGTGTTACAAAAACTGGAAACCCTGTTCTTGCACCTTGAGTATGTGAGTTTTGAACATGTTGTACCTTATCTGAAACCGTATGTTAGTAGATATACAAACCAAAAATGTTTGCACAGATGTGCCCCCACTTATAGTTTTAGAAGTAAACCTGAAAGGAAGTTTCCCTTGCTAGTGATAAATAATTGCTAAGTGATAAATAAATTACATTTCAATTACCAGCTTGAGCGAAATATACTCTGATTAAATCCATAGTTGCCTATGTTATACTTGTAATATTTTTCTTAAACCATGAGTCTTTCTTTAAATTCTTGAAATAATAAATGGGTTCTTTTGTTATCTAAAATTGCTTACTGTTTTCCTGGCAATATTTTTTCTTGCCGTGAGATGCCCCCTTTGAAATAAATAATTGGTTGAATTCCTGGGAATAAAATGCTAGATGCCATGCGAGATGAAATTCTCCATGCTCATGTCATTGCCGAGTCTACTTGTGCACATTAAAATTTTCCAGTCTTCTTGCATTCCAATTACTGATGTGTCATTCCATTCTCTATTATGAACATGCCTGATTCATGCAAATAAATACATGTTGCCATGTGTCATGGTCATTTATTTGTGTTTATTTTGATGATATATATATTATTATGCAAATAAGTTGTTTTAGAGGGTGGGTCGAAGTATGATAGGTGGTGCATACACACTTGTCTGCTCAATCGTGATTGTAATTTTCTTCTTTCTTCTCAGAATATTTTGCTTCATTATTTCTGAAACTGGATCTTCGTTCTGACCAGTATCTTGCTTCATTATTTCTGAAACCGGATCTTCGTTCTCAGAATATTTTGCTTCATTATACCTAAATCGATATTTCATCACACTTTTTATTTGTTTGATACTGGCTCCAGTTCCTGCTCATATATAAAAAGCTAAAATTGATAAACAAAATAAATAATAAATATATTAGATAGGCAGTGTGTTGGTTTGTATGCTGATCTGGCGGAGCAGTTTTGGTTTAGTTCCCTTGGAGCTGGTCATCTAGGTGGTGATAGGGTGATCAACGGGTTGGTTGCCATGGAGTTATCTCTAGTATGTGATGTACGTTGCGTACACTTTCCAGTAGGTCAATGGGTTGGTTGACATGGAGTTATCTCTAGTATGTGATGAACTGTTGAACCATATATGATCATTTGAGATATAAAATTCTAACAAATATATAAGTTAATATTTGTTACATAAGAGGGGTAATCTACCAAGGTGGGTGCGTATAACCAAGTTGTACAATAATGTTGACCATAATTCTTTATAGTAGGTCCGAAAATTAGAGGCGTTGTTTTACCAAGATGGACAAAGCATGGGTCAATCTACCAAGGTTTCATCATTTTGGCTATTACTTCCATAGTTATAAGTAGTGTGATGCTAAGGGCACATCATTTTCCTCTTACTAATACCACGAATAAAAAAATAAGTACAATAAATTTTATGTACTTCCTAATACCATTATAAACAAATATAAGTATTTATGAATGAGTTTGGTGTTAGGAAGCATGTAGTATAAAATTTTGGTATTAGCAAGAAGAAAACGAGGTGCCCTAGCATCACACTATAAGTATTTAAGAATGAGTATTAATACATTTTTTGTTTTGTAGAATGACAAGCGAATATAGGCAAGCTGTGGAAAATTTTGTATATGGGCATGTTGCGAGTGAAGGGAATCCCGAAAAAATTAGATGCCCATGTCGTGATTATAGGAATCTAATTTGGCAAACATCAAGGGAAGTTGTGTCACACTTGATTTGTTTTGGAATGGACCCAACCTATGATATATGGATTTTTCATGGAGAAAAACGACCATCACAAAATACATGTGAGACAGATACTTATAGAATGTATGTTGATGCGCAAATCTATGATGAGGAGG
Organism: Allium sativum; assembly: GCA_030737875.1. Classification (NCBI taxonomy): domain Eukaryota; kingdom Viridiplantae; phylum Streptophyta; class Magnoliopsida; order Asparagales; family Amaryllidaceae; genus Allium; species Allium sativum. Next base: position 4,127,867 of record CM060915.1, read on the forward strand.
TAGAAGACAATGTTGAAGAAAGACATGGGGAAGGTATTGAGGAAATGAGGTAGAATGCCGAAATTCCTTTGTATCCCGGTTGTGCAAGCCACACAAAGTTGTCTGCTACAATACTTCTTTTCAAGCACAAAGCGCGAAATGGTATATCGGACACGGATTTTATAGAGCTTCTTAAACTTCTAAAGGATATGTTGCCTAAAGAAAACATGCTTCCTGATTCTACATATGCAACAAAGAAGTTGCTTAAGTCATTTGGTTTAGGCTATAAGCAGATACATGCATGTGTAAATGATTGTTGTTTATTTAGAAAAGAGCTTGCAAATAGTGATTTCTGTCCTAAGTGTGGTAAGTCTCGCTGAAAAAAAAACAAGACTACTAAAGATGGGAAGCAAACCAAAATACCTATGAAGGTTTTGAGATACTTTCCACTTATACCAAGACTAAAAAGAATGTTTGCATCCCCAGAAACATCAGAACAACTAAGATGGCATAGCAGTCATAAGAGTGAAGATGGTAAATTGCGTCATCCAGTGGATTCTACTCAGTGGGCTACGATTGATAGAATGTATCATTCTTTTGCTTCCGATCCACGAAATTTAAGGCTTGGCATTGCATCTGATGGCTTTAATCCTTTTGGTGATTGTAATTGTGGATATAGTTGTTGGTCAGTGTTTCTTGTTGCTTACAACTTTCCTCCGTGGCTTTGTATGCACAAAGATAATATGATGCTATCTTTGTTAATTCCTAGGCCACGACAACCGGAAAATGACATTGATGTATACTTGCAACCACTTACTGAAGATTTGAAAAAATTGTGGGATAAAGGGGTGAAAGCGTACGACGCTTATAGTCGTAGTGAATTTAGATTACATGCTATTCTTATGTGGACAATCAATGATTTTCCAGCTTACGGAAATTTAGCTGGTTGGCCTGTAAAAGGTAAGAGAGCATGTCCAGTTTGTAGTGTCAATACCTGCTCAATATGGCTACCATTTAGTAAAAAGTGTGCATACGTGGGTCATAGACGACTCCTTGAACCTAACCATGAGTATCGTCAACGGAAAAACTTATTTGATGGAACTATAGAGAATAGAGAAAGGCCTCAAATACAAACTGGTGTTCAAATCTTTGATGATGTTCAAGATATTATTAATGATTGGGGGAAAAATTAAAAAAGGAAGAGAAAGGTGAAAGGAAAAGGAAAACTATGATGAAAAAAGGATGTACAATGTGGAAGAAGTGGTCCATTTTCTTTGACTTGCCTTATTGGAAGGTGAAATTTAACTAGAAACACATTGCTATTCATTTTCTATTCATGTTTGCTACTTAGTACTTAATTATTTGTGTTTTGTCAATTTTTAGGCACTTCCTTTGCGGCATAATCTAGATGTGATGCATATTGAGAAAAATATTGGTGAAAGTATTATTGGTACATTGCTTGATATCAAAGGAAAATCAAAAGATGGCCTCAATTCACGCCAAGATCTGGAAGCAATGGGCATTACAAAAAAATTGCATCCTATAGACATTGGAAATAAAGTATTGCTCCCAGCCGCACCGTGCACCTTATCCGATCAAGAAAAAGAGATCTTTTATAGTAGAATGAAGAACTTGAAAGTGCCTGATGGATATAGCTCAAATATTGGAAAATGTTTTGCAAAAGAAGACAAGATATCAAACCTAAAGTCTCAAGATTATCATGTTTTGATGCAACAACTATTGTCCGTTGCATTAAGAGGACTTCTACCTACAGGGATAAGGAATGCACTACTACGACTATGTTCATTTTATAATGACATATGCCAAAGAGTGCTTGATAGGGATAAACTAGAATTAATGGAGTATCAAGTTGCATTAACACTATGTGATCTAGAGAGGTTCTTTCCACCTTCCTTTTTCGATATCATGATTCACTTAACAATACATTTAGGGAGAGAAGCAAGAATTTGTGGGCCGGTCCAATATCGATGGATGTATCCATTTGAGAGGTAATATTTATTATAAATAATTGACGGTTAAAAGTATCTATAGTTATGAAAGTAACTTGTTTATTCATTTTGGTTATAGATATATGAAAATATTAAAAGGGTATGTTAAAAATCAAGCACGACCTGAAGGGTGCATTGCTGAGCGCTATATTGCCGAAGAATGTATGAAATATTGCTCTGGATATATTAAAGATGCATTACAAATTGGAGAGAGGAAAAACCGAAATGAAGTGGAACAAAATGATTTTATACTTGAGGGGCGTCCTATTTCCAAAGGAAAATCTACTACAGTCGATGAGGAGGTGATTAATGCTGCTCATCGATACGTTTTGTTTAATACGGAAGAAGTAGAGCCATATATAGAGTAAGTATAAGTCCAACTTAACTATGACATACAAAATAAATTAGATCCTTAATTACATTTATGTATGCAGAATGCACAAAGAGGAGCTAAAATGTTTGCATCCTCATCTTGCACAAGACAATTTGGAACTGTCAAAATTGCAATCGAAGACTTTTAGTTTTTGGTTCGAAAAAAAGGTTGATAGCTATATCTTAAAAAACTATTAATGATGAAAGTAATAGATCAACATAAATCTTTATTTAATATATTGTATTTGTCCAGGTTAGAGATGATCGACGTATATCCAATGTCAGCAACATAATAAAATGGCTTTCATACGGACCTCGTTCACAAATAATTTCTTATTCTGGCTATATTGTTAATGGTCGACGTTTTCATATGAAAGACTTTGAGAAGGCGACATAAAATAGTGGTGTTTCCATTGAGTCAAGTACTGTTTGTGTAGATGGGTCTATTGAAAAAATAATATATTATGGGGTCTTGCGTGAGATTTTCTTGTTGGATTATCGTCAATTTCAAGTTGCCTTGTTTAAATGTGATTGGGCAAATATGTATCGTGGAGTCAAAGTTGAAGATGGATTTACATTGGTCAATTTGCATTAATTTCAAAATAAGTTTGAAAGCGACCCGTTTATCTTAGCAACACAAGCGGTTCAAGTTTTCTTCTCTAGAGAAGGTAGTTCTTCAAATTGGTATGTTGTGTTGAGAGCGCCCTCTAGAGGGTTTCATGAATTGGAAAAATACGACGAGGATGAAGAATCAACTAGTAAACCATTGGATGAGTCACAACTTGATGATAGAGACATAGATAATGGGGATGAAAGTTATGTAAGGGAGGGTTGTAACGGTATTTTGGTATGTTATAAGCATATTTTATTGATTTTTTTATTTTATGCATGTTCATATATACCATAAAATGTGTTGTTCATACATACCATAAAATGTGTTGTTAGAATGTAAAAAAAAGAAACAAAAATCTGATATAAGTTTGACATCTTAGCGTGTATCAAAATAATTTTATTTTCTATTGTATGTTCTTTGCATGTGTATTTTATTTTGTACGTGGTTGTTACAAAGTAGTGTTATATTTAGTGTGATGTTCTAATCCTTTGTAAATCGTTTTGTTTTTTTATAGGTCGACGAGGAAGATTGATCTTGTATTATCGACGAGGAAGATGGTGCTACACGAAGGAGAGGTATTCAAGTTACATATTGCTTTTTTTACCACATGTTTTTTTTACTTTAGCCTTATTTTGTTTCTTTTAGTACGTTGTGTTGAGGACATTTGCTTCATCATGATTTAACTCCACATATCTGCAACATTGTATTTTTTTTTTTTTTTTACTTATATATGGGAGACTTATTTATTAAGATTGATTAGGAGAATAAAAATGAGAATTCATCTTTATTTCATTCTCTCTAGTTTCCCCCCTCCAATAGAAGTCGAAAAAACACCAAAGAGAACTATGTTCTTCATTCTCTATTCGTTTTTTTATGAAATTAAAACCCACTCCCAAAATATTTAAAACCCTGGACGGTGTCTTTTGTAAGTCTCTAATCCTTCAATCTACGGTTCTAAAGTATGAAAGATTGTTGTTTTATCGTTGGATCGCAGACGACAATAACCGACTGCGACATGATCACGTTGAATTACGCTTTCAAGGCAATGACTTCATCCACGGCATAACCCATATACCATGAATTTTTCTTTGTTCATATCATGGACTTTCCAACAATAAACATATATTCGGAATACCATATCGCAAGAAACATTGGATGAGTTAACAATAACTACAATTGAAAATTAGTATTTGAATATGCTTAACTATGAAAATATAATTGAAGAATTTGCTTTAAAAAGTTCGAGAATGAGTTGTGTTTATTAGTTGTATTAATTTCTTTATAGTATACATTAATGTTTAGATTTTAGATATGCTCTGCAGTACATAGCTGTCCAATTTTTGCGATCATCATTTAATATATGAAAGAATTTCAATTTTGTTCTGTTTACCCCAAAATTTTCAGTTTGCCTATCCACATACTTCAGAAGCTATTTGCCTTGCCTATCAGTTATATTTTTCCAACATATGAAATTTCAGCATGAAAGTTTAGAGCACGTGGGAGACAAGACAAAGATCGAGCAGTCGCACAGTAAAATAAAACAAAAGCATGAGCGTGCAATTTTTTAATTTCCTAGTTAGTTATTAATCAATAAATGAATCAGGAAACTGCACGGCATATTTTGATATTTGTTGCGTTATACCTAACCACTTCAGTCTACCACGTTACTCAAATATTAAAAGCAACGATCTTTTTTAATTTTTTAATTGAACAGTTATATGCAAATATGATAGTATGACCATACCGCCATAATAAAGGGGTCCGACCCATGATCATTTGCATTCTGTTTCTCCACTCCAATCAGTTAAGACCAATGATGTTTGTCAACAAAAAATCGGCTTTAACTTCGACTTGTTAGAAAGTTACTAACATTTGTTATTTAAGTATAATTTAAGTAAATAATCGTACCTTTTCCATTTTCGCTATTGTTGAACTTTATAAAATTTTATAATTTACCTTAAAAACTACAACTTCTCTTGCATTTTCTATTAGAAAAGTACAAGGTATTTGCATTTTCAGTTATTTCAAAAATATATGAATCTAATTTGTAAAATTATTTATGCACTGACCATTCTTGCAATAACATTAAAAGCAAGGATCTATGTTTTTTCCATTTTTACGCTGTTGTAACATCTTTGTTGTCTTTTTTATTGTTGTAATGCATTGCATTATCTTATAAACGAATATGAATAAAAGCCCAATTAATGTAGTGCCGCGTTTGTAGCCCATTAATGCTATCTAACGCTGGGTTCCATATTAAAGCAATTTAGTAGAATTGCAATCCACAGACTCTAAGAAAACGTGTGTGCGTTCAAAAGTTATGGCTGGCATCAATACTGGAAAATTTTACAAAGATGAATAACGTACACCGAGTCAATTGTCAATTCAATTGCTTCAAGTGGAACAATTCCAGCATCTTTTGAGGTGCACGTATATTGAATGAAATTAGAAAATTTGTAACAACTCATAATTTCAAATACATCGTATTTAAATATGAATTATTTAAATATTTCTATCTAAGATTTATAGTGAAAAAAATATATAATTTTATCATCTTGTTAAATACTTTTTAATTACTAAGTAACGACTGAAAACATACTCCTGAAATGTGTTTACAAATGTATATACTTTAAGTAAATATTATTAATGTGATCAGAAAATGTTTTGTTAAAAAATCATCTATTTATTCCATACAAATTATACGAATATCTATACACTAGCATGTTGTCATATATCATCTTTTTAGGCCAAAAATCATTTAACATATGGACTACAAAAACTAGAGTCATTTTGTTGAGATTGCGAAATTTTTGAGAAGTTTAAAAAACCTGCAATATTAATGCAAGAACTATTTGTTAAATTTTAGATAATTTGGTGTAAAGAATTTCTAATTTTAAATAAATGTGTTTTGAGTTTGAAATGATACAAAGAAGATAAAAACATTGAGTAATTTAGAAAAAGACATGGTATGTATGTAAAATAATATATAGTGTATAGCAGTTTATTTAATTATTATTTTTGTATGTTTAACAATTTTTAGAATTAGCTCTTCATATATTTACTAAAGTATTTATGTATTTACTTGTTCAAGCACTTACGAATCTTTTAGAATCATTTCTTTTTTTTTAATAATGAGAATTATCTAGAATAATGTATTTGCTAATCTTTTCACAAGATCCATAGAGTCTCATAAATAGAGGCATCCATTAATAATTTTGTATCAAGCAAAAAATATAAGTTAAGGCTCTTCCATTACAAATATTCTCATATAAACCTTAGTTTCCAACATTAACTGGTTATAGCATTAATGTTGCGTTATTTAAGAACTACACTTACCTCGACTTAGCATATATTAGTACATGCAACTGGTAAGGTACCGTGTGTTAGCAATTTACCAGACTGCTTACCAAAGTTTAAAATTCTAAATGTACTGGTTATATGCTGGCTGATATCTATGTGTAAATGCATAATTTACCAGTCTTTTTATTTCATTTATGCTACCAGTTATCTAGAAAGCAACATCATATTGTTGACCAGAGAATTAAGGAACAGATATGCAGCTAAATGCGATCTAGTTCTCTAAAAACATTGTTAGGAAAACAGGGAATTGTGTGGATGAAATGGTACAGAGTTCTGCAGAAGGTAGTTGTGAGTTGAAAAGCATTTACCACTGAATTTATTTACCCTATGATTATGTACAGTGGCCATCTTATCATACCTTGGTCTGAACTGTACTGCGCAAATTAGTATTTTCTCTGTATATCACCTCATCAATTTCTCTGTTTCTACCGCAAATAATGCAATGTATTTCGTCGTTTTGCTTGTTAAACTTGCCATTCTACAAAGTTTCCAGAAAATTGTCGACTGGGCAAATTATACTGCATACAACATGATATTTTAGACTGTATATATACGCCACCAATTTTTTAAACCTTACCAACCTTCTATATATATTGCTCTTTGTTCAAGCAAATTAAACCTTTTTGCCAACAGAACACTGCATGAAAATAAACAGACTGACGTTGTCTTTGCTAACGATCAACTGGTTTACAGGTGTTGCAAAACTTAAAATTTTTAAGTTATCAAATTTAATTGCATTTTGTATGTTTAGCCATTGAAAGCAAGTTAGTACACTATTATGGTCACATTGTTATCTTCGCAGCAGACATCTGGGCTTGCACTCCCTGTTAATCCACAGTTTCTACTCTAGCATTTAATTGCATTTTGTATGTTCAACCATTGAAAAATGACTTAAGATTTTTATTTTTTAGCCACGGTTACAACGACTTAGAACTCTTTTATCGCTACTTGTCAGTTTTTATCGCTATTGAAAACTGACTTAAATTTTTTATTTTTTAGAGCTCAAAAATTGCAAACAAAAGAGCAAAGTTTAGCCGCACTTGCAGCTGTTCGTGCTGCTAATGAAAGACCGGTTGGGATTAGAATCAACGAACACCCAGATGGACCACTTCCGTTGCTTCGTGATTTAAATATTGCTATAAGAAGATCTCCTCGAAAACATGTTGAATACCCAATACGCACTACTCGCAAACCTGGAAGCAACCTTGGCCACACTACAAAAGGGATGCAGCCCCCTCCTCCTTCCAGTAGTATCCCCGTCGACACTACAAACCAGATTCAGCCCCCTCCTTCCAGTAACAGCCCCTTCGACAATACAAACCCAGTACAGCCCCCTGCCCGTCAACTACACTTCCAGGAAACTTCAGCCAACGATGATTCCAGTCCAAACGAAATTCAACCCGATTCTAGTGAAGATCAAAGATTGACGCAAGTCAGAAGAAAGAGAGGCAGAACGATGATGAAATCATTAGCTATGATACCGGATGAGAAGCCGGAAGTTGAATTTAATGAACGCGGACAAGCAATAGGTGCTAATTCCAAACATTTGTCGTCATATATTGGTACTCTAGCAAGGGAGATGGTGCCTTTTACCATTAACACATGGAGGAACGTCGGTGACGATTTGAGGGATGATCTGTGGACTTGTATAGAGGTACGTACTGATATTTGACTTGTACACCATATGTTGGCGATAACATGAGCAAGTGAATAATAAATTCTGGCTTTCAGTTGTATTTAATTTTACCGATTCTATGTTATTTATGTTAGAGTACTTATATGTCTCAATATTAAAAGCCACATATTATATACCTGTTGTAGTTCTCTTTATAATGACATATGCATTATGCACATTGCCTTTTGCAATACTGTTACATATTATATGTCTCAATATTCAAAGCAACATATTATATACCTGCTGTGGTACAACATTGCATTTTGCAATACTGTTAGAGATTAATCTGCGGTTTTTTTTTGTGTGTGTGCAATCAAGATTCAAGGTAGATATGGTGTATAAGGATTACTTGTTAATGATAATAGGACAGCGATGGAAGGAGTCGAAATCAAGGTTAGTTGCAGCTATCAAAAAAGCGTCTCAAAATCCCGACTCTACCGATACTTTAGCAGGCCTAAAACCGTTAAATATAAAGAGCGATGACGAGTGGAATGCTTTTGTAACTGAAAAATTGTCAGAAAAGTTTGAGGTGGTTATTTTTGTCTTACTGATTTTAACTGTTAAATATATTACATTTTCCTATATCATATTTATTAAATTGATCTTATAGGCAACAAGCCAAAGATTCAAAAGTATTAGAGAAAAGAATAAAGTTCCACGCACCATGAGCAGAAAAGGTTATGCAAGATTGGAAGAAGAAATGGTAAAAAAATATTGTTAAAGCAATTATTATTTGTTATCACTTGAACATTCTGAAGCTGTTAAGCTATTTTTGCAGAAAAAGGAAAAGGCAACATCTAATATCACTAGAGACGAATTGTGGTGCAAAGGCCACACTAGAAAAGATGGAAAACCTCTGAATTCAATTGCTGCCGAATGCATAGTAAGAATAAGTTCAAATATACAATATCAAAAACTGTTGCTATTGTTAAAGTAGTTTTAATTTTAATTTCTGAATATTGGTTGTTTTTGAATTTGTAGTCTAAGATAACAGAGCATCATAATGCCGCAAGTCAGGATTCTCATGGAGCAACATCAGTTACTCAAGATGGCGTGTCGAAGCTTTTTGGTCAGGAGCATGGAGGATGTGTAAGAGGGCTTGGTTTTGGGGTTGTACCATCTCAACTTCGTATTCGGGGTGGCTCATCAGGTGAAATACATGCATTGCGAAACCAAGTTAGTGGATTGGAGACCAAAGTACAGGAGCTTACTTCGATGTTGATGGTAAGTGTTAATTAGAAATTTATTTTAACGGCGATTTTTCCTATTTTCCTGTTAATTAGAAACCAAGTTAATGTCGGTTTCCGGTTCCGTTCCGGATATTTCGGAATTTCCGGTAAATTTCCTGTTTGATAATTCCGGTGCGGTTTTTTATAAATATGCAAATAAACATTACTAATCAAGATTTAAAATTTTGTTTTCTGAATTATTTTCGGTTATACACAGAATATGTGTTTTGATATAAAGATATACATAACAAAGATGTTTTATAAATTCACAAATAAACATGCATTAAAAATTCTGCCTCTCCACCGTCTTCCTCTGCCTTGCGATGAACTTTTTTTTCTTGGTTTGAACGGATTAGCAGGTCAAATGTCGGCTAGGTTTTATTCTGAACGATGCAGAAGCTAAGTGGAAATAATGGGTAATATTACGGGTTATGTGTGTATAGCAGGTCATGTAATATTACGGGTTATTGATATAAACCGCAGGCAACCAAAATGAGACTGATGTTTGATTATAAACCATTGTTACATGAGTGAATATTAATTAAATATGCCAAAGTTATAAAAACAGGGAATTTAGTCCCGTGTTAATCTGCTATTATTCAAAATCTGATATTGTCATGAGCAGGAAAATATGAATTGAAATTAAATGTTAAATTATTAAAATCTTAAAAAATTAAATGTTTGCATATTTATTTGTATATTTATTAAAAAAGGTACCGGAATTGACAAACCGGAAATAAACCGGAATTTCCGGACCGGGATCAAAATTTTAAAATTTTCTACGTGACCGGAACGGAATCGAAAACCGGGATTTCGAACCTTGGCCCAAATTTCATTATTTTATCCAAAATTGATCTCCCTCTCAACAGATTTTTTTTCCTGGATTCTCCTTTATCCAAAATTCATCCCGTTTTATAAATACTCTAATTTATGTGGTTGTATAGCTGTTTTTAGCTGCAAGTCCGACTTTCCCATTAGTTTCATGTGAGCAATATACAATGAACCATACCTGTAGTAAACCATCATCTGAAAGGGAAATGAACTATTCTCAAATTTACGGCTTCCCAATTGTGCTAGTTTTATATGACCATAATCATATTTTGTGCTAATTTTATATGACCTATGTATATGCAATCTTTACAGGATCTAAAAGAAAAGCAAGCTAATGCGGGAAATCCAGCAACTCCTGATCCTAGTACGCCTCAGGTACCCTTTTTTATTGGTATAATTGATAAAAAGATGTAACATTTCATGATCTACGGGATTAGAATATTGCTGTTAAAATGCATCAACTTTTTTTTTGACAATGCAAGTTTAATTCTTTGGTACAATGTTTGGTGAACATTGAAATGCTTTTACCGGAACTGTGAAATTTTAGGGTGATTTTTAAGGACAGTAAATGGAGGGGGGTTGGGTACTGTTAAACTAAATTCCTGCGCATTAGAAGCTGAAGAAAATTTTAACGTAAACTAAATTCAATTTGAAATAACCTTTGTGTTTATACTGTTATCTAAAACATGCTAAAATTGGGGTACTTTATTTTTGAAAGTGAGGTGTTCATCTTTTATTATTATTGTATTCATACAACAGTAAAGGAAATTTCTCATTTCTAGATCTTACTTCACATAGTTAATCACTTCCAGTCATATATAAGTGTAGTCAACTAATAATCTATCAAAGTACCCATATCTATACCCACACTAGATTAAATTCAGAGAGTTTGCACAGAGTTTATTCACAAAAGATCCACTGTTTTCATATTTCGTTTCCAGTTTTTGACATGAAGAACAATTAGTTACACATACATATTCACAAACATATATGCATATATATATATATATATATATGTGTGTGTGTGTGTGTGTGCGTGTGTGTGTGTGTGCGCGCGCGCGCCTGCATCATACTATATTCAATCACTAAGGGTTTAAAAAGAAAGAGTTTGCAGATGTATTACTGTGTTTTTCTATTGTGTTCACTATCTTTACCATTCTCAGGTTTTATAATTACATTCGTAGATTAAACAAAAACAAGGAAATTATTTGTAAAATAAATAAAGATAACAATCCATTACACATAAATTTCAAAGATTCAACTCATCCACTCTTTGTTCCCAGCTTAGAAAGATGCTTCTGGTGGTGTTGTTCTGTCGTTAAATCTATTGCATTGTTCTCACAAGTACAACTGACAGTAACTGAAACTGCTCCACTCAACAGCCATCAAATTAACTTAAACTTAGTCGTGTGTCTTGTCTAATGGAACCACTCTTTACCCAATGGATATTAAATTATGCTTACCAATTGATTGCTGGTCAATTAGCAGTGTCTCTATAAGGAAAATTTTGGTTAATGTCACTTATTGGTAACTTCACCTAGTATTTTATTAGTAACATTTGTTTAATACTTAGTTAAGCAATCTAGTTTGTTCAACCTCTAACTTAATTAAATTTATTTAGAGGATGGTTGATGATTATACAAAGAGCATGGATTGATAATTTAAGCCTTTGATGCCTTAATCATATATATTGCCAGTTCTAACATGGTTACCATGTACTTTTCAATATATTAAGACTTGAGAAAATTTTATACGCTTACATATTCACATACCAAATTTTCTAGTAAGGTTCTGAGTTCATTAATGGATCAATCTTGTGGAAACTACTGATATTATCATTTCCCTTGGCTACATATAAGGTTAAGTGGTCACAGTCACCCCTATATCCTGCATTACTGATTCAAAGACAACTTCTGAATCACAAAATATTATTTGTTTACCAACCTCTATTGGATTTACTTACTACTTAATGAATTTTTTTCCTTCATGTTTCAGCTGTTATTTTACTGGTTTGAAAATACCTTGTGCTTTGATTTAATCAGTTTATTCATCCATGGTCTCTAGATTGCTAATAAAGAATTCTGTATTTGAGAAAAAATGAATGAACCTGTACATAGAAGTATAACCAAGCATCAAACACACAATACTGTCGTGAAAATTTTACACAACATTTATAAAAGAAAGGGGGCATTCATTCAACATTTACTCGGGTATGGAATGCTAATTCAAGGCTTATAAATAGAAGAAATATTTACTATATCCAAACAACAAGCGATTTAACTTATATTAGAATATTACTTCACAGCTAAGATATGGGTGATTTACTCACATAAGTGCTTACTGTCTTTTGTATTTAGTTCCATGTTTTTATTTGCCTCACTTTCTGTTTTTAGTTTCCAGTTCAGATTTTCTAGATTTTTTTTGTTTGCAGTCACACCGTGGAAGCAATACCTTGGCAGTTCAACTGTCTAAACAAAATGGAAAGTATGTACCTGAAAATGAAAAGCAATCAGCTGAAAATGAAAAGCATCCATCTGAAATTGACGGCAGCAAAACAGTCTAAACAGAAAAATCCGGGCAGAAAAACAGCAGTGCAAGCTGATGAAAATGAGGGCAGAAAGTGTAAGATATTGAATTGGAAAAAACAAGTAGTTGCGGAAGGAAGATTGGCATCCACTGATCCAGAAGCTTTGGTGCACTTTAAAAAACTTGGATCGCAAGGTTGGAAAGTTTGGATTGATGCGGCGGTGGATCCAGAAGCATTCTTGTGGAAGCCGAATTCCGCGATGACTAATATTGGAGAAGCTGTTGGATCAACTGTGGCCTGGAATAAAAATCACGTTGCCTTCAGCTAGAGTGCTTTCGTAGGGTACGCTTTTGTAGACATTCCATCTTTCTTATGTATATATTGGGTTAAATCATGCATGTATTATGAAACGGTTATGTTTTTGGTGACGGGTTAAGTTGGTGATGTACTACGTACTTGTGTTTTATGTTGATCGAATATTATGTTAAGTAATATATATGAATGATTCCGTGTACTAATATTTGTTGCATTGAAATGTGAATAATATTATCATTAATATATATTAATTTGTTTTACTAGTCAGGTCCATGTAAATTACAACAGAAAAAAAAGTTGTAATAAGTCATGTTACAACGGTGAGAAAATGTTGTAATATAAAGCAATTCACAATGGTGTAAAAATGTTGTAATATCAATGAAATCACAACGGTGTAGGCATGTTGTTATATAAATGAACACAACATATTACAATATCTACAACAACGGGGATAAAAGTTGTAATATAGTTTATTACAACGGTGACAAAAGTTGTTATACATATACTCTAACTTTACTATGGTATATACGACAACGGAGAATTATAGTTGTAATAAATTTTATTACAACGGTAGATAACTGTTGTTAAATAACCCTATTACAACGGTGTTGCAACGGTGCAGAAAAGTTGTAAAAGAAAATAATATATTACCACGTTTGCATACACGACGGTGGAGGCACCGTTGTAAAATGATATTACAACGGTGTTGCACCGTTGTAATAGGGTGAATTTGTTGTAGTGCAGAGTGCGTTTATTCCTGGTAGATTAATTTCTGAAAACTCACTATTAGCTCATGAGCTAATTATGAATTTTAATATGAGAAATAGTAACCTCATGTGTATCAAAATTGACTTGCATAAAGCTTTTGACAAAATTAATAGGAATTTTATCATATATTACATGCAAAAAATGGGGTTTGATAATAAATTTTGTGCTCTGATTAAAGAGTGTATTAATAATGTGACCTATTCTATTATGATTAATGGTTCCCTAAAGGATTCATACATAGCAATAGAGGAATAAGGCAAGATGGCCCTTTGTCACCCTACCTATTTTCTATTGTTACGGAATATTTTTCATTGCAAATGAAGATTGAAGTGCTAAAGGGGAATATTAAACCCATTAATAGAGTAAAGCCACATATTACTCACTTGTTATATGCTGATGATATGTTCTTATTTTTAAAAGCTGATATGAAGTGTGCTATTACTGTTTTTAGTATTTTGGAATACATGGATAAGCATGCTGGGTTAGCTGTTAATCCTAGTAAAAGTAAAATCTATTTTAGCAAGGTTGTTTTAATTAAAGATGAAATTTTGAATCTTTTGAATTTTAAAGAAGGAAATCTTCCAGTTAAATACCTTGGTTTACCATTAATCATTAATCATGCCAGTAATAGAAATTGTTCTAGACTAATAAACATGGTTCAGGGTGAGCTTGAGGGCTGGTCCAGCAAATTGCTTTCCCTGGCTGGTAGATTAGAACTAACACACACTGTCATTACTGCTATGATAATGTATTGGGATCAATCTTATAGTATCCTTGCTAGTGTCATTCAAAAAATTGAAAAATCTTGTTCCAATTTCATTTGGAGAGGTAAACATCACAAAGTTGGATGGGTTATTTGGTGGACTTGGGATTAGAAATATAAGAGATATTGCTGAAGTCTGCAAATTTAAACTTTTTTGGAAATTTTTAGATGGTAAATCTCTGTGGGTCAGATGGATGAGTGCTAAATACTTGAAGAATAAAAACTTCTGGCTGGTTAGAAAAGAAAATTAGCATTTCTCTGTTTGGAAAAGCATTTTAGATTGTAGAGATACTGGTAGAAAATTATTACTCAGGAAATTAAAAGATGACAGTCAAACCAGTCTATGGTTTGACCCTTTGATAAGTGGTAATTCAGTTATCAATCTTCATGGGTGGAACAATTTATACATTTTGGGAGGGGTTAATGACAAAGTGTAAAATATTATTTTAAATAATTGTTGGAGCTTTCTTAGTAACCCTGCATCTCATATTTTTAAAAATGCAATTTTGAATATCCATATAGATCAGAGCTACTATAAAGATCATTGGAATTGGACTTTGAGTTCCAAGGATAAATTCTCTTTTAAAAAAGTTTGGGAGTTTTTACAAGGGATAGAGGTTGAAGTTGATTGGTATAAAATTATTTAGTGCAAATCAAACTGTCCTAAAATGACACACTGTGTTTATTTTGCTCTCTTAAATAAACTCCCAACTAGAGAGAATTGTTGCAAATGGAATAAGGACTCTGAAAACATTTGTTTACTTTGTAAAAAAGAGGTTGAAAGCTCCAATCATTTGTTTTTTGATTGTATATACTCCAAGTACATTTGGATTAATACCAAATGCACTCTGGGTTTCAATCAAACATATGCTGCTTTGAACATTAGAGATAGTATTGAGTATATTTTGAAATTCTTTAAGCCCAAATCCACCAAATTTAATAGAGCTTGTGTTTTACTAACTGCATTCATTTATTATATTTGGAGAGAGAGAAACCAGAGGTTACACACTAGTAAAGAAGTTAACTGTACTCAGATCTGAAATACTATTCTTCATGATAGTGATATTGTCATGAAAAAATCTAACAGATATAGAAATGAAAATTTGCATAATCAAGCATTTAATAAAAGTAATGTAGATAGAGAAAAGCTAGTTGAAGAATTTTTACTCAATGGCAAGCAGCTTCCCAACAATAAATCCACTGATTTCCACACTGGTGAAAGCAATCTCTTCCATGCTAATAGCTCTCAACTCTGCAAAGGGAGAAATCATGTTATTAATGATCTAAAATTTTCTTTATCTAATTATAAGAAAAATAATGCACTTTCTGCACCAATTGCAGGGAACAGAGATCATATATTTACCAGTATTTTATCAGCAAACTCATATGATGTTTTGGTCATATCTGACATCCTATCTGTGGCATCCATCAACTATAATAACAAACCAAAACATTGTGAGGGAAGTAGACATTATTCTGGTTCAATAGTGCGTAATTTTTTATGCAAATCAAATAGTAATACTTTGATAATACCTGAAACATAGGATGGAAACCCCAGCAGTGATCCAAATCGAAGAAAACACATGGAAAAGAGGAAATCAGATGAAAAATTAAGATTTTTGCACAGAATAGGGGATAATTACTATAAGAGCAAGCTGAATAACCAGATCTACCACTTATCTGTCTGGTCTAATGGCGAGAGTAGCAGCGGAAGTCCTTTGGAGGGCAACAGTGGTTTAACAAGTCTGAAGAGAAGCTTCGAGAGCATGAGAAGTTCAGATCTGAAAGAAATGAACTCCAATACCTCCATCGAGCTTCAGAAATTACACACAGAAGACCAGAACTCTCACTTGAGAGACTAAGAAGTCAATCGCAAGTCAGAAACCAGTGAGGAGAGAAGGGATATTAACGAGGATAATGTTTGGAAGCTGCCTTGAAGACGGAGGAGATATTTCTCATGAGGAGCTTGCCATTATTGAGTTTTCTATGAGCTCGTTAGGGTTTGTTTTGAGATGGGTATTGTGGCGGCTAGGGTTAGATACCCTTCTTTTGTTATTTGAGTGTATGAGTTGTTACCCGGTTATAAGGGCCTTGGGCCAAAACAATTTTTTACCTTTTCAAACAAAACTTTTTCAAATACACGTAAAACTTTGGATTAATATGAGAATTTTGATCTATATTTTATAAATTGTTAAGGGGCTATATTAAATGATCCTCCCCTTGGAAATTTTTAAACAAAACAAAATGTGACCCCCTAACTATTTTTGGAGTGAGATCAACTAAGGTCTTTATTAAATACAACAATAGCCAACTAATTATAGCAATTCCACTCGTCTGAGGTGATATTATACGAAGGCAAATTCTATTTGAACCCAAGAATTTGCTGAGTAAACCCAGCAAATCTGAAAAAATATGGTGAACCCAGTATTTTGCTGAGTTCACCCATGCATTATTTAAAAACAGACGTTTTTACCCTCCTTCGTAGAGGCACTACGAGATTTTATAGTCTACCTCGTAGATCCCCTACGAGATTTTTTACCTTACCTCGTAGAGTCCCTACGAGGTAAAGTGAAGAATCCCGTAGGGGCTCTACGAGGTAGACTAAAGAATCTCGTAGGGGCTCTACGAGGTATGTTGAAAATTGAAGAAAAAAAATATTGCAAAGCAGATGCAGTTTTGTTATCATTTTTTCTGGGTATACTCAGCAAATTCCTGGATCCAGATACAATTTGCCTTATAAGAATGTTGCTTCATTCCAGCTAGATTATTTTCAGGGAAAGGACCAAGTGAAGTTCAGAGAGAATCAATTTTGGAATTTTAGGTGCGAGAAAGAAGAGGATAACTGGCCTTTCAGTATATCAAGTTTCAATAGTGGTCTAACATTCTCAATCAAATTACAGCAATTAAAGCGGAAATCACTGAAACACGGTTCGTATTTGGATGAGGATCTGTTGGTGGAATGATGGTCGATAGAGACCGTATTATTCGAGTAAATGGGCGACGGATAACGTGTGAAGGTACGGACATGGCTGCTATTTGAAAATGCAGAGGTTAATTTGGGATACGTTTAGGGTCTGAGAAAGAGGAGGCACAATGCAAGTAGACCGTTAAAATCGGGCACAGTTCCATAACCAATGGTGAATTTCAATCTCCATTTTTCAATCTTGATTTTTTTTTTTTTAATTTAATTTAAATTCCTCCTTGTCAAAGTTGTGATTACAAGATCATTGTACAACACGTGTGTACTTTTCTGGTGTTCTTTCTGTGTGTTGTTGATGCTTGATAGTAAACATAGATTTTGAAATTGTCGAGTAGCTGTAGGGCAACATTTCAAACTTCAGCTGAATGCATAGGGAAGTAAGGACAACTTAGCAAACTAAAACACCTTGGCATATAAGAATGACATGCACATGAATAGAACAACGTGGATTCACAATAAATTATGGAAAAGTAAACTGATTGCAGTGTAAAGAGTAAATTGTACGTCCTAAATGGAGTTTTCCACCCTTTTGCATGTGTTAAGTAAATCCTAACTCCTAAGGAGTCACAAACTCAGAATTCTTTCACTTCATGTTCAGGTAAAACACGTTAACTTCAAAATTAGGTAAATCAAAAGAGAATTAGGAACATAGGCATAAACTTCTGAAGCACTGGACGTTGTTGTAAGGTTCAAAGCAAACCATGTAGTGGCCTGGTTCGTAGACTGATCTGGAAATCCTTAGACACATACCATATGGTAAGGACGAAAGACAATAGTTGACCAACGTGTCATATAACAAAGAGGTTAAAGTAGCAATTTTCAACAAAAACAAGGAAAGGGGAGAATTTAGGAGGTTTCAGTGGATACGCTTATAAGGCATGTTCGTACATCTCTTTCAAAAAATTAACTTGGTTTGCAATGGAATTTCTTAGTAGGGGCTTTTAGACTTAGAGCTTACGCCTCATTTCCATATACACATATTTGTGACCATATCTCTTATAGATGCTCTCATACCATTCCACTCATGTTTATGAGATGAGGATTTTTTCCTCTTATGCCAGAAGTTCGACACAAAAGGTTTCTTTTTAAGTTTTGATGATGTGGCAACTTTTGTGAATGCAAACATGTAATTGGAAGACTTTGATCTTTAGCCTTTGAATTTACAAATTCACCCTTTTTGAGTAATACAAATTGGTAACTTAAAGCGCATTTAGTAGCCCTTCTTACTCACGTTTTGCTTTACTTATGCAACATTAATAACTTAATACTCTCCTTTCAAAGTGTTCAGGCAAAAAAGCCTTAAGATGGGCATCCTGAGCATAGCTTTTTCTGATTTCAGCCAAGAGAATTTGCACTTCAAAAGTGATATTAAAATTATACTTTGTACTTGAAAAAACTGCATGAACATGCAATATTAGTGTTAAAAAAACTTCATGGATTCATTTCAAACAATTCAAGTAGTTACAACTTAAATCTACAACAAAAGCAATAAAATATTTAATGACTACTACATAATACTTAGTCTTAACTAGAGTTTAATCGTTCGAACTTTCAATCACTCACATCATGATCATTAACAAATCTATCATCACCCTCCTCCTCCTCCAAACCATGTTCATAATCTTCATCCTCATTTGAATTGTAATCCTAGTCGTATTCATCCAATTCTTCATTAAAATTAGTATGCTCGTCCCCAAGCTTTGTCCCTTTCGCATCTGAATAGATTCTTGTCACACAATACCCTAGTTAATGCGTCTTCTTCAAAAATTGAGTCCTCTTTCACATCTGAATTGTTTTCCAAAAGGCTAGTAATCCACTCATTTGAATCATCTACATCTTCTGAAGAAACATGATCGACTGAACCCTTCTGTTTGTGCTGTTTTGTCAACTTTTGATTGTATTTTATAAATACCAGTTTCTATGGTCTTTTATGCTCAAATTTACTTCGCTTCTTTCTATGAATGTCGGTAAAAAGAAATACATGACTTATGTAACTCTACATAATGCTAAGTGAATAATGACTCGATCAATTTTTACGTGCTCGAAAACGTTCCAAGTCACTTTCATAACCCGATGCATTGCATGTGGGGCTTGTTGTAACGACCTATATTTTTGACCAACTAAAATATTAAATTAAAAACAAAATTTGAATATAATTGTTAGAAATTAGTTTTTAGATTTAGCTGAATTTTGGATTAAGTTGAGTGTAATAAATTTTGACGTGAAAATTTAGATTTGAATAATATTAAATTTGATTGTAATAAAATTTGACGTGAAAATTTAGATTTGAATTGGTAAAGATGAATTTGTAATTAATGGAATATTATTGGTAAACGTACGTTTTACGTTAAGATAAGATGAGTGTTTTAATGAAAATAAAATAATATTTGAGGAAAAATTAAATTAAACGTTTTATTTCTAATGTAAGTATGATTAATAATCTTCTAATTTATGGTGAAACTAATTAGTTTAAATGTTTATAAATTGATTATTTAATAAAACATATCAAATTGCTAAATTTTTGTTTCGTTCCTTTTCGGAAACGAAAAGTTTCGAGTGAGGGAGATTGTTAGGGCTGCACAAAGTATGGGTTGGGTCGGGTTGGACCAAATACTACATCCGACCCGCACAGGTATGAGTTTAAGGAAGTTTAACCCTTATCCGACCCTATATGAGGTTGGATATGGGTTGGGTTGAAGTATGGATTGGGTCGGGTTTAGTTGGGTTGGGTTGCTTGAATATTATAAAAAATGAGAATAAAGGGAGTTTTTTTAAAAGTAGTATTAAAATATTCAACATAATATATTAGATTTTTGCTAGCATAATGTATTTAAAATAACTGATTCATTATAAGATATATTTTATTAAAATTTCATTGTAAAACACATTATACAAAATTAATTTACTACGTAGTAGAACTAGTGTTTCATTTTAAGATACACTGAAATGCACTTTAAAATATATTTTCCAAATTCTATCTAGTTTGGATTGACATGAAATATGATTTTTGTATATTTACTATAGAATACATAAACATTATTCTAGGATTATACTATTCTCATTTTTAGTAGTTTGATATTAAATTATTTTTTTAATATAGGGTTGGGTTGGGTTAAAATAAGGTTGGGTTGAACAAAATATCAAACCCGACCCGTATGTAGTATGGGTTATATATTGTAACCCATATCCGACCCGAACTAGGATGGGTTGGGTTGGGTCGGGTTGGTGGGTTGGGTCGGGTTGGATATGGGTTGTGTGCAGCCCTGGAGATTGTAACGATCTATATTTTTGACCAACTAAAACATTTAAGTTAAAAACAAAATTTGAATATAATTGTTAGAAATTATTTTTTTATTGATTTAAATTGTGTTTTGGATTAATTCAAGTGCAGTAATATGAAATGAGTATCAAATTTGCAATATATGATATTTGTTGAATTATAATAATGAAATTAGAACATGTGACAACTACTAATATTAAATTTGATTATAATAAAATTTGATGTGAAAATTTAAATTTGAATTGGTAAAGATGAATTTGTAATTAATGGATTAATATCAGAAACGTAAGTTTTACAAAGATCAAGATAAGTGTTTTTAATGAATTTCAAATAACATTTTGAGAAAAACTAAACTGAATGTTTTATTTTTAATGTAAGTATGATTTAATAAAAATAATAAAAGTGAATTTCAAAACAAAAAATTCATGGTCGTTAAATTGCAGTCGTAAATGATAATTTAAAATTTAATCGACGACGAAAATGAAACTTGTATAGAATTGTATTTTTGAGAATTTTAATAGTTTCATTAAGTCTAAAAATATCAAAAACTATTTTTTTTCGATATATGGAACAATGTATTATGGTTTGGCTATTAAAACAGACTTTTCGGGTATAGGTGTGCCGCTTTGACCCAACAATTCAGTCATTACCTATATATTGTCTTCTTGAAACCTAACAACTCCCATCTCTTCTGAAACAACAATTTTTCCTTGCTAATGTAGAAACCATTAATCATTCGCTAATGATGATTGTCGAGTCAATTAAAAATAATAATGAAAATTCAGTTTCTCTGATGTAAATCAAAATTTATCATCGGAAAGCTCTCGACAAATGGAAGCACCATTTTGTGTTCTTTTTTCTATTTGAGGCTCGCGTCAATCAGAAATCATGGTCAAAGTGCTGATTTTCGAAACCGTAAATGCCGATTTGGGCGATTCTTAGGGTTTCAAACCCTAAATGCCGAGTTGGTTTAGGGTTTGAAACCTTAAGAATGAGGTGGCGACGCATGCTATTCTAGGTTAGCAAACATAAGGGCATGAGGTGTAGGCGGTAGAGGATGATGAGCATTGTCAAACATTGGTGGTCGGGGATTCTGGCCATGGTGGTGCGGTTCCAAATTTCAGTCAAAATTCTGGTTTTTAGAGCGTTAATGGGTTCGGGTTCATGGATTAGAATTCTTACCAGAGCGGGAGTTACTAGTTGAGGAAGCCGACGTTGCGATTTATTATTGATTTATGTTTTATTTTGTTATTTTATTTTAATTTAAATTTCAGACGTTCTAACTATAATAACTTTTGCAAACGAGCTTCGATTGATGCACGGTTGCTTCCATGGACTCGTATCAAAATTCCAAACAACATGGAACTGGTTTGGTGGAGATTGGAGACTGCTGGAAAAACCGCATTTGCTGGATTTTCAGCTAGATTTAAAAGCAAGGTGAATATTTAAACCCACTCCTGAAGTATTAAAGTTTCCTATTGCAAGTTAAATTAAATTTATGATATGATGATATGATTTATCCAACTTTATACGTGAATTTAACTCGACATCGAAATTGAATATAACTACTAATTGACACCCGATATGTGATAATTGATGTTGATGTGACATATTATTTGATTGATGGTTTGACATTTAGATATACGTTGAAATTGAAACTGAATATATCAATATTTGAACTGATATTAAAACAACACTGAATTAAAGCGACATTTAAGTTGTCAATGAAATCAATTGGTAACTAAAACACCGACATTTGATAAATAATAATTGTGGTATTGTATTGACTGATTTGGGTATTATTTGCGTGTGTATGATTAATAATTGATGCGATGATTGATTGATGTTATTTCTGATAGTTATTGACTGTGATGTACCCTGTCACCACCCTGTATATTATGGAAATTGTACGAGTTGTTATATGCATCCCTTGGACAATGAATATCTGAACCGAGAAATATGTTGAAATGATATAAACCATGACCTTTGATATAAGTTGAAATGATATACTTGTTTAATTAAAATTTAAATAAAATGATCACTTGGTCATAGGGTAGAAAATTAAATTATGAACACCGAATTTGGCTAACTGAAATGTTTTCAAATTTACAATTTGAATTGTTAAGTGAAGTGTTTTTGAAAATTATAAATTTGAATTTGTTGAATGAAATCGATTAAAGTTTTTTTTTTCTTTGAAATTATTGGTTTAAACCATGGTTTAAGCCTTCTAGGTATCGTCCGATACAACGGAATTCCGGCTGTATCGGACTGGTACCGTCGTTGATCGGTTCGAAACCGGGCAAAAAATGCGGTTTCGGATTCAACATGAGAGAACAAAAAAAAAAAAAAAAAAACCCCACAAAAACGAGGAGAAAGAAAGAAGAATCAAAGGAGAAACTGAACTCAATTTGTAAATATAGTTGCTCATCTTTGCCCTAATCTTGAATTCGGGACTATATTGCTGCCGATTTTTTTTTCCATGTTCAGCTGCAAGCTGAAAGAAGTCGATAGATAAAGTAAAGAAGCATCTCCGATTCTTTGAATCAAAAGAAATCGACATAGCATGATGCATCGTTCCTTTTTTTTTAATTCTAGAGCATCTTTCGTGTTTTGCTTTAGCGGTTTAGTCCTAGTTCTAGAATTGAAGCAGTGGCCAATGAACGAGTAATAACGTAGTATGATATGTTTGGGCTGTTGTGTGGGCTGTTTTAATTCATCCTGTGTTGGCTGTTTTTATTCATCTTGCTCAGGCTGGGCTAAGTATGTTTAGTTCTGATTAGTGTTTTGTTCAAATTAATTAGGGTTAGGATTTGGAATAAATGAATTATTTAATTACAAATTGCATGTTTAGTCAAGTTCATTTTACTTTAATCAAAGTTTAATTCAACTCATTTCATTAAGAAATACAAATAACTAAAATCAAGACTGAAACCGAAACTTTCGAAACTTTCGAAATTGACCGAAACAAAGGAAATTTCAAAACACTGAAACCGAGTTCTCAAACCTTGGTTTAAACTTTAAAGGTTGAGATTGAAATTTAAATTGAATTCACCGAAATTGAATTATTTCAAGTGTTAAATTTGAAAATTTGGAATTTAAGTTGAAACGAATTTAATGTAATATGTTTAAACTGGAAGACTTAAACGTTTAAACTAAATTATTTGGAATTCGAAATGAGAATTTGAATTGATGATAAGTTGAAGCATGAAATTATGTGAAATTTGTTTTAAATTAGGATATGATATTTCAAAGGGGTTAAAGTGAAATTTGGAATTGGGTTTTAACGGTTTAGAAGAAAATAAACTATTTTTGATTAATACTATTTGATTGCAAACCGCTCTCTATTTAAAACTATATTAATTCGAACAATTTTTAAATTTAAACTAATTTCAATTAAAATTATTTTTAAATCCTTAGGTATATAAATTCAACTATTTTATACGAAAATCTATTTTGATTCAGAATATTATATATATTTGAACTATTTTTAAGTTCAACTATTTTAACTTAAAAACTATTTTCATTCTAAGACTACATTTGATCAATGATATTTGTGACATAGAAGTCTGCACTTGAAGTTTGAAACTAATAATCAATTGATTTGTGATATGAAAATATGAAATTGAAACTTGAATCCAATATTGAACTGGTTTGGAATATGATAATACAAAATTGAAATTAAACTTAACTGATTTATGACTTGAAAATACGTGTTTTAAAATATAAAATGATATCGGTGTGTAAAATGACGATTGGTTGTTAAAGAGACCGAAGCTAGAATTGACATGCTCTCTGTCAATACTGGACCACTTTAGCAACAATGTACGTAGTGGATGTTACAGAATGAAGTGGTTGGATTAACGAACGTTTACTTGAAGGAAGTAAGTGAACGATGATGAATACTCTTAATACTTGTCAAAATTTAAATGACTAAAATAGGAGTCTGCGTCTGGCCATTGAGGCTATCTATCTCTAACAGGCACACATCTTCATATTACACACTTGACCTGTGATTCTATTGGTGCACCTTGATTTGATTTGGAGGTGTTATACGTGGTCAGCCGATATGTATTACGACCATCCATAAAAGGTAACGGTAGAATCCTACCTTGGCATTGCTTCACAAGCCTTATCATATTTTATTCATATACGAACCTACTACGATTTTGTTTTAGCATTGTATCTATATGTGGCTCATTGACTACCGACATACTAGTTGACTATATGCTTTAAATGTGTTAATGTGGATTAATGTAAAGCTTCAACACTATTTCAATGTTTATTTTGTTGATAGACATTATATATAATGTATACTACTATACATAGATAGTTTTATAGATCCTTAGGAGATGGAAAATCTGGTAACATCTCTTAAGTTATGTGCACCTTTATTACATGCTTTTGATTTGACTTACATGAGAAATTTTAGTTCCAACTTGAGTATATTGTTTTCATTATGCTCGGGCCAGCCTTAGTTGTTTCAGTTTGGCTGAAGACATTGCGCTGAAGATGAAGATAGAGATGGGCAGTCGTGTTTATTAATATTATTCCGCTGCATTATTTAGTATGTCTGTTGATTGTTTAACTCTAAAATTGTAAAATGTATACTGTGAATAGCCTTATGATTTATTTATGTTATTATTATATTTTGTGCTTTCGTTGTGAAATTATGTGTTCTGTTCCTTCTCAACTCTTCTATTCTTATATGTAAATCTCATTAACAATTCACCCTTTTGAATAGTTGGGTCAGACATGTGTGGCTTATTGTCGATCTGAATCGTTTTGAATGGTGAGTCGTTGCACTTGTAATTTTGATTGTACACTTCACATTGGCGCAGAATGACTGTATACATTCCGCCTCTCAACTGAAAAATTCGTAAAGTTATAAACCAATCAATTTAAAGTATATGCAATTTGAACTTATAGAACGTACAACTTATTTTTTTTTATTTTTAATCTTTTGAATGAAATATATGACTTGCTAGCGGATTTGGTGTCTCTTGACTTGATAGGCAAATTATAACCAAAATTACCCTTTTGCTTTCGTATATAAAGACTATTATCGATAAACTTCTCTTGATCATCTTCCGAAGAGAGCCTTTTGAGGTATTTATACAGTCTACCTATAACTTCTTCATCGCACTTACTAGTGTAATCCTTGTAGAAAATTTGTGGATTCAAAAAATGTCATGTTGCATGTAATGGTTAATGAAGTTGGCACTCTCCATTTCTGTCAATTATCGTGAAAATGTCAAAATACTTCTCTTTATTTCTCCTAATGATTTTCCCATAGTAAATGTTTTATTCCCCTTAACTAGTCGAAGGACTGGAACTAAAAGACACATCCCTCTAAGTATGTAAGAGGCATTATTCCTAAAAGATGTCTTCAAAACCGTATCGCAACCAATTTCCCTTTGTTTCTCTTGTCTAACAATTACCCACTTATTTGATGTGAACACGAGTTGAAGATTCTTTTTTTTTTTTGCTTATAAACCAGCGGCAAATTGGGTCACGTCAAATCTAACTAGTTTCTTATTGTTAATGAACTTCCTTATCATGCTCCAACACTGTTATGATTATAGATAAGTTCAGGAAGAGCAACTTCTTTTTTTATTGGACTTCCAACTTTCTTTATTTTCATAATATTTCCGAGTATGAGATTAAGGCAATGAGCAACACAAGGAGTCAAAGATATATATTTTCTTTTTGCCACAAGCAATTCTCATATTTAAAGGAAAAAAATATCAATATGTTCAAGTATAACAAATAATATTTACATGACATTGATTTCATGTTTTAAATATTAACCATGTTTTTTGAACAGTTAACCAAGTTTATGTTTTATAATTTTAAATATTAACAAAATTTTAAAAAAGATTAACTAATTTTGTGTTTCAGGATGGCTAAGTTTTATATATGAAAAAGAAAAATTAAATAAGGACATTATAATTTAAGTGCTCACTTACCATCTTAAAATTGTTTCCACTATCTGTCATGGCTTGAACAACATCTTCCTCTTCAACTCTTTCCATGAACTTATAAAGTTACTCAATTTTAACATCAACTAATTTTTTTTTCACATAAGAAGATGCATCCACAGATTGTAGAAACACCATCCTCAAAGAGCAATTAGCTAAAAAAATTAGTTTATGTTCCCCCTTCTATCCGTCCGACATGATCTAGCAACAATACCTACCTATTGCTCTTTATGACCTTTCATAAGGCTGTGTATGCTCCTACTCCTCCAACAATGAAACTCCCAATTCGTGGTAGGTAACTATAAGGCTTCTAATTGGGTTCATATCTATCAGTTGCATCTCTCGTCATGGTTATCACGACGGTAAGTCGAGTCGAGTCAATAGATGTTTAATTAGTCGACTTGTGGACTAGTCGGATTAGTCGATAAATAAATATATACATATATAATTTGAAATTTCTAATTAATACATATGGATAAAATTCAAAAATGTACTCACATACCTCATTGGCCGCAATATGAAGTGAATTTTCCGCTTGTATCTGGTTGCAAAATGGTAAATCATATTTAACATGTTGAACCTGGTTGCTCAACTTTTGTTTTTTCCACTTGTACTTGGCTATATATATGCAGATCCAAAAACATTATATGAAAAATACACTTCGAGACTTCCAAAACGACTTCCAGTGCAGATAGATTTCGAGTTCATCATTTTAGGGTTCGAGACTTCCAAAACTACTTCCAGTGCAGATCAAGACTTCGATTTAGGGTTCCAGTGCAGATCAAGACTTCGATTTAGGGTTCCAGTGCAGATCGAGTTCATCATTTTAGGGTTCCAGTGCAGATCGAGACTTCATTTTAGGGTTCCAGTGCAGATCGAAATTTCTAGTGCAGATCGAGTTCGAGTTCATCATTTTAGGGTTCCAAATCGACATCGAGACTTCGATTTAGGGTCCCGATTTGAGTTCGATTTCTAGGGTTTCAGTTTCAGTCGATGTTTGACAAGTCGACGTTTCATGTCGAGGCTTCAATCTCGACTAGCCGACTAGTCGCGACTAGTCAAGCGCCGTAATAACAATGTCTCTCGTATCTTTAAACGAATCCATTTGAGCCACATTGAATGCTATCTCGACTTGATTAAAAATTGAGCAATATGTTGACTAATTTCACCTCTCATTTATGTATCATAAGCATCATTTATACTTGTTTGTCTCAGATTGGATCCTCCGCATTAATCAGTTTGATCTCATACTTGTATTGCTCATGTATAAATTCGTTGAACCTTTTAATTTTTTGTTGTTGCCTTCTTCCATATATTCCTTCCACTGCCACTATTCAATCTTTTATTACTTGGTGCAACTTCATTATTCTCATTATCTCCCAAACCATGATTCCCTAAATCATTACGTGCATTAGCTTCAGAAGCATCCGTCTTTCTAGCTTGTTTCTTGTTATTGCTTCTGCTAAATTCATCTCTAACGTTGGGTGGAATTTTGGGACAATAGCATTTTTTAATCCTCGAATTTAATATTACTTTGCTCTAAATATTCTTTCCGTTGTTACGTTGGAACAAAACTTGCAACTCCACTATTGGGTTATTTGCATTTGCCAAGAAGTTGTATTTTCAACCATTACTTCCTCTACGATTTCTATTTCTAGCCATGAGAGCATTGGAGTATCTTACATAAGCATTAGTATCCCTGACCCTGGATAAGGGAAAATAATGGAAAGAAGAGTGTTAATTCAATTATATTTCCAGTGATATGTAAATTTAAATCAATTTAAAAATTCATTTCACTTTGATTATACTTTCTAAAACCTGAAACTTAAAACATTAACACAATTTGAAAATTGTAACTTTAAATTTTAAACTTAAAATTTAATTTTAAATTATAACTTAAAACTTTAATTCGATTGAAATTTTAGTTTTAAACTTAAAATTCAATTTAAAACTTAATGTTTAACTCAAAACTTTAAAAATTAAAATTCTATTTAAAACCTAAATCCCATAAATTTTGATGTTTGAAATTCAATTTAAAACAAAAACTTTGTACTGAATGTTAAATTTAAAATTAAAACTTAAAACTCTAAAATTTTATACTAAGTAAAACTTTAAATTTACACTTCATACTAAACTTTAAATTTAAAATTTAAACTCTAGACTAAAGACTAAAACTTTAAATCTAAACTGTAAACCTAAATTCAAATTAAACAAAAATTTAAAATTTAAAACTAGCATAAATTTAAAATTTTAAACTAACTTAAATTTAAAATTCAAATCATTTTATAACTTTATATCCCATAAAGTTTTAATTATAACTAATCTTAATTAAAATTAATTCAAAAAATTAAATGTTGTAACGGTTGTAATTTCAAAGTTAAGTAAAAGTGTTCCTTGGTAATCGACATAGGTGATTGTGACGATGTGACAGGGTGAAGGTGGTTGGCGACAGGCTATGTAATACTCTAGTCCTCAGCAATGGTAAGGTTAGGTTGTCGTTGGCAGCAATAGAACAATGGCCGGGATTGATGCCCTTTTTTCACGGATACCGAAACAAGCTTTTATCCAGGCCTCGGTTTTTTGATGCTTTAGCACTTGAAGAGCTTTTTGGACGCCTTGCGCATCGCAGGCGCCTTAAGGAGGGAGGAAACCATACATCGACGCTTAGGGATTTTTGGTGCTAGGCGAACACTTTAATTACATTGCTTCTTACCGTTTCATGTTTAATTTCTAAACCAACTAGCTTATATGATAAGATTTATGGAAGAGTCATTTTGAATATACCAAACCATATAGGATCATTTTAAATTTAGTTTTTTTTTTGTTTATTTATTTTTAGTAATAAAATGAAGTTAACACACGTTCAATAGACGTGTTTTCGTATTGGGGCGTGCGCATGTGCGTGCATGCGTATCAAACTCACAATAATGATTATAAGTTATTGCACTAATATTTAATGCATGTAGAATGATGAATGATGCATGTTTGGAAAAGAAATAATGAATCTTTATCACAACAAACCAGGGTTCAAAAGATGCAACAATCATGACATGGTGCTATGTGATGACTGCACAATTCATCTACAAAATAGTATACACGAAATGTGTACCAGATGACAATATTACATATGATATACAATACAAAGAAGCTTGCCTTTTTATTTTTATCTATTTGCTTTTCATTTTTTCTCCCTCATGGTTTGAAAAGTGAGTAAATTTTCTTTTGTAGAATCATCTTCGCATAAAGAGGCATACATGTGTTAATTGATCCATAAAACTATTATTTGTAATATTATCAGAGCAGGTCTATGCATTTATTGTTTTATTTTGTAATATAATGTGTATAAATAAAAACTATTGATGTTTGAATATGTTATATCTGTTCATATGATATGATTAGAAAACATCCCAAAGACCATTAAATTTATTGTTTCATAGGATAAGAAGGTACTAAATAATATGACAAAAATGTGATAAAAATAAACATACCATAATAAAACAAAGCAAAATACATTTACCAAATTATACACACATACCAAAATATAACAAAATTATAACTCATCATATTTCATCACTTAAGATGTACCAAATTAGTCGTAAGGTTATAACGTAGAATTTAATTGCTAAACAATAGCTACATGTTTTTAAGTCTATATTTCTATTCTGGACAAATGATTAAATACTCAATGATATTTGAACAATTGTGCATTTGTTTTATTTTCAAAACTAATAATAATAGCACTTACATTTGGTATTTTTATGGCAAATATTATCTAGTATGTAACGTGTTTTTCCTTTTATATGAACTTATTAGAAAATTAATTAATTGTTTTCAAAATAATCGTGAAGTGAAAATGTCCATTCTCTATAGGAAGTTTATATGCCATTTTGGTTCACTAAACAGATTGGAATGACATGGAAAGAACATGTGTTTTGATTTCTAGTTTATGAGTAATAATTGTATTGTTTTGGTTTTCAGTTTTTAGAATGACTTATCTGCTTGAATGTCTATGCTTATAACATTACATTTAACGGTAAGTTTTGCAAAGTGATAAAAATAATTAAATTCGTTGGAATCTTTTTGTAAAAGAAACACAATTTTTATTAGTCTTGTTTGCTTTTTATTGATGTGTAATACATATTTTAAGACATTTTCAGTACTTTTGGAAAAGTTCCTGCCATTTCCATACCTTTCTTTAAGGAGGTTTCGTGCATTGTGCACTGCAAATAACTATGCAACAAACTAGTTATTGACGCATCTAGTATATTTGATTATATGCAACAAACTATGCAAAAAGTATGGAATTGTTTTTCTAGACATATCACATCCATCTCCTTTATCATATTTGATTATATATTTTAGGTAATAGTTATAGAACTAAATGTGTGTGTGTGTGTGTGTATATATATATATATATGTGTGTGTGTGTGTGTGTGTGTGTACGTATATATTATAGCTAGTCAAATTTGAAAAATAAAACATAAAAATGGATAATGATTTTCTTACTACAACTTTCTAAAAGAACAGTTTACTTTTTCAAATTTCGCATTTTTTGTACATCACAATTATAATCTATACAAAGACAACATTAAATTACTATTTTGTTATTTTCGTCACAATACGAATGAATACAATGATGTTGTTGCTACCTATTTCTAACCATTATTACTGTATTATGAAAATTCAAAACGTATGAACTTTATAACCATGCGTGGCACGTTTCAGATGTTTTTTGGACCCACCATTTAAACCATCAAAGAACACAAGACGACAATGTACATAAATAGGCCCAAACCTTCTTCATGTGTTACTTTAGCTGGTCACGACATTTTGTTCATTGCATGAAGTTCTAAAACCATAGGAATGCTTTAAAAAATTTCTTTTAAACTTGAAATTCTCGTTGTGGTTGTTTGGTTTTGCTTACATTGAAAAAATTATGTTAAAGAATCTCTCTTTTTTATATGTTTAAAGTCATAAAACTTAGAATGCATTTTTTTCCATTACTTAAAAATAATATAGATCAGTTTTAAAACTTATAATTCATTTGAAAAACATGTATACCTGGTTATTTAGTTAGAAGTTACCTTTTAGAGGAGAAAATTTTAAATACATATGTTGGTATATATCATTTGACAGAAGTATGGTTTACAGTAAACCATATCATTTGACAGAAGTATGATATACGGTAAAATGTATCCAATAGAAGCAAATATGTACATATATTTGTAATTTTTTGACATATAACAATATTAATTAAAAAAGGATAGCAGTCGATATATTCTATTACAAACATTAGTTTCTCATCAACATACTCTGAAGCACAGTTTATGTTTTACTTTTGGGTGTGCAATTTTGTATTCTATGTGGATTTGTATGTAGAAATAGTCATAAATTATTTGGGATGACCAATCATGCTGTAACTGTTCGAGAATTCATTGTTCTTCTAATTAATTTTGTACTCAGGGTTCATGTTGCAAACTCTTGGTATTTTTAATTTTCCTATTAGGACTCATAGGTTATGCTGCAAGGTTGTAATGATTATGCTATGATGCTCTATACAAGGTTTTCCAACATATTGATAGCAAATTGTAACGTTCAAACTTTAAATTGAAACTAAGTGTAAATCTTAAACATAGATTCAAATGATCCATATTTTAATGTGTTTACACACTTATATGCTAGAAATTTTAGTCGATGTAGGGTGTCCAATAACATGATGTTCATTCTTCTTTTAATTAGCATAATTTATATACATAAAACTGTTTTTGATGTTCGACCGTCTAATTGCAAACTTAATGCCTAATGCTCTCTTTTATTTCATAATTTTCTCTTTATAATTTTATATTAGCATGAATCAAATGATTTTCTCAATCACAATTTGAATAGAGCATTAAACTCAAAAGTCAAACTGAAGAGATTCTATTTAGAATTCAAATCATAAGATTTTTTGTAACCAGTGCTCGTTAGTTCACAAATTGGACAATGAATAATACGTCTGTTTGGATAGAGCTGCAAATCATTTAGGCTGAATCCGCCGCTTCTATTTCAGTGAAATATGAAAGAATGTAGCTGTCCTTTTCTCCATGTGGCGTAGAGTCTACATAAGAAGAGTGAGTGCACTGATAGAATACGTACAAAGAACAAAGGGAAAAAAAAAAGCTTGCATTTATTTTTTGTGCTTGTTGTCCTCACTACTCAATTCTCAAAGTTTCTTCAAACTGAAGTATATCATCTCTAATTTCTCCTTGGTTTGTTTTATAAAGACACATTTTCCCATCTTTCATGCATCTACCAACGTTTTCTATTTGATTTTATGCCCTCAATTGCAAAAGGTACTCTGATTTTTGAGAGTACTGTTTCTATCCAGATTTAAACATACCAGCAATTTTTATTTAATTCTTTTTTATATATATCTTCTTCTTAATCATGTTTGATTTTCAAAATCATTACATTCAAAATGATGGTCAAGAATTAGAAGCAAGAAATGAAACAGTTGCGAAGGACACTGATTGCAGCGATATTTTCAGAAAAAATAGTCTGGATAATGTTTTCGTGGATATCGAAAAAGAACCATTATTCGATGATTCATTTCCAGCTTTGTCAAATCTACCATCTGTATCGCTTCCTTCATTGTCTTCTTCAGCCTTGCATTGGCCTTATCAACCGGATCTGTTTAGCGAATCCAACATGTGTTCATACCCAGATGCTGTGCTAAGACCCGATAACCCAGTTCAGGAGCCCGATCGTTGTGATTATCTTGATTTATGTGTTCCAGAAATTGGTTCCAATGATCTCTTCCAATTGTCGGATGAATGGACTGTTAAGTATAAAGATCTAGACTTTCCAAGAATCTATCAGTCTAGTAAATTAGTTGAAGGCAATGCTAGTAGTAGTGCAAATGCTAATTCCAGCATTGATCCAGATCTTGTGAATATGTTCTTAGACTGGCTGAAATTTAACCGTGATTCAGTTTCTTTAGAAGATTTAAGAGCTATCAAGTTAAAACGTTCTACTGTTGAGAATGCATTTGCACAAGTAGGCAACAATAAAGAAGGAAAGAAGAAACTTTTGCAGCTCGTTTTGGCCTGGGTTCAGCAGTATAAACTGCGTAAAAACAAGCATGTGCAAGTGGAAATACCAAATTGCCCAAATCCATATACTAAAGAGCATCAGCTTCGACATATGCATGTGAACAGTCAATCAGTTGCAAACCCTGATCTTGACCCCAATTGGAACATGCCATATTCTACTACTTTTTCAGTAAACTCTGATTTGCCAAATGTGAATCCTGTGCAAGAAAATGCAGGTATGGTTGGTAGCTCGTCAGCTACAAAAGAAGCTAGAAAGAGGAGAATGGAGCGTAGGAGACAATTGTCTGCTTTTTATCGTCATAAGACAAAAGATAACAAGGTGGATTTATTGAAGCCTTCAAGTGAATTTGGAAACAGGTTTTGTAAATATGCTAATAAGCTAGACAATTTGAAGTTTGACTGTCAAAATAGATTACAAAATCCAGATCCAGCAAATATGGCTCTGAATACGGTGAATGTGCAGGATTCTACGGCTTCTTCAACTGAGAAGCAGAAGGTGAATTGGAGTGCCTTAAATTTTATGACAGTTGTGATGTAATGTCATAATTAATTAGGATTGATTGTATTTTTTGTGTAGGCAGGGTCAGTGGATTTGAAGTTTCTTTTCGAGAAAACGTTGAAGCAAAGCGATGTGGGCAACTCGGGAAGAATCGTGCTGCCGAAAGTGAGCGAATCTATATATGATTTGACAGATCATTTATTTTATTCACCATTACTTGACCACATGCATTTTCTGCATTGGCATCCATAATTTATTGAAATGTATATTAGCGCAAGTAGTGTGTATGATTCAATTTTCATTTTGAAAGATGCATTATCATAAATCTAGATGAACATTGAACGTACATGTATATTAACTTATAATTCTGAGTTTCCCAACATTCAGGGGTATACATGTAGTATTATACATACGTGTCCTGAAAAAGAGATCAAGTGAAAGATTATCTTTGACATATGTTCTCAGTTTTATTCTTATTTTGTCGACTGCAGAAGGAGGCAGAGAAGTACCTTCCCATCTTGGAAGAGAGAGGTCGGATGCGAATGCCAATGGAGGACATCAACCTTTTCCGTACGTGGGACTTTTGGTACAGGTACTTGTGTGCATACACGTATGTTGAATATTTTTGTTTCAAATGAAGGATTTTGTTTATGATAAAGAATTGTTTTTTCTTTTTAATATATCTGGAAGCACATTCCCTTTTACTCTCTCCATCTGCCTTTTCTCTTGCCCAAGCAAATGGATGAAGTAATGACAGATAAAAAGCTATGCAGTCAGCTCCATTCACTAATAGTTGAGATATAAACGGATATTTGCAAGTACATAATGAAAATTCCTAGATTTAGCAGTCATGCAGTAAGTATACGACATCATGACTGTCTTAAATCAAATTAAAAATGCAATTGAAGGAATTGGTATGCCTATTAAACCAAACTTCACTATTTGTTAGCTTCGTGAAATTTCACCGTGAAACCAATCTTTTTGATCCTGTATACATTTAATATTGAACATGGCTAAACCTTCATCCATGATTCAGCTAAGTCGACAAATTGTTCGAGTTAGTATGATGAACTTCCATTTAACCATGTTCTGTTACATGTTTTCTCATGCAGATACTTAATTTTTTTAAAATGTTTTAGTGTTCATAGTCCTTAGAGATGAAGTTATACTTAGGTTATTTCACTTCCACCAATATCAACTGCTGCAACCTTCTGGTTTTGGTTATGTAAGAGAATAAGAACTCCAATTGCAGTTGTAATTAGATGTGAGCCCCAAGTGTTAAAAATTGTTACATAACATTGCGTTTAAAGTAGTAACATATATATTATCATTACTCAACACTTGCCCATCAATATTTTCTGCAACACTTCCTGTAAAATATGTATAACTGTTATAGAGCATGGCACATACATTGTGTCTCCGTGTGCATGTGATGTAGAGTGATGCAATGTGATATGAATATTCGAAAGATTATCGTGTGACTTTGTTGACAATAGAGATGATGGCACAACAGTGAATAATACTAAAATTTCTTGGTATACACACATACACAAACTCCATCCCACATGTGTGTGTGTTTGCGGTTCTATTTTCATATTATTATGATGTTAAAATATGTCTTGCTATCCAATCAGGTTTTGGCCAAACAAAAGCAGAATGTATGTACTGGAGAACACAGGTAGGGCAATCATATTTGTGAAGGCCACATCAAAATCATTTCAATGTTATAACATTTACACCTGTTCCAAGTGCAGGGGAATTTGTTCGATCAAACGAACTCCAGGAAGGGGATATCGTAGAAGTCTACTCGAATATCGAGAATGGCCTATATGTAAGTTCTTCTACCCTTCATTATTGTATATTATGCACATACATTTCTTCTATATACACCTTCATCATTATTATACATGAACAGTACATTTTTAATATTCTAATTTTATTGTGTCATGCTACCTTCCCCATGATTAGTAGGATTGCTTCACTAAAATAGAGTTACCATTTAAGTTTGATAAGAAAACGACATCTGAGTGTTCCATGCTACAAATATAGGCCTTGTTTGGTTTGCAGCATTGGGTTTTTGTAACAACAGAAATGCACCTGTTTAAGTATTTTTCGAAAACTTTCCAGAAAAACAGGCTCGACACCTAAAATTGAAACAACTTACTGAAAAATGTTCATCATTTTATATGTATTTTATACAACATAGATCATATAAATAGCTTAAAATGTTCTGAAACAGATGATTAAAGGAACGAGAATGAATCGACAAAGTGCAACCAAGGAGGCAGTAGAGACATGGGAAGATTGGATTCTGGGAAATGAGGATTAGAGAAACCGTTCTGATCTCAACATTCCTGAAATGAAAGATGCCTTCTGTTTAGTATGTTTGAGCTTGGTTGAGATGCCTTCTGGTAGCAGTGAAGATTAAGCTATTTTGGTGGTGTTTTGATTAAAAGTATTTAGGGAAAAAAATAATATAAGATATGCTTGAAAATAGTTAAAGAAGAAATTGAGAAATAATAATCTTTTATTAACAATAGTAAATATCATTTAGTTTATTGAGTACTAATTTTAAATGAAATGTTTGGATATGTAACTATGAAATGGTATCTTATAGTGTTAATAATTATTTTATAAAAAATTGCAAGTATTCCACTATTTATGAAATTTTAAGATGATGTATTAGAAAATTTATATAAATGACCAATTATAAATGAATGAATTTTCTTTTAAAGGGAAAGGTACCGTGAAAGGTTAAATTTTGTACATGGAGATATATAATAGAGATTATAAATATAGGAAGATTGTTAGATTTTCAAAGAGAAAAAAAACACTTAAAGGAAGATTTATACCATGGTTTTGTGTGAAATTCACATGATGAAGATTATAAATAAAAGTATTAAATTTTAAAGAAGATATTTATCTTAAAACCTAAATTTTAAGGATTTTCTTATACAGTTCCTTAAATTAATTGGTTTTCGAAAAATTAGAATACAAAATATTAATGAGAATACTAATAATTCCATGGTATATGTATAATATTAACTACATCTTTCGTAGTTATAAAATTTGGAATTGCCATGTTCATACTAAGTAAATTCATATGAAAACACCAATTTTGAATAGCATATTTATGAAAATATTAATTCCTTTAAGGAATACGAAGGTATCTGTCGTAAAAGAAAATTATTTAAGGGATGTATGTAAAAACTTTGTTTTATGAAAGTTAAATAATCTTATTAATATGTTATAAGCTAGTATCGATTATAAAACATGGTTTGCAGAATAAATAAATAAATTGATTGTTATTTATTTGAAATCAAATTTTGGTACTTCTTGTAATTGTCTTTAGCAATACTTGTATAAATGATATTAAATAGAAATTTATTGATAGCCGTTGAAACATCTGTAGTTAATAACAATTAAAGGCAATATCGATTGGAGTACTAATTAATGATGTTGAATTAAGTATAGATAATTTAAGTGTTGAATTGAACATTTACTTCTAATGACAACTTAAATAATGTGTTCTTATTAAATGATAAGATTTGAAAATTAAAATGGGAACAAAGAAAATTTAAATAATAAGCTTTATAATAAATTAAGGTGGGAATTTGAAGAATAAAATAAAACTATAACCAAAGTAAAATTCAATTGTATGTTAAGAAATCTCTTTATATGATTCCTCATTGAATTATAAATCAATTCCATTGTGAAAAATGGTTGGAGGTTAAAATAGGAATAAAATAAGTTGGTATTTATAATAGAGAATGTTTATATAAAAAATTATTATATATAAATTAAGGTGGGAATTTGAAGAATAAAATAAAAATATAACCAAAGTAAAATTCAAATGCATGTTAAGAAATTTTATAGAACCTATATTCTGATGACATCGCTTTATATGATTCCTCATTTAATTATAAATTAGTTCCATTGTGAAAAATGGTTGGAGGTTAAAATAGGAATAAAATAGGTTGGTATTTATAATAGAAACTATTTATATAGAAAATTATAATATATATATTTGTTATCTTTCACCCTCTCTTAAAAAGAATTTTGTCTGAATTTTCAAATAATGGATTTGATAATTTCAATAATAATCTTTATAAAATATAATAATGACATTAATAATTATTTTCAGACATTTTATGCACATTTATAAAGATGTCTGTGGAAAATTTTAAATTTGAGTTATGAATGAAATTCATCTTATGTTAAGTATATGCAATTTTATAAATAAACTCTATTAAGTATTTAAACTGTCATTTATTAAAGACATAAATTAGATTTATGTTTTTCTAGTAAAAAAGAATTTAGTAAAGTATAAAAAGGGGGTTATATATTTTTTTTCCTATTTTGAAATTTATGATAAAGGAATGATTAAAAGGTATTATGCATAGTATATACATTTGGAAATTTTTGAATATCTTTGTTCTAAAAGAAAAAGTATTCTAGTATTTTCCATGATATTAAAAGCAGGTATGTCTTGTACTTAGAGATTTCAGACATGCGTCTGGCCGACGTATGAACCAAGATTCTGTAAGTATGAGATAGGTATTTTCGGATCTCACTGTAGTTGCTTGAAAATAGTTCTTGTGATGATTGTAACATCACTAATATTTATTTTCGGATGCCGAAAGTGAAAAATGTATAGTATACTAGTTGAGTGTAACAACCCGTACTTTTCTACTTTTTTTTTTTATGATTTTTGAATATTTTATGGTTAAAAAAAATTTATGTTGATTTATTTGTAAACTTAATTTAACTGATTAAGTAATGAAATTCAGTTGTATATAATAGTAAATGAAATTGTGGTTGGCTTATACTTATAAATATTGAATTTGAATTTAATATTAGAATACTTGAATTTATTTGAGTTAATAAAATTATAGTTAAATCTTAATGATTTAAGTTGAAAATTTATGGTGTGAACTTATTTAATTGTTTATATAATGAAATTCAAGCTATTATGACAATAATAAATTGAATTTGATTGCAAATTAAATTATATTTTAGTTTACATTGATGAACATTGAAAAGTTGAAATTTAAATATTTGAATGAAATGGATTTGATTAATTTATAATTTGAATCCAAATTGAATTTGGTTAATAATCAAAATTGGAATCCAAAATAAATAAAATTTGATTTATTAGTTTAAATTGTATTTTTTTTGATATGAACAAAGTTAATAAGTTTTGAATTTAACAAAAATAATTGAATTTGGGATTTTATTATATGTAATTGAATTCGTATAACTAATTTTTTTGGATTAAGATTAAATTAATAATGTTTGGAATTAAAATATGGATGAATAAGCGAAGTATTGAATACCGTATTTATTAAAAAATTCCATTGCCTATAAATTGTCATAAACCCTAACCTAATTCACTATCACCCCCTAACCTTTCAATTGTTAACAGCAAAAAATAAATAAATAGCCGACATTGTTTTTCAGAGGAAAGAAAAAAAGATCTCTCCTTTTTTCTCAAAATCAAACCTTATAGAAGCAAAGGAATGTCAAAGCTTCTATTGTTAAGCTTGTGAGAAGTAGATTTTCATTTTCGTACACGAATTGAAGGGTGCGAATTGGATTCTGGGAATTTACAGTTTTGTGCATGAGGATTGTAAACTAGGTTTGGTTTTTTTTATTCTCTTGGCGATTGCTTCACGTTTTGTGATTGTATTTGGAGTCGAGATCGAATTTCGCACTTGCTGGGAAAGTTTTAATGGAATCGAAGAAAATTTATGTCGCACATATATAGTGCTTGCGTGAAGGAGGGCCTGGAAGTTGGATTCTGTTTGAGGCGTGCGAGCTTGAGGTGGAGGTGATGAGAAAGAAAGATTTGATCAGAGAAGCTAAACGATGAGAACAAAAGGAGATATCATGAAGTATAGTGGGAGATGTGTTCATGGGATGTTACGACAATGGTGTTTTATATTGCCTGGGAGCGGTTTTCAAATTTTGAAATGGAGAAGAAAGATGAGGGTGACGTGGCATTAAATAATTGGGTGAGAGATTTTGTTTATTTTATTTTATAATTTGAAATTCAATCGTTTAAAATGTAAATAACTTCTTCATACGAATTCAGATTTACGCGCGGTTGGATCCATTGGGATCGTATGAAAATTCCTGACAACATGGAACTGTCGTGGACTGATTCTCAGACTGTTGATTTTTGGGCTAACATTTGGATTTCAATCTCGGTTGAAACCAATTTGAGTGATTAAACCCACTCACACCTAACTAAAATATTTGATTGTTAGTTAAATTAAATTCATGTCATGATATGATTGTATTGTTTGCTGTTTAATTGTTTAAATTGCTTATTTATGTTAAACCTGCATAGATTGTATAATTTAATTTAACTATCATATAAATTGTACAGTTTGAATTTAATTCTAGTTTAAAACCTCATACCTGATGACTAGTAACTGATATTATATTGAACTGTTTAGATGTGTCGATTTTGATGGATGCTTTGAATTTATATATATATTTAATGTATTGACATGTAATTCATCTTGTTATCGACATTGTTTATATATGTTATTGATTTTTGTTGATTAATCCCAACCATTACCCTAGATGTTACGGGCATCAAATAAAACCGGGATTTATCACTGAAATGAATTAAGAACGTAGGTTGAAATGATAAATAATTACGACCCTGATTTGGATTGAAATCCTTTCCCAAAATACTAAAATTAAAATTTAAGTATTACTTGGCCATAAGATAGAAAATTATATACGGACACCGGTTGGTTAAATAAAAATTGTTTTTGACCTTGAATTTTGAAATTTTGTTTTAAAGACAAATAAATAATATTATTAATCTATTTTCTTTAAATTTGAACTTTAAGCCTTGAAATTAAAATTTTCAATTTTTAGGAATTCATAAATGTGGATAACTGGAATTAAAACTGAATTGAATATGGAATAAATTTATCGAAATTGAATTGTTTATCCATCTATGTTATTACTTTAATTAACCTGATTTATAGTAAAAATTGAATTGTGAACTCGAGTTTTTAATCAAATAATTCAAAGTGAGAATTATAATTCAAATTTAATTATTAAATCGAATTATTAAATCGAACTGTTGAATCGAATTGAATGTGAATGGGAAGTCAAATCCCTTTGAATTATGATATCGAAATTTAGTCGAATTAATTTAAAACTGAAATATGATTTTGCTATTGGTTAAATTTTGAAGAAACGATTTCAATTACAACTATAGTATTTTAAACCATTTTATAAAATATTTTTATAATAATTATTTTCTGTATAAACTATTTTACCTTATAACTATTTTATTTTAACTTATCTATGTTAATTATTTTAAATAAACTATTTTAATAGTCAACTAATTATTTTATAAACTACTTTAATTTTTTAACTATAGATTTAATTAAAATTTGATAATTCTATTTTATATATAAACTATTTATCTCAAACCTTTCTAAAATTATATATATATTAACTATTTTATTATACTCTTTAACAATTGTTTCAAGATTTTAAATTGGCTTAAGTATAGATTTTATGATGAATAATATTCCCTCTTGAATATTGAAATGATTTATGAAAATCTGATATTTTGATATGAAGTACGAACCCCTTTGAAATGTAAATACGACCGGTGTGAAAAAAGTAAACGTTTGGTTGTTAAAGAGACCAGGATCAGATATTGTCATACTCTCTGCCAATACCGAAAACCACTTTAACAACTGTGTACGCGGTGGATATCCAAAATGAAGTAGGATGGATTTGGAGGCGATTACTGAATTTGAAGAAAGAGAACGATGATGGGTAGCCTTGACCTTCGGGTCATAATTAAAATGACTAAAACGGGAGCCATACCCAGGTTAATGTGTGCTAGCTCCTCTTAGCAGACATGCTTCTTCGATACCATATATATTACTTTGTGATTGATTGGCGCCTTTGATTTTGGGAGTATTGTCTGGAGTGGGCGGTAGTCGCGGCTATGCGTTACCATCGGCTTGGGTCCGCAATCCGGTAGAATCCTACTGATGGGTATTGCATCGATGCCTTGTCATATTTATCTTGATCGAGCCCTATACGACTTTGATTTGTACCGTACCTATGGAGTGTCATCTGATAGCCACTACGTTACTGTGGACTTTACAGTATCTGTATAGACTACGCTATTATAAACGGTGTAAGGGTAAAAATGTAATCCCGCTTACGCTATTTTAATATTTTATATTTAACCATAGACACTATTATAATAGCGTATTGTATTATATAGTATTTAATTTAACGGATCCTTAGGAGATGGAAAGTCCCGTAACATCTCTTAAGTTATTGCACTCATATTATATTATCGCATGAATTTGATTTAACTGATATGAGAATATTTTAGTTCTGATCCGAGTATTTTTGTCTTTTCATTTGTGCTTGGGTCAGCCTGAGTTTCAGTTATCAAGACACTGTTTTGAAGATGAAGATGAAGCTGCAAATATTAGTATGTTTATTATAGTTAACTCTGATAATCGTTGTAAGTGTATAATCAAATATATGTTTTAACAGCTTCCTGAACTGTTATTTATTTATTATATTTTGTCCTTCCGCTGTGAGATTCTATGTTTATTTTTTTTCTTTTCTTATTTTTCTTATATAAATCCCAATAACTATCCATATTTTTGATTTGACATTGAGGATCATTGTCGATTTGAACGGTCAAAAATCATGGATGTTACATTGAGACATCAAGTTATAGTTTAAAGAGATTCGATAATATTAAAATTTTGATTAATCATCCTCCAATTTATGGAGAAACCGATTAGTTTAAATGTTTAAAATTGATTATTTAATAAAACTTATCAAATTGCTAAACTTTTTTTTTGTTCCTTTTTGGGAAACAAAAAGCTTCGAGTGAGGGAGATTGTAACAATCTATATTTTTGACCAACTAAAACATTTAAGTTAAAAACAGAATTTGAATATAATTGTTAGAATTTTTTTATTGATTTAAATTATATTTTGGATTATTTCAAGTGCAATAATATGAAATGAGTATCAAATTTGTAATATATGATATTTGTTGAATTATAATAATGAAATTAGAACATGTGACAATTACTAATATTAAATTTGATTATAATAAAATTTGATGTGAAAATTTAAATTTGAATTGGTAAAGATGAATTTGTAATTAATGGATTAATACCAGAAACGTAAGTTTTACATAGATCAAGATAATTGTTTTTAATGAAATTTAAATAATATTTTGAGAAAATTTAAATTGAACGTTTTATTTTTAATGTAAGTATGATTTAATAAAAATAATAAAAGTGAAATTCAGAACAAAAAATTCACGGTCGTTAAATTGCAGTCGTAAACGTTAATTTAAAATTTAATCGATGACGAAAATGAACTTGTATAGAATTGTGTTTTGGAGAATTTTAATAGTTTCATTG
Organism: Allium sativum; assembly: GCA_030737875.1. Taxonomy (NCBI): domain Eukaryota; kingdom Viridiplantae; phylum Streptophyta; class Magnoliopsida; order Asparagales; family Amaryllidaceae; genus Allium; species Allium sativum. The sequence goes on from CM060915.1 coordinate 4,171,581, forward strand.
AATTTAAAAATATCAAAAACTATTTTTTTTCGATATATGGAACAATGTATTATGGTTTTGCTATGAAAACAGTCTTTTTGGGTATAGGTGAACTGCTTTGACCCAACAATTCAGTCATTACCTATATATTGTTTTCTGGAAACCTAACAACTTCCATCTCTTATGAAACAATAGTTTTTCCTTGCTAATGTAGAAACCATTAATCATTCACTAATGATGATTGTCGAGTCAATTAAAAATAATAATGAAAATTCAGTTTCTTTGGCGTAAATCAAAATTTATCATCGGAAAGCTCTTGACAAATGCAAGCAACATTTGGTGTTCTTTTTTCTATTTGAGGCTCACCTCAATCTCAAAACTCTGATTTTCGAAATCCTAAATGCCGATTTGGGCGATTCCTAGGGTTTCAAACCCTAAATGCCAAGTTGATTTAGTGTTTGAAACCCTAGGAATGAGGTGGCGACGCATGCTATTCTAGGTCAGCAAACATAAGGACATGACGTGTAGTCGGAAGAGGATGATGAGCGTTGTCAGACATTGGTGATTGGGGATTTTAGCCGTGGTGGTGCGACACCAAATTTTGGTCAAACTTCTAGTTTTTAGAGCGTTAATGGGTTTGGGTTCATGGATTAGAATTCTTACTTGAGCGGGAGTTGATAGTTGAGGAAGCTGAAGTTGCGATTTATTATTGGTTTATGTTTTCTTTTGTTATTTTATTTTAATTTAAATTTCAGACATTCTAACTATAATAGCTTTTGCAATTGAGTTTCGATTGATGCACGGTTGCTTCCTTGGACTCGTATCGAAATTCCAAACAACATGGAACTGGTTTGATGGAGATTGGAGACTACTGGAAAAACCGCATTTGTTGGATTTTCAGTTGGATTTAAAATCAAGGTGAATATTTAAACTCACTCATAAAGTACTAAAGTTTCCTATTGCAAGTTAAACTAAATTTATGATATGATTTATTTAACTTTATACGTGAATTTAACTCGACATCGTAATTGAATATAACTATCAACTGCCACCCGATATGTGAAATTGATGTTGATGTGGCATATTATTTGATTGATGGTTTGACATTTAGATATACGTTGAAATTGAATCTAAACAGATCAAGTTTTGAATTGATATTAAAATAACACTGAATTGAATCGACATTTAAGTTGTCAATGAAATCGATTGGTAGTTAAAACACCAACATTTGATAAATAATAATTGTGGTATTGTATTGACTGATTTGGATGTTATTTGCATGTGTATGATTAATAATTGATGTGATGATTGATTGATGTTATTTCTGGTAGTTATTGACTATGATGTATCCTGTCAACATCGTGTATATTATGGAAATTGTATGAGTTGTTATATGCATCCCTTGGACATTGAATATCTGAACTGAGAAATATGTTGAAATGATATAAATTTATGACCTTTGATATGAGTTGAAATGATATACTTGTTTAATTAAGATTTAAATCAAATGATCACTTGGCCATAGGGTAGAAAATTAAAATATGAACACCGAATTTGGCTAACTGAAATGTTTTCAAATTTATAATTTGAATTTGTTAAGTGAAGTGTTTTTGAAAATTATGAATTTGAATTTGTTAAAATGAAATTGATTAATGATTTTTTTTGAAATTATTCGTTTTGAAGTTTAAAGGTTAAGATTGGAATTTAAATTGAATTCACCAAATTTGAATTATTTCAAGTGTTAAATTTGAAAATTTGGAATTTAAGTTGAAACGAATTTAATGTAATATGTTTAAACTAAATGATTTTGAATTCGAAATGAGAATTTGAATTGATGATAAGTTGAAGCTTGAAATTATGTGAAATTTGTTTTAAATTGGGATATGATATTTCAAAGGGGTTAAAGTGAAATTTGGAATTGGGTTTTAACGGTTAAAAAGAAAATGAACTATTTTTGATTAATGCTATTTGATTGCAAACCGTTTTATATTTAAAACTATATTAATTCGAACAATTTTTAAATTTAAGCTAATTTCAGTTAAAATCATTTTTAAACCCTTAGCTATATAAATTCAACTATTTTTTTTTACTAAAATCTATTTTGGTCCAGAATATTATATAGATTTAGACTATTTTTTAGTTCAACTGTTTTTATATATACAACTATTTTCATTCTAAGATTACATTTGATCAATGATATTTGTGACGTAGAATTCTGCACTTGAAGTTTGAACCTAATAATCAATTGATTTGTGATATGAAAATATGAAATTGAAACTTGAATCCAATATTGAACTGGTTTGGAATATGATAATACATAATTCAAATTAAACTTAATCGAAATATGACTTGAAAATATGTGTTTTGAAATATAAAATGATATTGGTGTGTAAAGTGACGATTGGTTGTTAAAGAGACCGAAGCTGGAATTGGCATGCTCTCTATCAATACTGGACCACTTTAACAACAATGTACGTGGTGGATGTTACAAAATAAAGTGGTTGGATTAACGAATGTTTACTTGAATGAAGCAAGTGAACGATGATGGATACCCTTAACACACGTTTGGCCATTGAGGCTATCTATCTCTAACGGACACACGTCTTCATGTTACTCATTTGACTTGTGATTCTATTGGTGTACCTTGATTTGATTTGGAGGTGTTATACGTGGTAGACCGATATGTGTTACGACTAGCCATAAAGGGTAAACGGTAGAATCCTACCCTGGTCGTTGCTTTACGAGCCTTGTCATATTTTATTCCTATACGGGCCTACTATGATATTGTTTTAGCATTGTACCTATATGTGGCTCACTGACTACCGACGTTACTAGTTGACTATATGCTTTAAAATGTGTTAATGTAGATTAATGTAAAGCTTCAACACTATTTTAATGTTTATTTTATTGATAGACATTATATATAATGTATCCTACTATACATGGATAGTTTTGTAGATCCTTAGAAGATGGAAAATCCAATAACATCTCTTAAGTTACGTGCACCTTTATTACATGCTTTTGATTTGACTTACATGAGAAATTTTAGTTCCGGTTCGAGCGTATTGTTTTCATTATGCTCGGGCCAACCCTGGTTGTTTCAGTTTGGCTGAAGACAAAATTATAAAATGTATACTGTAGATAGAGATTGGCAGTTGTGTTTATTAGTATTATTCCGCTGCATTATTTAGTGTGTTTGTTGATTGTTTAACTCAAAAATTGTAAAATGTCTAAAATTGTAAAATGTATACTGTAAATAGCCTTATGATTTGTTTATGTGATTATTATCTTTCGTCCTTCCGCTGTGAAAGTTTGTGTTATGTTCCTTCTCAATTCTTCTATTCTTGTATTTGAATCTCATAAACAATTCGCCATTTTGAATGGTTGGGTCAGCCGTGTGTTGTTTATTGTCGATCTGTATTGTTTTAAATGGTGGGTCCTTGCACTTGTAATTTTGATTGTACACTTCACATTGGCGCAGAATGGCTGTATACATTTCACCTCTCAGCTGAAAAATTCATAAAGTTATAAACCAATCAATTTAAAGTATCTGCAATTTGAACTTGTAGAACGTACAATTTTTTTTTATAAATCTTTTGAATGAAATATGACTTGCTAGGGGATTTGGTGTCTCTTGACTTGATAGCCAAATTATAACCAAAATTACACTTTTGCTTTCGTACATAAAGACGATTATCAATAAACTTCTCTTGATCATCTTCCGAAGAAAGCCTTTTGAGGTATTTATACACTCTACCTATAACTTCTTCGTTGCACTTACTAGTGTAGTCCTTGTAGAAAATTTGTGGATTCAAAAAATGTCGTGCTGCATGTAATGGTTAATGAAGTTGGCACTCTCCATTTCTGTCTATTATCGTGAAAATGTCCGAGTACTTCTCTTTATTTTCTCCTAATGATTTTCCCATAGTAAATGTTTTATCCCCCTTAACTAGTCGAAGGACTTGAACTAAAAGACACATCCCTCTAAGTATGTAAGAGGCATTATTCCTAAAAGATGTCTTCAAAACCATATCGCAACCAATTTCCCTTTGTTTCTCTTACCTAACAATTACCCACTTATTTGATGTGAACACGAGTTGAAGATTTTTTTTTTTTTTTTTTTTTTTTTTTTTTGCTTATAAACCAGTTGCAAATTGGGTCATGTCAAATCTAACTAGTTTCTTTTTGTTATTGAACTTCCTTATCATGCTCAAACATTGTTATGATTATAGATAAGTTCAGGAAGAGCAACTTCTTTTTTTTATTGGACTTACAACTTTCTTTATTTCATAATATTTCCGAGTATGAGATCAAGGCAATGAGCAACACAAGGAGTCAAATATGTAGATTTTCCTTTTGCCACAAGCAATTCTCATATTTAAAAGGAAAAATTATCAATATGTTCAAGTATAACAAATAATATTTACATAACTTGATTTTATGCTTTAAATATTAACTAATTTTTTGAACAGCTAAGTTTATGTTTTATAATTTAAAATATTAACAAAATTTTAAAAAAGATAAACTAATTTTGTGTTTCAGGATGGCTAAGTTTTATATATGAAAAAGAATAATTAAATAAGGACATTATAATTTACGTGCACACTTACCATCTTAAAATTGTTCCCACTGTCTATCATGGCTTGAACAACATCTTCCTCTTCAACTCTTTCCATGAACTTATCAAGTTACTCAATTTTAACATCAACTAATTTTTTTTTCACATAAGAAGATGCATCCACAGATTGTAGAAACACCATCCTCAACGAGCAATTAGCTAAAAAATTAGTTTATGTTCCCCCTTCTATCCGTCCGACATGATCTAGCAACAATACCTACCTATTGCCCTTTATGACCTTTCAAAAGGCTATGTATACTCCAACTCCTTCAACAACGGAACTCCCAATTCATGGTAACCATAAGACTTCTAATTGGGTTCATATCTTTCAGTTGCATCTCTCGTATCTTTAAATGAATCCATTTAGCCACATTGAATGACTAATTTCACCTCTCATTTCTGTATCATAAGCATCATTTATACTTGTTTGTCTCGGACTAGATCTTCCGCATTAATCAGTTTGATCTCATACTTGTATTGCTCATGTATAAATTCGTTGAACCTTTTGAATTTTTTTGTTGCCTTCTTCCCTATATTCCTTCCACTGTCAGTATTCAATCTTTTATTACTTGATGCAACTTCATTATTCTCATTATCTTCCAAACTGTGATTCCCTAAATCATTACGTGCATTAGCTTCAGAAGCATCCGTCTTTCTAGCTTGTTTCTTGTTCATTTCTTCCGCTAAATTCATCTCTAACGTTGGGCGGAATTTTGGGACAGTAGCATTTTTTAATCCTCGAATTTAATATTACTTTGCTCTAAATATTCTTTCCGTTGTTACGTTGGAACAAACTTGCAACTACACTATTGGGTTATTTGCATTTGCCAAGAAGTTGTATTTTCAACCATTATTTCCTCTACAATTTCTATTTCTAGCCATGAGAGCATTGGAGTATCTTACATTAGCATTAGCATCCCAGACCCTGGATAAGGGAAAATAATGGTAAGAAGAGCGTTAATTCAATTATATTTTTCAGTGATATGTACGTTTAAATCAATTTAAACATTCATTTCATTTTGATTATACCTTCTGAAACCTGAAACTTTAAACATTAACACAATTTGACAATCGTAACTTAAAACTTAAAACTTAAAAGTTTACATTCATTTAAACTTTAACTGTAAACTTTAGACTTATAATTTAATTTCAAATTAAAACTTAAAACTTTAATTCGATTCAAAATTTTAATTTTAAACTTTATACTTAAAATTCAATTTAAAACTTAATGTTTAATTTAAAACTTCAAAAATTAAAATTCGATTTAAAACCTAAATCCCATAAATTTTGATGTTTGAAATTCAATTTAAAACAAAAACTTTGTACTGAAAATTCAATTTAAATTTAAAACTTAAAACTCTAAAATTTTGTACTAAGTAAAACTTTAAATTTACACTTCGTACTAAACTTTAAACTTTAAATTTAAACTCTAGACTAAAGACTAAAACTTTAAATTTAAACTGTAAACCTAAATTCAAACTAAACCAAAATTTAAAATTTTGAACTAACTTAAATTTAAAATTTAAATCATTTTATAACTTTATATCTTATAAAGTTTTAAATTATAGCTGATCTTAATTAAAATTAATTCAAAAAAAATTAAATGTTCAAAGTTAAGTAAAAGCGTTCCTTGGTAATTTACATAGGTGATTGTGACGATGTGACAGGGTGAAGGTGGTAGGCCACAGACTGTGTAGTACTCTAGTCTGCAGCAATGGTAGGGTTAGATTTTGTTGACAGCAATAGAACAATGGCCGAGATTGATGCCCTTTTTTTCATGGATATTGAAACAGGCTTTTATCCATGCCTCCCTCAATTTTTTGATGCTTTAGCACTTGAAGAGCTTTTTGGATGCCTTGCGCATCGCGAACGCCTTAAGGAGGGAGGAAACCATACATCGACGCTTAGGGATTTTTGGAGCTAGGCGAACGCTTTAATTACACTGCTTCCTACTATTTCATGTTTAATTTCTAAACCAACTAGCTTATATGATAAGATTTATGGAAGTCATTTTGAATATACCAAACCATTTAGGATCATTTTAAATGTAGTTTTTTTTGTTTATTTATTTTTAGTAATAAAATGAAGTTAACACACGTTCAATAGATGTGTTTTCGTATTGGGGGCGTGCACGTGTGCGTGCATGCGTATCAAACTCACAATAATGATTATAATTTATTGCACTAATATTTAATGCATGTAGAATGATGAATGATGCATGTTTGGAAAAGTAATAATGAATCTTTATCACAACAAACCAGGGTTCAAAAGATGCAACAATCATGACATGGTGCTATGTGATGACTGCACAATGCATCTACAAAATAGTATACACGAAATGTGTACCAGATGACAATATTACATATGATATACAATACAAAGAAGCTTGCCTTTTTATTTTTATCTATTTGCTTTTCATTTTTTCTCTCTCATGGTTTGAAAAGTGAGTAGATTTTCTTTTGTAGAATCATCTTCGCATCAAGAGGCATACATGTGTTAATTGATCCATAAAACTATTATTTGTAATATTATCAGAGCAGGTCTATGCATTTATTGTTTTATTTTGTAATATAATGTGTATAGAAACTATTGATGTTTGAATATGTTATATCTGTTCATATGATATGATTAGAAAACTTCCCATAGACCATTAAATTTATTGTTTCATAGGATAAGAAGGTACTAAATAATATGACAAAAATGTGATAAAAATAAGCATATCATAATAAAACAAAGCAAAATACGTTTACCAAATTATATACACATACCAAAATATAACAAAATTATAACTCATCATATTTCATCACTTAAGATGTACCAAATTAGTCGTAAGGTTATAACGTAGAATTTAATTGCTAAACAATAGCTACATGTTTTTAAGTCTATATTTCTATTCTGGACAAATGATTTGTTGGAATTGTTCCACATCGGGAAATTGTTTACCTAATCTTCTTTAAAATATGAGGAGTTCCCCCTTCACATTGTCAATTGGTTTTGTGATAATTTGGGGGCTCCATCATTTCTATCATGGTATCAGAGCCTTGATCTCCTCTTCTTCAATGCCTCTTCTTGCCCACGTCATCCCAATCGTCCACGTGCTAGGGCATATGTATGCCTAGCCGTGCGGGGGCGTGTTGGAATTGTTCCACATCGGGAAATTGTTTACCTAATCTTCCTTAAAATATGAGGAGTTCCCCTTCACATTGCCAATTGTTTTTGTGATAATTTGGGGGCTCCATCATTTCTATCATGATTAAATACTCAATGATATTTGAACAATTGTGCATTTGTTTTATTTTCAAAACTAATAATAATAGCACTTACTTTTTGTATTTTTTTGGCAAATATTATCTAGTATGTAACGTGTTTTTCCTTTTATATGAACTTGTTAGAAAATTAATTAATTGTTTTCAAAATAATCGTGAAGTGAAAATGTCCATTCTCTATAGGAAGTTTATATGCCATTTTGGTTCACTAAATAGATTGGAATGACATGGAAAGAACATGTGTTTTGATTTCTAGTTTATGAGTAATAATTGTATTGTTTTGGTTTTCAGTTTTTAGAATGACTTATCTGCTTGAATGTCTATGCTTATAACATTACATTTAACGGTAAGTTTTGCAAAGTGATAAAAATAATTAAATTCGTTGGAATCTTTTTGTAAAAGAAACACAATTTTTATTAGTCTTGTTTGCTTTTTATTGATGTGTAATACATATTTTTAAGACATTTTCAGTACTTTGGAAAAGTTCCTGCCATTTCCATACCTTTCTTTAAGGAGGTCTCGTGCATTGTTCACTGCAAATAACTATGCAACAAACTAGTTATTGACGCATCTAGTATATTTGATTATATGCAACAAACTATGCAAAAAGTATGGAATTGTTTTTCTAGACATATCACATCCATCTCCTTTATCATATTTGATTATATGTTTTAGGTAATAGTTATAGAACTAAATGTGTGTGTGTGTGTGTGTATATATATGTATGTATGTATGTATATATATATATATATATATATATATGTGTGTGTGTGTGTGTGTGTGTGTGTGTGTGTGTGTGTGCGCGTGTGTACGTATATATTATAGCTAGTCAAATTTGAAAAATAAAACATAAAAATGGATAATGATTTTTTTACTACAACTTTCTAAAAGAACAGTTTACTTTTTCAAATTTCGCATTTTTTGTACATCACAATTATAATCTATACAAAGACAACATTAAATTACTATTTTGTTATTTTCGTCACAATATGAATGAATACAATGATGTTGTTGCTACCTATTTCTAGCCATTATTACTGTATTATGAAAATTCAAAACGTATGAACTTTATAACCATGCGTGGCACGTTTCAGATGTTTTTTGGACCCACCATTTAAACCATCAAAGAACACAAGACGACAATGTACATAAATAGGCCCATACCTTCTTCATGTGTTACTTTAGCTGGTCACGACATTTTGTTCATTGCATGAAGTTCTAAAACCATAGGAATGCTTTAAAAACTCTCTTTTAAACTTGAAATTCTCGTTGTGGTTGTTTGGTTTTGCTTACATTGAAAAAATTATGTTAAAGAATCTCTCTTTTTTATATGTTTAAAGTCATAAAACTTAGAATTCATTTATTTCCATTACTTAAAAATAATATAGATCAGTTTTAAAACTTATAATTCATTTGAAAAACATGTATGCCTGGTTATTTAGTTAGAAGTTACCTTTTAGAGGAGAAAATTTTAAATACATATGTTGGTATATATCATTTGACAGAAGTATGGTTTACAGTAAACCATATCATTTGACAGAAGTATGATATACGGTAAAATGTATCCAATAGAAGCAAATACGTACATATATTTGTAATTTTTTGACATATAACAATATTAATTAAAAAAGGATAGCAGTCGATATATTCTATTACAAACATTAGTTTCTCATCAACATACTCTTAAGCACAGTTTATGTTTTACTTTTGGGTGTGCAATTTTGTATTCTATGTGGATTTGTATGTAGAAATAGTCATAAATTATTTGGGATGACCAATCATGCTGTAACTGTTCGAGAATTCATTGTTCTTCTAATTAATTTTGTACTCAGGGTTCATGTTGCAAACTCTTGGTATTTTTAATTTTCCTATTAGGACTCATAGGTTATGCTGCAAGGTTGTAATGATTATGCTATGATGCTCTATACAAGGTTTTCCAACATATTGATAGCAAATTGTAACGTTCAAACTTTAAATTGAAACTAAGTGTAAATCTTAAACATAGATTCAAATGATCCATATTTTAATGTGTTTACACACTTATATGCTAGAAATTTTAGTCGATGTAGGGTGTCCAATAACATGATGTTCATTCTTCTTTTAATTAGCATAATTTATATACATAAAACTGTTTTTGATGTTCGACCGTCTAATTGCAAACTTAATGCCTAATGCTCTCTTTTATTTCATAATTTTCTCTTTATAATTTTATATTAGCATGAATCAAATGATTTTCTCAATCACAATTTGAATAGAGCATTAAACTCAAAAGTCAAACTGAAGAGATTCTATTTAGAATTCAAATCGTAAGATTTTTTGTAACCAGTGCTCGTTAGTTCACAAATTGGACAATGAATAATACGTCTGTTTGGATAGAGCTGCAAATCATTTAGGCTGAATCCGCCGCTTCTATTTCAGTGAAATATGAAAGAATGTAACTGTCCTTTTCTCCATGTGGCGTAGAGTCTACATAAGAAGAGTGAGTGCACTGATAGAATACGTACAAAGAACAAAGGGAAAAAAGAAAAAGCTTGCATTTATTTTTTGTGCTTATTGTCCTCACTGCTCAATTCTCAAAGTTTCTTCAAACTGAAGTATATCATCTCTAATTTCTCCTTGGTTTGTTTTATAAAGGCACATTTTCCCATCTTTCATGCATCTACCAACGTTTTCTATTTGATTTTATGCCCTCAATTGCAAAAGGTACTCTGATTTTTGAGAGTACTGTTTCTATCCAGATTTAAACATACCAGCAATTTTTATTTAATTCTTTTATATATATATCTTCTTCTTAATCATGTTTGATTTTCAAAATCATTACATTCAAAATGATGGTCAAGAATTAGAAGCAAGAAATGAAACAGTTGCGAAGGACACTGATTGCAGCGATATTTTCAGAAAAAATAGTCTGGATAATGTTTTCGTGGATATCGAAAAAGAACCATTATTCGATGATTCATTTCCAGCTTTGTCAAATCTACCATCTGTATCGCTTCCTTCATTGTCTTCTTCAGCCTTGCATTGGCCTTATCAACCGGATCTGTTTAGCGAATCCAACATGTGTTCAGACCCAGATGCTGTGCTGCTAAGACCCAATAACCCAGTTCAGGAACCCGATCGTTGTGATTATCTTGATTTATGTGTTCCAGAAATTGGTTCCAATGATCTCTTCCAATTGTCGGATGAATGGACTGTTAAGTATAAAGATCTAGACTTTCCAAGAATCTATCAGTCTAGTAAATTAGTTGAAGGCAATGCTAGTAGTAGTGCAAATGCTAATTCCAGCGTTGATCCAGATCTTGTGAATATGTTCTTAGACTGGCTGAAATTTAACCGTGATTCAGTTTCTTTAGAAGATTTAAGAGCCATCAAGTTAAAACGTTCTACTGTTGAGAATGCATTTGTACAAGTAGGCAACAATAAAGAAGGAAAGAAGAAACTTTTGCAGCTCGTTTTGGCCTGGGTTCAGCAGTATAAACTGCGTAAAAACAAGCATGTGCAAGTGGAAATACCAAATTGCCCAAATCCATATACTAAAGAGCATCAGCTTCGACATATGTATGTGAACAGTCAATCAGTTGCAAACCCTGATCTTGACCCCAATTGGAACATGCCGTATTCTACTACTTTTTCAGTAAACTCTGATTTGCCAAATGTGAATCCTGTGCAAGAAAATGCAGGTATGGTTGGTAGCTCGTCAGCTACAAAAGAAGCTAGAAAGAGGAGAATGGAGCGTAGGAGACAATTGTCTGCTTTTTATCGTCATAAGACAAAAGATAACAAGGTGGATTTATTGAAGCCTTCAAGTGAATTTGGAAACAGGTTTTGTAAATATGCTAATAAGCTACACAATTTGAAGTTTGACTGTCAAAATAGATTACAAAATCCAGATCCAGCAAATATGGCTCTGAATACGGTGAATGTGCAGGATTCTACGGCTTCTTCAACTGAGAAGCAGAAGGTGAATTGGAGTGCCTTAAATTTTATGACAGTTGTGATGTAATGTCATAATTAATTAGGATTGATTGTATTTTTTGTGTAGGCAGGGTCAGTGGATTTGAAGTTTCTTTTCCAGAAAACGTTGAAGCAAAGCGATGTGGGCAACTCGGGAAGAATCGTGCTGCCGAAAGTGAGCGAATCTATATATGATTTGATAGATCATTTATTTTATTCACCATTACTTGACCACATGCATTTTCTGCATTGGCATTCATAATTTATTGAAATGTATATTAGCGCAAGTAGTGTGTATGATTCAATTTTCATTTTGAAAGATGCATTAGCATAAGTCTAGATGAACGTTGAACGTACATGTATATTAACTTATAATTTTGAGTTTCCCAACATTCAGGGGTACACATGTAGTATTATACATACGTGTCCTGAAAAAGAGATCAACTGAAAGATTATCTTTGACATATGTTCTCAGTTTTATTCTTATTTTGTCGACTGCAGAAGGAGGCAGAGAAGCACCTTCCCATCTTGGAAGAGAGAGGTCGGATGCGAATGCCAATGGAGGACATCAACCTTTTCCGTACGTGGGACTTTTGGTACAGGTACTTGTGTGCATACACGTATGTTGAATATTTTTGTTTCAAATGAAGGATTTTGTTTATGATAAAGAATTGTTTTTTCTTTTTAATATATCTGGAAACACATTCCCTTTTACTCTCTCCATCTGCCTTTTCTCTTGCCCAAGCAAATGGATGAAGTAATGACAGATAAAAAGCTATGCAGTCAGCTCAATTCACTAATAGTTGAGATATAAACGGATATTTGCAAGTACATAATGAAAATTCCTAGATTTAGCAGTCATGCAGTAAGTATACGACATCATGACTGTCTTAAATCAAATTAAAAATGCAATTGAAGGAATTGGTATGCCTATTAAACCAAACTTCACTATTTGTTAGCTTTGTGAAATTTCACCGTGAAACCAATCTTTTTGATCCTGTATATATTTAATATTGAACATGGCTAAACCTTCATCCATGATTCAGTTAAGTCGACAAATTGTTCGAGTTAGTATGATGAACTTCCATTTAACCATGTTCTGTTACATGTTTTCTCATGCAGATACTTAATTTTTTAAAATGTTTTAGTGTTCATAGTCCTTAGAGATGAAGTTATAGTTAGGTTATTTCACTTCCACCAATATCAACTGCTGCAACCTTTTGGTTTTGGTTATGTAAGAGAATAAGAACTCCAACTGCAGTTGTAATTAGATGTGAGCCCCAAGTGTTAAAAGTTGTTACATAACATTGCGTTTGAAGTAGTAACATATATATTATCATTACTCAACACTTGCCCATCAATATTTTCTACAAGACTTCCTGTAAAATATGTATAACTGTTATAGAGCATGGCACATACATTGTGTCTCTGTGTGCATGTGATGTAGAGCGATGCAATGTGATATGAATATTCGAAAGATTATCATGTGACTTTGTTGACGATAGAGATGATGGCATACCAGTGAATAATACTAAAATTTCTTGGTATACACACATGCACAAACTCCATCCCACATGTGTGTGTGTTTGCGGTTCTATTTTCATATTATTATGATGTTAAAATATGTCTTGCTATCCAATCAGGTTTTGGCCAAACAAAAGCAGAATGTATGTACTGGAGAACACAGGTAGGGCAATCATATTTGTGAAGGCCACTTCAAAATCATTTCAATGTTATAACATTTACACCTGTTCCAAGTGCAGGGGAATTTGTTCGATCAAACGAACTCCAGGAAGGGGATATCGTAGAAGTCTACTCGAATATCGGGAATGGCCTATATGTAAGTTCTTCTACCCTTCATTATTGTATATTATGCACATACATTTCTTCTATATACACCTTCATCATTATTATACATGAACAGTACATTTTTAATATTCTAATTTTATTGTGTCATGCTATCTTCCCCATGATTAGTAGGATTGCTTCACTAAAATAGAGTTACCATTTAAGTTTGATAAGAAAACGACATCTGAGTGTTCCATGCTACAAATATTGGCCTTGTTTGGTTTGCAGCATTGGGTTTTTGTAACAACAGAAATGCACCTGTTTAAGTATTTTTCGAAAACTTTCCAGAAAAACAGGCTCGACACCTAAAATTGAAACAACTTACTGAAAAATGTTCATCATTTTATATGTATTTTATACAACATAGATCATATAAATAGCTTAAAATGTTCTGAAACAGATGATTAAAGGAACGAAAATGAATCGACAAAGTGCAACCAAGGAGGCAGCAGAGACATGGGAAGATTGGATTCTGGGAAATGAGGATTAGAGAAACCGTTCTGATCTCAGCATTCCTGAAATGAAAGATGCCTTCTGTTTAGTATGTTTGAGCTTGGTTGAGATGCCTTCTGGTAGCAGTGAAGATTAAGCTATTTTGGTGGTGTTTTGATTAAAAGTATTTAGGGAAAATAATAATATAAGATATGCTTGAAAATAGTTAAAGAAGAATTTGAGAAATAATAATCTTTTAGTAACAATAGTAAATATCATTTAGTTTATTGAGTACTAACTTTAAATGAAATGTTTGGCTATGTAATTATGAAATGGTATCTCATAGTGTTAATAATTATTTTATAAAAAATTGCAAGTATTCCACTATTTATGAAATTTTAAGATGGTGTATTAGAAAATTTATATAAATGACCAATTATAAATGAATGAATTTTCTTTTAAAGGGAAAGGTACCGTGAAAGGTTAAACTTTGTACATGGAAATATATAATAGAGATTATAAATATAGGAAGATTGTTAGATTTTCGAAGAGAAAAAAAAACACTTAAACGAAGATTTATACCATGGTTTTGTGTGAAATTCACATGATGAAGATTATAAATAAAAGTATTAAATTTTAAAGAAGATATTTATCTTAAAACCTAAATTTTAAGGTTTTTCTTATACAGTTCCTTAAATTAATTGGTTTTCGAAAAATTAGAATACAAAATATTAATGAGAATACTAATAATTCCATGGTATATGTATAATATTAACTACATCTTTCGTAGTTATAAAATTTGGAATTGCCATGTTCATACTAAGTAAATTCATATGAAAACACCAATTTTGAATAGGATATTTATGAAAATATTAATTCCTTTAAGGAATATGAAGGTATCTGTCGTAAAAGAAAATTATTTAAGGGATGTATGTAAAAACTTCGTTTTATGAAAGTTAAATAATCTTATTAATATGTTATAAGCTAGTATAGATTATAAAACATGGTTTGCAGAATAAATAAATAAATTGATTGTTATTTATTTGAAATCAAATTTTGGTAATTCTTGAAGTTGACTTTAGCAATACTTGTATAAATGATAGTAAATAGAAATTTATTGATAGCCGTTGAAACATCCGTAGTTAATAACAATTAAAGGCAATATCGATTTGAGTACTAATTAATGATGTTGAATTAAGTATAGATAATTTAAGTGTTGAATTAAATATTTACTTCTAATGACAACTTAAATAATGTGTTCTTATTAAATGATAAGATTTGAAAATTAAAATGGGAACAAAGAAAATTTAAATCATAAGCTTTATAATAAATTAAGGTGGGAATTTGAAGAATAAAATAAAACTATAACCAAAGTAAAATTCAATTGTATGTTAAGAAATCTCTTTATATGATTCCTCATTGAATTATAAATCAATTCCATTGTGAAAAATGGTTGGAGGTTAAAATAGGAATAAAATAAGTTGGTATTTATAATAGAGAATGTTTATATAAAAAATTATTATATATAAATTAAGGTGGGAATTTGAAGAATAAAATAAAAATATAACCAAAGTAAAATTCAAATGCATGTTAAGAAATTTTATAGAACCTATATTCTGATGACATCGCTATATATGATTCCTCATTGAATTATAAATCAGTTCCATTGTGAAAAATGGTTGGAGGTTAAAATAGGAATACAATAGGTTGGTATTTATAATAGAAACTGTTTATATAGAAAATTATTATATATAAATTTGTTATCTTTCACCTCTCTTAAAAAGAATTTTGTCTGAATTTTCAAATAATGGATTTGATAATTTCAATAATAATCTTTATAAAATATAATAATGACATTAATAATTATTTTCAGACATTTTATGCACATTTATAAAGATGTCTGTGGAAAATTTTAAATTTGAGTTATGAATGAAATTCATCTTATGTTAAGTATATGCAATTTTATAAATAAACTCTATTAAGTATTTAAACTGTCATTTATTAAAGACATAAATTAGATTTACGTTTTTCTAGTAATTTTTTTTTAGTAAAGTATAAAAAGGGGGTTATATTTTTTTTTTCCTATTTTGAAATTTGTGATAAAGGAATGATTTAAAAGGTATTATGCATAGTATATACATTTGGAAAATTTTGAATATCTTTGTTCTGAAAGAAAAAGTATTCTAGTATTTTCCATGATATTAAAAGCTGGTATGTCTTGTACTTAGAGATTTCAGACATGCGTCTGGCCGACGTATGAACTAAGATTCTGTAAGTATGAGATATTTTCGGATCTCACTGTAGTTGCTTGAAAATAGTTCTGGTGATGATTGTAACATCACTAATATTTATTTTCGGATGCTGAAAGTGAAAAATGTATAGTATACTAGTTGAGTGTAACAACCCGTACTTTTCTACTATTTTTTTTATGATTTTTGAATATTTTATGGTAAAAAATAATTTTATGTTGATTTATTTGTAAACTTAATTTAACTGATTAAGTAATGAAATTCAGTTGTATATAATAGTAAATGAAATTGTGGTTGGCTTATACTTATAAATATTGAATTTAAATTTAATATTAGAATACTTGAATTTATTTGAGTTCATAAAATTATAGTTAAATCTTAATGATTTAAGTTGAAAATTTATGGTGTGAACTTATATAATTGTTTATATAATGAAATTCAAGCTATTATGACAATAATAAATTGAATTTGATTGCAAATTAAATTATATTTTAGTTTACATTGATGAACATTGAAAAGTTGAAATTTAAATATTTGAATGAAATGGATTTGATTAATTTATAATTTTAATCCAAATTGAATTTGGTTAATAATCAAAATTGGAATCCAAAATAAATAAAATTTTATTGATTAGTTTAAATTGAATTTTTTTTATATGAACAAAGCTAATAAGTTTTGAATTTAACAAAAATAATTGAATTTGGGATTTTATTATATGTAATTGAATTCGTATAACTAATTTTTTTGGATTAAGATTAAATTAATAATGTTTGGAATCAAAATATGGATGAATAAGCGAAGTATTGAATACCGTATTTATTAAAAAATTCCATTGCCTATAAATTGCCATAAACCCTAGCCTAATTCACTATCACCTCCTAACCTTTCAATTGTTAACAACAAAAAATAAATAAATAGCCGACATTGTTTTTCAAAGGAGAAAAAAAAAGATCTCTCCTTTTTTCTCAAAATCAAACCTTATAGAAGCAAAGGAATGTCAAAGCTTCTATTGTTAAGCTTGTGAGAAGTAGATTTTCATTTTCGTACACGAATTGAAGGGTGTGAATTGGATTCTGGGAATTTACAGTTTTGTGCATGAGGATTGTAAACTAGGTTTGGTTTTTTTTAATTCTCTTGGCGATTGCTTCACGTTTTGTGATTGTATTTGGAGTCGAGATCGAATTTCGCACTTGCTGGGAAAGTTTTAATGGAATCGAAGAAAATTTACGTCGCACATATATAGTGCTTGCGTGAAGGAGGGCCTGGAAGTTGGATTCTGTTTGAGGCGTGCGAGCTTGAGGTGGAGGTGATGAGAAAGAAAGATTTGATCAGAGAAGCTAAACGATGAGAACAAGAGGAGATATCATGAAGTATAGTGGGAGATGTGTTCTTGGGATGTTACGGCAATGGTGTTTTCTATTGCCTGGGAGCGGTTTTCAAATTTTGAAATGGAGAAGAAAGATGAGGTGTCGTGGCATTAAATAATTGGGTGAGAGATTTTGTTTATTTTATTTTATAATTTGAAATTTAATCGTTTAAAATGTAAATAACTTCTTCATACGAATTCAAATTTACGCGCGGTTGGATCCGTTGGATCATATGAAAATTCCTGACAACATGGAACTGTCGTGGACTGATTCTGAGACTGTTGATTTTTGGGCTAAAATTTGGATCTTAATCTTGGTTGAAACCAATGTGAGTGATTAAACCCACTCACACCTAACTAAAATATTTGATTGTTAGTTAAATTAAATTCATGTCATGATATGATTGTATTGTTTGCTGTTTAATTGTTTAAATTGCTTATTTACAAACCTGCATATACTGTATAATTTAATTTAACTATCATATAAATTGTACAGTTTGAATTTAATTCTAGTTTAAAACCTCATACCTGATGACTAGTAACTGATATTATATTGAACTGTTTAGATGTGTCGATTTTGATGGATGCTTTGAATTTATATATATATTTAATGTATTGACATGTAATTCATCTTGTTATCGACATTGTTTATATATGTTATTGATTTTTGTTGATTAATCCCAACCATTACCCTTGATGTTACGGGCATAAAATAAACCCGGGATTTATCATTGAAATGAATTAAGAACGTAGGTTGAAATGATAAATACCTTCGACCCTGATTTGGATTGAAATGATATATATCCTTTCCTAAAATACTAAAATTAAAATTTAAGTATTACTTGGCCATAGGATGGAAAATTATATACGGACACTGGTTGGTTAAATAAAAATTGTTTTTGACCTTGAATTTTGAAATTTTGTTTTAAAGACAAATAAATAATATTATTAATCTATTTTCTTTAAATTTGAACTTTAAGCCTTGAAATTAAAATTTTCAATTTTTAGGAATTCGTATATGTGGATAACTGGAATTAAAACTGAATTGAATATGGAATAAATTTATCGAAATTGAATTGTTTATCCATCTATGTTATTACTTTAATTAACCTGATTTATAGTAAAAATTGAATTGTGAACTCGAGTTTTTAATCAAATAATTCAAAGTGAGAATTATAATTCAAATTTAATTATAAAATCGAATTATTAAATCAAACTGTTGAATCAAATTGAATATGAATGGGAAGTCAAATCCCTTTGAATTATGATATCGAAATTTAGTCGAATTAATTTAAAAATGAAATATGATTTTGCTATTGGTTAAATTTTGAAGAAACGATTTCAATTACAACTATAGTATTTTAAATCATTTTATAAAATATTTTTATAATAATTATTTTCTGTATAAACTATTTTACCTTATAACTATTTTATTTTAACTTATCTATGTTAATTATAGGTGGTGTTTGGCGCAAACGGTAAGGTTACCCGGCTGGTAATCTGGAGCGCACAGGTTCGAGTCCCGGCCTCTTCACATAATGTGAGGGAAAGGCTGCGCACGCTAATCGACCACCCCCAGAGCCCGGAAAACCATGAGAATAGTACCATATGGGAGACTGTCTGGGAAGTCCTAACGCTTGAGTACGGGTGCCTTCGGCCTTGGGTATCCACCTTATCTATGTTAATTATTTTAAATAAACTATTTTAATAGTCAACTAATTATTTTATAAACAACTTTAATATTTTAACTATAGATTTAATTAAAATTTGATAATTCTATTTTACATATAAACTATTTATCTCAAACCTTTCTAAAATTATATATATATTAACTATTTTATTATACTTTTCAACTATTTCAAGTATTTTAAATATTTTAAAGTTGGAATTGTTTCAAGATTTTAAATTGGTTTAAGTATAGATTTTATGATGAATAATATTCCCTCTTGAATATTGAAATGATTTATGAAAATCTGATATTTTGATATGAAGTACGAACCCCTTTGAAATGTAAATACGACCGGTGTGAAAAAAGTAAACGTTTGGTTGTTAAAGAGACCGGGATCGGATATTGTCATACTCTCTGCTAATACCGAAAACCACTTTAACAACTGTGTACGCGGTGGATATCCAGAATGAAGTAGGATGGATTTTGAGGCGATTACTGAATTTGAAGAAAGAGAACGATGATGGGTAGCCTTGACCTTCGGGTCATAATTAAAATGACTAAAACGGGAGTCATACCCAGGTTAATGTGAGCTAGCTCCTCTTAGCAGACATGCTTCTTCGATACCATTTATATTACTTTGTGATTGATTGGCGCCTTTGATTTTGGGAGTATTGTCTGGAGTGGGCGGTAGTCGCGGCTATGCGTTACCACCGCCTTGGGTCCGCAATCCGGTAGAATCCTACTGATGGGTATTGCCTCGATGCCTTGTCATATTTATCTTGATCGAGCCCCATACGACTTTGATTTGTACCGTGCCTATGGAGTGCCATCTGATAGCCACTACGTTACTGTGGACTTTACAGTATCTGTATAGACTACGGTATTATAAACGGTGTAAGGGTAAAAATGTAATCCCGCTTACGCTATTTTAATATTTTATATTTAACCATAGACACTATTATAATAGCGTATTGTATTATATAGTATTTAGTTTAACGGATCCTTAGGAGATGGATAGTCCCGTAACATCTCTTAAGTTATTGCACTCATATTATATTATCGCATGAATTTGATTTAACTGATATGAGAATATTTTAGTTCTGATCTGAGTATTTTTGTCTTTTCATTTGTGCTTGGGTCTGCCTGAGTTTCAGTTATCAAGACACTGTTTTGAAGATGAAGATGAAGATGAAGCTGCAAATATTGGTATGTTTATTATAGTTAACTCTGATAATCGTTGTAAGTGTATAATCAAATATATGTTTTAACAGCTTCCTGAACTGTTATTTATTTATTATATTTTGTCCTTCCGCTGTGAGATTCTATGTTTATTTTTTTCTTCTCTTATTTTTCTTATATAAATCCCAATAACTATCCATATTTTTGATTTGTTTAAGTTGACATTGAGGATCATTGTCAATTTGAATGGTCAAAAATCACGGATGTTACATTGAGACATCAAGTTATAGTTTAAAGAGATTCGATAATATTAAAATTTTGATTAATCATCCTCCAATTTATGGAGAAACTGATTAGTTTAAATGTTTAAAATTGATTATTTAATAAAACTTATCAAATTGCTAAACTTTTGTTTCGTTCCTTTTTGGGAAATGAAAAGCTTCGAGTGAGGGAGATTGTAACAATCTATGTTTTTGACCAACTAAAACATTTAAGTTAAAAACAGAATTTGAATATAATTTTTAGAATTTTTTTATTGATTTAAATTATATTTTGGATTATTTCAAGTGCGATAATATGAAATGAGTATCAAATTTGTAATATATGATATTTGTTGAATTATAATAATGAAATTAGAACATGTGACAATTACTAATATTAAATTTGATTATAATAAAATTTGATGTGAAAATTTAAATTTGAATTGGTAAAGATGAATTTGTAATTAATGGATTAATACCAGAAACATAAGTTTTACATAGATCAAGATAAATGTTTTTAATGAAATTTAAATAATATTTTGAGAAAAATTAAATTGAATGTTTTATTTTTAATGTAAGTATGATTTAATAAAAATAATAAAAGTGAGTTTCAGAACAAAAAAAATTCACGGTCGTTAAATTACAGTCGTAAACGTTAATTTAAAATTTAATCGATGACGAAAATGAAACTTGTATAGAATTGTGTTTTGGAGAATTTTAATAGTTTCATTGAATTTAAAAATATCAAAACTTTTTTTTTTATATATGGAACAATGTATTATGGTTTTGCTATGAAAACAGACTTTTTGTGTATAGGTGTACTGCTTTGACCCAGCAATTCAGTCATTACCTATATATTGTTTTCTGGAAACCTAACAACTTCCATCTCTTATGAAACAATAGTTTTTCCTTGCTAATGTAGAAACCATTAATCATTCGCTAATGATGATTGTTGAGTCAATTAAAAATAATAATGAAAATTCAGTTTCTTTGGCGTAAATCAAAATTTATCATCGGAAAGCTCTTGACAAATGGAAGCAACATTTGGTGTTCTTTTTTCTATTTGAGGCTCACCTCAATCATAAATCATGGTCAAAACTCTGATTTTCGAAACCCTAAATGTCGATTTGGGCGATTCCTAGGGTTTCAAACCCTAAATGCCGAGTTGATTTAGTGTTTGAAACCCTAGGAATGAGGTGGCGACGCATGCTATTCTAGGTGAGCAAACATAAGGACACGACGTGTAGTCGGAAGAGGATGATGAGCATTGTCAGACATTGGTGATTTTAGCCATGGTGGTGCGGCACCAAATTTTGGTCAAACTTCTAGTTTTTAGAGCGTTAATGGGTTTGGGTTCATGGATTAGAATTCTTACTTGAGCGGGAGTTGATAGTTGAGGAAGCCGAAGTTGCGATTTATTATTGGTTTATGTTTTCTTTTGTTATTTTATTTTAATTTAAATTTTAGACATTCTAACTATAATAGCTTTTGCAATTGAGTTTCGATTGATGCACGGTTGCTTCCTTGGACTCGTATCGAAATTCCAAACAACATGGAACTGGTTTGATGGAGATTGGAGACTACTGGAAAAACCGCATTTGTTGGATTTTCAGTTGGATTTAAAATCAAGGTGAATATTTAAACTCACTCATAAAGTACTAAAGTTTCCTATTGCAAGTTAAACTAAATTTATGATATGATTTATTTAACTTTATACGTGAATTTAACTCGACATCGTAATTGAATATAACTATCAACTGCCACCCGATATGTGATAATTAATGTTGATGTGCCATATTATTTGATTGATGGTTTGACATTTAGATATACGTTGAAATTGAATCTAAACAGATCAAGTTTTGAATTGATATTCAAATAACACTGAATTGAATCGACATTTAAGTTGTCAATGAAATCGATCGGTAGTTAAAACACCAACATTTGATAAATAATAATTGTGGTATTGTATTGACTGATTTGGATGTTATTTGCATGTGTATGATTAATAATTGATATGATGATTGATTGATGTTATTTCTGGTAGTTATTGACTATGATGTATCCTATCAACACCGTGTATATTATGGAAATTGTATGAGTTGTTATATGCATCTCTTGGACATTGAATATCTGAACTGAGAAATATGTTGAAATGATATAAACTTATGACCTTTGATATGAGTTGAAATGATATACTTGTTTAATTAAGATTTAAATCAAATGATCACTTGGCCATAGAGTAGATAATTAAAATATGAACACCGAATTTGGCTAACTGAAATGTTTTCAAATTTATAATTTGAATTTGTTAAGTGAAGTGTTTTTGAAAATTATAAATTTGAATTTGTTAAAATGAAATTGATTAATGATTTTTTTTGAAATTATTGGTTTTGAAGTTTAAAGGTTAAGATTGGAATTTAAATTGAATTCACCAAATTTGAATTATTTCAAGTGTTAAATTTGAAAATTTGGAATTTAAGTTGAAACGAATTTAATGTAATATGTTTAAACTAAATGATTTTGAATTCGAAATGAGAATTTGAATTGATGATAAGTTGAAGCTTGAAATTATGTGAAATTTGTTTTAAATTGGGATATGATATTTCAAAGGGGTTAAAGTGAAATTTGGAATTTGAAATTGGGTTTTAACGGTTTAAAAGAAAATAAACTATTTTTGATTAATACTATTTGATTGCAAACCGTTTTATATTTAAAACTATATTAATTCGAACAATTTTTAAATTTAAGCTAATTTCAGTTAAAATCATTTTTAAATCCTTAGCTATATAAATTCAACTATTTTTTACTAAAATCTATTTTGGTTCAGAATATTATATATATTTAGACTATTTTTTAGTTCAACTGTTTTTATATATACAACTGTTTTCATTCTAAGATTACATTTGATCAATGATATTTGTGACATAGAATTCTGCACTTGAAGTTTGAACCTAATAATCAATTGATTTGTGATACGAAAATATGAAATTGAAACTTGAATCCAATATTGAACTGGTTTGGAATATGATAATACATAATTCAAATTAAACTTAATCGAAATATGACTTGAAAATATGTGTTTTGAAATATAAAATGATATTGGTGTGTAAAGTGACGATTGGTTGTTAAAGAGACCGAAGCTCGAATTGGCATGCTCTCTGTCAATACTGGACCACTTTAACAACAATGTACGTGGTGGATGTTACAAAATAAAGTGGTAGGTTTGACGAATGTTTACTTGAATGAAGCAAGTGAACGTTGATGGATACCCTTAACACTTGTCTATGTTTGGCCATTGAGGCTATCTATCTCTAACGGACACACATCTTCATGTTACTCATTTGACTTGTGATTCTATTGGTGCACCTTGATTTGATTTGGAGGTGTTATACGTGGTCGACCGATATGTGTTACCACCAACCATAAAGGGTAAACGGTAGAATCCTACCCTGGTCGTTGCTTTACGAGCCTTGTCATATTTTATTCCTATACGAGCCTACTATGATATTGTTTTAGCATTGTACCTATATGTGGCTCACTGACTACCGACGTTACTAGTTGACTGTATGCTTTAAAATGTGTTAATGTGGATTAATGTAAAGCTTAAACACTATTTTAATGTTTATTTTATTGATAGACATTATATATAATGTATCCTACTATACATGGATAGTTTTGTAGATTCTTAGAAGATGGAAAATCCAATAACATCTCTTAAGTTAGGTGCACCTTTATTACATGCTTTTGATTTGACTTACATGAGAAATTTTAGTTCCGGTTCGAGCATATTGTTTTCATTATGCTCGGGCCAGCCCTGGTTGTTTCAGTTTGGCTGAAGACAAAATTATAAAATGTATACTGTAGATAGAGATTGGCAGTTGTGTTTATTAGTATTATTCCGCTGCATTATTTAGCGTGTTTGTTGATTGTTTAACTCTAAAATTGTAAAATGTCTAAAATTGTAAAATGTATACTGTAAATAGCCTTATGATTTGTTTATGTGATTATTATCTTTCGTCCTTCCGCTGTGAAAGTTTGTGTTATGTTCCTTCTCAACTCTTCTATTCTTGTATTTGAATCTCATAAACAATTTGCCATTTTGAATGGTTGGGTCAGCCGTGTGTTGTTTATTGTCGATCTGTATTGTTTTAAATGGTGGGTCCTTGCACTTGTAATTTTGATTGTACACTTCACATTGGCGCAGAATGACTGTATACATTTCACCTCTCAGCTGAAAAATTCATAAAGTTATAAACCTATCAATTTAAAGTATCTGCAATTTGAACTTGTAGAACGTACATTTTTTTATAAATCTTTTGAATGAAATATGACTTGCTAGGGGATTTGGTGTCTCTTGACTTGATAGCCAAATTATAACCAAAATTACACTTTTGCTTTCGTACATAAAGACGATTATCAATAAACTTCTCTTGATCATCTTCCGAAGAAAGCCTTTTGAGGTATTTATACACTCTACCTACAACTTCTTCGTCGCACTTACTAGTGTAGTCCTTGTAGAAAATTTGTGGATTCAAAAAATGTCGTGCTGCATGTTATGGTTAATGAAGTTGGAACTCTCCATTTCTGTCTATTATCGTGAAAATGTCCGAGTACTTCTCTTTATTTTCTCCTAATGATTTTCCCATAGTAAATGTTTTACCCCCATAACTAGTCGAAGGACTTGAACTAAAAGACACATCCCTCTAAGTATGTAAGAGGCATTATTCCTAAAAGATGTCTTCAAAACCATATCACAACCAATTTCCCTTTGTTTCTCTTACCTAACAATTACCCACTTATTTGATGTGAACACGAGTTGAAGATATTTTTTTTTTTTTTTTTTTTTTTTTGCTTATAAACCAGTTGCAAATTGGGTCATGTCAAATCTAACTTGTTTCTTTTTGTTATTGAACTTCCTTATCATGCTCAAACACTGTTATGATTATAGATAAGTTCAGAAAGAGCAACTTCTTTTTTTTATTGGACTTACAACTTTCTTTATTTTCATAATATTTCCGAGTATGAGATTAAGGCAATGAGCACCCCAAGGAGTCAAATATGTAGATTTTCCTTTTGCCACAAGCAATTCTCATATTTAAAAGGAAAAATTATCAATATGTTCAAGTATAACAAATAATATTTACATAACTTGATTTTATGTTTTAAATATTAACTAATTTTTTGAATAGCTAAGTTTATGTTTTATAATTTAAAATATTAACAAAATTTTAAAAGATAAACTAATTTTGTGTTTCAGGATGGCTAAGTTTTATATATGAAAAAGAATAATTAAATAAGGACATTATAATTTACGTGCACACTTACCATCTTAAAATTTTTCCCACTATCTATCATGGCTTGAACAACATCTTCATCTTCAACTCTTTCCATGAACTTATCAAGTTACTCAATTTTAACATCAACTAATTTTTTTTCACATAAGAAGATGCATCCACAGATTGTAGAAACACCATCCTCAAAGAGCAATTAGCTAAAAAATTAGTTTATGTTCCCCCTTCTATCCGTCCGACATGATCTAGCAACAGTACCTACCTATTGCCCTCTATGACCTTTCAAAAGGCTGTGTATACTCCAAACTCCTTCAACAACGGAACTCCCAATTCATGGTAACCATAAGACTTCTAATTGGGTTCATATCTATCAGTTGCATCTCTCGTATCTTTAAATGAATCCATTGAGCCACATTGAATGCAATCTCGACTTGATTAAAAAAAACGAGCAATATGTTGACTAATTTCACCTCTCATTTCTGTATCATAAGCATCATTTATACTTGTTTGTCTCGGACTAGATCTTCCACATTAATCAGTTTGATCTCATACTTGTATTGCTCATGTATAAATTCGTTGAACCTTTCGAATTTTTTGTTGCCTTCTTCCCTATATTCCTTCCACTGTCACTATTCAATCTTTTATTACTTGATGCAACTTCATTATTCTCATTATCTTCCAAACTGTGATTCCCTAAATCATTACGTGCATTAGCTTCAGAAGCTTCCGTCTTTCTAGCTTGTTTCTTGTTCATTGCTTCCGCTAAATTCATCTCTAACGTTGGGTGGAATTTTGGGACAGTAGCGTTTTTTAATCCTCGAATTTAATATTACTTTGCTCTAAATATTCTTTCCGTTGTTACGTTGGAACAAAACTTGCAACTACACTATTGGGTTATTTGCATTTGCCAAGAAGTTGTATTTTCAACCATTATTTCCTCTACA
This sequence comes from Allium sativum, assembly GCA_030737875.1. Taxonomy (NCBI): domain Eukaryota; kingdom Viridiplantae; phylum Streptophyta; class Magnoliopsida; order Asparagales; family Amaryllidaceae; genus Allium; species Allium sativum. Next base: position 4,198,636 of record CM060915.1, read on the forward strand.
ATTTCTATTTCTAGCCATGAGAGCATTGGAGTATCTTACTTTAGCATTAGTATCCCTGACCCTGGATAAGGGAAAATAATGGTAAGAAGAGCGTTAATTCAATTATATTTTTCAGTGATATGTACGTTTAAATCAATTTAAACATTCATTTCACTTTGATTATACCTTCTGAAACCTGAAACTTTAAACATTAACACAATTTGACAATCATAACTTAAAACTTAAAAGTTTACATTCATTTAAACTTTAACTGTAAACTTTAGACTTAGAATTTAATTTCAAATTAAAACTTAAAACTTTAATTCGATTCAAAATTTTAGTTTTAAACTTTAAACTTAAAATTCAATTTAAAACTTCAAAAATTAAAATTCGATTTAAAACCTAAATCCCATAAATTTTGATGTTTGAAATTCAATTTAAAACAAAAACTTTGTACTGAAAATTCAATTTAAATTTAAAACTTAAAACTCTAAAATTTTGTACTAAGTAAAACTTTAAATTTACACTTCATACTAAACTTTAAACTTTAAATTTAAACTCTAGACTAAAGACTAAAACTTTAAATTTAAACTGTAAACCTAAATTCAAACTAAACAAAAAATTAAAACTAACATAAATTTAAAATTTTAAACTTACTTAAATTTAAAATTTAAATCATTTTATAACTTTATATCCCATAAAGTTTTAAATTATAGCTGATCTTAATTAAAATTGATTCAAAAAAAATTAAATGTTCAAAGTTAAGTAAAAGCGTTCCTTGGTAATTTACATAGGTGATTGTGACGATGTGACAGGGTGAAGGTGGTAGGCCACAGACTGTGTAGTACTCTAGTCTGCAGCAATGGTAGGGTTAAATTTCGTTGACAGCAATAGAACAATGGCCGAGATTGATGCCCTTTTTTTCACGGATATTGAAACAGGCTTTTATCCATGCCTCCCTCAATTTTTTGATGCTTTAGCACTTGAAGAGTTTTTGGTTGCCTTGCGCATCGCGAACGCCTTAAGGAGGGAGGAAACCATACATCGACGCTTAGGGATTTTTGGAGCTAGGCGAACGCTTTAATTACACTGCTTCCTACTATTTCATGTTTAATTTCTAAACCAACTAGCTTATATGATAAGATTCATGGAAGAGTCATTTTGAATATACCAAACCATTTAGGATCATTTTAAATTTAGTTTTTTTTTTTTTTTTTTTTTTTGTGTGTATTTACTTATTAGTAATAAAATGAAGTTAACACACGTTCAATAGAAGTGTTTTCGTATTGGAGCGTGCACGTGTGCATGCATGCGTATCAAATTTACAATAATGATTATAAGTTGTTGCACTAATATTTAAGCATGTTGAATGATGCATGTTTGGAAAAGTAATAAAGAGTTTTATCACAACAAACCAGGGTTCGAAAGATGCAGCAATCATGACATGGTGCTATGTGATGACTGCACAGTCAGGGGCGGATGTAGTAATAGCTGAACTGGGGCCAAAGCCCTATCTGGATTCTAAGTATCACATGTAAAATAATGTACAACTTACCATGTGCCATACCTGAAATTTGATAAATGCCCTATCTCAATACAAAAATATGCCATGAAGGCCACAAACTTCCATGTAAATAACATATATTCTTCAGCATGTACATGAAAATTTCAAATTTACATCATCTGATTTTGAGAAAACAACCATAGTTTTATTCATGCCCTACCTGATTATATTTTCTAGCTCCGCCACTGTGCACAGTGCACCTACAAAATAGTATACATGAAATGTGTACCAGATGACAATATTACATATGATATACAATAAGCTTGCCTTTTTATTTTTATCTATTTGCTTTTCATTTTCTCTCTCTCATGGTTTGAAAAGTGAGTAGATTTTCTTTTGTAGAATCATCTTCTCGTAAAGAGGCATACATGTGTTAATTGATCTGCAAAACTATTTTTTGTAATATTATCAGAGCAAGTCTATGCATTTATTGTTTTATCTTGTAATATAATGTGTATAAAAACTATTGATGTGTGAATATGTTATATCTGTTCATATGATATGATTAGAAAACTTCCCAAAGACCATAAAATTTATTGTTTCATAGGATAAGAAGGTACTAAATAATATGACAAAAATGTGATAAAAATAAACATATCATAATAAAACAAAGCAAAATACGTTTACCAAATTATACACACATACCAAAATATAACAAAATTATAACTCATCATATTTCATCACTTAAGATGTACCAAATTAGTCGTAAGGTTATAACGTAGAATTTAATTGCTAAACAATAGCTACATGTTTTTAAGTCTATATTTCTATTCTGGACAAATGATTAAATACTCAATGATATTTGAACAATTGTGCATTTGTTTTATTTTCAAAACTAATAATAATAACACTTACATTTGGTATTTTTATGGCAAATATTATCTAGTATGTAACGTGTTTTTCCTTTTATATGAACTTAATAAAAAATTAATTAGTTGTTTTCAAAATAATTGTGAAGTGAAAATGTCCGCTCTCTATAGGAAGTTTATATGCCATTTTGGTTCTCTAAACAGATTAGAAGGACATGGAAAGAACATGTGTTTTGGTTTCTAGTTTATGAGTAATAATTGTATTGTTTTGGATTTCAGTTTTTAGAATGACTTATGTGCTTGAATGTCTATGCTTATTAGTTACAACATTACATTTAATGGTAAGTTGTGCAAAGTGATAAATTAATTAAATTTGTTGGAATCTTTTTGTAAAAGAAACACAATTTTTATTAGTCTTGTTTGCTTTATTTATATTGATGTGTAATACATATTTTTAAGACATTTTCTGTATTTTGGAAAAGTTCCTACCATTTCCATACCTTTCTTTAAGAAGGTTCCGTGTTTCTGTGCACTGCAAATAACTATGCAACAAACTAGTTATTGACGCATCTAGTTTCTTTTTGTTCAAAGTATTGAATTGTTATTCTAGACATATCACGTTTATCTCCTTTATCATATTTGATTATATGTTTTAGGTAATAGTTGTAGAACTATATGTGTGTGTGTGTATAGGGGGGTTATATAGCACCTCTTTTGCATCCGAACCACGCCCAAGTATTTATATTTTATTAAGTTAGTAGGGGGAGATAGAGTTAGTGGGAGGAGAGAGAAACGAGAATATGTGGTGGAAATCATGCACTATTTGGGGTGCTCTTGAATGCTTCTCATATATATATATATCAAAGTTTTAAAACGCAAAAGGCGTACATGAGGCGTTTTCAGGTTTATGAGGCGAGGCGTAAGCCTCGAAACGTTAAGACGCAAGCTTTTCTGGTAAAAATAAAACACAAAACAAATAAAGAAATTATGATATTTTAAATTAACCAATACAAAAAATGAAAAACAAATAATTTAAGATCCGACTTTTACCAAGTATATATTTTTATTATAGATTAATAATAAATAATTGAAACTCATATGTTTCAAATTTTGATTTCTTAAAACTATTTGAAGATCACATCAAACTCCAATTTTGATATGTTCTATCAATTCAAATCGATTTGCAAAATTTATTTCAAAATTTAACAAAGTTTATTGAATAACATTCTTTAAATAACAATGAGATAATTCATTACATTGCTCATGATCATTATTTCATAAACAATCTTACTTGATCATGTCGATACTGAAATTGCAAAGTAAAAAATGTTAATTTTTATTTTCTAAAATTTGTCTTTTTTTATTTCCATTAAATAATTAAATCTTAATGACTTTCATCCGTGTCAATATCTACAACTAAAGGTAAAAAAGTTTTAAGTCATATGCCTCAGCTGTTTGACTCGTAGGCTTTATGTGCTTTGTATGCATCAAGTTATTGAGGCGTAAGCTTTAGAGGTAAAAAGCCTTTTAGATTAAGCCTCAAGGCTTTTTATCTCTTATTTCCTCGAGTCGAGCCTTGAGACGAGTATCGAGGCGGACTTTTTAAAGCAATGTTATATATATATATATAATATATATATATATATATATATTTGTGTGTGTGTGTGTGTGTGTGTACGTATTATAGCTAGTCAAATTTGAAAAATAAAACATAAAAGTGGATAATGATTTTTTTTACTACAACTTTCTAAAAGAACAATTTACTTCTTCAAATTTCACATTTTTTGTACATCACAATTATAATCTATATAAAGACAACATTAAATTACTATTTTGTTATTTTCGTCACAATACGAATGAGTACAATGATGCTGTTGCTACCTTTTTCTAGCTATTATTGCTGTATTATGAAAATTCAAAACGTATGAACTTTAAAACCATGCATGGCACGTTTCTGATGTTTTTCGGACCCACCGTTTAAACCATCAAAGAACACAAGACGACAATGTACATACATAGGTCCAAACCTTCTTCGTGCGTTACTTTAACTGGTCATGGCATTTTGTTCATTGCATGAAGTTCTAAAACCATAGGAACTCTCTTTTAAAACTTGAAATTCGTGTTGTGGTTGTTTGGTTTTGCTTACATTGAACAAATTACGTTAAAGAATCTCTCTTTTTTATATGTTTAAAATCATAAAACTTAGAATGCATTTTTTTTCCATTACTTAAAAATAATATAGATCAGTTGTAAAACTTAAAATTCTTTTAAAAAACATGTATGCCTGGTTAATTAGTTAGAAGTTACCTTTTAGAATAGAAAAGTTTAAATACATATGTTGGTATATATCATTTGATAGTAGTATGGTTTACAGTAAACCATATCGTTTGACAGAAGTATGATATACGGTAAAATGTATCCAATAGAAGCAAATACGTACATATATTTGTAATTTTTTGACATATAACAGTATTAATTAAAAAAGGATAGCAGTCGATATATTCCATTACAAACATTAGTTTCTCATCAACATATTCTTAAGCACAGTTTATGTTTGACTTTTGGGTGTGCAATTTTGTATTCTATGTGGATTTGTATGTAGAAATAGTCATAAATTATTTGGGATGACCAATCATGCTGTAACTGTTCGAGAAGTCATTGTTCTTCTAATTAATTTTGTAATCAGGATTCATGTTGCAAACTCTTGGTATTTTTTAATTTTCCTATTAGGACTTATAGGTTATGCTGCAAGGTTGTAATGATTATGCTATGATGGTCTATACAAGGTTTTCCAACATATTGATAGCAAACTGTAACATTCAAACTTTAAATTGAAACTAAGTGTAAATCTTAAACATAAATTCAAATGATCCATATTTTAATGTGTTTACACACTTATATGCTAGAAATTTTAGTCGATGTAGGGTGTCGAATAATATGATGTCCATTCTTCTTTTCATTAGCATAATTTATATACATAAAACTGTTTTTGATGTTCGACCGTCTAATTGCAAACTTAATGCCTAATGCTCTCTTTTATTTCATAATTTTCTCTTTATAATTTTATATAAGCATGAATCAAATGATTTTCTCAATCACAATTTGAATTGAGCATTAAACTCAAAAGTTGAAACTGAAGAGATTCTATTTAGAATTCAAATCGTAAGATTTTTTGTAATCAGTGCTCGTTAGTTCACAAATTGGACAATGAATAATACATCTTGTGTTTGGATAGAGCTGCAAATCATTTAGGCTGAATCCGCCGCTTCTATTTCAGTGAAATATGAAAGAATATAACTGTCCTTTTCTCCATGTGGCGTAGAGTCTACATAAGAAGAGTGAGTGCAAGTGCACTCATAGAATATGTACAAAGAACAAAGGAAAAAAAAAGAAAAACCTTGCATTTATTTTTTGTGCTTATTGTCCTCACTACTCAATTCTCAAAGTTTTTTCAAACTGAAGTATATCATCTCTAATTTCTCCTTAGTTTGTTTTATAAAGGCACATTTTCCCTTCTTTCGTGCATCTACCCACCTTTTCTATTTGATTTTATGCCCACAATTGCAAAAGGTACTCTGATTTTTGAGAGTACTGTTTCTATCCAGATTTAAACATACCAGCAATTTTTATTTAATTCTTTTATATATATCTCCTTCTTAATCATGTTTGATTTTGAAAATCATTACATTCAAAATGATGGTCAAGAATTAGAAGCAAGGAATGAAATTGTTGCGAAGGACACTGATTGCAGCGATATTTTCAGAAACAATAGTCTGGATGATGTTTTCGTGGATATTGAAAAGAACCAGTATTCAATGATTCATTTCCAGCTTTGTCAGATCTACCATCTGTATCGCTTCCTTCGTTGTCTTCTTCAGCCTTGCATTGGCCTTATCAACCGGATCGGTTTAGCGAATCCAGCATGTGTCCAAACCCAGATGCTGTGCTGCTAAGACCTGATAACCCGGTTGAGGAACCCGATCGTTGTGATTATCTTGATTTCTGTGTTCCAGAAATTGGTTTCAACGATCTCTTCCAATTGTTGGATGAATGGACTGTTGAGTATAAAGATCTAGACTTTCCAAGAATCGATCAGTCTTGTAAATTAGTTGAAAGCAATGCTAGTAGTAGCGCAAATGCTAATTCCAGCCTTGATCCAGATCTTGTGAATATGTTCTTAGACTGGCTGAAATTTAACCGTGATTCGGTTTCTATAGAAGATTTAAGAGCTATCAAGTAAAAATGTTCCACTGTTGAGAATGCATTTGCACAAGTAGGCAACGATAAAGAAGGAAAAAAGGAAACTTTTGCAGCTCGTTTTGACCTGGGTTCAGCAGTATAAATTGCGTAAAAACAAGCATGTGCAAGTGGAAATATTGAATTGCCCAAATCCTTATACTAAAGAGCATCAGCTTCGACATATGCATGTAAACAGTCAATCAGTTGCAAACCCTGATCTTGACCCCAATTGGAACATGCCGTATTCTACTACTTTTTCAGTAAACTCTGATTTGCCAAATGTGAATCCTGTGCAAGAAAATGCAGGTATGATTGGTAGCTCGTCAGCTACAAAAGAAGCTAGAAAGAGGAGAATGGAGCGTAGGAGACAATTGTCTGCTTTTTATCGTCATAAAACAAAAGATAACAAGGTGGATTTATTGAAGCCTTCAAGTGAATTTGGGAACAGGTTTTGTAAATATGCTAATAAGCTACACAATTTGAAGTTTGACTGTCAAAATAGATTACAAAATCCAGATCCAGTAAATATGGCTCCGAATACAGTGAATGTGCAGAATTCTATGGCTACCTCAACTGAGAAGCAGAAGGTGAAATGGAGTGACTTAAATTTTATGACAGTTGTGATGTAATGTCATAATTAATTAGGATTGATTGTACTTTTTGTGTAGGCAGGGTCAATGGATTTGAAGTTTCTTTTCCAGAAAGCATTGAAGCAAAGCGATGTGGGCAACTCGGGAAGAATCGTGCTGCCGAAAGTGAGCGAATCTATACATGATTTGATAGAACATCTATTTTATTCACCATTACTTGACCACATGCATTTTCTGCATTGGCATTCATAATTTATTGAAATGTATATTAGCGCAAGTCTTGTGTATGATTTAATTTTCATTTGAAAGATGCATTATCATAAGTCTGGATGAACATAGAACGTACATGTATATTAACTTATAATTCTGAGTTTCCCAACTTTCGGCGGTATACATGTAGTATTATACATACATGTCCTGAAAAAGAGATCAAGTGAAAGATTATCTTTGACATATGTTCTCAGTTTTATTCTTATTTTGTCGACTGCAGAAGGAGGCAGAGAGGCACCTTCCCATCTTGGAAGAGACAGGGATGCGAATGCCAATGGAGGACATCAACCTTTTCCGTACATGGGACTTTTGGTACAGGTACTTGTGTGCATACACGTATGTTGAATATTTTTGTTTCAAATGAAGGATTTTGTTTATGATAAAGAATTGTTTTTTCTTTTTAATATATCTGGAAGCACATTCCCTTTTACTCTCTCCATCCGCCTTTTCTCTTGCCCAAGCAAATGGATGAAGTAATGACAGATAAAAAGCTATGCAGTCAGTTCCATTCACTAATAGTTGAGATATAAACAGATATTTGCAAGTACATAATGAAAATTCCTAGATTTAACAGTTATGCAGTAAGTATACGGCATCATGACTTTCTTAAATCAAATTAAAAATGTAATTGCAGGAATTGATATGCATATTAAATCAAACCTCATTATTTGTTAGCTTTGTGAAATTTCACCGTGAAACCAATCTTTTTGGTCCTGTATGCATTTAATATTGAACATGGCTAAACCTTCATCCATGATTTAGCTAAGTCGACAAATAGTTCGAGTTAGTATGATGAACTTCCATTTAACCATGTTCTATTATATGTTTTCTCATGCAGATACTTAAATATTCTTCAATGTTTTAGTGTTCATAGACCTTAAAGATGAAGTTATATTTGGGTTGTTTCACTTCCACCAATATCAACTGCTGCAACATTTTGGTTTTTCTTATGTAAGAGAATAAAAACTCCAATTGCAGTTGTAATTAAATGTGACCCCCAAGTGTTAAAAGTTACATAACATTGTGTTTCAAGTAGTAACATGCATACAATCATTAGTCAACACTTGCCCATCAGTATTTTCTACAACCTTTCCCTGTGAAATACTTATAACTGTCATAGTGCTTGGCACATACATTGTGTCTCTGTGTGCATGTGATGTAGAGCGATGCAATGTGATGAATGTTCAGTAGATTATCGTGTAACTTTGTTGACGATAGAGATGATGGCACACCAGTGAATATATGATAAATTTCTTGGTATACAAACAAACACAAACCCGCATCCCACATATGTGTGTATATATAGTTCTATTTTCATATAATCATGATTTTAAAATATGCTTTGCTATCCAATCAGGTTTTGGCCAAACAACAAAAGCAGAATGTATGTACTGGAGAACACAGGTAGGGCAATCATATTTGTGAAGTCCACTTCAAAATCATTTTAATGTTATGACATTTACACCTGTTCCAAGTGCAGGGGAATTTGTTCGATCAAACGAACTCCAGGAAGGGGATATCGTAGAAGTCTACTCGAATATCGAGAATGGCCTATATGTAAGTTCTTCTACCCTTCATTATTGTATATTATGCACATACATTTCTTCTATATACACCTTCATCATTATTATACATGAACAGTACATTTTTAATATTCTAATTTTATTGTGTCATGCTACCTTCCCCATGATTAGTAGGATTGCTTCACTAAAATAGAGTTACCATTTAAGTTTGATAAGAAAACGACATCTGAGTGTTCCATGTTAAAAACATAGGCCTTGTTTGGTTTGCAGCTTTGGGTTTTTGTAACAACAGAAATGCATCTGTTTAAGTATTTTTTGAAAACTTTCCAGAAAAACAGGCTCAACACTTAAAACTGAAACAACTTACTGAAAAATGGTCATAATTTTATACATATTTTATGCATCATAGATCATATAAATAGCTTAAAATGTTCTGAAACAGATGATAAAAGGAACGAGAATGAATAGACGAAGTGCAGCCAAGGAAACAGTAATAACATTGGAAGATTGGATTCTGGGAAAGGAGGATTAGAGAAACCGTTCTGATCTCAACATTCCTGAAATGAAAGATGCCTTCTGTTTAGTATGTTTGAGCTTGGTTGAGATGCTGTTTGGTTGAAATTGAGATTAAGCTACTTTGGTGGTGTTTTAAATTTTAGTATGTTTGAGCTTTTAAAGCTTTGATTAACGTTCTCTTCTGTTTAGTATAAACAAACAAACATGTATGGAAAATTATTGCCATATCAGATTTTGGGTACTATTTCAATTCATCGTAATGAGAGTATGTCACTGGTAGTGCACTATGGCTATGCTGTTAATTTTTAATGTAAACTTTTAGCGGGCTCCGCTTGGTCTACAATCAGGTATGCTTGGACCAAAACGGATCCTATTGGGATCCATTAAGAAATTGAGAAGAAATATGGGACAGTTGAAATGAATAAAACTTTGTATTGATTATGGGTTAGGAAATTTGGTTTATTATCTTCTGTTTAGGGAAACTCCCTCGGAATAGGGGTGTAAATCGGTCGGACCGGACCGGACGGAGGTATGTTCAGTTTCTGTCCTAAAAAAAATCGGATCGAACACGGACCGGACCAAATTTTTTCTTGGACAAATTTCGTTGTCCTAATTTGTGTCCTAAATAAAATCGGTCGGACGCGGACACGATCGGACTAGTCGGACTCGGTCGGACATGGCTATTTATATCACATTTTGTACATTTTAATAGATTTTCTCTCTACTATACGACGAATTTCAAATAATTCGGACGAGCCCGGACCGGACAAGATTTTTTCTCGTACAAATCTTGTTGTCCTAACTCGTGTCCTAAATGAAAATCGGACGGACTCGGACGGACGTATTTCGGTCACGGACACGAACGGACGTCGGACATTCGAATAAAATTTACAGCCCTACCTCGGAAGGGCAATCCCAAACATTCCGGTGTTCAAAAAAATAGTGTTATGATACATATTAGTGAAACTACATTCCATCATATAGCTATGCATGAGATTTTTCCATGATATGTTACTGTTGACATCAAAAAATAGTACAACACCAAAAAAATGAAAATATAGAATAAATAAAAATAAATGAATGAAAAATGAAGAAAAAAGCAATCGCACGCAAGTTTATAGTGGTTCGGCGTTAATGAGCCTACGTTCACTTTATAATCTCTTATATATGAAATGATTTATTACACATGAAACTGTCACAACAACGATACAATCAAAGATTTGCCAAAAAGCCCATTCTTTAAAGTCTAGAAGGTCTATTTATAGATGCTACAACATTCAAATTGGCTGAAGCACGTGTTGTTCGATCAAGGATTTTTGGAGAGCGTGGAGAAGTGTTCTTGCGAGGATTGACGTGATTTGAACACGTAGTGGCAGGTGGCAGTTGATCTGATACTCAAGGATGACAGGGAGCGATCAAATTGGAATAAGGGCAAATCTTCAAGAGGATATTTTGTACGGAATCAGGCTTGGCCTGACTTGGTCGACCCAAAGACCATGGATTCTAGCTGACTCGTACACTGGGTTCCTATGCTTGGCTTAAGTCCTAGGTTCAGGTCGAACGACCAATCGATCGACTAGTTCCTTGGTCAGAGTTACTCGGTCCTCCATGTCACTTTGGTCGAAGTCTATGATGTCGATGAATCTTGATAGCCTTACCAAAAGGCTGGTCAACACTCTGCCCCCAAAGCATGTCCCGTTAAGAACGGGGCATGCTTTGTATATTTTCACTCTGAATCATCTTTTAACGTAGGGAAGTTGGAAGACCACGTTTGTATCAGCTTAAAGACTTTTCCATGAATTACATGAGCCAAGGATCGGTTGGTCGGATATTTTGGGAATTAATATTGATCTAGGAAATGATGGAGCTTTGCAGTTATATGTCTAATCGTCTTGGCCTAGCTCGTCATTGGACCGACACGTTAGCCCCATAGTCATAATCAATAGTCATATCAACATAACACGAAGAGTCCCCCTGTTCTACTATAAAATGCTGGCCCACTACCATTATTTACTTTCACTTTTTTACTAGATACAAACCCGTTACTTTTCAAAGAAATTAGAAAAGCCTTCTTCGTTGGAGATCAAGATCGTTTCTTCCGATTTCTTCACAAGTATGGATTAATTTTCTTTCTCTTATATTTAAAACACATTCTAATATGATTTCACACATAAATCCACCTTTTTTTTCTTTTCCTCTTTTAATTTTCATCCAATATAATCCCTGGTCTGAATCGTCAACATCGAGTTCGCAGAAGTTGTGATCCTGTAACATCCCGATATTTTGCGACAATTTAGAATATTAAATTTAGTGTTTTGAATAAAATTATTTAAATTTAAATTTTTTTATATTTTGTTTATGTTAATTTATAATGAAAGTTGAAACTTATTATTTAAATATTTTGATTTGTGTAAATTATAATTGAAATATTAAAACTGGAATATTTGATAATCAATATTAAAATCCATATAAAAAGAGAATTTAAAATTTACGAGTTATTGTTGAAATTTTGAGAATATAAATTTAATAATGTGTTTAAATGTTTGGTCAACTTTTAAATGAAACTTAAATCAAATAAGATTTTATGGTTAAGGCGATGACCACAAGCTATGAATGTAACATGAATAAATAATGCTAATCATATCCACATGATATTATGGTTAAGTGAAATCAAAAATAAGAATTCATTTGAAATTTTAACCATTACAAAATGAGTTTGGGTTCTAATGTAAATATTAAAATTTGTGTAGTATATAATTTATGAGTTGGACTTAAAAGAGAAAAAAAAATCTATTGGAAATCTACTGTATAAATGCATCTTAAAGTTTTAAACCTAATTCATTGATCCCTATCGTTTTCCTGGAACAAAATAACATGGCCGCCTCCCTTCAAATTTCTTCACCAAATTAAATAAAATCCATTTATGTAGGAAATCGAGTATTGTTTGATTCATTGATTTCCAATGCTCGTTTACTCCGTCTAGGCACCTTCAGATTGAGATGCGATTGAATACAGGTGGTCAAAGTTTTAAAGTGAACGCTGCTATGCTAGGGCTCGAATTCATAATTAACGTAGGATTTGATGCGCGATTTGGATACCGTATTTGGATTTGTTATTGTAAATGGCATCATGGGGTAAAGCTTGATGAGATTCCGAGAAAATTTGTGTCGCACCAAATCATAGAGGCACGTTGTACAGACCGTCAACGGAAGTAGCAAGGTTGAACCGAGTTTCATGGTTTAGTGTTGAGCAAAACGAGTCCGCGAAGAGAAAAGCGCTGGTGCGATCGGATTTGGATTTCATTTATCAGAGCTTCGTATCATTGATCGTGATACACGCTGAAATGAACGTGTACAGGAGGCGTTTTTGAAGGGAGAAGAAGAGTGGGGAAGTGAGGGAGATGAAGCGGAAAAAGAAAATTGGGGTGAGGAAATTTTAATATTATTTTATTTTAATTTGAATTGCAAACGTTCAAACTTATACAACTTTTCCGTACGAACTCAGTTTGATGCGCGGTTGGATCCATTGAGATCGTATCGAAATTCTGGACATCATGGAGCTATCGCGGACTGATTCAGAGACTATTAAATTTTGGATTCGAATCTCGTTTGAAATCAAAGGTGAGTGATTAAACCCACTCACATCTAACTAAAATATTTGATTGTTAGTTAAATTAAATTCATGTCATGATATGATGGTATTGTTTGCTGTTTGATTGCTTAAATTGCATATTCATGTTAAATCTGCATAGACTGTATAATTTAATTTGACTGTTGTATAAATTGTACTGATATAGATTAATTTCTAGTTAAAGAAGAACCTCATACCTGATGACTAGTAACTAATATTATTGAACTATTTAGATGTGTTGATTTTGATATATGCCTTGAATTTATTTATTTAATGTGTTAATATGTAATCCATCTTGTTATCGACATTATTTATGTATGTTATTGATTTTTGTTGATTAATCGCAACCATTACCCTAGATGTTACGGGCATCAAATAAACCCAGGGTTAATCATTAAAATGAATTAAGAACGTCAGTTGAAATGATAAATACCTATGACCCTGATTTGGATTGAAATGATATATATCCTTTCCCAAAATACTAAAATTAAATTTTAAGTATTACTTGGCTTTAGGATAGAAAATTATACACGGACACCGATTGGTTAAATAAAAACTGTTTTAACCTTGAATTTTGAAATTTTGTTTTAAAGACAAATAAACGATATTATTAATCTATTTTCTTTAAATTTGAACTTTAAGCCTTGAAAATAAAATTTTAAATTTTACAGAATTCGTGTATGTGAATAACTGAAGTTGAGACTGAATTGAATATTAAATATAAATTTATCGAAATTGAATCTTTGATATTTACTTTAAATTAACATGATTTATAGTAATAATTGAACTGTGAACTCGAATTTTTATAAATGAAAATTCAAAGTGAGAATTATAATTGAAATTCAATTATTTGAATCAAATTATTAAATCGAAGTGTTTGAAATCGAACTGTTGTATTGAATTGAAATATAAATGGGAAGTCAAATCCTTCTGAATTAAGATATCGAAATTTAGTCGATTGATTTGAAACTGAAATATGATTCCAGTTAGTTAAATTTTGAAGAAACGATTCTAATTCTAACTATAGTATTTTGAACCATTTTATAAACTATTTTGATAATAATTACTTTTCTTTATAAACTATTTACCTTATAATTATTTTATATCTATTAATTATTTTAAATAAACCATTTTTAATAATTAAATATCTATTTTCTAAACTATTTTATATTTTAACTATAGATTTTTCTAAATCTGAAAATTCTATTTTAAATGAAAATTATTTATTTTCAAACTATTTAAATTATACAGCTAAACTATTTTAAATATATTTTTAACTATTTCAATATTCAATATATTTTAAAGTTGGAATTGTTTCAAGATTTAAATTAGTTTAAATGTAGATTTTATGATGAATAATATTCTCTCTTGAATATTGAAATGATTTTTATAAAAATATGATATTTTGATATGAAGTATGAACCCCTTTGAATTGTAAAAGAACTGACCGGTGTGAAAAATGTAAATGATTGGTTGTTAAAGAGATCAGGATCAGATATTGTCCTACTCTCTACCAATACCGAAACCATTTTAACAACTGTGTACGCGGTGGGGTTCCTGTATGAAGTAGGTTAAATTGGAGGCGATAACTGGATTTGAAGAAAGAGAACGATGATGGATGTCCTTGACCTTTGGGTCATAATTAAAATGACTAAAACAGGGCTATACTGGACCAAATGGGGTTAGCTACCTCCAACGGCGGCACTTCTTCCTTTATTGCTATAGTCCCTCGGTTTGATTGATCTGATTTGATGCGCATCCGTGATTTGGGAGTGTTGTTCGAGGTGGGCGGTAGTCGCGGCTATCCGTTACTACCAGTCTGGGCATGCAACTAGTATATTCCTACTCTAGGCATTCCTCATGTGCCTTGTCATGTTATCCTGATTGAGCCCCCTACGACTTTGATTTGTACCGTACCTATGGAGTGCCCTCTGATAGCCACTACGTACTGTGGACTTTACAGTATCTGTATAGACTACGGTATTATAAACGGTGTAAGAGTAATAATGGCAATCCCGCTTACGCTATTTTTTATTTAAACATAGACACTATTATAATAGCGTATTGTATTATATAGTATCTTGTTTAACGGATCCTTAGGAGATGGAAATTTTCATAACATCTCTTAAGTTATTTCACTCATATTATCGCATGAATTTGATTGAACTAATATGAGAATATTTTAGTTGTGATCTGAGTATTTTTTTTCTTTTCATTTGTTCTCGGGTCAACCTGAGTTTTCATTTATTGAAGACGACGTTATGAAGATGGAGCTTGCCAGAAGTATTATTATTTATTTCCGCTGCAAATGTTGGTATGTTTATTATAGTTAACTCTGATAATTGTCGTAAAACAAAATCAAATGTATGTTTTAACAGCTTCATAAATTGTTATTTAATTATTATATTTTGTCCTTCCGTTGTGAGATTCTGTGTTTGTTTTTCTTCTTTTCTTCTTATTCTTATATAAATCCCAATAACTATCTGTATTTTTGATTTGTTTATGTCGACATTAAGGATCATTGTCGATTTGAACGGTCACAAATCTCGGATGTTACATTTTGTCTCAGAGTTAGGTTAAATTTTCTTCTTCTCATGTTGGGAGATTCTTTATAAACTGAAGTAGGTGGTAAGGCAGTGGTCACAGGCGGTTCTATTAGCATAGTGGCGATAGTCAGCGATAGAAGTGGAGTTTCCTTTGTGAACAGGCGTGAAGATGAAGGGGTATCTCATTCTTCAAAGCATTTTGAATTTCGAGGCGCCGTTAATTTTGGGAACATGTAATAGAGAGAAAAAGGGTGTGATTGGATGAGCGTGTTCAGGTAGTGATGTAGGCTCCTGATGTGGTTAGGCAGAAAAAGACAAAAGTAATCCTAGGATCGATGCATACGGAGTTGGTACCGCAAAAGAAAAAAGTAGGTCTGATTGGCAATGACAATTGTCTTTGAAACTTTTAAAGTAGAACCAAGTCTTGAGCCGACAAAACTACTAATCGACCCTCAAGAGATCCATCGAACCACATACTCATACATCATGACAATTGTAGTTAGGAGATGTGTGTCTCAATTTCTTGTTCCAAGTCGACCGATCTGTTTCACTTGTATATCATAAGTAGTTGGAATAGGGTATCCTAAGCTTGAGCATGGCCCTCATTGTTATTTTTCTCTTATATCATTACCTCATCATGCACATGTATTAGTACATACACTAGAGGGTCACAGTCTTCCGCATTCTGACAAATAGTTTCTTATGAATAACACAAAAATGACCGGGAGATATCAGACTCGCAATGCTGGAGCAGGCAAGGGTAAGGTTCTATCCACTCCTGTAGTATCTCGGCTTCCGGGTCTGAGACCTACTCCAATCCTGGCTTCAAAACCGATCCTCAAGATCAACAAGCAAAACCACCATCCGCCATAGAAAAAGGATAAACAAGCGGGGAAACAGTTGCAATAAAGGCACCAGGCACCCTTCCCGGTGTTGTAATTCTGGAAAACCCTCTGGATACTTGGCCTTTCACAATGAGTTTAAAGCAGTTGAAGAGGTTGAGCGCTAAACATAATATCCCTTGGGAATACTATCCATATTCCTCAAGAAGGCGACCGTCCCCATAACCCATCGATCGAGTACATGGCGTTAACTCGCCCAATGTGTTCTGCAGGGGCCATCCCTTCGTTTCTCCTTTCGTAGTGGATTTTTTGAGGCGAATGAACTTAGCACCGATGCAACTCAACCCAATAGCGTACACTAATCTGCTGTCTCTATATGTTTTAAATGTGGAACACTTACATCAACCCCAACTTTCGAGGACATAGTATTTTCCTTTAACTTCAGGCATCGAGATGGAAATTCTCCTTCTTTCACTTTCCTCGAAGCTGTCCGTTATTGGAAGATACTTAAAGACATGCCCAACAAACTAGGGGATATCAAACACGAGTGGTTCTATGTCTTTCAGCAATCGGGATGTGCCCGTTGCTGGCTCCAAAGCAATAAGTTTCACATTTTAGCTGGTCGACCCATAAGGATATTTCTTACATTGATCATCTTTATGCAGTGGTGACCCAAAAAATCCTAAGGGGAGAGAGTTCCAAGAACGCTTTGATACGTTGGCTGGTTTAGACCAAAAAAAGCCGAAGCATCAAGACATGTCTAACCGACACACAAATTTATTGCTATTATCTTCTTGATGTGAGTAGATAATTGGGTCCCCCAGTAAGTCGGACTTCTCCCTTGGGGATGCTCAAACTGACGTGCCCCTAGCCAAAGAAGAATCGACAATAGCCAAGAATTTACCTTTGGTCGGGAGGCCATCCGATCATCCTGCGGTCGGTGAGAAAGTTGTCACTGTCGTTCATCCCCCGAGGAAAGGGAAAAAAGCTGCTAAAGAAGACTTAGAAGGGAGGCCCACCTTTTAAAGGCACAGAAATGCTCAGCCGCGAGTGTTGGAGAAAAAGCCTCAAAAGAGTTAATTGTGGAAAAGCCCCATGATCATCAACAGAAAGGTCCTGTTGTCGGGAAGGATCGTTCTTTCAATCGGGATTCACGGGAGGAAGAAGAGGAATCTCCCTATGATGGTTTAGAAAATCTGGAGCTCCCCGATGCGATCCTCTCTTCCCAAATCCTTGATTCAGCTACTTTCTTCTCCAAGTCCAGGGAAGATTCTATGTTTGCCGAGCAAAAAGAAGTGAAGGAGACGAGCCAAGTCCCCGGCTTGGGTCGATTTAAGGGGAACCACTTAGGATATACACAACACGAGCACTGCACATTACAACACTGTTTTCTCTTGTATATACTGAATATTAACTAAAGTTTTTTTAGGCGTCATGGGAAGCGGGTACTATCATGATAATTTCGGCTCTCTCCTGAAAAAGGTGGTCCTACAAGTCCGACCTTCGAACAGGAAAGACGAGATAGGGATAACGACAATGAGAAAGAGAGGAAAGAGTGATAACAGAAGGAGCGAGAGAAGAAAGGAAGGGAAAGGAAGGATTGGGAGAAGCAGAAGAGGGATGACAAAGAAAAGTATAAGAGAGACAAGGAGGAGGGAAAGAAAATTTTGGTGAAGAGGAAAGACAAGGAGTGTTAGACACACACGTACTGTTCCACTTCTCATTCTCGAGATAGGACCCCTAAGGGGATGACAAAGCTGCAAGTGAACATTCTCAAATCGCTTTTGCCCCCTCTTAAGACACATTCAGCTTATATTCATGATCAGGATTCCACCCTTCCCTCTAGGCACCTTAGAAAAAAAACAAGATATTAACTTCTCTGGCCCAAGAGATGACACCAGTCGAACGAATCAGAGAAATGGAGGAAAGTTTTCCTCATATTCGTTTTGATGGAATCAAGTTTGCCCTCGACCTTTAACAGTTCCCACCAAAAGCTCACGACCGAGTCAGGTTCGATGTTGATTTTGCTTTATCCCAATATGATGCCATGTATACATTTGTAAGGCATGTCAGTTACATTACCAGAAACATGGAGGCAGAGAATGAAAGATTGCGGAAAGAGCTGGACACCAACAAGACAATTCTAGAAACAGTAAAGGAAGAACTGGAAAGCTATGAAACTCAATTGGATATTCTCAAAGAAAAGTGTGAGAGATCAATGAATGAATTAGGAGACAAAACCGAACAACTTCGTATTGAATCGGATTGTTCGTCTTCTCTCACCCGAACTGCTCAAGATGAGGTAAAATCAGTAGGGCAAGAGGGTGCATCCCTCAAAGCTGAAAATGAAATTTTAAAAAGTGATGAAGGGTGCTTAGATTTGGAGATACAGAGCCTCAAGACCCGACTTGCCGCCTCAGAAGTGGCTAGAAGGCAAGACGAAGACAATGTCGAGGCTGTGATCGAGAATGCCAACAATGCCCGGCTTCAACATGAGGTCGAGATCCAAATTATTAAGGCCAATCATGCGACAAAGATAGGAGATATGGACTATGAGTTCGGGGACAATGTATTGCTGCTTTTTTTTTGATTCCTTCGTCATAGAAATCTTTTGTGGACAAATAACTATAAGTAGGTATTGGATGATACTTGGGAGGTGTTTATGAAGGAAGGAATCGAGACTGCGGAGGAGCAACCGGTGAATGAGGAGGCTTTGATAGCTCAATACTTGCGTTGTAGTTAGCCGGAGATGTTGGCGAAGGAAAAAAAAGATATTGAATGAGTTGAAAGGTGTCGAACGCCAAAAGATGAAAGGAAAGTCGATCCTGGCTGGGGAGGTAAGCATGAGAAAAGAGTAGGTATCTTTCAACTATTCTGCGGGCCATGTTATGGCTGGTTTGTCCGCCGTCCTTCCTCCCTCGAATCAATCTTTAGAAGAAGTGGAGGAGTACAGCCCAGATGACCCTCCTCTGACTTTGTTCCAAAATAAACCAACCGCTCCCGCTTTCGATGTAGAGTCCTCTGTCAGTCCGAGGGACCCCCCAGCTGACGGTAAATCGTTGCTTTGTCTTAATTCTAGCAAGTACTCATCTTTCTAAGTATAACTGCTATATTCCTCGCTATAGGTACTCCAGCAGGGAAGAAAGTCAATAAGTTTGAGCCTGAATTACCACAAGGAGGCTCTACTGCCGTATCAAGTAAAGATGTAGAAATGATCGACCCTCCGAAGCAAAAAGAAGCTGAAGACGCCCAGTCGGATGAGGATGACATGATAATCACGGGGGAATTCATGAGGACCGATTCCTTATACATTGCTGATATGAAGGCCAGTGATGAGAAGAAGGTTTCTTCTCTCAAAGATGAACCATTTGCTGAACTTCTCGATATTCCTCCCATTCAATCTATTCCTCCAACCATAATTTCATCTGTCAAAGTAGCTCCATTCCCAGTTCCGATAGATCGGAGTAAGAGAAAACATGATATAGCAATGTCCGGTTGTTCTGTTTCTTTCGGTAATGAGTCTAAGAAACAAATGCGTCATTTGATTACTGAGGCGACCTTGGAGATGATCAAGAAAAAAGAGATGGAAGAGATAAAGAAGTCCGGTGCTTAGCCACCTCAACTTTATGAACCTTTTGGTGTAAGTTGTTACAGGCCCTTTGGATGTTGTATGTGAGTGCGACCCTCGCGTTTTTGTTATTTGTTTAAATCTGCATTTTGTAAACAAAACTTCTGTTAACGTAGACAATGTCATTTGCCTTCAAATATTTGTATTATTAATAATATGTTGAAGGGCTATGAAAGACATAGGGGAACTATGTTAGTGCCCTAGTTTATTCCAAACTCTGAGGAATGTTCGAGTTACACCCGTAGTCGGATCACTTGTCCATCCTCATTCCCCCAGTGTCATGGGGGATCGATTCGGGTGTTAAGTCCTTCCATCGACTCCCAGAATCGACTCGACCTAGACCACAGATTGATCGATCTTGGGTAGGAGTATGTAAGTCCTTTTATACTCTCCCCCTAGTCGTTAAGTGTTAGAGTTTCAGGGATCGAGCGGTCTTTAGTCTGGGTGCACCTTTCACACTCGTCCATAATTTTATACTCCTTCTCAAGTCATCAGAATCAGAGTTATTTAAACAGACAGTCATGTTGTTTGCATCAGTCATTACCACTTTTTAGTCTGCAAAGTGTGGTCTGAAAGTTTGAGCGTCGATATTAAACTCGAGTTTAGTCGACTCATATTTCCTTTCTACCCCGAGCAAGATCGACTCGTCGAGACATGGACCGGTAGGTTAGGGAGTAGACTTTTGACCTATGTTAGTCGAATCACAACATATGGTCATAGTTATTAGAGTAAAGAGACAGAGCAGGAAAGGAGCTTTTATTCATAGACTACAATGGGTGGCAAATCACACATTATTCAATACTAAAATAAAATAATAGCCCAAGAAAGATAACATCGTAAATGCTCATCATTCCATGCTCTTTGAATGGGTTCACCGTCCATAGTTGCTAGCCTTAAAATTTAATTATCAAGCCTATGTTGGATGACGTAAGGCCCATCCCACTTGGGGCCCATATCAACAGGGGTCGGGAAGATCCGTTTTAAAACAAGGTCGCCAACATCGACGGTCTTGGGTCGGACCCTCTTGTTGTAATATCGGGTGACCCTACGCCGATGAGCTTTAGCGCAAAGGCTTGCTTCTTCCCTTTTTTCATCAATAATGTCTAATGATTCCAAGAGAAGGGCTTTGTTTGATAGCGGGTCATAGTATGTAGTTCTATGGGAAGGAATCAAGCTCTAAAGAAATGACCGCTTCAGAGCCGTAAGACAAACCGAAAGAAGTATGACCCGTGGCGGTTTTGTGGGTGGTTTGATATGCCCAAAGGGCTATTGACCCATTTGCCTTTGGCTTGTTCCAGGCATTTCTTCAGATAGACTTGATAATTTTGTTGATGGATTCAACTTTCCAATTGGATTGTGGATGCGCGACTGCCGTGTACTTCTTGATGTGATATTGCTCATAGAATCCCTGAACTTCGATATGTCAAATTGAGTCCCATTGCCTGTGATGATAGTCCGAGGTAGTCCAAATCGACATATGATTTTTTTGACTACAAAATTGATGACCCACTTTGTGGTGATCATGGTTAACCGCTCAGCTTCTGTTCACTTTGTAAAGTAATCTACAGCCACGATTGCATACTTAGCGCCCCTTTCGAGATTGGTAGATTTCCAATAATATCTATTCCCCATGCGGAAAATGGCCAAGTGCTGACCATTTGAGTGAGTTCTGTGGGTGGAGCTCGTGGGATCTGAACAAACCTCTGGCATCTATCACATCATCTAGAATAGTTGGTCGCATCTTTGCTAACGGTCGGCCAGAAGTATTCGTACCATAGCACTTTCTTAGCCATCGTTTGTCTTGCTGTATGAGCACCACACTCTCCCTTGTGTACTTCTCTCAATATTCTTTTGACAACATCATTAGCCACACATCGAAGCATTGGAACTGAGAAATCCCTCCTATAAGCCTGTCGTACAAGGGTCCACCTCTCATTCCTTCTTTATGAGAGAGTACCATGTAGGAGAAAATTCTTAATAGGGGTCATCCAGGCCTCCTTTTCGGGTCCGGTCTCTGACTGATTGACCTTCATCTAGTTTATGCTCGGGGTAGTCAAAGTCTCTATGGGACCAATTCAATCTCACTCGGGTCATCAAAGCTAGCTAGTTTAGCCAATCTGTCTACCTTATGGTTTTCTTCCCTGGGAATGTGGGAGATACTGTATTGATCAAAGTCATTCAGTAACTCTTCGACCTGCTTGAGGTAGGCGACGAGTCGAGCTCCTTTACTTTGATACACTCGCTGAACCTGAAATACAGTGAGTTGTGAATCAAAAAATATATATTTAGCACTGCTACCCTTATGTCCCTCGCAAGCCTAAGCCCGACAATCAAGGTTTCGTACTTGGAGTCATTGTTGGTAGTAGAGAAGTTCAATATGAAGGCATAATATATCGACCACCCTTTAGGAGTTAACCAAACTATGCCAACGTCGATTGTTTCATGCTCCGTTAGTGTATAACTTCCAAGTGTCCGATCATAATTCGATGTCAAGGAGCTTGGTACCATCCTCCATACTATCATCTTTTGGAGTAGTGAATTCGGCTATGAAATTAGCTAGTGCTTAACCCCGGATAGATTTCCGTGGACCAAAAGTGAGGTTGAACTGACTTAGTTTGATATTCCACTTAAGTAGCCACCAGCTTTCCTCAGCTCGTTGTAGGACTTCTCGTAGCGGCTGGTCGGTGAACATGTTGATAGGGTGAGCCTGGAAGTAATGGCAGAGTTTTCATGACACAATCAGCTAACTATAGGCGAGTTTCTCAATCTTTGGATAGTTACGTTCAGCCCCTGTTACTTTCTTGCTCACATAATAAACCGGGCATTGTACTCGATCTTCTTCACGAACTAGGACCAGCTGATTGCGTGCATAGATACTGCCAAATACACAAATAGGTTTTCACGGTCGATCGATTTGGACAAGATAGAGGGTTTTTTTCCATACTTTTAAGTAAACATTGGAAGGCTTCGACGCAGTCAGGCGTCCAAGTGAAGTTTCGTTTCCCTCTCTTGATCAATTCGAAGAAAGGTAGGCACTTATCGGCTGCTTTGGATATGAATCGACTCATAATCGCGACTTTCCCTGCCAAACTATGTACGTCCTTGATCCTTCTAGGTTCCTAGATTCCCTTGATGGCTTAGATCTGATCGGGACTAATTTTGATCCCTCCGGAGTTGACTACGAAACCCAAGAAATTTCCTGATGCAACTCTAAAAGAGCACTTCAAGGGATTAAGCTTCATCCCATACCTTCGAAGAATGTTGAACATTTATGATAGATCCCTGATGTGATCGGATGATTGCCCCGACTTTACTAACATATCATCCAAATAAACCTCCATCGTTCTCCCTATATGATCATGAAACATTTGATTGACCAAACACTGATAAGTTGCCCCAACATTTTTCAATTCGAAGGGCATGACTACATAACAATATAGTCCAAGATCTGTTATGAAGCTGGTATGTTCTTGGTCTGGGACATGCATCACAATCTGGTTATACCCCGAGTATGCATCCATGAATGAAAGGAGTTCATGCCCCGCTATTGATTCAACCAGCTGATTGATCCTGGGTAATGGGAAGTTGTCTTTAGGGCAATCTTTATTTAAATCTAAGAAGTCAATATATGTCTACCACTTCCCGTTGGCTTTCTTCACGAGCACAGGGTTTTCTATCCACTTGGGATAGGCCGCGTCTTGATTGAATCCATTAGCTTGAATTTTTCCAATTTCTTCCTTCAAAGCTGCGGGCCCGTCTGGGCCTAGCATCCACCTTTTTTACTTCACAGGGGTGTACTTCGGATCAATGCTAAGGGAGTGGGTCATGATGGAGGGTGAGATCCCACACATGTCAGCATGGGTCCACGCGATCATGTCAAGGTTAGCGTGGAGGAATTCAATCAACTCCCTTCGTCCGGAGGGGGTCAAGATGGGACCCAGTCTTCAAGACCCTAGTTGGGTCATCTTCGTCGGTCGATATATCCCTTGTGGTTTCATTCGGGGCTGCCTTCCTACATTCTGGCTCTTCGTCCCCTCTTGAATCAATGTCTTCGTGTTGGCAAAATGACGACCCTGGCCGGGATGTTTTCTGTAGCTGTTATGCTTCCTTTCCTTCTGCAGGGGGAGGAATATCTTCTGACTCATTGCTATCATTGCTTTTCAGTTCTTTCTATTCCGCCGAATAGCATGCTCGCCCTGTTCCTTGATCCCCACATACCGTTCCAATCTCTCCGTCGGTTGAGAATTTTAGAAGCAGGCACTAGAGAGCAATACAAGCTCTAAATTTGGTTAGGGCTGGTCACCCAAAAAATGCATTGGACTGGGAGCTTATATTCATCACAACAAACAGCAAGATCCGTACTCTCCTGCGGTCTCCATATCCTAATTTGACTGATAGATCGATCCGGGCGACCGACTCAGTGGATGACCCATTAAAGTCTTGTATCTGGCCCATGCATGGTTTCAAGTCTCTCAGTTCCAACTTCGTATGGTCATAAGCTTGTTTGAACAAAATATTTATCGAACTTCCACTATCAACTAGAACCTTTCGTACTGTAGTCGGGCCAATAATGGCCGTTATCACCAGCGGGTCGATGCTTGGGGCTTCTACACCGATCGACTCTCAGTCGTGGAAAATGACGTCATAAGTCATCGTCTTTCTTTGCTTTATGGGACTGCAGCTTCAAGGATGATGGACTCCGCAACATCGAGATGTTTTGATGATTTTACATATCGTTCCATAGTCTGAACGCTAAGCCCAGCTAGATGTGGTCCTCCTCAATGGTATTGATCACTATCCCTTTTTCCTTTTCCTAGGTTGTGGCTCTGGATACCGTGCCTGGGTGCTTACATCCCTTGCCCCCATCCCTCAGGGCCACCTTGTACTCATAAAGCTTTCCTTCTCTAATTAGTTTTTCAATGATGTCCTTGAGGTAAAGAAAATCATTAGTGGCATGCCCGTAAATCTCATGGAACAGGAAAAACTTCCCGATCGCCCGTTCTTTCTCTATAGATTCATGCAAAGGCGAGTTATTATATTAAACTGTACTACATGTGTCAAGGTAGATGTTTTCAAGCGTGTTATTCAATGTCTTATAAATATCAAACACTTGTAATCGAGGTCTTTTCCTAGGGTTCCCTTTTTGTCTAGAGTTCCAATTAGATCCTCTCTGTTGGCCATCATTCTGCTTACCCGGATTTCCAATGTTAACTTTTACCTTTTCGGAGTTGTCCCCGGACTGCTTAACCGCCACAATACTCTGGATGGCTTTGTAAGAAACTTCCTTTGGTCCATCTTCCTCATCTAACTTTGCATCTTCCTATCGTAATCGGATGTTAGCTTTTTCATAGAACATTTTGATTGATGTTGGGGGTTTCCGATTAGATATTTCCCAAACTCTGTCTTTTTGTCGTTGTCGTCTGCTATGGCCATTAAAACTGTCTCATGATTAGGATTGCTTACTTAGGTGATAACCCGGTTGAACCAACTGAGGTAGTTTCTCAGTGATTCACGCCTTGCTTGCTTTATTGCGGAAAGGGCTATACCATGCTTAAACTTGGAGACATGAAGACAGAATTGATTCTGGAACTTCTCACTTAAATCCTTGAAATTTGCGTCTGATCTCAGGGGAAGCTGAGTGAACCGCATAAGCGCTACCCCGCTTAAGAAAATTGGGAAAGCTTTGCACTTGATGGTGTTTGGGGCTACAAATACCTCTATATTCCATGAGTACCGCATAAAGTGTTGCTATGGATCGGTGGTTCCCGCATAGTGGCTCATCTGGTGCATATTAAATCTTATGAGGAACTTTGTCTGTAGAATGCCGTTTGTAAATGGCGTATGGTTAGGTCAATCCCCCAATCTTCAGTCTTGTAGCTCTTATTGTCATTCATGATTCGACATACCATGGCGGTCAGATCCGGAGGGATAAGTGCGCATCGGTTGAGATCAACGACTGATCGAATTCCCCTTGCTCCCTCTTCAGGCAACCTCGCCTGAGTCACCGTCCGAGAGGAAATTACTCATCTCTGGATATCTCGGTTATTTACAGGACTTTGGGAGGAAGAACGGGAGTTTGGACTGTTTGAATGGTATTTCGGTGGGCCCGAAGGCGAGGTTCTTCGATCCTGTTGAGTCGTTGGATCGATATCTCCTAGGTCGGCTGGATCAACCAGGGCTTGATCGGCTATTCCAAGATGGTTTGAGATCCCTTCCAACTACAGCTATCGTATGTTTTCGGGTCTTTCAAGCAGGCGTCATGGATGAGGTCGATCTCTACTTCCTCCAGATGATGATGAGCCTTCTGAGTTTTGGTCCGGCAGGTGAGGGAAAGATTAATAAAATAAATTAAATGCAATACATGAAATACGAAGAAATGCATGCGAATAATTAAATATAAATAAAAAGGAAAATTTGAAGAGCTTCAGGAATATGGTCACAAAATTAACATCATTGCGTTTGTGACGATTTTCTAGTCAATTTAGACCTATGGTTTGCAGAAAACAGATTTAGGACGAAAAAGATATCTTTTAATTAAATATTGCAACAAAAGATGAAAAAAGAGGAATGAGAAAAAATAATGGATACCATTGTCTTAAGTCTTATTAACAAAAGGCTAAGTAGCCTAGTTGGTTAAAGCATGTGACTTGCATATAAAAGGTACAGAGTTTGATCCCCGCCAGCGCTATATTTTTGTTTTAGGGGAATGGCTAAAAAGTGGCTTAGTGTGAACGCAGTTCAATTAAAAAGCGGTTTAGTGTGAAAAGGGTTAATTGGAGGATTAATTGAAAAAATGGTTAAGAATATATATATATATATATATATATATATATATGACGTGTGTTTGTCAACATCCTGCTGTTGCGCATCATGTTGCATACATGGTGCATTTTTACTGGTTAATGATCGTTTTTTCGCAACATGACTATTTTCTATTGGTCAGATGACGTGGACGATTCCTATGACTCCTGATCTAGTCTAATGGCCCTAATTAACTCACTACAGCTATATAAACACACCTAGACCTAAACCTAATTTCACTACACTAATTCATGGTGCCTGTATGCTGCCTCAGCCTAAACTAGTCCTTCTTCTTTAACAAATCAAAGTAAAGGAATTCTATAAAGGGGATCGAATCTACAACAACTACAACGCCTAATTCTATTCCTTAATCCAATCTTTGTGAGTTCATTGATTATTATTAGATTAAAATAATGCTAAAGCAATTCTGACATGTTGTAAATTGGATTAGGGAATTATTCATGATAATAAGATTGAATCTCATTAATTCTATCTTAGCCTATAACATCGGATTCATGATTCTTATATGCCCATGTTAATATTATCATCAGTTTTATCATATCTTTATGATCAGTTCATACTTATGCCTATTGTTATTATTACGCCTGTTCTTTGTCTTATCCCTTCCTCCTTCCCTTTTTGGTTTTTATGGCCGGGCTACTTCGAGCCTAAGCCAAATCTCATAGAGATATACGTACGAACGGTATTTTAGGGAACAATGGGAAATTTGGCATAATATACATTGGGTCGGTTTGAGCATGACAAATGTTAAATTTGGCATAATATATGTTAATTGTTGGGCATGATATGAAATTAGGAATTTTGGGTAATTGACATAATTAGCCTAAAATTGGCATAAACTGTAAATGAATAAACTGGCTAAGATAAGCATGCTGAGACATGATGTTAGACTCCGTTTGCGGTAGAAGCCTGCCCGAAACCAACCGGCCTAACCAGCAACCGCAAATGGCCAGTCTAATGTGAGAGGTCATAGGCATAACTAAAAGATGCTTAGACAAGAGGTTAAGTATGGCTTCTGGCAGAAGTCTGCCCGGAACCGCTCGGCACATCCAATGGCCATAAGCCATCGACTTAATTAGAGAGGTCTGTGCATTTATAACTAATTAATGCTGATCAACGATGATTATGATACCTAAAACATGTTAGGTGGGTGGGGTAAAGTTAACCTATGTAAGATGACAACTTAACTAATAATACATGAACAAAGTGGATAGGGTTAAGGCAAGCTTAACCAATAATGCATATTGTTTTGATAAGTGGATGGGGTTAAGTCAACTGGGCTGATAGACAACACTTAACCAATATAAGTTTGGGTTAGGATAAACCCTAAAGAAAAACCTAGTAGCGGTAGGGACCTATTTCAGACAGTAACCCACTTAGTGGTATCGGGAACCCTGAGCTAGGTAGGGTTGAGGCACGCTTACTAGGCTGATTATAAGCGGTCAAATAAGAGCGAGGGTGTAGCAGTGCAGGTTCTGATGGGTTCATTAAGCGTGCACAAGGTGTTCCCAGCATTGGAAGATTTAGCCACTGTACATCAGTAGGTATAAAGCTGTGCACCCACGGGTTGCCACTTAGGGAGTGATACACCCTAAGCTGGGACCCGCACAGATTTCTACAAGTTAGGGAGCCGATCGATTAGCGGTAGTGTGGGGACATCTAGTATCTATTATGGGCAAGCAAACTTTCAAGGATTGTATGGGGCAGATACCTCTTACTAGATTTTATGCCTGAGTGCTACCAATTGCGGGGTTGGGATCATTTCGTTAAGAATTACAAGTAGGTGGTGCAGAGAATTAAATTAAGTAAGAAATTTGGGAAGCGCACTAGACATTCCTTTATATTCATCTTGTTACCCAACTTTACCTTATGTCATGGTTATACTTTCCATCCTATTTATTCCTGTCATATTGCTTTACTTATTTTCATGCTAAAAGTAGCTGGATTCGCCACGCTTTATGTCTGACCTTTTGTTTTTGCCTCTTTTTCTTCCGTTTTCCCCCCAAGGTTCTCAGGGAGGAAACACTGAAGCTTGACTTGGATTTCTTTCTTCTTGAAGCGCTTGGAAGCGTTGAGAGTAATGCTCAACTTTATCTCTTTACATTATGGCTATTTGGAGTGGGATTATGATTTTACTTTTATGTACTCTGCTAATAATTTTGTTTAAGATGGATATTTATGTACTTGACTCTAGTATGTGGTTTTGATGTTGTAATCAAACATGTTTTTCTTTTCCACTGCAATGAATAAAGTTTGAATTTTCTTAAGTACCATTTATATATCTGTCTTGTGATATTCTGTTCTATACTCTTATAATACTCCATGGAAGTTAATGCATTCCATTAGTGAGTGACATTAATGGACATGGGGTGTTACACGTGGTATCAGAGCTGAAGGTTACTAGAATGGATAAAAGATTTTTAAAACCGTTTTCAAAAGTATTTCTTTTTAAGAAGTATTCTCAAAAACATGTTTTAAAGAGGGCACTTTCAAGAGAAAGGTTTATTATGAAAAACATAATCCCCAAAAGCCATATATCTTTCTTGCGATTCTCTACTTGAATCTCTTTTTCCTTTCTTTTCGCCATAGTTCCGTAGGCATGTTAAAACTGCGGCACATGTCGGAGGGAAAAGAAGTGCCCAACCTCCATCTGTAGCCGCAGTAGTTTCACCTTCGGCTAATCTTCTTTCAAGCTTCGTAAGGTTTTCCGTGCGATGGAGGCATCTTTGGAGAGACTAGTTAACATGTTACACAAGGATGACAAAATGAGAATGAGGGAGTTTAGGCTAAGAAGCACATCCCAAGGATGAGAAACTTGTTGATATGGCTTTAATCCACGAAGAAGGTAAAGGTGAAAAGAAAGAGGTAAAAGTGGAAGAATCACTAAACAAGAAAGTAGGACCTAAGAAGGGTGGAAAGAATAATAAACCCCGAGATAAAAGGAAGTGCCATTTCTGTGGTATACCAGGTCATATAGCTAAATATTGTTGAAAGAAGAAGGCGAAAAAGACTGGTTGCTTCCAATGTGGTGAGGCAGGACATATGATTAAGGACTGCCCAAGGAGGAAAGGACAAGGGCAAGGATAGAGGACATGATCTACTTCTGGAGGGAAGGTTCATGCTCTCATGGAAGCTACGCAAGAGAGAGGTAGAAACATTTCTGTTGAAAGTATGATTTTCCTCTTTAATCATCTTGTACGTACTTTGTTTGATTCTGGCACTTCACATTCATTTATATCTGCTTCTATTGTTGAGTCTCTGCATCTACTAGTATAGTAGTGGATCCCGTCATTGTCTCAAATCCTATTGGGGTATGGCTCATCTTTCTATGTTATGTCGGGATTTAAGAATATATGTGTATGCCGTTGAGTTCGAATGCAACGCTTATGTGCTTGGTTTCACGGGCTATGGGTTGATTCTGGGAACGGATTGGCTAGCCAGGTATGGTGCCATTCTCGACTGTAAAATAAGGGTAGTTAGACTGTTGACTAGTTTGGGTAATAATCTCGATATCTCATGCGACCCTAAGGGTTCTGTTATGCTTAGCTACCTAGAATCTCTTGACACATCTATTAATGATTTGCAATCTATTCGAGTAGTCCGTGAGTATGTAGATGTCTTTGAGGAGGTTAGGGGCTTAACTCCAAAACGCGAGATAGATTTTCATATATACTTGGTAGACAATGTAAAGCCAGTTGCATTGCTTGTGCGCTACATGGCTCCAAGAGAAAGGAGGGAGCTTAGTAAATAAGTGAAAGAGTTGCTTGAGAAAGGTTTCATAAGAAGAAGTATCTCGAAGTGGGGTGCTCCTGTTGTTTTTACCACGAAGGCTGATGGTTCACTTAGATTGTGCGTGGACTATAGAGAGCTGAATAAGCTCACAAAGAAGAACAGACACTCATTGCCGAGGATAGATGATTTGTTCGATCAGTTGGTTGGTGCTTCGTTTTTCTCGCTGTTTGACCTAGCTACAGGATTTCATTAGTTTAGGGTAGCTAAGGATAGTATAGATAAGACTGCTTTTAGGACTCCCGACGGTTTCTTTGAATGGTTCATCATGCCTTTTGGTTTGACGAATGCAC
Organism: Allium sativum; assembly: GCA_030737875.1. Lineage (NCBI taxonomy): Eukaryota > Viridiplantae > Streptophyta > Magnoliopsida > Asparagales > Amaryllidaceae > Allium > Allium sativum. Next base: position 4,229,676 of record CM060915.1, read on the forward strand.
CCGCATATATCGTAGACTTGATGAGTAGGGTGTTTAGGGAGTTTCTAAACAAGTTCGTGGTAGTCTTTGTGGATGATATCTTGATATTCTCTAGAAGCGAGGAAGAGCATGCCCTACATCTTAGGGAAATTTTAGAGACCCTTTGAGCACATCAACTCAAAGCTAAGTTCTCCAAATGTCATTTTTAGAGGAAGGAGGTGAGGTTCTTAGGGCACGTGGTCTCTAAGGAAGGGATAGCAGTGGATCCCGCGAAGGTGATGGCAATCCAAGATTGGAAGGTTCCTAAGAATGCAACAGAAGTAAGAAGTTTTCTTGGTTTGGCAGGCTATTATAGAAGGTTCATCAAGGACTTTTCTAAGATATCAGCTCCACTTACACGGTTGACGAAAAAGAATTTGACCTTTTCTTGGGGTGTTGACTGTGACGATGCTTTCCAACGTTTGAAGATGGCATTGATGACAACTCCAGTTTTGCCGGATGGGAGTAAACCGTTCACAATGTATACTGATGCTTGTGGGATAGGGCTTGGCGCAGTTTTGATGCAAGAGGGAAGGGTGGTATGCTATGGTGGAAGGCAGTTGAAAGTCCATGAGAAGAATTACCCTACCCACGACTTAGAGTTAGCTGCCATAGTTTTTGCGCTTAAGCCTTGGCGCCATTACTTGCTTGGTGAGAGATTTGAGTTGTATACATACCATACGTCACTAAAATACTTGTTCTCCCAAAAAGATTTAAACTTAAGGCAACAGAGGTGGATGGAGTTCTTAGCATCCTACGATTTTGAGATTGCATATACTCCTGGCAAGGGTAACGTTGTAACGGACGCCTTGAGTAGAAAGAAGTTGACTTTGAGTTCTTCGTTTGTCGAGCGGCGGAGTTTAGAGAATATCTCTACCTTTTACTTTATACCCTCTATTGATTATGTACCCAGTTTGTTGGCATCATTAGAGGTACAACCTACGCTTTTGGGACAGATAGGTGCGACACAGTGGGATGACCCACAGTTGATAGAGATAGTAGACCAGCTCATCTGAGGGGAGTCTTTGAGCGATCTTAATAGGTATACTATCGATGACAAAGGTTGGTTGCGTAGGGATGGGAGACTTTGCATATCTCGAGACGAGGGTTTGAGGAGGACAATCCTTGAAGAAGCACATCGTTCTAAGCTGACCATACATCTCGGTGGATACAAGATGTATAGGGACATGAAGCGAGTTTTATTTTGGGCCGGAATGAAGAAGGACGTGGCTGAGTTCGTTTCTAGATGCTTAGTGTGCCAGCAAGTCAAGGATGAGCAAAAGAAGCCTGGTGGTTTGCATCACCCTTTAGAGGTTCCACAGTGGAAATAGGTAAGTGTTTCCATGGATTTCGTCGACGGGTTGCCGAGGTCAAGTAATACGGGGATTTGGGTAGTAGTAGATAGACTTACCAAGAGCGCCCATTTCATTCCCGTTAAGAGTAAAAGAACAGCAGCATGGTTAGCATTTGTTTATCTCCGAGAGATAGTTCGTCTACATGGAATACCTTCTAGTATCGTAAGCGATCGAGATTCCATTTTCACTAGTGAGTTTTGGAAGAGCTTGCAAGAGGCGATAGGAACATAATTGTGTTTGAGCACCGCTTATCACCCTAAGACGGACTGCCAAACAGAAAGAGTGAATCAGATTCTAGAATATCTTTTGAGGTTATGCATCTTGGACTTTGGAGGGGCGTGGGAGGAACATCTTCCATTGGTGGAGTTCGCCTACAACAACAACTATCAGACTAGTATTGGCATGACACCTTTTAAAGCTCTATATGGATGACCTTGCCGATCACTGACTTGTTGGTGGGAGTCTACGGATAAGATTTTGCTTGGGCTCGATATGATTAGGGAAACTTCGGAGAAAAGGCGATAAAAGGTATAGAGTTCGAGATATTGGAGCCAAACTTGCGAGAGGAAGTGAAAGTAGAGAAGGAAGCAACGATTGGATGAGTTTCGACTTGCATACTTGGATCGGAGGTTAAGAATTATGCAATAAAGAAGTGAAGCTAGTAAAAGTACAATTGGGAGAGGACCGCGAGGATGCTACTTGGGAGGCTGAAGATAAGATTCATGCTTCATATCCTTTCCTTTTCGATAATATGTTCTTAACTTCTTTTTCCAAGCTTCGAATTAATACTTGTATATATTGTTTGAATGCCTCCTATCGATCGAGCCTTTAGGTAGGGAAAAACATGTGTTTGAGACATGTTATGTTTGATGGATGCAAGTAGATGCAATTGTTTGCTAGTGGTTGCCTGTGGATGCATATACACACATTAGACACTAGATCGGCTCAATCACTCTCATACTGCATATGGATGTGTGTGCATTTTTCTTTCTTTAATGGATGGAAATGGATGTATTAGCATATGAATGTTGCATCTGGACGAATGAGTTTGCACACATATAGAATTCATCTGTTATAATAGGATTATTTGCATACGTGTTGGATTCATGGCACTAACATACATTGCATTAAGGAGGTCAACTGAATCAGTAGACCGCCTGATCTTCACATTAGTATTGGGACATATACACATACCTCTGCATATGTTCATAGGAGCATTAGAAATCTTTTAAGTACAATGGATGCTTGTGGATGATGGATGGTAGGATACATTCTTCTTAACTTGAAGATTTCGGGGACGAAATCCTTTGAGTAGGGAGAATGTAACACCCCGCATTTTTAATGAAATTAAATATGTGGAAATATGTATATATATTATATACATAGATATATTTAAGAGAAAAATTAAATAATAACAATAAAATTGCATGTAATAAGTTCATGCAGTGAAATGAAGGAAAAAGATTAATAAAAGAATTTAAATGCAATACATAAAATGCGAAGAAATGCATGCGACCAATTAAATAGAAATAAGAAGGAAAATTTGAAGAGCTTCAGGAATTTGGTCACGAAATTAGCGTCATTGCGTTCGTGGCGATTTTCTAGTCAATTTAGACCTTTTGTTTGCAGAAAACCGATTTAGGATGAAAAAGATATCTTTTAATTAAATATTGTAACAAAACATGAAAAAAAGAGGAATGAGAAAAAATAATGGATACCATTGTCCAAAATCTTGTTAATAAAAGACTAAGTAGCCCGGTTGGTTAGAGCATGTGAATTGCATGCAAGAGGTACAGAGTTCGATCCCCGCTAGCGCCATATTTTCGTTTTTGGGTAATGACTAAAAAGTGGCTTAGTGTGAACACAATTCAATTAAAAAACGATTTAGTGTGAAAAGGGTTAATTGGAAAAATGGTTAAAAAGAATATATATATATATATGTATATATGACGTGTGGGTGTCAACACCCTGCTGTTGCGCATCATGTTGCACACAAGGCGCATTTTTATTGGTTAATGATCGTTTTTTCGCAACATGGCTATCTTCTATTGGTCGGATGACGTGAATGATTCCTATGGATTTTGATCTAATCTAATGGCCCTAATTAACTCACTACACTTATATAAACTCACCTAGACCTAAACCTAATTTCACTACACTAATTCATGGCGCCTCCATGCTGCCTCAACCTAAACTAGTCCTTCTTCAACAAATCAAATTAAAGGAATTCTGTAAAGGGGATCGAATCTACAACAACTACAATGCCTAATTCTCTTCCTTAATCCAATATTTGTGAGTTCATGATTATTTTTAGATTAAAATAATGCTAAAGCAATTCTGACATGTGTAAATTGGATTTGGGAAGTATGCATGATAATAAGATTGAATCTCATCAATTCTATCCTAGCCTATACCATCAGATTCATGATTCTTATATGCCCATGTTGATATTATCATCAGTTTAATCATATCTTTATGATTAGTTTATACTTATTCCTATTGTTATTATTATGCATGTTCTTTATCTTATCCCTTTCTCCTTCCCTTTTTGGTTTTTATAGCCGGACTACTTCGAGCCTAAGCCAAATCTCATAGAGATGAACGTAAGAACGGTATTTTAGGGAACAATGGGAAATTTGGCCTAATATACATTGGGTTGGTTTGAGCATGACAAATGTTAAATTTGGCATAATATATGTTAATTGTTGGGCATGATATGAAATTGGGAATTTCGGGTAATTGACATAATTAGCCTAAAATTGGCATAAACTGTAAATGAATAAATAGGCTGAGATAAGCATGCTGAGACACGATGTTAGACTCCATTTGCGGTAGAAGCCTTCCCGGAACCAACCGGTCTAACCAGTAACCACAAATGGTCAGTCTAATGTGAGAGGTCGTAGGCATAACTAAAAGATGCTTAAACATGAGGTTAAGTATGGCTTGTGGCAGAAGTCTGCTCAGAACCGCCCGACACATCTAGCGGCCATAAGCCATCGGCTTAATGTGAGAGGTCTGTCCATTAATAACTAATTAATGCTGATCAAAGATGATTATGATACTTAAAACATGTTAGGTGGGTGGGGTTAAGTTAACATGTGTAAGATGACAACTTAACCAATAATACATGAATAAAGCGGATATGGTTAAGGCAAGCTTAACCAATAATGCATATTGATTTGATAAGTGGATGGGGTTAAGTCAACTGGGCTGATAGACAACACTTAACCAATATAAGTTTGGGTTAGGATAAACCCTGGGGAAAAACCTAGTAGCGGTAGGGACCCATTTCAGACAGTAACCCACTTAGTGGTATCGGGAACCCTGATCTGGGCAGGGTTGAGGCACGCTTACAGGGCTGATTATAAGCGGTCAAATAAGAGTGAGGGTGTAGCAGTGTAGGTTCCGATGGGTTCGTTAAGCGTGCACAAGGTGTTCCCGACATTGGAAGATTTAGCCACTGTACATCAGTAGGTATAAAGCTGTGCACCCACGGGTTGCCACTTAGGGAGTGATACACCCTAAGCTTGGACCCACACAGATATCTACAAGTTAGGGAGACGATCGATTAGGGGTAGTGTGGGGACATCTAGTATCTATTATGGGCAAGCAGACTTCCAAGGATTGTATGAGGGCAGATACCTCTTACTAGATGTTATGCCTGAGTGCTACCGATTGCGGGGTTGGGATCATTTCATTAAGAATTACTAGTAAGTGGTGCAGAGAATTAAATTAAGTAAGAAATCTGGGAAGCGCACTAGACATTCCTTTATATTCATCTTGTTACCCAGCTTTACCTTATGTCATGTTTATACTTTTCATCCTGTTTATTCCTGTTATATTGCTTTACTTATTTTCATGCTAAAAGTAGCTGGATTCGCCAGGCTTTATGTCTGACCTTTTTGTTTTTGACTCTTTTTCTTCCGTTTTCCCCCCTAGGTTCTCAGGGAGAAAACACTGAAGCTTGACTTGGATTTCTTTCTTCTTGAAGCACTTGGAAGTGTTGAGAGTAATGCTCAGCTTTATCTCTTTACATTATGGCTATTTGGAGTGGGATTATGATTTTACTTTTATGTACTCTGCTAATAATTTTGTTCAAGATTGATATTTATGTACATGACTATAGTATGTGGTTTTGATGTTGTAATCAAACATGTTTTTCTTTTCTGCTGCAATGAATAAAGTTTGAATTTTCTTAAGTACCATTTATATATCTGTCTTGTGATATTCTATACTCTTATAATACTCCATGGAAGTTAATGCATTCCATTAGTGAGTGACATTAATGGACGTGGGGTGTTACACTGAATCTGAATTCGTTCCCGAAACCTAGTTGGAAACACTTGATGCTAACATTGAGACGATGTTGTTCTTGAAACTCAATTTTATATAGTTATTGGTAGCATTGAAGTTGGAGATATTAATTTGGAGAGCGATTTTCGTCTAACTCCTGCGAACCAACATCCTTGGCCACCACTTGCAACGATTAAAGTTTCGGAGATCCATCTTGGCTTACTTGTTATTCTGGATATAAGTGTTATAAGCTTGCTGCTAAGGAAGGAAGAGAGGTTGAGCGTCATTAATATAGCTGCCCAGAGTATCAAGAGGAAGTCTCGAACACATATGGTGTACCTTGTTGTCAATATGTAGAGTGGATAGATCATGTGATGTGCATTAGAGGAGCTAATTATGTTCGAGGGATGCAAAGCAACGTTCAAAGATTAGAGGCCACAGTCAGACGACTGGAAGCCAAAATTAGTTGTTTGGAAGACGAAAATAGTAGTCTACTTGGTATCACAACAGACTGAAGAAATGCATCGCTTGATGTTGATGTTTTCCATGTTTGTTTTATTTTCTAGTTCTTATATATTTCGAAATTAGTCGTTTGTATTTCGTGTTTATTCCTTTTTGTATTATTCAACTATTGTGTTACCATGATTGATGTAGGACCTCGTTGTTTAAAACGAATTATGCATTACTTTGGTGCTAATTAATTGTAACACCTCACACTTTTCTGTGCCCAAATTTCAACAAAAATCAGAACTTGAACTCATCCAAACATTGACGTATATATCTGGTACCTGCAGTAAATGAGCATGAGCATAATCATAATATGATAAAATAAAACTCACAACGAAATTAGAATAAGATTGCTAGTAATAACTTAAGTAACTACCTTTTTAGAAGTAATTAAGTCACTTTTCCAATACCGAGCATGAGAGAGAATGAGAACCGAAAGACAAACTTAAACATCTGTGAGAACCCGACCTTCTCCAGGAAACTTGGGAGGTTGTAATGAGGAGGGGGTCAGAAAAATATTCTGGTGACTTAGAAATGTACAACATAGACCATAATACACAGATATATCACGTTTGGTTCAACCCAAGATGTATGCCTAACAAGGTAAGTAATTCTAACCTAACCTTGTAGATGTTTACGCACGACCCTACTACTCTTCCCAAAGTAGTATTTCCAAAGTATAACACCAAGATAGCACGTTTACACATATTCTTGCGAAACCTTTATACCAGATCTTGGATGGTTACTATATCGTGATTAAACCCCTAAGTACAAAGTTTTTATATCCATGTACTTTCATTCGTTTATCCTTCATCATTTATTGCCTCATTATCGATGACAAATAGGGTGGATTCTTCATGATCGCTTAAGACCCTAGGCGGACTGATTTGTCACTTATTTTTTCTCGATAATTTACTTAACGTTAACATGAACTAGAGGGCACTAGCTACGGACCCTACTAGTTAAGACTTCCGTCATTCATGAATACACCCTTGCCCCGCATAAGATGAGAGATGGTATTTTATCGTTCGCTATACCTTCAACCTGACCTTATTAGATAACCCCCTTAGTCGCTTATTACTTCCCGTAGGATAGGTAGCCATATCTGGCATTTTAGTTTCTTGGTTTGGGTAGGTCCCCACACACTTGCCATTTAAGATCCCTAAACTGAAAGACCTATTCTAGGTGTACTTTTCAAACCTAGTTGCTTAAGACCCAGGAAGCGAACTATACGCAAAGGTTCTTGGTTTGTACCTCATTAGCCTTTCCCTATTTGGGATAAGGTGGGTTACGTTATTAAGTCCCTCTACATGGAAATGCTATAGGTACGCGATTCGTCTCATCACGGGTTCATATGGTTAATAATATTTTACATTACTAACCTATTAAGTCCAATTATATTTTGTATTATAAGTTCTATATTCATTAACATAATTAAGGACGGTTGTATTCCCTTTTTCCCTAGGATATTTATTTGATTTCTTCCCTAATTTGGACTTAGAATTCAATCGACAATCGATATTCATAAATCCTTTTTTGACATCCATTTTCTTTTATTTCCTTTTTTTTCCTTTATGACTATAACCATCATATTTTCCTAAGGCAACTATTTATCAGTCCCAAGGTACCTACTAGTTATACCCCAACAAGCAATTATTATTCTTATTCACTTATTTATTTATTGGTTAACTGTTATATGTATAAATATTCATGCACCCGGCCTCTCAGATTAGGTTGACTACTTGTGGATGCTGGATTTGCTGGTCGGTTCCGGGCAGACTTCTTTCACAAGTTGAAAATAACCTCATGCCTTAGTACATTTACACTTATTCATTGGACCCCTCACATTAAGCCGACTACCTGTGGTTGCTGGATTTGCTGGTCGGTTCCGGACATGCTTATACCATAAGTTGAGTTTAACCTCGTGTCTAAATGCTGTTATAATTCAAATTTCCTAACTTGGGGTGTACAACATTTATCCTAATTAATTTAGGAATTGTAACCATTATCCTACTATATTTACTTTCCCCAATCAACATTGGTTACAATGGTTAAAAATTTATTTATGGCCTTATTTATAGAAATCAGTTACACTAATTGCTACAACGGTCACCATAAATATATTCATTAAGCATTGGATATAATTTATGTGTATGATTCCATAAATGAATACCATTCAACATTACAAACCTTCAAACATTTAATACAATGTATAGTTTACCATTTTATGCTAATTTGGATGGATAATATGTATATATTTATATTTTACGTTTTCGTGCGTTCAATGTAGTTATTATGTTTATTATTATTATAACTTTAATGATTTGGTTTAATCAATAACCAAACATTCCTTTTTGCGTTCAATCTTGCTAAAAGGTTCAAATCTTACAAAAAGACTTTTAGCCGTAATCATTGTAAATTATGCTTAATCAGTGAAATTGACATATTCCAAATCACAAGAAATATATGTAAATATATATTTTGGAATAGTTGATACAAATTACGCACAAATATATATATATATATATTTATATGTACATTCGCACTTTTTTCTCTTTTTAATCCTTTTAGTCATATCTCTTGTGATTTCAAAATAGTTCCTTTTTAAACAAAAAAAGGGGAAAACAACATATTTACAAAAATTAAGCCAAGCCCAACAATATTGAATACAAACAGGCATATTTTTTTTAACATTACAATCACACAGTTTACCAAATTCACATTTTTAACCAAAATTCATTATTCAACACTGAACTAAAGATCTGGATTGTGTCTACATCTAAATTGTGTTTAATCGAACTGATTTCCAGATCTACAGTGTAATGCAATGTCCACAATACATTTTACCACATAATTGCAATAAATTTCATAACATAACTGTAGGAATATGTGTGAACAAATTTAAAAATCCTACAATTGATATTAAACATAATCACAACTTACAATTCACAAGTTTTAACTATATTTATAACCAGATCTGATGGTTGTCAATAAATTCATAATATTTAAGTGAACAGATCTGATAGATACAAAAACATATATTTGATTCAAACGAAACATATAAGTCATTATATACATATTTGTAAATTTCCCACTCATCTTATAGCCTCCAAATCGAAAGTTTGAACCTTATGGCCTACAATCCCCAAATTCTTATAAATCTATAGTTTATCTAGAAAGGGGAAAATTCTGGATTTGTAGAAATGTAAGAAAACAGGAAGAGAGGGGAAAATCTGATTTGGAGCGTCAATTTGCATTCTTTTCCATTATATCTGCTTATGCTCTCAATTTCATATGAATTAGATTTGATTTGTTTTGTATGAATATATTTTTATTTTAGAAATTAGGTTTGGAGAAGGAGGAAAATGGCAGAGCTCCGCTGCCTCTGCAAATTTATATGGAAAAAGAATGAGGCCTTACCCCTTTATTTACAGGGGTGGAAATGTCTAGGACCATTGGATTAGTTTTAAGTATATCTATCCATTCATTATATAAATATTCTATAAACCAACCACCCGTAACCCTAGCCGCCACTGCTGTGACGGCAAGGAATTTCGCTCGGTCCGAACCAGTCGCTAAACCGACCCAGACCGTTCGAAACGCCCTATCGTTTGAGAACAGGACAAAACAGAACGCATACACAAGAACATTTCATTGTATATTACAACAATGCATCAGATTACAAGAATATACAGAGTATAAATGAATATTACACAGAAATATCAGAGATTTAAATTACATTTAAATACATAGCAGCGGAAAATAATACAATACACAACTAGAAGAGATATACGGATTCAAAGCTTTCCGGATATCATTCCAGCTGTAAACCAGGATCCTGTGAATATAAATCTGCAAAACCAAAACTACTAGCTGCCCGTGTCGAAAATAAGGGCACCCAGAGTTTAGGTTAAAACAATAAACTCCAGGTCAGTCATGTGACTGGTGTGAGAACTAAAACAGTTAATCTTTATTTCAAAGTTAGGTAAATCAAGGGACCACGCCGTATAACACGGAACGGGTTTCCTCCCAAGAATACCAGTGCATAAAACAAACAGCGCAATGCTAAATAAAGAAAAATGAAGCTGTTATAAGACCCAGGTCCTATCACACAATGCAACGCAAGCCGGGGGATAGGGTTTTCCCTTATAACAGCCAAAGAATGCTTGATACGTTTAAAACAAATCATTTGATACTATTATAAGTGCATAGTGTATAAAACAACTTCAAATCATAAGTATCAATCATAGGCGGCATGGGTACCATATATCATGTCGCCATATATAGGTTTACAAATAAAACCGCAAATGTCACGTATTTGGAAATTGGATTTCCATCTATGAACCGAGGCAAAAGATAGTCCTCAACCGATTCGAGACAATCTAGCCCATGTCTCAGGATCAGAGCTCGAGTGACCCTTGGATCGTCAGGGCCAGTCCACCGATGTGGATTAAACTTAAACCCTGAACATGCGTTTCCCCGCCCTATGGGGCGTAAACGAGTCAACTAAATGACTCCATCGGTTCGAGAACGACCGATCAATCCGAGGCGCCTCGCAACAGCAACAACCACATAAGTCAAACTCGTCAGGGCGTGTAAAACCACTGACGCCACTTTTTAGCTAGAAGGAAACGCATGCCCTCCCTGAGGTCCCCTCCCGTTTTTGGTTCATACCGGGTGTGAAACACGCGAGGTAAACGTTACACAAAGCTACGCCACAAAGGCCGTGCTTTGATCATCACCACAAGACTTTTCTTTTCAACAGAAGCCTCGATCAATTGCCACTTAGGCATGCCACACAGGCAATTCACTCCATGCGTTTGATATCCATCAATATATAACCCCTGAGCTCGTACGTCTCAGAGAAGGGCGTTAAGCAAGAGAATAAATTCTCCGCCGCCAAACAGATATATATTTAATAGAAATCAATCACACAGACTAAAATCCAATGTCAGACACACAGTCCATTTACAAGTCCGTTCTGGGTCTGAACGAAACCGGAGGCACCTAGTACCTCGCATATCCATCGATCTCCAAGTACGTCTGGACGATCACTAACTGTTTCCATCTTCTTGGGTGTACAGCCCAATCAAGATCATCAGTTATCACCCAAACGACGTGAAGACCTCCGGTCTTCGACCATCGTCTTCATCTTCGACTTATCGTCGCATCAGTTATTCAGAATGGGATAAACCCGGTCTTTCCGAATAACTCGCGTATATTTTAAATAAGTGTTACACAAACACAACATACGCCTCATTCAAATTCATCAGTCACTAACCGTAAATTAATCAAGAGAATAATTCCCCAAATATTAACCCCGAAGGCCGAAACCAACATCAGATCAATATCCAGGAAATCATTCTGCTTAGCTAACCGACAGTTAGTTTCTAAATTTCACATTCATAGGGAAAGGTTCCCATTGATTTTATCAAAGATAAATTCTTGAATTTATTCTTTAATCTACTCTTGAATATCAATTCAAACTAGTCGGGATTAGCGAACCTTACCGAAGTAATCATTTGTTTTAATTTCCCAATCCCAACCTATTCATCCCATGAAGTAAAACTGGTTATACTTCGTATCTAACACCACGGTGTTATCGGTAAATTCAATTACCATTTCACGTTCAAATCTAATTAAAGATTTAACTATCGCCTGGAGCAAAACTGGTGATACCCCATCTTCGATCATTTCAATCTAATTAAAGATTCATTAAAACTCCACTTAGTTTTAATCTTTGACTGGGTTAAAGAATCAGTGTCATTTAAAAACACGGTTCACGATAAACCCAAAATCACATTCATTAATCATCGGGTTAAAGAACGAGTGTTATTTAAACACTGTTCACGATAAACCCAAAAATCATTCCATTAATTATCGGGTTAAAGAACGAGTGTTATTTAAAACACCGTTCACGATAAACCCAAATCACATTTGATATTCAATATAAGGCTCTGAATAGAAAATATATCGGCTTATATTCAATATCAAATCCTACGATTAACAAATGTCGTATTGAAAATAACGATATAAATATATCTTTCAAATTTCCATAACAACACCTGTATAATCACGAATTCCAACATCGAAATATTCCGAAGACAATTTCGATTCAAATCCACTCCAATGCAATCATTGGAAATTCTGGTTACTTTTAAAACCCTTTTCAAATTCAGTTTATTTATTTAAAAATAAATAGAATTATATTTCTAGTTCAAAACTAGTTCAATTCGATAAAAATCTATTTTTATCTTTTCAAATATGGAGTTTTTCATCCCAATTCTTTCTAAATCATTTCTTATGATTTTACACAAATTATTACCATTTTTAATAATTTTATCAAGGCCCGTACAGTCGATTTCCAACAACGGCCATCGAACTGCACTTACAGCGACCTTTTTCGAATTTGATTTGGACATAATTCCAAATCCAACCGTTAGATTTCAAATTTCTAATATTCGTTAGAAAGCGCTTTTCGATACGAACCCAACGGTTCCGGTTTTAGGAGAATCCGACGGTCGGATCTCCCGTAATGTCCGTTTGAAATCAATGGTCGAAATTCGCGAACTGCCGCGGCGCGGCGCGTTCTATTCAGGCCATTATATTATATATATAATATATATAATATATATTTCGTCGATTTCTATTTAAAACGAATTATATAAATAGTTTTGAATTCGTTTCAAAAACTTTTTCAACTTCCATTTCAATTCACATCAAAATTGAATTCTTCTTTATAAATTCGTTTTAAAATTCATTTCTATTCAATTCAAATTTCAATTCAATTTGAATTCATTTCAATTCGCTTTCAATTCAATTTGAATTCGTTTTCAATTCATTTCGTTTCGAAATCGTTTTCAATTCAATTCATTTCGAAATCGTTTTCAATTCACTTCATTTCGAAATCGTTTTCAATTCAATTCATTTCGAAATCGTTTTCAATTCAATTCATTTCAAAATCGTTTTCAATTCAATTCATTTCGAAATCGTTTTCAATTCAATTCATTTCGAAATCGTTTTCCATTCAATTCATTTCGAAATCGTTTTCAATTCAATTCATTTCGAAATCGTTTTCAATTCACTTCATTTCGAAATCGTTTTCAATTCAATTCATTTCGAAATCGTTTTCAATTCAATTCATTTCGAAATCGTTTTCAATTCAATTCATTTCGAAATCGTTTTCAATTCAATTCATTTCGAAATCGTTTTCAATTCACTTCATTTCGAAATCGTTTTCAATTCAATTCATTTCGAAATCGTTTTAAAATCGATATAAATATCGTTCACGTCAAAATGGCGTCAATCTAATCAACACGGCTTCATAAATTTCTATTTTCAAATATTCTATTTCAAATATTCTTTATTTTCACGATTGGAATGAGGCCCAATCAATTACCATATAAGGTTAATTATATGGATTTTCATACAACACATGTATATAATAACATTGAAAATAATCAACCATCAACCAAAGTGCACTACACTGTAAAAGCATCAAATATAGATATTCAACGCTTATAACAGCCTGTCAATCAATCGATCGACATATTTAATCAATCAGGATGAGTGAACTTCAAATTTCATCCCAACACCCGTGTGGGGTTTCAAACAATCAAACACATATTTTATTTGTGCTGTTGGGCGATGTGTAAAATTTATCGACCCAATCAATGTCCTTCAAATAGGTGCACATAAACAAACCGTCTGGTTTGTAAATGAATATTTATTTATTCACATTCGCGTTAAAAATTATATTTTTAACGATAAAACATTTTATTCCAACATATGAATTTCTATTCAGTTCATTCTTTAAATAAAATGATATTTTTATTTTTCTAACATATTTTAGAAAATTTCGGCGGCATAACGGCACGATACTAGAAACGGGACGAGGCCTAGCCTTATCCCCGGTCTAGTGAAGGCCCACGCCATTCACAAATCAATTTCAATCAATTTCCAATTCAACCATACGAATAAATCAATCACCCAACATTCAACTAAACAAACAAGTCCATGGTCTGTGGACGGGTGTCGGGTGCTTCTAATAAGCACCGTCTGCATCCTAGTATATATATATATATATATAACTAGAAAAATTAAATTGAAAGGTGAGAAATTCTCACATATAGCTATCCTAGCTCCACAGCACTTCATTGATAGAAATCTTCATCGCTATCGCATCTTCGTCGTCTTCGTTGCCCATAGCCACTACATATGTAAAAATCGAATTTTTACTTCGTTATTCAATTTATAAAAATCGAATTCTTATTTTGCTATTCCATATATAAAAATCGAATTTTTATTTCAAAGTTCAATATATAAAAAATTCTATTTTTATTCTGAAGTTCAATATATAAAAATTCTATTTTTATTCTGAAGTTCAATATATAAAAATTCTATTTTTATTTCGAAGTTCAATATATAAAAATAAAGTTTTCGCCTTTATAAAAATAAAGTTTTCACCTTTATAAAAATTACCACTTTATCTCAACGTATATAAAATAAAAATCAGATTTTTATTTCGCTACACATACCAAGATGATATTTTTATATTCTCTATCCTATAAAGATTATATTTTTAATACTTTAAAAATATAAAAATCATATTTTTATTACTTCTATTCAATAAAAATTCCGCCTTTTCTATTTTAAAGTTTAAACCTTTTAAAAATAAAATCAGTTTTAAAATTCCCTTTAAATCAGTTTTAAAATTCCCTTTAAATCAGTTTTAAAATTCCCTTTAAATCAGTTTTAAAATTCCCTTTAAATCAGTTTTTAAAACTTTAACAAATATCAGTTTTTAACTTTAAATATAAAACAGAAATCAGTTTTTAACTTTAAACAAAAATTAGTTTTTAACTTTAAATAAAAATCAGTTTTTGACTATAAACAAAAATTAGTTTTTAACTTTAAATAAAAATCAGAAATCAAATATTAATAATAAATAAAAAAACGAAAACTTACTTAGGGGGGGCTGTCGAGTGGTCGGGGGCTTCGTCGAGGTTTGCAGATCGGAGGGGCGGTCTTCGTCGAGGCATTGCAGGTCGGAGGGGCGGTCTTGGTGAGGTGGCGCTCGATGGTGGCGGGGTTAGTTGGAGGGCGACGGGTTCTTGGACTGCGGCTTAACGAAGGGGAGAGGGACAGAGAGGTGGAGGAGGAGGAGATGCGGTGAGAGAAGCGAGGGTGGAGGACCGGAGGGTCTCGATGGGTGGCAGCGTGGAGGAGGGCGACGGCGTTGATGGAAAAGGAGGCGGGTTTTTTTTCTGATTTGGAGGGGTTGACTTTATGAGGGAGGGAGTTAGGTTTAGAAGAGAGAGGGTATATATATTTTTAATTATTTAATTTTATTTTTCTTTTAAAAAGAGAATTTTCATTTAAACTCCAAATCAAACCGAACCAGTGTCGCCCCTAGCTAACTACCCCCATCCCGGACACAATGGAATAGGTTTCGTAAGCCATTTCGACTGTTACAGTCAGTTTCCGTAAAATTTAAAATATAAATCTTTATATTGAATTTTAAACGTACATTTCAAATTACCGGGGCCACATACTAACTCTAAAAATTCTCGAAAAATATTTTCTAGCTTCGTATTGACGATACGGTCCTAACAAAACTAGTTTCGTCGAATTCTGAGACCGTTTGAAAAATGGCCAATTTCCAGTCGATTAAAATCAACTGAAATGGTCAAAACACGTTTTCCTTTACCACGCTCACATACTGATTCGAAAAATTATGAAATTTGGAATCTAACAATAATTTGACACTGCGGACCCAACAAAACTGGTTTCGTCGAAATCCGAGGTCATTTGCAAAATGTCCATTTTTAAGGGCCTGAATTCCATAACGACTATTCAGAATTTTCAACTGGACATATCTTTTGATTCCCGCTACGAAATTTTGATTTGTCGGATTCGTTGGAAAGGTATTCACTATTCGATCCCATTATTTTTGGTTTCACTAAAATCCGGATTGTTTTGCACCCGGTACATTCAATTGAAGTTTGAAATCGAATTATCGAACTACCGCGCCATTTTCAATTCTATTTATAATTATATATAAATTTTTATATTCTAACGACGACGCGTATAATATATACGTTCGAATTCTATTCAAAACAAATTTCACGTCGATATTATTTAAAATAATTCATTTTAAATATTCAAAATTCGCTAAAATTGCCAAAATAAAAATTTTAAACTGGCCCAGATTTTCCGGGTTGTTACAACTGCCTGGCTCGACCAAGCGGTCGCAGCTAGCGGTCGACTGCCACGGTCGACCGCTTGGTCGACCTGGCAGTGGGTAGCATGGGGAAGATTTATTTCTCTCTCTCTATATGTATATATATTATTCTGTTTGATTTATTATTCATTCGTTTTCGTATTTCATCCGTAAATTCTTCATACGGACTCCGTTTGCAAAACTTCAAACATGAAAGTTAACCAGAATTCCAAAACGAACGCATCGGTTAAAGTTCCGTGGTCAAATTCCATCATTTGAAAAAAAAAATCCTATTTTTGAAATTCTAATAATTAATTTATATTGCTAAAATTCTGGGTTGTTACATTCTTCCCTCCTTAAAGGGAATTTCGTCACGAAATTTTACGCCTATAGTCCTATGCTATACAACCAATTTGTATACATCCAGTTTGCAACCATGTGTATATATGCATGGTGTAAATAATGCAATTCAACCATAAAATATGCATGCAAGATGATTCTAATCGGATCCTCCTATATGTTTGCATTAAATTTTTTGAAATACTTTTGAAAACATGATGCAAAACATCCTAAATATACTGGCAGTTCTATATGAATGCAAATTTTGAAAACTCTTTTTCATCCATCACCTTTACACTATTACGATGATACGACCAAGTTTGCATCCAGACCCTATGATCTAAAATGTCATGTAATCTAATCGTTTCCTATTTAATCTCTCCCAAACCGCAAAGAGGAAATCAAAGCAAAGTATTTTAGCATTTTTCTCGCTTACAAACCTTCCATTTTCCGTCCTACAGTGAGATTTTCATCTCAGCTACCGAACGTACTCCGAAAATTCCCACATGTAGACTGTAAAGGAGACTTAAAACAAGTTCTAAAACGTAAAACGAGTTAATTAATAGCTTGCGCGCATCGTTAACAAGGTATGGAAACAAAGTTTCCAAGGCGAAAACAGCCTTTTCCTTGTTACCGTTAACGTTTTTTTTACATCGTCGGTCCTATTGCAATGCTAAAACGCGCACAAAAAGCATTCAAAAATTTTTCTTACACCGTTCATGTGACCAAAATTCGAATTTTTTCACAAAAATAAATTTCCACTTAAAATCTTGTCATGTTTATTTTGAATTTTTTTCAAAACCATTTCACTTTTTCTATAATAAGAAAAGGATAAAAAAAAGTTTTTTTTTTCGAACAACATTTTCCAAAACTCCAAAATATATTTTGCGGAAACTTCAACGATTCAAGTCACATATTGGCGAAAAAGGAAATCAGTCATGCCAAAAATGTGAAAACTAAAATCACACACAGAAATACCAAAATAAGTTTTAGTTTTAACAAGGAACAGTGAGTTATTTATTTATATATTTATGATATAGAGCCGATCCTTTACTAAAATTTACCTAACATAGAGTTCTATTCTTTCCAACTCTAGGAAAACTATTAGTTTAGATACAAAAATGAGATTTCATTCAAACAGGCATGCGTGAATGACGTAAACATTTCGAAACTTAGAAATCTCATTAGCCTAAGTCATGCGATTTTAAACAATACTAACAGTTACAGGCACGAATCACCACAAAGCCAAGAATCTGAGGCTGGAAAGGGATAACAACAAAGACAATGACAAAACAATACCAAAACTCCCAAACTAATGGCTTTAAACAACGAGATGTCTTGCTCCGCAGCTGGAGCTCATACCAATTTTTATGTTCTTTAATTAACCATACCATGGTGGCATAATGCTCAATCTCGTGTTACAAACGCTGTTGGTGTTGTTGGAGGTTCCCCCATCACTGACTCTTTTAAGAGAGAATTTGCGATGATAAAAGAAACATACGATAAAGCTGCTCCTCATGGAAATCCACCTAATATTGTCTGAAGAAAAAAGGAATAGGTGAAACTACAGAAAGTAACTCCATGATACAACGCACATAAATAACAAGTTGAATCAAATATGATGCTGCACTAAATGATGGTTACGCCATCGATCGAACAAAAGATTAATTCCCGCATTATGGGAAAAATCTAGTCATAACTTCCCATTTATAGAACGATGTGCTAAATGGGTCACACGTCTACATGTGCAGCTCGAATATAGATTCCCAAACACATAAATCGACATCAAGAAAAGAGACTTGCTGCAAAATCTTCGAAGTCGGTCAAACAAAAGACCATATAAGTCCGCGTAAAACACGGATACCTCTAAAATCTCTTCGAGATTCTCCTCAAAAAAACCATCCAAAAATAGTTTAATCTTCATCTCCGAAATGATGATCGCATTTGAAAGAAGCTATTCTAACAAGCTATAGCAAAGGCAGGTGCAAAACAAACAACAAATCCTATTCTAAAATCTCGAGCAATGGATCGATGCAAATCCAAATACGACGACAAATTTTCTTACCCTAAAACGGAGGAACCTTTTTTTATTATTCCGATCCAACCAAATGGCCTCTCCTTAATGATGTAACTTAAATGGTACTACAAGGATTGGGTAGTGCAAGTAAGTAGTATGGACTAAGAAATGGTCGGAGAGAAGAAATTAGACCTTGGAGTACTAGTGAGGCAAGGTCTAATGCGCAAACTAGCATGAAAAAGAGGAGACGAGGCGATGCCAAAGAAAGAGAAGAAGGATAAGAATATGGTTCGGCTAGATGAGGAAGGAAAGACGAAAGAAGTTTAGGGGGTGTTTTGGACGCAACTTTTACGGTTGATTCCGCAGCCCAAGTTGTACCAAAACCCCTCAACTAATTGATCGTCCTAGTATAACACTAAACAGTCAACCACCAAATGGGCTTTGGACACAGGTTGGACCTTGACCTTATTAGGCTGGATTAAAATATTAATCGTCCTGCATTATCTTTTAATATTTGACGCGATCCGAAAAATAATTATCCTCATCACCGCGGTATCTAAAGACCATAATCAAATTCCGAACCAACTCCAAAGATTTATAGTCTCAACAACAATGATGCGACTACACAACAAAACGAAAGAATTCCAATAATAATTCAGCTAGATATCTGAAATATAAATTAAAATGGATTTTCCCCTAACCCAGCTGACAACGAACAGACGATTCACGAAATCAAATACTCCAAAAATCAAGATGAAGGATTTTCCTTAGCCTTTCCAAAGAAAAATTTATAACTTTTTCCAAAAACGGAATTTATCATAAATTAATAGTTTCGTATTTATAAATCCATTTTATTATTACTATTTATATTCCGGTTTATATTTCAAACTAGAAAAACCTTTTCGTGTTGAAAAATGTTGAAGTTTTAAAATGTTAATGATTAATTGTGATGATTTCAAAAAATTATCCAATGTATATAGGAAGAGGGATACTAAAAATAACAAGGAATAGAAATTTATTATTCTTATGTTTAGTGGCATATTCTTTGTCATTTCTAATTTCATATTTCCTATCAATCGGATTATATTTATTAGAATTACACAATAGCCCTATAATTTTGAAACACGAATAGATTAAAACTCTAAAAAACACATCTTTACAAAACTATTTTTACGAAACCGTATTTCAAAACTTCTAAAACCCATTTTTAGTTTCAAATAGTTTAAAATAAAATTTCCTCGAATACAAGGTAAAGAACTCAACAGAGAATATTCAATAAAGGTAGATTCAGAAATTTGACGAAGTAACGAATGGATTCACCTCGTAATTATATTTCCGAGTGAATACCACATACTAACATGGATTTCCCGTTTCAGACCATGAAAATGTTTTTGATTGAAACCAACAAACAAAAAACAAAACCAGAAGTCGGGACTATCTCGTTTGTATCTAGATTTTTGCCCGGATTCCAAACTCGAATCAATGGAAGCCACCATATGCTGTCCTCATGCTTTTCACAATGAGATCGCCAACGTACTGTTGGGTAAGACAGAATTGGCTAAAAACCCGAATTCAATATATTTCAACTCTTGGTCTCTTAAAGCGCATTTTATATATTTCATCCCATAACTAATTCATCGTTGAAATAAATTAAAGTCGAGTAAGAAAGAAGAAGGAAAACAAAAAAAATCGAATTACGTTCTCTCACGGGTCCTAATTTAACTAATTCCTCTGCTCGTTTAACCTAAGCTCTGATACCAAATGTAATATCCCACACTTTTCTGTGCCCAAATTTCAACAAAAATAAAAACTACTCATCCAAGCATGGAACGTGTATATCTGGTACTTCCAATAAATGAGTATGAGCATAATCAAAGTACGATAAAAGGAAACATACAGCGGGAATAGAATTAGATCACTAGTATTACCTTAAGTGACTACCTTTTTCGAAGTAAGTCACTTTTCCAATACTGAGCATGAGAGAAAACGAGAACTGAAAGCCAAACTTAAACATCTGTGAAAACCCGACCTTCTCTAGGAAACCTGAGAGGTTGTAATGAGGAAGGGGGTCTAAACAACAAGTCCTGGTGACTAAGAAATGTACAACACATGCTATAATACACATATATATCCTGTTTGGTTCAACACAAGTTGTACGCCTAACAAGGTTAGTAATTCTAACCTAACCTTGTAGATGTTTACGCACGATCCTACTACTCTTCCCAAAGTAGTATTTCCAAAGTATAACACCGAGATAGCAAGTTACACATATTCTTGCAAAACCTTTATACCAGAGCTTGGCTGGTTACTATATCGATATTAGACCCCTAATTACGGAGTTTCTATATCCATATACTTTCACTTGTTTATCCTTCATCATTTATTGTCTCACTATCGGTGATAGATAGGGTGTATTCTTCCTGATCGCTTAAGACCCTAGGCAGAACAATTGGTCACTTATTACTTCTCGATAATTTACTTAACGTTAACATGAACTAGAGAGCACTAGCTACTTACCCTACTAGTTAAGGCTTTCATCATTTATGCATATACCCTTGCCTCGCATAAGGTGAGAGATGGTATTTTGTCGTTTGCTATACCTTCCAGCTGACCTTATTAGATAACCTCCTTAGTCGCTTATTACTTCCCATAGGATAGGTAGTCATATCTGACGTTTTAGTTTCCAGGTTTGGGTCGGCCCACACACATTTGCCATTCACGACCCCTAAACTGAAAGACCTATTCCCAGGTGGACTTTTTAACCCTAGCTTCTTAAGACCCAGGAAGCCGACTATACACAAAGGTTATTGGTTTGAACCCCATTAGCCTTTTATATCTTTCCCTAGTTAGGTTAAGGTGGGCAACGTTGTTAAGTCATTTCCGTTTGGTCCCTCTACACGGAAATGCTATAGGTACACGATTCATTTTAGTCACGGGTTCATATGGTTAATAATATTTTACATTTTTAAGTAACTAAGTCTAAATATATTTTATATTATAAGTTCAATATTCATTAACATAATTAAAGAATGTTATATCCCCTTTTTCCCTAGGGTATTTATTTGATTTCTTCCCTAATTTGGACTTTAGTATTTAAACGACAATCAATATCCATGAATCCCCCTTTTTGACAACCATTTTCTTTTATTTCCTTTTTTTCCCTTTATGATCATAACAGTCATATTTTCCTAAAACAACTATTTATCAGCCCATGGTATTTACTTGTTATACCCCAACAGTCACATTTGCACTACTTTTCCCTTTTTAATCCTTTTAGTCATATCTCTTGTGATTTCAAAATAGTGCCTTTTTATTCAAAAAGGAGCAAAACGATATATATACAAAAATTAAGCCAAACACAACAATATTGAATACAAACAGGGATATTTGTTTTACCAATACAATCACACAATTTACCGATTCCACATTTTTAACCAAAATTCATTATTCAACACTGAACTAAAGATCTAGATTGTAATTACATTTAAATTATGTTTAATGGGACTGGTTTCTAGATCTACTGTGATGACCGCCCACAACCCCTGCACTTAACAAGAGGAATAATGAGCTGAAAGGGGTGCACGACCGCTATGGACGATCATCAGAGTAGGTAAATACTAGCGGAACCTTTTGTAGAGCTCACAGCGCAAAGATAAAGTATAATAGAATATATACACAAGTTAATAGTAATGAAGCATCATATAGCAAACTTTTTAAACTTTTGCAACATCATGAAAGTTATCCAATAAATAACAAATTTTGTACATAAGCCTCACTACAACCCTCATAGAGCACTCCAACAGCGGAAACAAAATAATAGATAGTATTAAAAATGATATGCCAACCTTCTGCTCGCCTTCGCACAACAGCATAGTCCTCACTAATAATCCTGTAACATGCTGCTTAGTCTGCCCGTCCACAACTGGATGAACATCCCAGGGTAATAAGATGAGACATAAAACCTTGAGTCAGACAACAGTCTTAGTGAGCGATAAAACAACTAACAAATTTCAACAGTAAAGTATATGAGAATGGATAGATAAACATACTAATCTACCCGAAACACCAAAGAAGAACCCAACCCAATCTTCCCCACATCGGACAGTGATAGCCTTTACAATCCATAACACCCAAGGTAACAACAACTCGTCCATGGAAATCAGAACAACCACTGATAACATTCATAGCATCAAGATTACTTAGGTATCATGCAGACAATCCTAATCGGGTTTAACATCCCTCAAGTACTCTCTCCAAAGGCCTAAACCAATATCAGTCAAGCACCCAAGGAACATCTCCCTCGACTTTGGATAATCCACATGAGATGGTGCAAATAAAACAACCAATCATCCATGACTGACCCTGGCTATTACCGCCAATCCTTCTTTGGAACCATTGTTAATTGTATGATGGCCAATCTTGCCACACGTCAAGGGCTTATGGAAACCAAAGTTCTAGCATAAACTCCATACGCCTTTCAACGATACGTATGTATGTCCAACCTTGACAACTAGGCCTTTCAATGATACCCAAGGTACTCGGCCTACAACTGGTCTTTTGGGTACCCCCATTGTACCATCACCGAGCCAAATTACATCTTTGCGCTGCGGCTAGAGTTCGAGGGATGTCCCTCGAAAAATATATTTTTTCAGACTTTTTTGTTCAAATCCGAGTCATACCCAAAAAAAACAAATTTTCAGAAAATGACCCTATGACCGATCCTTGGCCATGTTCGACCGACCCCTCACTTGAGTGTACGACCGACCCTTCATCTAGGTACACGACCGACCCAATCAACATCACAATAGAGACAGGCCCAGTATGTGATCAACACATGACCAACCACATCCACTGCTTGACACTGTTCTGCTCGACCAGACCACACCATGCTAGACCGACCCAATTTGTGCTCGACCCAAAGGGTGCTCGACCTAAGCCATGACCACACCAACTGCTCGGCCTGTACCTTGCTCGACCGATCCACTCCTGCACGACCCAACTTCATCTCGTGACCGACCCATCTATTCAGGAGCGACCGACCCTGAAGTGCTCGACCAACCCAACCCATTTCTTTTCCTCCAAGATAACCTCTCCATAGTTCGACTGACCCACCAATTAGCACAATCATGAACATGTTATGAAACCAATCCATTTAGCACAATCATGAACATGTTATGAAACCACTAACATTACCAATTTGACTATTTCATCAATAATCATGTAAAATTCACCATAAATGAAGATATGAACAAAATCATGGATATAACATTACCAATTTGGCCATTTAACTTGAACACTCACCGATTTTCCAAAACAAGATAAAATGATATAAATAACGATCTGGACAGTAAGCACCTCATACTAATTCTCTTGATCCGATGAACTCTTTCTTAAATTGATGTAGATCTAGCCTCTAATGGTATATATCTTCAATTTCCCTCCTTGGATTATGATTTCTAATAGTGGGAAGGTGTTAGAGGAAGGAGGAGGTCAAGGCACCAAATGAGATAATGGAAAACTAAAACCATTTCCCATATCCCTTACCCCTATTTATACCCTTCTTATAGCCCACCAATGGGCCTTCCCAAATCAGCCCATTGTGGCTCTCCGAACTTTAACAACCAACTGAAAAAACTTAAACAGCTATTCCTTCCAAATCGCTGAGCCAAATCTTTAATGGAACCATTCTACGGAAAGGCAATCATCAATTCCTTTCCAATGGCACAGGTCTCACCCTCTAATTCAGCCTGAGTCAAAAGTTATTCCCTATGCAAGACTGACAGGAGCAAAATTGTCACAAATAAAATTGGTAAAAATTATGGACATGTCTCACATCCCCATAAACAGCGTATCAAAAGATGAGAATGATCCAACCCTCAGAGAATAAAATAAAAATATTTTACAATATTCCGATACGTAAAATGCGGACTCTTACATTCTCCCCCCTTAAGAATATCACCGTCGAAATTCCAAGAAAGCACAAGCAACCACAACAATTCCACATGCCTATCATCCATAAGAATCCAATTTTATCACCCAAACTTGCTACCATCAAGGAATGCATCCATAGCCTTATCCTAGCATGCAGAATTCTATCAAACAACAACAAGATACAACGATATAATGAAGATACGATATCAAAGGGTCCTACCGACAAAGAGTTCCGGATGAGTCACTCTCATGCTCTCTTTCGTCTCCCATGTACAATCGTCTCCATCTTCACTCCACATATCTTGAGTAGCTTAACTGTCTTCCTCATAAGCTGTTTTGTGTCATTCCCCACAACACAAAGTGGCTTACGAGGTCTCGCAACTACAGTCTCTACCTCAAGGTCTTCTTACTGCTCTGGAGATAGCACCACATTTGAATCATTCAGAAACTTCCTTAGAAACGACACATGGAACACATTATGCACACTCGACGTCTTCTCGGGTAACTCCAATCTAAATGCGAGCTTTCCAATTCGCTCGACTATCGGGAACGGTCCAACAAATATAGGAGCCAACTTTCCTTTACTTCCGAATCGAACCACATGCTTGAACGGAGAAATCTTCGCGAAGGCCATATCATCTACGTCGAATTCCATATCTTTTCGACATTTATCAGCATAACCCTTCTGGCGATCTTGGGCTGCCTTCATTCGTTGCCGAATGATCTCAATACAATCCGAGGTTTCTCTAATCATTCCAGGCCTTGGTACCAATTTATCTATAATTTCTAACCAACATGTCGGAGAATTGCACGGTCTCCCATACAATGTCTCGTATGGTGTCATCCCAATGCTAGGCTGGTAGTTATTATTTTATGCAAACTCAACTAGATGCAGATGGTCTTCTCATGATCCTCAGAAGTATAACTCACAAGCCCTCGGGAGATCTTCCAACAATCGATTGACACTCTCGGTCTGACCATCAGTTTGGGGATGGTAAGCCGTACTCAAGCACAATTCGGTTCCCAAAGATTCTTGCAGACTTCTCTAAAATCCGCTAGTGAACCACAGATCTCGATCACTCACTATACTTTTTGGGACACCATGGAATGGAACTATCCTTTTCACATAAAGTTCAGCCTGTTTTGATGCCGTCCAAGTCGACTTGACCGGAATGAACCATGCATTTTTGGTCAAATAATCCACGATGACCCGTTTCTTGCCCAGGTTCTAGGTAATCCATCGATATATGTTCCCAATTCCATGTAGGAACTTCCAATGGCTGAAGCAAACCGCTCGGCTTCTTCTGTTCA
Organism: Allium sativum; assembly: GCA_030737875.1. Taxonomy (NCBI): domain Eukaryota; kingdom Viridiplantae; phylum Streptophyta; class Magnoliopsida; order Asparagales; family Amaryllidaceae; genus Allium; species Allium sativum. The sequence continues at coordinate 4,255,669 of CM060915.1, forward strand.
ACCTTCACTAATTGGCAGTTCATGCACTTGGAAATGAACTTTCCAATATCTCGCTTCATCCCCTCCCAATAGAAGACTCGCTTCATGTCCTGATACATCTTATTACCACCGAGATGAATTGTCAACTTCAAGTGATGACATTCCCTCAGAACCTCATCTCTCAATCCATCGATATTAGGAACAACTAATCGTCCTTGCTTTCGAAGCTAACCTTCTCGATCGACCTCGAATTCTTTATCCTATGGTTCCAGTTTCTGAATAAACTCGATAAGCTTTACATCTTGCTTTTGGCACTCGCCAATCCTTTCGATAAGAGTAGGTCTTATCGACAAGCTTGCCAACATTTCAGGTTCCAACTTGCACCTTGGCCTGAAATTGAACATTGGCAAATACTCGAAGCTCTTCCATTCCGAGAACATTGCCCCCAAACTTGCGTGTCTTCGACTCAACGCATCTGCCACTGCGTTGCCTTTGCCAGGAGTATAAGCTATACCAAAATCATATTACGCCAGAAACTCTAACCATCGTTGTTGCCGAAGATTCAAATTATTTTGGGAGAAAAGATACTTCAATGACTTGTGATCCATAAACAACTCGAATGGAACTCCCAATAGGTAATGTCTCTCCACATCTTCAGAGCAAACAGAATCACCGCCAACTCCAAATCATGAGTTGGGTAATTCTTCTCATGCGGCTTTAGCTTTCGACTCGCGTAGGCCACAACCTTATCCTTTTGCATCAATACCGCTCCAAGTCCAGTACCACATGCATCGGTGCATACAACCATCTCTTCATTCTCACTTGGAATGGTCAACACAGGAGCACTCGTTAATCTCTCTTTCAGGATCCCGAATGCTTGTTCACACTTTGCATCCCATGTGAACGCTTGGTTCTTCTTCGTTAATCTTGTCAACGGTGCAGCTACCTTGGACTAATCCTTGATAAATTGTTGGTAATAACCAGCCAACCCAAGGAAACTCCGAACATCCATCGCATTCTGAGGCCTATCCCAGTCTTGGATTGCTACCACTTTAGCGGGGTCTACCACTATCCCATTTTCAGAAACAACATGGCGTAAGAACCTCACTTCACTCTTCCAGAAGTTACACTTTGAAAACTTAGCTCTCAACTGATGCTTTCACAAAATTTCCAACACAACTCTCAAGTGTGTCTTGTGTTCTTCCTCATTCCGTGAATAAACCAGAATATCATCCACGAACACAAGCATGAACTTGTTCAACTGATCTCTGAACACTCAATTCATAAGATCTACGAAATACGCTGGCGTGTTAGTCAACCCGAATGGCATCACCAACCACTCGAAGAAACTGGATGGTGTCCTAAAAGCAGTCTTTGGCACACTATCCTTAACCACCCTCAACTGGTGAAATCCCTTTGCTAAATCCATCTGAGAAAATACTTTGGCTTTGTCAAGCTGATCGAATAAGTCATCAATCATTGGCAATGGATACTTGTTCTTCTTAGTCACCTTGTTCAGCTCACGATAGTCCACACACAATCTTAACGAGCCATCTGCCTTGGTTGCAAACACGACTGTTGTACCCCATTCGGAAACACTTCCTCGAATGAATCCTTTTCCCAAAAGGTCACGAACTTGCACCTCCAACTCTCGTTGTTCCTTAGGAACCATCTGCCTAAGAGGCATAACGATTGGTTTAGCACCCTCGACCAAATCAATCCTAAACTCGATCTCACGATGCAGCATCAACCCTTTGACCTCGTCAAAGACATCCTCATACTCATTAGCGATCAACACAGATGATAAGTCTTCTTGTGGAATCCCAAGCAAATATAGATAGCTCACAAAGACACCCTCTTCGTGCTTACATCTAATCAACACTTTTTTCCCTTCCACATCGCCGACCCTCACCTCTAGCTTCTCGCAATTCACCTTTTCCACATACCTCTTGAGCCAATCCATTCCCAAGATGATTCCAAACCCAATGAAGTTAAGAACAAAGCAATCATACACAAAAGATCAACCATGACTCGACAACACTATACCACAACATATTATGCAAAGATTTGACAAACCCCCAACTGGATTAGTCACGACGAAGGGTCTATCACAAATCTTAGGTTCCAAACCCAAGAGACACACAAGCTCATTGCCAATCAAAGAATGCAATGCTCCAATATCAAAAAGCACACGAACTGAAACACCATTAACAGAAAGAGTACCTTTCACCACGACACCCTTTCCCTTCTCCTCTGTAGTAGGATCTCCCGAAGAAGTTGGCACGGATCCCAAAGCATATGCCCTCACAACCTGCTTGCCCTCAACTGCTTCTGGACAATCTTTCTTCTCATGCCCAGGCCTCTCACACTTGAAGCACCTCTTCCCAACTATAGGATTCTTGCACTCACTAGCAAAATGGCTTTTCTGTTGGCAGTAATAGCAAACCACCTCAATCTTAGGCTTCTTTTGGCCATCTTTTCCCTTCTGTTGTTGCTGCTTCCTCTTCTTATTATTACAACCCTGCTATGGTTTCTGAGCCTCTTTGGTTGCAGCGACAACATTTGCTTCCTTAGGAAACAAGCCCTCATAACGAATAGCTTTTTCCATAATTTTCTCAAATGAATCATCCAGATGTTCCACTAACGGCTTTCCAATATAAGCCTCCAAACTCAAGACAAACTTCTCTTTCTTCTGATAGAGTGTATCAATGTATGAACAAGCATATCTGGACATGGCTTCAAAGTCAGAAATATAGTCAAGCACAGAACGACCATTCTGTTTCAGCTCTACGAACTTCTTGAATAAAGAAGATTTATGAGCTATGGAGATAAATTTTGTTTCAAAATTAACTTGAAATTGCTCCCATGAATTTCTTCCTCTGGAGTCTCAATGGTAACATAATTCAACCATTTCATGGCCCTACCTTGCAGTTGCCTTGATGCAATTTCTCTTTATTGCATCCTCAATACCCAAGTCTCCAAAGATTCGGACACATGAATCCATCCACCTCTGAACCTCTTCAGCTAGTTCAGTTCTCTTGAATGGTTTCCCCCCTAGAGATGTAAACTCCTTGCACAACATTGCAAAATCTACTACTCTAGAAACTCGCACACCTACGTCTACCGTTGCTGGCACTGAAGCGGGCACCCTTCGCATAATTTCCTATGCCATGGATTCAAACATGGCCGGGTAATTTGGTTCACTGCCTTGCCCACTCCAGTATTAGCTCCCGAGCAGCGTGTCATGATTCTCGTCTGCACATCTAAATCTGCAATTTAGAAAAATTAGCCACTTTGAAGAAAAATTACCAAAGAGATACAACCGTTACTACTATATATGCTAATATATATAGTAAGCATCCAAATGAAATCTACAAGTACGTCTCTCATACGTGATTATGTCTTAGAACTTTGGCCAAAAATGGTTGACCAGAGCTCTGATACCAAATGTGACGACCGCCCAAAGCCCCTGCACTTAACAAGAGGCATAATGCACTGAAACGGGTGCACGACCGCTATGGACGATCATTAGAGTAGGTAAACACAAGACGAACCTATCGTAGAACTCACAGCGCAAAGATGAAGTATAATAGAATATATACGACAGGTAATAGTAATGAAGCATCATATAACAAACTTTTTAAACTTTCTCAACATCCAGAAAGTTATCCAACAAATAACTAAATTTGTACATAAGGCCTCACTACAACCCTCATAGAGCACTCAAATAGCGAGAACAAAATACTAGATAGCAATAAAACTAATATGCCAGTTTCCTGCTCGCCACCACACAGCAGCATCATCCTCATTAATAATCCTGTAACCTGCTACTTAGTCTACCCGTCCACAACTGGATAATAACCCAAGGTAATAAGAGGAGACATAAAACCTTGAGTCAGACAACAGTCTTAGTGAGCGATAAAACAGTTAACAAAATTCAACAATAAAGTATATGAGAATGGATAGATAAACATACTAATCTACCCGAAACATCAGAGAAAAACCCAACCCAATCGTCCTCACATCTGACAGTGATAGCCTTTACAATCCATAACACCCAAGGTAGCAACAACTCGTCCATGGAAATCAGTTCAACCATTGATAACATTCATAGCATTCAGATTACTTAGGTCTCACAGAGACAATCCTAATCGGGTCTAGCATCCCTCAAGTACTCTCCCCAGAGGCCTAAACCAACATCAGTCAAGCACCTAAGGAACATCTCCTTCGACTTTGGATAATCCACGTGAGATGGTGCAAACAAAACAACCAATCATCCATGACTGATTCTGGCTATCACCGCAATCTTGCTTTGAAACCATCGTTAGTCATATGACAGCCAAACTTGCCACATGTCAAGGGCTAATGGTAACCCCAGTTCTAGCATAAAATCCATACGCCTTTCGACGATACGTATGTATGTCCAAGCTTGATAACTAGGCCTTTCAACAATACCCAAGGTACTCGACCTACAACCGGTCTTTTGGGTGCCCCCATCATACCCCTGCTTCGACCCTGCTAGAACTTATGATAACGATAATCTCTTGGCCTTCGCATCACAGGTCATCAGACCCGACGAATTTTCATAGTTCAAGCAACCTTCTTTAGCAACCATTATCCACCAACTCACAACCTTTGAGTTATCACCTCATTCGTTGTTCTGCACCGATCAACGAACACAATCAACAGTTCGAACCTTACTACTTGAATTCACTTCGAAGTCACACCATCACCAAGCCAAATTACATCACTGCGCTGCAGCTAGAGTTCGGGGTATGCCCCCCGAAAAATATTTTTTTCCAGACCTTTTTGTTCAAATCCGAGTCGTACTCGAAAATATAAATTTTCAGAAAACAACCCTGTGATCGATCCCTGGCCATGTTTGACCGACCCCTCACTTGGGTGTATGACTGACCCTTCATCTAGGCACACGACCGACCCAATCAACATCACAACAGAGACCGACCCCGTATGTGCTTAACATATGACCGACCCCATCCACTGCTCGACCCTGTTCTTCTCAACCAGACCACACCATGCTAGACCGACTCAATCTGTGCTTGACCCAAGCCATGACCACACCAACTGCTCGGCCTATACCCTGCTCGACGGATTCACTCCTGCACGACCCAAAGAGGACCAACCCAACTTCATCTAGTGGCCGACCTAGCCATTCAGGAACGACCGACCCTGAAGTGCTCGACCGACCCAACCCATTTCTTTTCCTCCAGGAAAACCCCTCCATGGTTTGACCGACCCACCATGTTCGACCCACCTTGTTCGACCTAAAACCTGCATCCTCCAATGCACTCCAATTTCGACCAAAACTTCACCAAAACGATTCATTCAACGAAACCAACTCAGCCAATCCAGTCAGCACAATCATGAACATGTTATGAAACCACTAACATTACCAATTTGGCTATTTCATCAATAATCATGTAAAATTCACCAAAATCACCATAAATGTACATATGAACAAAATCATGGGTTTAACTTGCACATTCACATGAAATACCATAGAAATTACTTATCTAAACTTGATAAATTAGATCATGGGGTCATTTATATGAAAATGGACTTACCAATGCATACTTATATGGAAAAACACTTGAAATCGATGAAAAATATGCACAAACACTCATTTACTCCATTGCATCCATGTGAGAGATGTAAATCACTCACCGATTTGCCAAAACAAGCTAAAATGATAGAAATAAGGATCTGGACAGCAACCACCTCGCACCAATTCTCTTGATCCGATGAACTGTTGCTTAAATTGATATAGATCTAGCCTCCGAGGTATGGATCTTCAATTTCCCTCCTTGGATTATGATTTCTAATGGTGGAAAGGTGTTATAGGAAGGAGGAGCTCAAGGCCCCAAACGAGAGAATGGATAACTAAAACCATTTCCCATATCCCTTGCCCCCTATTTATACCCTTCCTATAGCCCACCAAAGGGCCTTCCCAAATCAGCCCATTATGGCTCTCCAAACCTGAACAGCCAACTAAAAAAACCTTAAAACAGCGAATCCTCCCAAACTACTGAGCCAAATCTTTAATGTAACTATTATACGGAAAGGCAATCATTAATTCCTCTCCAATGGTATAGGTCTCACCCTCTAATTCGACCTGAGTCAAAATTTATGCCCTATGCAAGACTAACAAGGGAAAAATGGTCACAAATAAAATTGGTAAAAATTACTGACATGTTTCACATCCCCATACACAACTTATCAAAAGATGAGAACGATCCAACCCTTAGAGAATAAAATAAAAATATTTTACAATCTTTCGATACATAAAATGCGGTTTGTCACATTCTCCCCCTTAAGAATTTCACCGTCGAATCTCTAAGCAAATACAAGCAGCTACAACAATTCCGCATGCCTATCATCCATGAGAAGCCAATTCTATCACCCAAACTAGCTACCATTAAGCCATGCATCCATAGCCTTATCCTAGCATGCATAATTCTATCAAACAACAACAAGATAAAACGATATAACGAAGATACAATATCAAAGGGTCCTACCGATAAAAAGTTCTGGATGAGACACTTTCATGCTCTCTTCCCTCTCCCATATACAATCGTCTCCATCTTCACTCCACTGTATCTTTACTAGCTTAACTGTCTTCCTCCTAAGCTATTTCGTGTCATTCCCCATAACACGAAGTGGCTTACGAGGTCTCGCAACTATGGTCTCTACCTCAAGGTCTTCGTACTGCTCTGGAGATACCACCACATTCAAGTCTTCCACAAACTTCCTTAGAAACGACACATGGAACACATTATGCACACTCGACATCTTCTCGGGTAACTCCAATCTATATGTGAGCTTTCCAATCCGCTTGACTATCGGGAATGGTCCAACGAATCTAGGAGCCAACTCTCCTTTACTTCTGAATCAAACCACATGCTTCAATGGCTAAATCTTCACAAAGACCATATCGCCTATGTCGAATTCCATATCTTTTCGACGTTTATCTGCATCTCGGGCGATCTTGGGCCGCCTTCATTCGTTGCCGAATGATCTCAATACAATCCGAGGTCTCTCTAATCATTCCAAGCCCAAATATCAACTTATCTCCAATTTCCAACCATGCCGGAGAATTGCACGGTCTCCCAAACAATGTATCGTATGGTGCCATCCCAATGCTAGACTGGTAGCTGTTATTATATGCAAACTCAACTAGATGCAAATGGTCTTCCCACGATCCTCCGAAGTATAACACACAAGCCCTCAGGAGATCTTCCGACAATAGATTGACTCTCTCGGTCTGACCATCAGTTTGGGATGGTAAGCCGTACTCAAGCACAACTAGGTTCCCAAAGATTCTTGCAGACTTCTCCAAAATCAGCTTGTGAACAATGGATCTCGATCACTCACTATACTTTTTGAGACACCATGGAATGGAACTATCCATTTCACATAAAGTTCAGCTAGTTTCGATGCCGTCCTAGTCGACTTGACAGGAATGAACCATGCACTTTTGGTCAAACGATCCACGATGACCCAAATTCCTTTGTTTCTTGCCCTAGTTCCAGGTAGTCTATTGATAAAATCCATCAGTATATGTTCCCACTTCCATGTAGGAACTTCCAATGGCTGAAGCAAATCGTTCAGGTTCTTCTGTTCAGCCTTCACTAACTGACAGTTCATGCACTTGGAAATGACCTTTCCAATATCTCGCTTTATCCCCTCCCAATAGAAGACTCGCTTCATGCCCTGATACATCTTATTACCACCAAGATGAATCGCCAAATCGAGTGATGACATTCTCTCAGAACCTCATCTCTCAATCCATCGATATCAGGAATAACTAATTGTCCTTGCTTTCGAAGCCAACCTTTTCGATTGACCTCGAATTCTTTATCCTCTGGTTCCAGTTTCTGAATAAGCTCGACAAGCTTTACATCTCGCTTTTGGCTCTCGCCAATTCTTTCGATAAGAGTTGCTCTTATCGAAAAGTTTGCCAACATTTCAGATTCCAACTCGCACCTTGGCCTGAAATCGAACGTTGGAAAATACTCGAAGCTTTTCCATTCCGAGAACATCGCCCCCAAACTTGCGTGTCTTCGACTCAACGCATCTGCCACTATGTTGCCCTTGCCAGGAATATAGGCTATACCAAAATCATATGACGCCAGAAACTCTAACCATCGTTGCTGCCGAAGATTCAAATCCTTTTGGGGGAAAAGGTACTTCAACGACTTGTGATCCGTAAACAACTCGAATCGAACTCCCAATAGGTAATGTCTCCATATCTTTAGAGCAAACACAATCACCGCCAAATCCAAATCATGAGTTGGGTAATTCTTCTCATGTGGTTTTAGCTGTCGACTCACATAGGCCACAACCTTATCCTTTTGCATCAATACCGCTTCAAGTCCAGTACCACACGCATCGGTGTACACAACCATCTCTTCATTCTTACTTGGAATGGTCAACACATGAGCACTCGTTAATCTCTCTTTTAGGATCCCGAATGCTTGTTCACACTTTGCATTCCATGTGAACACTTGGTTCTTCTTCGCTAATTCTGTCAATGGTGCGGCTATCTTGGAGAAATCCTTGATAAACTGTCGGTAATAACCAGCCAACCCAAGGAAACTCCGAACATCCGTCGCATTCTTTGGCTTATCCCAGTCCTAGATTGCTACCACTTTAGCGGGGTCAACAGCTATCCCATTTCCAGAAACAACACGGCCTAAGAACCTCACTTCACTCTTCCAGAAGTGACACTTTGAAAACTTATCTCTCAGCTGATGCTTTTGCAAAATTTCCAACAAAACTCTCAAGTGTGTCTTGTGTTCTTCTCATTTCATGAATAAACCAGAATATCATCCACAAAAACAACACGAACTTATTCAACTGATCTCTGAATGCTCTATTAATAAGATCCACGCTGGTGCGTTAGTCAAGCCGAATGGCATCACCAACCACCCGAAGAAACCGGATGGTGTCCTAAAAGCTATCTTTGGCACACTATCCTTAGCCACCCCAACTAGTGAAATCCCTTTTCCAAATCCATCTGAGAAAATACTTTGGCTTTGAGAAGCTGATCGAACAAATCATCTTTCCTTGGCAATGTATACTTATTCTTCTTAGTCACCTTATTCCGCTCACGATAGTCCACACACAATCTTAACAAGCCATTTGCCTTGGTTGCAAACACAACTGGTGCACCCCATTCGGAAACATTTCTCCAAATGAATCCTTTTCCCAAAAGGTCATGAACTTGCACCTCTAACTCTCGCCGTTTCTTAGGCACCGTCCGCTTAAGAGGCATAACGATTGTTCTAGCACCCTCGACCAAATCGATCCTAAACTCGATCTCACGATGCAGCGACAACCCTTTGACTTCGTCAAAGACATCCTTATACTCATTAGCGATCAACACAGATGACAAGTCTTCTTGTGGAATCCCAAATGAATATAGATAGCTCATAAAGAAACCCTCTTCGCGCTTACATCTATTCAACACCTTTCGACCCTCCACATCCCCGACCCTCACCTTTAGCTTCTCACAATTCACCTTTGCCACACACCTCTTGAGGCAATCCATGCTCATGATGATCCCAAACCCAACGAAGTTAAGAACAAAGCAATCACACACAAAAGAGCAACCATGACTCGCCAACACTAGACCACGACATATCATGAAAAAATTTGACGAACACCCAACTGGATTAGTTACGACGAAGGGTCTATCACAAATCTCAGGTTCCAAACCCAAGAGACACATGAGCTCATTGCAAATCAAAGAATGCGATGCTCCAGTATCAAAAAGCAAACGAACTGAAACACCATTAAGAGAAAGAGTACCTTGCACCACGACACCCTTTCCCTTCTCCTCTACAGTAGGAGCTCTCGAAGAAGTTGACATGGCTTCCAAAGCATATGCCCTCATAACCTGCTTGCCCTTAGCTGATTCTAGACAATCTTTCTTCTTATGCTCAGGCTTCCAACACTTGAAGCACTTCTTCTCAGCTTTGGGATTCTTGCACTCACCAGCAAAATGGCTTTTCTGTTGGCAGTTATAGAAAACCACCTCACTCTTAGGCTTCTTTTGGCCATCTTTTCCCTTCTGTTGCTGCTGCTTCCTCTTCTTATTATTACCACCCTACTGTGGTTTCTGGGCCTCTTTGGTTGCAATGACAACATTTGCTTCCTTAGGAAACAGGCTCTCATGACGAATAGCTTTTTCCTTAATATTCTCAAATGAATCATCCAGATGGTCCACTAACGACTTTCCAACAAAAGCATCTAAACCCAAGACAAACTTCTCGTTCTTCTGATAGGGTGTATCAATGTATGAACGAGCATATCTGGACAAGGGTTCAAAGTTAGAAATATAGTCAAGCACAGAATGACCATTCTGTTGCAGCTCTACGAACTTCTTGAATAGAGCAGATTTCGGAGCTGTGGAGATAAACTTTGCTTAAAACTTAGCTTGCAATTGTTCCCAAGAAATTTCTTCCTCTGGAGTCTCGTGGGTAACAGAATTCCACCATTCCATGGCCCTACCTTGCAGTTGACTTGATGCAAGGTTTCTCTTTATTGCATCCTCAATACCCAAGTCTCCAAAGATTCAGACACATGAGTCCATCCACCTTTGAACCTCTTCAGCTGGTTCAGTTCCCATGAATAGTTTTCCCCTAGAGATGTAAAGTCCTTGCACAACTTTGCAAAATCTACTACTCTAGGAACTCACACACCTACATCTGCCTTTGCTGCCACTGGAGCGGGTACCCTTCGCATAATTGCCACTGCCTTGGCTTCAAACATGGCCGAGTAATTTAGTTCACTGCCATTTCACCCTTCAGTATTAGCTCCCCTAGCAGCGTTTCTTGATTCTCGTTTACTCATTGTAAATCTGCAATTTAGAAAAATTAGCCACTTTCAAGAAAATCTAGTAAAGAGAGACAACCGTTACTACTATATATTCTAATGTATATAGTAAGCATCCAAATGAAATCTACAAGTACATCTCTCATACGTGATTACGTCTTAGAACTTTGGCCAAAAATGGTTGACCAGAGCTCTGATACTAAATGCGACGACCGCCCACAGCCCCTGCACTTAACAGGAGGAATAATGCGCTGAAACGGGTGCACGACCGCTATAAACAATCATTAGAGTAGTTAAACACAAGCGGAACCTGTCGTAGAACTCACAGCATAAAGATAAATTATAACAGAATATATACAACAGGTAATAGTAGTGAAGCATCATATAGCAAACTTTTTAAACTTTCTCAACATCTTGAAAGTTATCCAACAAATAACAAAGTTTGTACGTAAGGCCTCATTACAACCCTCATAGAGCACTCGAATAGCGGAAACAAAATACTAGATAGTAATAAAACTGATACGCCAACTTCCTGCTCGCCTCCACACAGCAACATCGTCCTCACTAATAATCCTGTAACCTGCTACTTAGTCTGCCCGTCCACAACTGGATGAACAACCCAAGGTAATAAGAGGATACATAAAACCTTGAGTCAGACAACAGTCTTAGTGAGTGATAAAACAACTAACAAACTTCAACAATAAAGTATATGAGAATGGATAGATAACCATACTAATCTACCCGAAACACCAGAGAAGAACCCAACCCGATCTTCCCCACATCGGACTGTGATAGCCTTTACAATCCATAACACCCAAGGTAACAACAACTAGTCCATGGAAATCAGTTCAACCATTGATAACATTCATAGCATCCAGATTACTTAGGTCTCACGGAGACAATCCTAATCGGGTTTAACGTCCCCCAAGTACTCTCCCCAAAGGCCTAAACCAGTATCAGTCAAGCACTTAAGGAACATCTCCCTCGATTTTGGATAATCCACGTGAGATGGTGCAAACAAAGCAACCAATGATCAATGACTAACTTTGGCTATCACCGCCAATCCTTCTTTGAAACCATCATTAATCGTATGATGGCCAAACTTTCCACATGTCAAGGGCTAATGATAACCCCGGTTCTAGCATAAACTCCATACGCCTTTCAACGATACATATGTGTGTCCAAGCTTGATAACTAGGCCTTTCAACGATACCCAAGGTACTCGACCTACAACCGGTCTTTTGGGTTTCCCCATCGTACCCCTGCTTCGAACCTGCTAGAACTTACGACAACGATAATATCTCGGCCTTCGCATCACTAGTCATCAACCCCACGACTTTTCGTAGCTCAGGCAACCATTATCCACCAACTCACGACCTTTGAATTGTCACCTCATTCGTTGTTCTACACCGATCAACGAACAAATTCAACAGTTTGAACCTTCCTACTTGAATTCACTTCGAAGTCACACCATCACCGAGCCAAATTACATCATCGCACTGCGGCTAGAGTTCGGGGGATGTCCCCAAAAAATATATTTTTTAGACCTTTTTGTTCAAATCCGAATCGTACCCGAAAATATAAATTTTCAGAAAATGTCCCTGTGACCGACCCCTGGCCATGTTCGACCGACTCCTCACTTGGGTGTATGACCGACCCTTCATCTAGGTACACGATCGACTCAATTAACATCACAACTGAGACCGACCCAGTATGTGCTCAACATATGACGGACCCCATCCACTGCTTGACCCTGTTTTGCTCGACCAGACCACACCATGCTAGACCGACCCAATCTGTGCTTGACCCAAAGGGTGCTCGACCCAAAGGGTGCTCGACCCAAAGCATAACCACACCAACTGCTCGGCCTGTACCCTCCTCGACCGATCCACTCCTGCACGACCCAAAGAGGACCAACCGACCCAATTTAATCCCGTGACCGACCCAGCCAGGAGCGACCGACCCTGAAGTGCTCGACCGACCCAACCCATTTCTTTCCCTCCAAGAAAACCTCTCCATGTTTCGACCGACCCACCATGTTCGACCCACCTTGTTCGACCCAAAACCTGCATCCTCCAATGCACTCCAATTTCGACCAAAACTTCGCTTAAATGATTCATTCGACGAAACTAACTCAACCAATCCATTCAGCACAACAATGAACATGTTATGAAACCACTAACATTACCAATTTGTCCATTTCATCAATAATCATGTAAAATTCACAAAAATCACCATAAATGCACATATGAATAAAATCATGGATTTAACTTGCACATTCACATGAAATATCATAGAAATTATTTATCTTAACTTGCTAAATAAGATTATGGGGTGATTTATATGGAAATGGACTTACCAATGCATAAATATATGGAAAACACTTGAAATCGATGAAAAATATGCACAAACACTCATATACTTCATTGCATCCATGTGAGAGATGTAAAAGACTCACCGATTTGCCAAAACAAGCTAAAATGATAGAAATAAGGATCCGGATAGCAAGCACCTCACACCAATTCTCTTGATCGGATGAACTTTTGCTTAAGTTGATGTAGATCTAGCCTCCAATGGTATAGATCTTCAATTTCCCTCCTTAGATTATGATTTCTAATGGTGGAAAGGTATTACAGGAAGGAGGAGCTCAAGGCACCAAATGAGAGAATCGAAAAATAAACCATTTCCCATATCCCTTACCCCCTATTTATACCCTTCCTATAGCCCACCAATGGGCCTTCCCAAATCAGCCCATTGTGGCTCTCCAAACCTGAACAGCCAACTGAAAAACCTTGAAACAACGATTCCTCTCTAATCGCTGAGACAAATCTTTAATGTTACCACTCTACGGAAATGCAATCATCAATTCCTTTCAAATGGCACAGGTTTCACCCTCTAGTTCGACCCGAGTCATAAGTTTTGCCCTGTGCAAGACTAACAAAGGGAAAATTGTCACAAATAAAATTGGTAAAAATTATGGACATGTCTCACATCCCCATAAGCAACATATCAAAATATGAGAATGATCCAACCCTCAGAGAATAAAATAAAAATATTTTACGATCTTCTGGTATGTAAAATGCGGGTTGTTACATCTACAGTGTTATGCATTGTCCACAATATATTTTACCACATTATTGCAATATATTTCATAACATAACTGTAGGAATTGTGATCAAACTTTAAAATCCTACAACTGATATTAAGCATAACTATAACTTACAATTCACAAGTTTTAACTATATTTATAACCAGATCTGATGGTTGTCAATAAATTCACAATATTTAAATGAACAAATTTGGTAGGCATAAAAACGTAGATTTGATTCAAAAGAAATAGATAAGTCATTATAATTGTATTTGTAAATTTCCCGCTCACCTCATAGCCTCCAAATCCAAAATTTGAACCTGTAGGCTTACAAACCCCGAATTCTTATAAATCTTTAATTTGTATGGAAAGGAGAAAATTCCAAATCTGTAGAAATGTAAGAAAATAGGAAGAGAGGGGATTTTTTTTTATTTGGAGCATCGAATTGCATTCTTTTCCATTAGATCTACTTATCCTCTCAATTTCATATGAATTGGATTTGATTTGTTATGTATGAATATATATTTATTTTAGAAATTAGGTTTGGAGAGGGAGGAATATGACAAAACTCCGGTACCTTTGCAGATTTATGTCGAAAAAGAATGAGGCCTTACCCCTTTATTTATAGTGATGGAAATGGCCTAGGACCGTTGGATTAGTTTTAAGTTATATATGTCCATTCGTTGTATAAATATTTTATAAACCAACCCACTTAACCGTAGCCACCACTGCCTGGCTCGACCAAGCGGTCGCAGCCAGCGGTCGACCACTTGGTCGACCTGGAAGTGAGGTGGCTAGGGGAAGATTTATTTCTGTATATATATTATTCTGTTTGATTTATTATCTGTCTGTTTTCTTACTTAGTCCATAATATTTTCATATGGAGTCCGTTCGTGAAACTCCAAACATGAAAGTTGACCAGAACTCTGAGACGAATGCATCGGTTAAAGTTTCATGTCCAAATTCCATTATTTGCAAAAAATCCTATTTTTGAAATTCTAATAACTAATTTATATTACCAAAATTCTGGGTTGTTACATTAACTGTGCAATGCATGTACTGAATATGGAATATATATGCATATAAAATAAAATGCAATCCAATAACATAACAACATACAAAAAAGTTCCATATTACAGACTTTCTCAATTCCAAAGCTACATAAGAAGTAAAAATACAAGTGAAATTGAATAAATGAGCTATTGTGTTCCGTACATTCTTCTTTTATGACCCAAGTTACAGCATTGGCCACACCTGTTTTGTTTTAATTCGCCCATCTCATCGATGACTCCTCGTATTCTTGTTGACCTTGGTCTTCGTGTATTTCTATGCTTAGGTAACGGTTGTATGATATGACCATCATGTACATCCCAATATCTGTTATCTGGAACTGGATGGAAAACATATGAATAAGTCTTTTTATAGTTATCTTCCATAAACCATGGCAAAAAAAGATCATGAAAAGATCAATTTGCTCTATCTTTATAGCATGCACATGCAGGCAAAACATGAGGACAAGGAAAGTGGGCTAGAACAGAAATATTACAAGAACAACTGAAGTTGTCATTTGTAATATTTACCATATAGTTGCATGCATTTTGGTCTATTACTTGCCATTTTGGTCTATTACTTGCCACTCTGTCATGCTGAACCTTGTAATGCTCATACTTCATGCCTTTTTCGCGTGTTTTCCATTATTTTCTCATAATTTGGTGTTAGTGCGGTAGTATACTGTACTCAATCTGTGCGTCTTCTATTGAAGTAATTGTTGAGGCGATGAAATGTACAGGCTGCCTTTGCTTTCACTGGGAGTGACCTTGCACCTTTTAGAACCCCATTGAAACTCTCGAAAGCATTGGTGGTCATCATACAAAATCTTGCGCTGTCATCTTTATAAAGAGATCAATGTGCATCCTTCTTCCTGAGGTTTCTGTCCATCCTTCTTTCAGCAGTCGAGCTAACATTTTTTAGTTGCTCTCTTATTTTTTGGTGTTATCTCGTATGTTGCTTATGCACATGCATGGAATAAGTTCTGCAAAATTTGACTATCAAAACCTGCTTTTTTGAAGTTTGATTTCAAATGGAGAAGGCAGAAGCGATGATGATGAGGTGTTCTCCATTTTTCTTGTAAGGCTATTGGAGTTTCTTTCATTCTACCTAAAATGAATATAATGCATCTTCCTTTTACAGAAGGAATTAAATGTCCCATGTAAGAAAAAACAATGCCCACATCTTCGTCGATTCTACTCTAACAATAACAAAAGCTAATGGAAATAGAGAATCATTTGCATCAACTCCAGTAGTACAAGCAATGTACCTTGATATTTACCATATCGTTGCATTTCGTCAATACAAAGAATAAGACAACAATGTTGGAAACCGTTTATGCCCGATCTGAATGCCCGGATTGCTCCCAAAATAGAAGGCCATCTACATGAGTGTGATAAAATGTCCCTGGATTACTTTACTGTATCACACGAAGATATTGTGACAAGTCATTATACGATGAATCCCAATCACCGAATATTTTAGACACGACTTTGGTAAGACCCTTTCAAGCCATCATGTAACTTATTTGAATTTTGTATGTGCTTGCCAGTCATTAGCTTCTGGACGGATTTGGCAGTGTAACTTGGGTTCGAACAAACATGTGTTAGGACTTTAGTACATATGAATTGAGCAGTTGATTTGTGATTGGAATTGATGATAGGACTCAAACAGGTATGATTACCACCATATTTCCTTACTATCCACCAGCCAGCGTGATCTCTTTTTGAAATAATAACAAGTAACCTACATGGACAGTTATCATCTATATCACATACATCGGTGAACTCTCCAGCATGTGACTCCAAGTTTTTAAATGAAAATGAACATTTTATCAACAATTCACTTACGTGTTCAATTAGAGATTCCTTTGATATGAAAATCATGCCGACTCGGGGCCTTTCTCTGCACATTCTACATCGAACATTTCATCATTGAATTGAACCTCTTGCATTTCAGATCCATCCATGATAGCATCGTTGCATTGGACTTCTTCTAATGGTTTTTCCATTTCTACCTTCTCATCAACTTCAACATCTTCTTTAGGAATATCCTCTAATGGATCAATATTGTTAACATGCATAGAGTCGTTCCACGTATCATCTTCATCAACTGACACCACAGTTTCCATGTTGTCCAAATGTGGTGTGTCATTATCAGAATGTCCACATTCCATATCTTCAGTTTCAACATCGTTGTATTCATTTTGTTGTAAATACTCATTTAAAACTCGAGTTGGAAATGAATATGGTGGGTATGGCGTTAAGTCATAGAAAAGTGTTTGTGGTGGATATGGCATCTAACCATAGCTAGAGGACTGGTATGTAACCTGCATGGAAAAAAACTAATATTAAGAATCATATATCAAAAGGAATTAACCATAGGTTCATCATATAGTATCATACTAAGGGGTTGCATGTAAACGTTCAGCGGATGGGAAGAATAATATGGATAATACATTTGACTTTGCTCTGCTATATTCCTGGGTTCGGGTTGGCTAGCATAATTAATGACATTAGGTTGTGGCTGAGATATTTGCATAACCCTTTCTTTCTGAATGTACAACTCAATTACTTCATTCCCACAAAGAACATCGAATCGTCGTCGTTCACCTCAATCGTGGATGGATTATCATCCGTAACTCATTTACTAACTACCAATACATCGAATTCATGAGAATTAATCTTTATAGCAGTGTAAATAATCGTTTTCAACTCTAGATAATTACAGACCTTTCTTATTTTGGATCCTTTATGCTTTCCACCAACATAGCTAGACTTATTATTCCCATCAATGATTTACTCACCATCATAACGACATATAATAGGAGTGGTAGTCATAGATCTACAAAAATAGCGAATTTGAAACAATTACAATTCAGACCTATATCTACAAAAATAGGAATTTTGAAACAATTAGGGTTTCAAAGTATTACCTTCGAGTTGTAGACTAAGCGATTTGTTGTCTTCAACTACTTTGGTCAAATCAAAATGAATTTGTTTTGATACTTGATTATTTAGCTCAAAAGGATGAGAATACTTTGGTTTTCTGTGCAAAAGTGGAGATGAGGATGTTGTGTGCTGTAGTTTAGAGGAAAGGGGTATATAGAAAAGTTTTCCTTTGGGCCTGGCTATAAGCCAATGTACTGGGCTTGGGCGCCACTTTGAGTTGCGCTTCGATTAATATTCATGCTAAATTTAAGCACCTATAGGCGCAACTCAAAGTTGCACCTAAGTGAATTTATTTAGGTGCAATTAAAAGACGTGCTTGTATTTTTGCTGCTACCTACCAATAGCATGTAAATAGCGAAGGGAAATATTACACTGCATACAATATTAATTCGATAACAAAAACAAGATTCAACAAATGCAAACACATACAAGATCGATAATAATCTAACGAAGTTCACACACATTGTAGAAAAATAATAATCCAAGCACTACAAACTACTCAAGTACTAAACTAAGTATATCATAATAATCCAAACATACATAGTAATCAATCATTCCTATGCTCCCCGTGTCGTTGAATATTGTATCTATCTCGCCTTGTTGGTTTTGTTTGAGTGGTAGGTGGCTGAGACGACCCGACTTAAATAATGTCCTACATTGGTTGGGATGGTCTAGCCTCTTCTATGTGAATACCCTGTTGTCCTCTTCGACCTCTATGTTGGTATGTAACACCAAATGCTCCCGATGGACGAGGATGATAAGGTAGTGGTCGTTCGATTTTATATCGTCTAAGAATTGTGTCGATGACATGTGTAATGCATATGCACTTGCATTTAACAAGTGCTTCATCTGCGGGATCGACCAACACATTAACAACCTCATTTGAAATCATGTACATGCCTTGAACCTAAAATTATAACAAAATAGTCATATGAGCTTATGGTATTTCAAACATAAACATGAATTGAGAACAAAAAAAGACAAAATCATACCAAGTCACGTTCCACATGTCCTCGTGGAACATATCTAGGCAATCTAGTAGACGACTCTTTAAGAACAAATCATTTCGTGATATGCCAATACCAACTGTTGTAATCTTGTATGGTGGTTCTGGGAATGCGTTCGACTTGTAGATAGTCAAAACAATGATCTCATCTATATGCATAACTATTATACAAATCTTTGGTCCAACCATTAGGAAAAACAATCTCAGTCGCATCCGGTATATGCTGACTAAGGCCAAACTGTCTCATCACTATATAATGTATAATAACACTTTGCAAGCATATAATGGAATTCCTTGCAAGCCATGATTGCTGCCCTTCCAAACATATATGTGGAAGATCGTCTAAAACATCATTCGTGTAAGGCGTCCACTCAACTTGATGTTCCTCCATGACATCCAACTCATTGCGATATAGTATTGGGTGATGGGATGGATTATCTCTCCAATGCCTGTTTTCATAAAACAAAAAGAATTTATAGTTCGAGTGATTATTAAAACTTGTAATTCCAATAGAAATTAATAATGAATTATACCTTGCACCATATGGTAATCCGTCTGTATCGCCGACACGTACTTTTGGACGGTCAACGGAAATACGTATCCACATCCAAACCTATACATACCAATGTTTAATAGAACTTCATAGACAAGCTAATAACTAATTATGTAAATTGCATCATACCTGGAGAAGAGTTAAATAACCAGCTAAAGCATTCAACTTTTTAAGCGCAACATTATCTAACTCTTTAAAAAGTGCATATGAAACCACATTACCCATGAATAATATGCAATAGTATTAGAGTCCTCTAGAAGGTATGACCACTTAATGCTCACTCAACCCTTTTATGATTCGAAAAAAGCATAGAAGAAATAAGAAGCAATATTACAACTCATGTAAACTGTTCTATCTCTCTACTGAACTATCATGAGTAATCTCTCGGGAGGTTACGAACTCATGAACCCACGTTGTTTTCAGCTCCCTTCCATGTACAATTGCTTCTTTAGGTAGAGATTGACCAAGAAATTGAATGCAAATATTCGGTACATCAATATTAACAAAATATGCAATGACGGTGCGATCAATAGGAAGACCTAGCAAAATAGCTACGTCTTGTAATGTAATTGTCATTTCAACGACGGAGAAATGAAACGTGCTAGTCTCCATCTATCACATAATGATGTGAGCAAAGACCTATAAATCTGATATACTTTATCTACATAAAAGATCAAAATCCAACCTATTGAAGTAATCATTGCACTCGGATATCCTGCACCTTCATCATTAGTTGGTCAAAACATAGTGAATAGTCCAAACAATCTATAGTTTTCATACTCGGCATTAAAAAATATATCATTTTAGCTAAAAAGGATACTTATTTTAAAAAATTCACTTCAAAAATACCTCATCATTTCTTCAAGGTTGGTACGATCCTCTTGTTGTTAGTATAATACGCTATTATCAACCAGTCTGCTCTCTGGTTATACAAATTCATCAAAAAATGGAATGTATTTAGCTTCAATGTAAATCTAAAATAATTTCGAAGTGAGACTTAAGTTAACATTGTTTACAACAAATTACTTAATAGTGCATGGTGCAATTATAAACAAAATCAGAAGCAAACACATGCAAACTTCTTAAACTATGGTTTCTGGAAATTGCTAAATTCATGGACTGTAGAAGAAGATCCAACTTCCATTGGTTCTAGATTTGTAATATGTGAACAACGATGAAGAAATTGACTAATTTTGGATGAATTTGAATGAAAATTAGAATATTTAGAGTTTGATCTAATTGGGTTGGGCCATTTTATTAAGTGGAAGAAGGTTTCGATAAGTGAGGAAGGTAAGTAAGTTGAAGGAAAGAGGGATGTTGTGTTTATACAAGAGTAGGTTATGGCGCAGCTCTTAGTTGTGCTTAAATAAAAAATAACTTTTCTAAACTGGCGCAATTAGCAGTTGTGCCAAAAAAAGGTTTTCCATCTTTTTGCGTGACTAATAGATGTGTTGATTCAAACAACAGGTGAATCAAATGAAAGACAATGGGCGTAACTTATAGTTGCATCCCGTAAAAATAGTTGGAATTTTTTGGGTGCAACTATGAGTTGCGTCTAAGCGAGGCAGTTAGAAATTTGCTGATTGTGCACAAACTAGCCTTGTTTGATAATAAGTTTGAAAATAGGCCTTAAACGCGAAATAGTTTTGAAAACTAGCCCACTTAGAAAATTTATCCAGTAATAAAATATACAAGAGGATATAGTTGTGAATCATAACTGAACAGAAAATCAAATCTTCATAAAACCGTAAAGTCTTAAGTACAATATATCTCAGTACATGAATATCTGAATATAATACGCCTCACTATATCCATCAGAGTATCAATAACCATTAACATACAATGAAAATAGAAAAGAAATATCTATATATTGGGCAGTAATAATACGTCAGCCTCCTGCTCGTCACCGCACAACATCATCGGCACCAAAACTACTACCCTCTACTAAATATGCTCAGAAACAACATTGATGAACAACTTAAGGTAATAAGAGGAAAACATAAAACCTTGAGTCAGACAACAGTCTTAGTGAGCGATAAAATAACCAACAACATAGGATAATATGAGTATAGAAGGTTCCATCATCATATCCGTCTAGCAATCATCAAACTAACATGTGAAAACCATATATTGCATGCCATATCATAATAGGAAAGGGCAAATCCAATTCCGCTTCTCTTCGATATTCTACGGTGATTACCTACCCAAAACCAATATAGAAGAAAGTACACAATCAACCATAGCATCTATAGTATCCAATATCTTAGCTATCACTGACTGCAACCTTGAATTCATCGATAATCGAACTTGCTTTCAACGATCAAAGGGGCTAATGAAAAACCTCAGTTCTAGACAAAATACCATATGACATCATGACTAATATGTTTTCCTTACTCGACGAAGACAATAGGCCCATCATGACTGCCCAGGGTACGTGATCTTTCAATTCTGATCCTAATGGGCATCCCCTCAATACCCTTGATTTGTGTATGCTAGAAAACTTCGATTACGGACGATTCCTTGGCGCTTCAAACCTGTCAAGCCTTTCATCTCGGTGACTCTCCGTTTCTCAATCCATTCCACTATCATTCATAATTGGCTCCCAACCTGCCAATCCATCATCACACTGGATCATATGTCGCATCATGACCAGTATCACATCAATCCGGCTCCGACCACTCCAATGTGAGTTCACAATCGAAGCATCATCCATTTGAGTTTCACATCAATCATCAGAAGTCCATTTCCATCCAAACTTCACAAGCAAATCCCGGTAACCATTACAATCAAGCTCCAAAAGTTTGGACCCCATCTTTCTATATTCGGTGGATCGGTACCGGTCCATATACTTAATGAAAATTCGCTAAGTGGGTCTATTCGTGTCTGGAGATCATCCCATCGGTCTGTTTCCTACGTGTTTCAACACTCCTATAAAAGCCACTGCTAGTTCATCCATGTCTCGAAGGTTCAACCATTGACCCATCCCAAAACAACTCCGAATGACTTGAAAATTTGCAGGCTTCCTCGATTTATCATCACAATACATTTTCCCAAGTTTCATTGCCATCCATTAAGTTGGATGGATCTATATTGATCCATATGGACTGGTACCGGTCCACGCACTTAGCTTATTTTTGGCTCAAATTTTCTAAGCCCTCTCGTACCATCTTCCAGAGCTCATCCACCAATTTTGGTCTAAATCTGATTATCTGAACCTCAGATTTGCTATGTTCATCAATCCTAAGATCTAGGACAACTAATTCTAATAAACAACTCAGACAATGCAATCGATTCAATTAAAAAACATCAATTCATACAATACTGATCATATAAACATGAACAAATCACAATTATGATATAAAAAACATAAACATGAGACCTAACATGATTTGGATCCAGACATATGTATAAACATAATTAACCTAACAATTATCCAATTAACATGATAAAATTTGGTTTTCCTAAGACACCTAAATCTGAGTTAAACATATATGATTAAATCTAGGTTGAATTTAGCATATAACATATGAATTTGATCTTAATTTTCCCATATAATCTGAAGTTTCCGTGTGAGAGATATCTATCACTCACCAATTTCTAGATCCAATGCAAATCTAACAAATTCAGATCCGGAGAGCAATAGAAACCCCCCCAAAATTGATGAAATTGATGTGATCTAATCTTCTTTGATGATGATCTACCTTCTATATGCAATCTACGGTGAAAATGAATGAAAAGAACGGAGAATTAGGGTTTTAGGTTAAACCGAAGAATCACAGACGCCCAACCTAAAGTTTAGAATGAAGAGAGAAACCCTTATTATCTCCCCAAGTCCCCATTTTTATATATGCAGGTCATTAGTCTAATGGGCTTGGCTAATCAGCCCATTACTGCTAACTAATCTACCTAATAGCATTTGAAACTTGAAACAACGATTCCTTCCAAACTGCTAAACTAAACTCTTCATGTGACCACTCCGCGGAATCGTAAACCACCAATCCAATACAATGAGATCAATCTTAGCACCTAATTCGATACCTATCAAAAGTTATTGCCCAAACGGTAAACTAAAGGGAAAATGGTCATAATTAGGTTTGGTAAAAATCATGGACTCTCACATCCACATGAACAACATATTAAAATCTGAGAATGATCTGACCATCAGAGAATAAAATATAATTATTTTACGATCGTCTAATACATAAAATATGGGTCGTTACATTCTCTCTCTTTGTCAAACATGCGAGCTCCGTTAGCCGCCCTTCACCATACTTTGCACCACAAGAACTACTGCTGCCACATTTCTCTCACCGTTTTCACTGACATTACACCGACTCGACATCAACATACCTCCAATCATTGAAAATGATTGCCTCAGTTCTGATTCCCTTCGCCTCCTCTTACCCACGTTATTGACATACTCTACAGCCTCGTCAGACCACCTATAACCCCAGACCACTTGTACGCGTCCACCTCCCGCATTACCATGAGCTCCGACGCTGCTGCCGCAGCTGCTTAGCCCGATCACAAGCTTTCCTCCTCTATAACACCCCTCATTTTTAAATAATAAAGATTAACAAGATTGTCAAAATAACTACGGGAGTAATGTGCGTTTGAAATTTGAAATCGAATGCATGTTATAAAATGGGAAATATATAAAAAGTTGTCACTATGTAAACTAAATGACCAGTGGTATATATATAGAGGTAGATAAAAAGAAACAGAAGAAAGAATGGAAATTAATCAATTATACACACATTAATTGTATAAACTATGCACATTTGAATTGGAAAATAATTAACATCAATATTGAAATATTCCTTTTAAATGACTACGTATGTCATAAGTAACATTAAAAGAGAACTAATGAGAATGATGTCAAAATTTGAAATAAACAATCAATTCCGAAATGTTGACACACATGAGAACAATACACTTGTGCATATAGTTAAAATTAAAATATATAGATATAGGTTACATAAATAATGCGTGTCATAAATAGCATGAAACCAAGAAATAAAAGAAAGTTCAAATGACACTAATCAAGCAATGTTTCAATTTAATTTGGATATGCACATATTTATAGTGCGCATTTGAAATAATAATTAAACGCGTATTAAAACGATAAGGAACTGAATAAAATCAGAAATAGAAACAAAAAGGAATAAACACGAAAGAATTTTAAAATATAAAAATTACTAATGCACACATTGTTGAGTAAAACTTTATAATTTCCCCTATGTAGATAAGCTTAGAAGTGAAGTGCAGTAAAACAATTGACAGATAGATGAAAATAACAAACAGCAACACAAGAGATTTTTGTTTACGCGGAAAACCCAATGAGGGAAAAACCGCGGGACTAGAAGTCCAATTCTTCCACTATAAGATGATAGTAGGATTACAAGAATATTGGATGGTTTTCTATTTATATATATATATATATATATATGTATACATATATATATCACACTCAGTGTCTCACTCAAGCTTGAGGATAAAGACTTCTCAAGCTATCTCTCTTTTTGTGTATTTCTATATATTTTTCACTCTCTCACACTCATATATATAAGTGTGGAATACAAAAGGTTCTCTCACAATGTGGCTTTCAAACTTCATCTTGGAAATAATGTTTCCATTTGAATTGCAGTAAATATGCATAGAATTTGATGTGTCTACACACATTTCAACAATATTTGTTGAGCATTCCAATAAATTAGGAGGGAAAACCCAACAAATCTCCCCCTTCCCGACTTAATCAGGAAGCACTTCCATACCAACACCATCACAACAGTCATCAAATTTCTTAGTTGGTATGGCCTTCGTCAACATGTCTGACCAATTATCATCAGTATGAACTTTGTTGATTTGCAACAGCTTTGCTTCCAACGCATCTCTGATCCAGTGATATCGAACTCAATGTGTTTCGATCGGGAATAATAGGCTGAATTTTTAGCAAGTTGAATTGTACTTTGATTGTCACAATAGAGATCATAACTTTCCTGTTTTTGGCCCAATTCTAACAAGAAGTTTTTTCAGCCATATCATCTCTTTGCATGATTCTGTAGCTGCAATGAATTCGGCTTCGGTTGTAGACAAGGCAACACATTTTTGGAGATTTGATTGCCAAGATACTGCTCCCCCCGAAAAAGTAGTCAAATAGCATGATGTTGATTTTCTAGAGTCAACATCTCCTGCTATATCAGCGTCTGTGTATCCTTTTAACACAGGTTTTCCTTTTCCGAAGCACAAACATCTTCTGGTTGTTCCTCGGAGATAGCGAAATATCCATTTAACAGCAGCCCAATGTTGCTTTCCAGGATTTGATAAATATCGACTCACGGCTCCAACAACGTATGCAATGTCCGGTCGTGTACATATCAAGGCATACATTAAACTTCCAACAGCGGAAGAATACGGGACATTTTCCATTTCAGCCATTTCATTTTCAGTTTTTGGATTGTGTTCCTTGCCTAATTTAAAGTGGTAGGCAAGTGGTACACTTACAGGCTTGGCCTTGTGCATGTTAAATCTTTCAAGAATTTTCCCTATAAATCTTTCTTGCGATAAACACAATAGTCCTTTGGATCTATCACGAGTGACTTTAATTCCAAGAATCTGATGTGCTGTTCCCAGATCTTTCATTGCAAAAGATTCGCTTAAAGTCTTCTTGAGAGCTGTAATTTTCTTTTTGTCCTTTCCAACAATCAACATATCGTCAACATATAATAAAAGTATGATGAAATCACCACTAGCATACTTCTTTATATAGACACAATGATCGCACAGAGTCTTCTTGAACTCATGCTGAGTCATGAATGAGTCGAACTTCTTATACCATTGGCGCGGTGCTTGTTTTAAACCGTATAGACACAACACCAAAACGACCATTTTGAAACAGTAATATAATGTTGCTAAAATTCTTAGAAACACATTTTAAGTGTTGCAGATTAGTATGTTGCAGATTTTTGAAACACTTAGCAGGTGTTCCATATTGACAAATTGAAACACTTGGTAAGTGTTTCAGATTGACGGATTGAAACACTTGACGAGTGTTTCAGATTGATAAACAGCAACACTTAACGAGTGTTTCCAAATTCATAATCAACAACACTTAATAAGTGTTGCAAGACGATAATCAGCAACACTGGACGAGTGTTTCAAATTGATAAACAACAACAGTTAGTGAGTGTTTCAAATTCATAATCAGCTACACTTAATAAGTGTTGCAAGATAAAAATCAGCAACACTTGATAAGTGTTTCAAGATGATATCCCGCAACACTTACTAGGTGTTTCGAAATGACAATTTGGCAATACTTACAAGACGTTTCAAATTGACAACCAGAAACACTATTTAAAACTGATAATTTGTCACACCACTTTAAACTGATAATTTATCACATAACTGATGTATTGAGGATTCAAGGTATGGAAATTATTTTAAAATATGCAACTGATTCCTTCAGTGACATAAATAAATTTAATCATTCTCCAGATTAAAAGCAAAAAATATTAAAAAACAATTCTATAAGCAAATTTACTATAAACAAATTACTCTAGATCAAAGATAAACTATATCTTCAAAGAAACAAAAAATACAAATATGCCGCAATAAATCCAAGTTACACAAGTACAAGGTTGGCTGACAATGTAATAAAATAGTAGATAAAGATAATTAAACTTGACCGTAAACTCTTTCTATGCACCATGATTCATCGTATTCTTTATTTGAAATCAATATCTGCAAAAAGAAAAAAATTGATGCACTACTAGAATATTAGACAATGTAAGAATTACACAGTTAACATAAAACATAGTTGCATAAAATAGTCAATAAATAAAGATAATCAAACATAGTTAAATATCTTACTCTACCGTGTTACTAACTCAAAGTATATTAAGGGAAAATGAATCGGTTATTTACCTCTACGAATACAGCTTCAAAGCGGTAATTTTCTGCAACAGCCCAAACCAGTTGACAAGGAACATATATACAGAGGGACTTATGGACTGACAGTGCAATCTCTGCCTTAACTATAGGTGGTAATATAAAGATCAACCAATGCGATATGGAGTTGTTTCTTTAGCAGCTTTAATCTCATTAGTTTATACACATAGTGAAACGGCATAGTATACTAAGGCATGCAAATTCTGAAAAGAGATGTAAAAGATCACTTACATTTAGAAGCAGGTTTCCTGCATACCCTGCCATGCAAAAAACAATTTATCTAAAATTCGTTGGTTTTTCATGGGACAGTAATATAAATGGTCAAAATAAATATAAATTTGTCTATAGTCACGTTAGTACACACTGAATGATTTAATCATATACAATCATTTTTCCTTATGGATTTCTGAAAAATCAATCCTATATCAGTTTTGTAATTACCTCGTAAAACATGCTCATCTTCAGAGAAAGCTTGACCTAGAAAGTTGAATATACCCATGCTTAATGTAAATAATTAAAATGAACTCAAGATTCAAAATTTCTTATACAATAGTTTGATGTCATATGTTTTGTTCAGTTAATGTAAACTATGCGCAAAAACTATAGAAACTCATTTTAGCATCTTGAATGATTTCTTCAAGACCATTCTACTTGTGGTGAAAAAGCTTGTGCAAGTTCTACAGCAGGTTCTGTAGGCTTCTAAACAAAGATACTGCACTAAGTTTACACTTCAGTTGAAATATTTTATTAAAAGGGCCTCAAGAGTGTAATGCACACTCAATTATGTGAGGTCCCAAATAGCCTTTAATTTCATGACATCAATGAGTTCTTGTAGCGTAGGTATGTATTGTGTGTGAACATGAATTCCAACGCTGGGGATAACATCCTTGGGCTTCTCTGTTGTCTACATGTATAAGCTTTGTAGTTAGTAGAAAGTTGTAGAGATATACATTTACCGTTTAGTTAAACCAGATCAAGACTATATAAGATGATACTTACAACCATTTCTGTTTAACATAAGATAATAACAATTATATCTTATTAATAGTTTCTACTAATGAATATTTATATATTGAAAAGATAATACCTGGCTTCAATGATAGCTTTTATGGTTGCATGTTCTCGAGGATTTAGAGTGTCATGTGGAACATCTGGATTCTTACTTACATAAAATTGTAGGCTAAATTGTTTATGTGTTGCACGAACTAAACAGTGTTTTCTTATGTGTAAAATGCTAAACTTGTCTATCAGCTTAATGACTAGAACATGATATTTGCATATGGTAAAATAATCAGAAGCAACTGAAGGGAAAACGATAACTATATTAGCAATGGTTTTTGCATTCAATAAGCATCCTTAACTAAATTTACAGTTGTTCTTAGAGTTCCAATTTATGTTGGTGCTGAGATATACCTAGTATCATCTCTGAACAAGTGGTGAAAATGAAACACATAAAACAATAAGGAGATGGAGAAGGATAGGAATCCAAGAATTACACTGTTTCAAACCCAAACATTGACGAGAAAAGCATCAAGCATGAATGCACACCACATCTAAAAACATGCCATGCTGCACGTTGAGCCCAATATGGTACCAACTGCAACCATGCTTCTTGTGTGAAGATTTTATGATACATGTAACCAAGACTGCAAAAAAAAAAGAAAAAAAATCAGCAAATACAAGCATAAAAAAAGCAAACCCATGGAAACTGCAAATCAAATATACGAGGTCCATCGTATAGAATTAATCTTAATTTTTTTTAAACGTACAACAAATTTAAAGAATTTGTTCGTAAAGCTACGAAAAATGACCAAGATCATACCAAAATAACATGCAATTGACAAATGAATTCAAGATGAAAAACACCGTAACTAAGTGACAATGAGCAGTTGAAGTAAAGTTTACCTTTGTCATAGTCACAAAACAGTAAAGTCCTCTTCAATCTAAGGTTATGTATATTTATTGTATTGTCATCATGAAGAGTTGCATTTTTACTAGAATGATACTTATTGATGCATAAGCCATGATTTTCAACATATCCAAGCAAAAAACCAGCAGTCTTAATCATCCACCGCAAAAAACTGCAGTCCATCAACTTGCCATCATCAAAAACTACCCTTTCTCTCCCTCCAACTGTCCTCACACCAAAAGATGACCATGAAACTCCAGCACTTCACAAAACAAGCCAACTTCAACTCCATCTCTCTGCAAAAACCCACAAACACGAACACAAAACTGCCATTCACCAACTTGACTGTACATCAAACAACTGGTAAATCAACTCATCCTTAGCAACAGGTCCACACCAAACTTCCCTACTACCTGACCTAAATGCAACTGCAATACTGCTCCTTCTTCTCCTTAACCTGCAACTACCAGTCCGTGCTCATCCCTACAACATTCAACTCGGCACCAAACACTACCCACTTCCTCCACTACAACACTAACCAACCATCTACATCGCCATAAGCCACCTTCCAACAATAAATTTCCCTATTGGCCATTCTAACTTCTGCTTGTTTGACCTGAAAGTGCTATAGCTCCACTCTACACTCATAGCCACGTCATCTCCTGAAACACACTTCAACACAAGAACTCTTTCATGTAAGTTCATTGCTTCCATCATAACTGCAACCTACAACACAATTGCTATCTTCACCATAAAAACAAACGAATCACCACGCTCCAACCTGAAACCCCTCTCCGAATCCATTACAAATGCCGGTTGACCCCAAACATACCGATATTCGACTCCTCCAATTGGGAACCACCTGAGCTTCCCACTAATTCATTCAACCATCATGGGAAATCCAAAATTTCAATGCGAGAATGATAATTTTCCTTCTTCAATATATCATACAAAATTTATTTATTTATTGAAAACTTGATATGTTATAATTTTACTAAGAAAAATCTTTTGGATTCCTCTGCAATTGAATATACTGACCATTTTCCTTGAAATTGAGTTTAGGAACATCATATTTCTTCTTTATATTGAATTGTTTATTAAAACAAACCCATGCTGGAATATTGAATATCCTTAAGGTAAATACAAACAATATTTCAACTTACATGAAACAAAAATTAGTTTAAAGTAATGGATACACTTTCTTTTATTTAACACTGGGTATAATCTACACATGCAATCTACAGTTACGCTCATAATGATATTCCTATTAGCTGGTTATTGAATTAATTTTACTTTACACACGATGCCTAGGCATTAAATAGACGTTTTGAGAGGAGTTTTAAGTGATTTCATTGAAATACTGTGAATTCGCACTACATTGAAATCCTGTGGACTCATGGTAGAAAAATTATGGAAAATGAGGCATGGCTCACACAATTGTTTGGCGGAAAAATAATGCTATAATGAAAATGATATTCTTAGTAATGCATATGGAGAAATGAATATGGAGAATCCTGGCTAAAAGGGTAATAATAATTAGAAGTGTAATACTTTAAAAATTGACGTACTGTTCATGTTTAACAATTACAATAAATGATGATTACACATCAAATTTGTACTCTATCAAATAAACACCTATTAATATATAGAATCAACGCTTTGAAAAAACCAACAAAATATCAAATGTAATATTTTCTAACATGAACTCTAATGATTGCAGTAAAAAGAAGTAGAGAAGTTGTACTTTTGATGACAGAGAATAAAAGAGGATGTAATGCTAAAATTTATGTCAAATAACAATTGAATATAATAGAAATAAAGTATCTCTCCCCTAAGTTTTAATGGCCTCCAAGAAAATTCTCATTGGAGATCCTTCCTCATCTATTTCTCTTCATTATTCTCTTTCTCCTAAAGATAAGCCTCCTGATATTGATGAGGATGGCTTTCAGCCAGTTAGAAATAAGAAGAAGTTTCAAAATATTAAGTTACAGAAATCTGTTCCTAACCCTAGAGTTCCTAAATCTTGTTCTTCTAGGGCAAATCTTCCTTTCTTTCAGAGGTTTAATGGTCAAGACAGAGTGAATATCAGATCAGAGGTGCAGCGTCCTAATCCATCAGGGCAGCGTCCTATTTCATCTGCTTCTATGCAAAATTTTAATCTGAATTCAAACAAGAAAGCTACTTCTTACGCAGATTTATTAAAATCTGATGGTGTTTCTTCTAATTTCAATCTGAATTATACAGCTCCAATTCAGGTGGGTAACAAAAGAATTGTTGCAATTAGCGAATCTGTGGGAAAAAGAACCGAGGAAAAGTGGAATTCTTCAATTCTTGCTTACATTTTTGGCCCCAGACCATATTATCACCATTTTAGGGCTTACGTTGCTAATACTTGGAACCCTACTTCAAATTTTGAAATTTATACAAGGGATAACGGATTCTTTCTCATCAGATTTACCAATCCTATGGACTGCATTAAAGTGATCAATGGAGGTCCTTATTTTATAAATGGTAAACTCATAATCCTCAAGAAATGGACT
The DNA here is from genome assembly GCA_030737875.1 of Allium sativum. Lineage (NCBI taxonomy): Eukaryota > Viridiplantae > Streptophyta > Magnoliopsida > Asparagales > Amaryllidaceae > Allium > Allium sativum. Next base: position 4,287,546 of record CM060915.1, read on the forward strand.
AAAAGTATTAGGCTTGACAAAGATTTATTAACTACTGTGCCAGTATGGATTAAACTTCCAGAGTTAAATCTTCGTTTATGGGATAATGAGGCGTTTAGTGCAATCGCTAGTTTAGTGGGCACTCCTCTAAAAGTGGATGAACCCACAGCAAATGAAACTAGAATTAGTTATGCCAGAATCTTAGTTGAAATTAAGCCTGATTCAGAGCTCCCAGAAGAGGCAAACATCACTATGTATGATGGCGAAAGAATAATTCAGAAAATCGAGTATGAATGGGTTCCTCCAAAATGTACGAAATGCATATGTTTCAGTCATTCGACTGAGGCCTGTCTCGCAAAACTAGAATGGAGGAAAAAAGCTAATCAAGAAATAAATTTGGAATTTGAAAAAAATCATGATTCGGCTGCTGATCAAGAAATGACCTTGGATAATCCTGATGATAACAATTCCGAGGATAATTCAGTTTATGGATGTCATACTAATGATTCTGGATCTATCTTTAAAAACGAAAAATCATTGAAAAAGATTTTTTTATCGAAAGACTCTGAAACCAGAGAAGTTCTTGAAGAAACAGCTTCTGCTAAAAAATTGGTTACAAAATCTGAAAAGTCGGATAAATTCAAAAAGCATAGCGGAACACAGGTCTCAGTCCCCCTTTCAGCAGATAATACTGAAGACATTTCGATTAATGTAGTCACTGATGATAATCTAATGAGGCATGAAGAAGCCAACTCAGATGTTAACATCGATGACAATATTCATGAAATACTTGATGAAATAAATGATGATGGCATGATAATATGCAATGGGGATAAAGATGAACAGGTCTTGATTCCGCCTCCCCCTCAGGCTGAACCTGATATAAATACATATTCGGATTCATAAATCCTCAACTTAGAAAAAATAAAACCCAGCAAAGTTAAACTAAATAAACTGGGGTTAGGAAAGCGTCCTCCAAATAATTCTGTTGAAATTGTCCAGAGTGCTGCCCTGCTCTTTTCATCTACTTCATCTCCTGTTAACAATAAAAGAAAGAAAAGCAAGAAAAAAAGTCTAAAAGATATTATGGGCAGTAGAAATACTTCTGATAGTAACAAAGAAAAGGCTGATGATATCAAGGTTTCGGTCAAAAATAGGAAAAAAATTTGAAGACAGATACATTATTAAAAATCCAGAATGGGAAGAATTCCTCAAAGCTAATGAAAATACCTCTTATAAAAAAAGAGGAGGAAAATCTAAAGGGAATTTTGAGACTGATGGCTGCAAATTACCAATGCAGCAGAAGTGATATCCTTTATGTATCCTTTATTGTTCTTCATTTTTAATTATCCTTTTTTTATTATCTATTTTTATTATTATGTCGATCATAGTTTGGAATGTTAGGGGGCTTAACTCCCCTGAAAGGAAATTGGACTTATCCAATCTTATGTTTACTTATAAACCAAGTATTTTGGGTATTCTTGAGCATAAGTTAAATGATAATGCTATTGATGGACTTATGCGCAGATTTTCTAAAAACTGGTTATCTGTTAGCAATAACAGAACTGGTGGTAATGGTAGAATTATAGTCTGTTGGGATTCTGGTATTTGGTCTCTCAAAAATTATTTTATAGACTTAAAGTATATACATTGCAATTTTTTTAACAAAGGTGGTATGCATATGGATATTACTTTTGTTTATGCTTCTAATTTTGAAAAGGATAGGATTACTCTTTGGAACCATATTAGTCTTTTAAATGATGTTATAGTTAAGCCTTGGGTTATTTTGGGAGACTTCAATTCTGTCATGAATTCTTCAGAAAAAAGAGGTGGTAATCCGATCCCATTTAAAAAATTAGATTTTTTTTCTAATTTTCTAATTAAAACTGGGTTGGTTGAACCTACTGTCTTTGGCAATAATTTTATTTGGAAGTCTGGGGATTTTAGAAAAATTCATTGTAAGCTTGATTGGGTATTAGTTAATAATATTTTTATTAACTCTTTCCCTAATTTTAAATGTTATACTTTACCTCAAGCTTCTAGTGACCACACTCCCTACAATGTATTCTTTCTGAGGATTGCCTTCAAAAAACTCATTTTCCTTTTAGGTTTAAAAATGGGTGGGTCTATGAAAATGATTACAATGATACTGTCAAGAAAAGTCTCTCCTTTAATGTTGAAGGCACAGCTCAATTCAAATTTAGAAATATGCTTCTCACTGTTAAAAAATGTCTTAAAGATTGGAACAAGATTAAAAAGAAGAAAAGCATTGATATTATTAGAAAGGATTGTGAAAATCTGCAAAATAAAATTGATTTAGATAATTCTGATATTAATCAAGTTGATAACTTCTTTAATATGCAGAAGAATCTCATCAATGAACTGCATATTGAAAGTGTGAACAATAGGCAAAAAGCTAAAACTGATTGGTTAACTAGTGGTGATACTTCTAGCAAGTTTTTTATATGCTAAAATGACTTGTAGAAAACATAGTAATGACATTGGCAAGCTTATTGATAATAATGGTAACATCATTAATAGTGTAGCAAAGCTAGAGAAGGAAGCTATTGACTACTTTTCTAACCTTTACTACACTGATGAGATTACCATTAATTTTCCTCATATTTTTACTAAATGTTTTCTACATCCAAATAGTGAGGAGATTTTGCTTAAGCCTGTTAATATCATTGAAATTCGTAATATTGTTTTTAATGCCAATATAGATAAGAGCCCAGGCCCAGATGGTTTTGGTGCTAAGTTCTATAAAAATCATTGGGAGGATATTAAGCATCATCTTTTTGAAGCTATTTCTGAATTTTTCAATTCTGGAAATATCCTCAAAAATATTAATCATACTTTTATTACATTGGTTCCTAAGGTTGCTTCTCCTAAAAATATCAGTGAATTTAGGCCTATTGCTTGTTGCAACTTTCTCTATAAAATTATATCCACTATCCTTTGTAATAGAATGAAAAAATTTCTTTCTTTCTTGATTTCAGAAAATCAAAGTGCCTTTATCCCAAACAGATTAATTATTGATAATACTTTATTAGCCCATGAGCTTTTAAGAGATTTTAATTCTACCACGGCTAATAAGATGTGCATTAAAATAGACTTGCACAAAGCTTTTGATAGAATAAATAGATTCTTTATTATTCATATGATGAAGTAGCTTGATTTCTGTGAAAAATTCTGTAATTGGATTAAAGAGTGTATATGCAATGTCACTTATTCTATTTTGATCAATGGTTCCCCTTGTGGTTTTATTAAAAGTAATAGGGGAATAAGACAGGGGGACCCACTCTCCCCTTATTTATTTACTATTGCCATGGAGTATTTCTCTCTTCAAATGGAGAGAGAGTTGGTTTCAAAAAATTTAAAGCCTTTAAATTATGTTAAACCTTGTGTCTCTCACCTTTTATATGCTGATGATCTTCTTATTTTCATAAATGCTGATATTCATAATGCAACCATTATAAAAGATATTTTAGGTAATATCAAATTATATGCTGGGCTTGATATTAATGACTGTAAAAGTAAAATTTACTTCAATAAGCATTGTAATTATAAAGAAGATATCCTCAAAATTCTTAATTTTAAAGAGGGATCTCTGCCTGTTAAGTATCTTGGCCTTCCCCTTAGCATTAATATGTTAAAAGATAAAGATTGTCATAGGCTTATTGAAATCATTCAAAATAAAATTGAGAACTGGTCTTGTAAATTTTTATCTATAGCTGGCAGAATTGAGTTAATTCACACCGTTATTACTCCTATTTTTCTATATTGGTGTCAAACTCATAATATACCCGTATCTATTATTGATAAAATTGAAAAGTTATGTGCTAATTTTATCTGGAATGGGAAATATCATAAAGTTGCTTGGGATGTTATTACTAAACCCAAAATTGCAGGTGGTCTTGGGATTAGGAATTTTAGAGATTTAAAAGATACTTGCAATTATAAATTATTTTGGCATTTCCTTGAAAATAACTCTTTGTGGGCTAAATGGATGAATTCCAAGTATACCAAAAAGAGGAATTTTTGGATTATGAAAACTGAAAAACATTTCTCTTATACTTGGAATAATATTCTTAATTGTAGAGAGACAAGTAAAAAACTTATTGAAAGGAAAATTAAAAATGGCAATAATACTAGTCTGTGGTTTGACCCATGGATTAACAACCATTCTTTAATTGACCTTCTAGGGTGGAATAATTTGATTATTTTTTGGAATGCAAATGCAAATGTAGATCATATTATTCAAAACTCTAGATTGAACACTAACCTTCATACAGCAGCATCTATTTACAATTCTGCTATTAGCAAAATTGAAATAGATCCTAGCATAAGTGAAGACATGTGGTGCTGGAAACTTTCAATTAAAGATAAATTCTCCTTTAAAAATACTTGGAATTATATTAAAGGGGAATATGTCTATGTTGATTGGTACAAAGTTGTTTGGAACAGTGCTAATTGTCCTAAAATGGCTTACTGCACATACTTTGCTATTCTTAATAAATTGCCAACCAGAGATAAAATTTACAAATGGAATGCGGATGGTTGTACTCGATGTCTTTTATGTAAATCTGAGAATGAAAATATAGATCATATATTTTCTGATTGTTCATTCTCTAGATTCATTTGGTTTAATATTAAAATTAAGCTTAACTTCAATTTGAACATCCCTCTGAATAATCTTAGAAATATTGTTCAGTACATTCAAAGGATTTTCAATCATAAAAAGGATGATTTTAATAATGCCTGTGTTTATTCAACTACTTGTATTTATCATATTTGGAAAGAAAGAAATAGTAGACTTCACAAAGGCATTGAGAATAGCTGTTATCAAATTTGGAAGGCCATTACTTCTGAAGTTAAAATTTTACTGATTAAAAATAGCAAGCATAGTAATGACACTAACAATTCTAACTTGGCTTTGAATGATATTGATAGGTACGAGGAAGGGATAGAAGAGTACTTACAAAGAGGCAAATTTTCCTCTGAGATTATTCATAGCAAAACTAAAGAGGATGCAACTTCAAATCATAATCTCTATGGGAAAAATAATGTCTTGCTTTCATCAGGCTCCCATATTGAAGGAAAACATCCTGATATGAATAATACAATTATTAAAAAGGGAAGTGCATAGATAGATAATTATAACAACAATTTTTATATAAATAATTGTAGGAATAATCATTTACCTGCTGATAATAGGTATGATTTTCCTATCAACGGTGTTCCTGAGGATTTAAGCAAGAGCATTAATCGAAGACCCCAGATGAAAAGCAACATCAAGACAAACTTCCTGATTGGAAAGCCTGCTCATAGAATTATGAAACATCAAGGAAGTAAAATGGTCATTCTTAATAAAAAGAAGTCTTTTAGTAGCTATAAAAGGGATTTTAATTCGAGTGTTTTACCTGATTTTTTCAGGTCTAAAGATCAGGCTTCCAACAGTGATTCAGCCTTGCTGAAGCTTCAAAACAAAGACAACAACATTCTTAGCAGCGATGTTCAAAGAATAGATGATTTGCACTACAAAAGCGAGTTAGATGGGCGAATCTATCACTTATCTGTGTGGAATAGAGTTGAATCCAGTTGCTCCAGACAAGGAAACAACTTAATTCCCGTTGAACTGGCCTTGAAGAGCTCAGATCTGAACTATAATATTTTAGATCTGAATCTAAATAAGTCAAACAGAAGTTACCATGAGCTTGAAGAAGGGAGATTTAAAGTTAAGACAATGAAGGGAAGAGAATCGGAAGTGAGAAAGCCTCCGTAGAGCTATTTCTCTCAGATCGCCATTTTAGAGTTGAAGAGAACAACCGCCTCAGATTAGAAAACAATTAGGGTTTGTGGTTTTTTTGTCGGCTGTGTCGTTGGTTATAATTGTAGGGTTGTTGAAGCGGGTTTCATTTCTAACCCGTTTTATTTTTCTTTTCCCACTTGTGGGCTTTGGCCTTGGGCTTCTTTGTTAACCCATTTTCAAAAAAAAGAGAGGATGTAATGCTGATTATCAGAAAAAGGGTCATTATAATTTGTATTTACTAAGAGTCATTGTAGTGAATAAACGTACCATACATCAAGATGTTCCAGCTGAGTTCTATGCAACCCCTACGCCGAATAACATAAGAGCAATGAATCAATTAAAACCAGCTCAGAGAACCTCAGTGAGCACCAGGAATTCTTTCAACTTCAACCAGCTCAGATAATAAACTTTGGAATCAAAGCAGCAGACATTCGATAGAGTGGAATTGACTCTGGAAAAAATAAAATAAAATAATTAACGTATATCTTCTGGAAATTGCAAGAAAAACCAATGTATTTTAAACTGTCAATCGACTGAAAATCAGCTCTGGGAACATCTAACTTTAGCAGCAAACGACGGAAATGATAAATAAAATTGTTGTTATTTACATTTAAAACATAAATATATTATTATTAAATTGTTGTTATTTAATATTCTTATTCTTTTTTAAAGTAATTTTTGCACATAAATAACAAATAAAATTTACTGCACCACTACATTAGTCTAAAAAAAATATATAACATCAACAATATTGAAAATATAAATAAAATTTTCATCTTCATGTTTTTCTTCACTGCTCTATATAAAAAGCATGAAGCAATATAAAGAATCTGCCATCTACTTGTTGAGATTTGTGATACGCAAATCACAAAATTGTAGGCAACAAATTTTCTATGTGGATCCATTTTTGGTGGAGATATTTGTTGCTACTTTTGTGGGATATTTGAAAATGAAGGCAAGGATTATTTGGTGCTTATCCAAATAGATATATTTGAGATATATGAGGATATATTTGAGATATATGAGGATAATTTGGGTGACAAGTTACTCTATAAAAGGTCTACATGATATCTTCATTATGTGGTGGAAAAATTTGTCATTGTTCTTCATTATCTTTCTCCTTAAATTGTTTAGCCATTAGATATTCTCTACCTATTTCTCAATAAGGTTATTGATTCAAGTTGTGTTTGTTTAACGATAGTTGAGATCGGTTGTAAACAATATTTTGGTGAATCAATAAAGAGGGTGGTTGGGTGGAATATCGTGTGTTCATATTTCCGATATTTTTTTGTGTTGTTGTTTGTTTTTCAATCACATTCATCTTCAAGTGATTGGGTGAAAAAGATTCATTTTGTTTTTGGGTGTTTTGTCAAAACTTCCGCTGCGCACAAAACCCCAACAGTTGGTATCGGAGCTCAGATTACCGCATAGCTTGGAGTGTTTGTTGGATTGAAAAAAAAAATTGATTTTTTGTTTGAAAAAAATTGATTTTTTTGATGTCGGAGATGATGACGTTGTCGATGATGAATATTATTAACGGGAGGAATTGGGGTATATGGAAGCCGAAGATGGAGGACGTTCTATATCTCAATGATTTGCATGATCCCATTGATGGAAATAGGGAGAAGCCCTCGAATATGGATGAGGGAAAGTAGAAGAAAATGGACAAAAAGGCGATTGCGTTGATTCGCCAATATTTGGATGATTCTGTGTTCCACCATGTGGCTAGTTGTGAATCCGCAAAGGCGTTATGGGACAAATTATTATCGCTGTATGAGTCAAAGAGTGCTACAAGCAAGGCTTTTCTGGTTCGAAAGTTGGTGCAACTTCGATTGGATGAGGAGAAGTCTGTTGCAGAGCATTTGAACGAGTTTCAAGATGTCATCAATCAATTGGCAAACATGAAAGTCAATTTTGATGATGAGTTGCAGGCTCTTTTGTTGATGAGTTCTCTTTCTGAAAGCTGGGAGACTTTGGTTGTTTCATTGAGTAATTCCAATGCTAATGGAACTATCTCTTTGGAAATGGTTCGAAGCAGTCTTTTGAATGAGGAGCTAAGGAGAAAAGGGACGGAGTTGAAATCGGTTCAAACTGAGGCGATGGTAGCAAGAGACTCAGGTAAAGATGCAAGGAAGAAGAAAGGTGCTATCTTTTGTCATTATTGTGGTAAGAAAGGCCACAAGCGCAATGATTGCTATTCATATATACGAGATATGAAGAAGAAGAAGAAGAAGGCGCAAGGTGATAATAATAGTGATGAGGCACAGGCAGGCTTTGCTGAAGGTACCGAAGGCAATTCTTCATGTGATGTCCTATTTAGTGTTGTGAAGCCTTGGAAGATGGATTCAGGAGCCAGTTTTCACATATGTCGAGATGTGAAAAGTTTTTCTTCGTATGAGAAGAGTGTTGGCATGATAAAGACGACCAATGGAGTAGAGCTACCAATTTGTGGAGTTGAAGCTGTTAGGTTTCAGATGCATGATGGAGTGGAGAGATAAGTTGCTGGTATGAGGCACATACCCACTTGTTCGCATAACCTCATATCTCTCGGTCAGTTAGATCGCCGCGGTTGCACTTATGAGACTCGAGGTGGAGTTTTGAGAGTGAAGAAGGGTGGTCGTGTGATGATGCGAGGAGTTTTGGAGGAGGGAAACCTATATAGTTTGGTCGGTTCAGTGGTCAACAGTGGAAGGCGGGTGACAGTTGAAGAACCTAGTCCACAGCAAGATGGAGAGGTTAATATGGTCACTGCTGTGGTCCTAAGGTGGAGGATCATGGTATCGACAAGGGTCTAGATGTTGATGATGCTCGAGGGATCCCGAAGATGAGGAGATCATGTCAAGCGAAAGACGGATGTTGAGTTGTGAAATCCACAAAGACAAGATGGAGATCTTTGTGGTATTACAAACGCTTTTGAAGATCGCTATTGGCGTGGTGCACGATGAGGGAGGTGCACCATTTGTGGGCGATGGTGGAGGTTTGTAATGATGTTAATTGAGAAAAGAAGGTTGAAAGTGAGAGCTAAGTTGGCTAGTGTTGAGTGGAGGAGATGTTGTGATTTGGTATCAAGGTGGAGTGTTGAGATTTGTGATACGCAAATCACAAAATTGTAGGCAACAAATTTTCTATGTGGATCCATTTTTGGTGGAGATATTTGTTGCTACTTTTGTGGGATATTTGAAAATGAAGGCAAGGATTATTTGGTGCTTATCCAAATAGATATATTTGAGATATACGAGGATATATTTGAGATATATGAGGATAATTTGGGTGACAAGTTACTCTATAAAAGGCCTACATGATATCTTCATTATCATGTGGTGGAAAAATTTGCCATTGTTCTTCATTATCTTTCTCCTCAAATTGTTTAGCCATTAGATATTCTCTACCTATTTCTCAATATGGTTATTGATTCAAGTTGTGTTTGTTTAACGATAGCTGAGATCGGTTGTAAACAATATTTTGGTGAATCAATAAACAGGGTGGCTGGGTGAAATATCGTGTGTTCATATTTCCGATATTTTTTTGTGTTGTTGTTTGTTTTTCAATCACAATCATCTTCAAGTGATTGGGTGAAAAAGATTCATTTTGTTTTTGGGTGTTTTGTCAAAACTTCCGCTGCGCACAAAACCCCAACACTACTAATACTGTGCACTAAAATTTCTCTTGTTAAAGACATATATAAACAATTAATAAGAACACGTGATTTCTTATTCAATACAACATACCTATAAAATTTCTTTTAGTATGTCTGCAATAAGCAAGTTGCAACTAGTTTTTTTAAAAAAAAAATCTACATGAAACAAGCAAAAATTAAGGTTATAAACCAATGACGTCATTCTACTGCAGTTCCAATCTTGACACCATAGTAACGAGTCCGAGAAGAAAAGTGCTCATAAAAGCACCATAAAAAATTACAAAAGTAAGAGAATCTTTGTGAAGAATTTTAAAGTACAAAATTAAAAAACAAGGGATTAAGTTGTATGAGTTACAAATACAAATCTTATTAACTATGCAAGATTTCGTTCTCAAATGTTATCAGGAATTAAATACTTACTCATTGACGAGATGTAGAGTTTGAGAACTTTATACAGAAAAAAATTATACAGGCTGCCTAAAACACCACTAATGATGCTGGCAATGAGAACAAGATGTAGATCTTCCCATTGGGACATAAAAAAGGATGAGCACTCCTCAACCGAAAAGAATGCATTTCCCATTGTTGCAGTGCTTGATAATACCTCGCACTGCTTGTTTCATTATTCATAAACTAGAAAACAAGAGAAATCAGAAAGCGGAGAAATCAAGGAATCGAAATTTAAACATACATGCCATTAGCTGCATTGCTTTGAGGATGTTGGTATCACTCAATACTGTCATTAGCTTCATCTGCAGAAATTACAACCAGTAAATTACTTGAATATTAACCTTCATAGAAACCAGTTGATATGTTCATCAAAGATAAACCTTATCTATCATGATATCTCCTACTTTGGTGGCTGTTGAACATCTTCCTTGCACTATAATCTTGCGAAGATAGTCTGTCATCGCCATAAATATACATAAAATAAATGAATTTAATCCAATATGGTTTAGATTCCTTCAGTTATGGTGCAAAAGTAAATACCTCTTTCAGTTATGATTCATGCAACCTGATTTTGCACTCCAGGTTCCATAACAACTAATGCACCTAAATTGTGTTCTATCATTTGCAGCCTTACTATTTAAGTTTTTACTATATACACGAAAAACAGTTTAAATGGAGAGGTTTCTTATATTCTTTATAGCATTAAATACAGAGTCATTTGTATGGCAGCAAAAGACTACTCCAGCATCATCGTTTCTTTTGTTTTTCAGAATCTCTGCAACAGTTGTGTTCTCTAATCCATGGCAATACTTGATAGCCTTTGAAGATGCGCTGAACAGATCGAGCCATGGCATTCTTTGCTTTGCATTTATGTGTGTGTGTGTTCAAATTTGTTTATTTTCTATATTATGCAGTATTAGGTTTTTAGATGCAATAAACTATTAACTTAAACACAATTTGTGTGGTCTACAACTTAACAAATTCTTATAAAATGTATCCATTTAACGAAAGTCACAAGTTAATAATAAAGCTATATCCAATGAGATCAGTTACATAATTTTCAATAATCCACAAAGGTAAACGTCTTTGCAATCAGAATGGTCAAAGGGTTTAGAAACCAAATATGATCTGATGGAAAAAAATTCCAACATGAGCACTTTAACAAAGTTGACTACTTATTTCTTAACTCAGTTTATATGTTTCATTCTACCATACGATTATTTTTATGTTGGCCCAAAACCTGAATTTATTATATGTAGCATGATTAATGGTTCTTATGGCCCGAAAGCAGAATCGTGCTTCCACTCACTATGTCCCTTGTGGAAAATTTTATGCATTAATTTAGAAAAGAGCAAAAGGTTTCAAGAACGAAACAATAGTAAGGTATTTAATAGATACAAAATTTTCATGCATTAATTTGGAGAAGTAAATGCTTGACTGAAAATATTTTATATAATTTACGTTGTTTCTCTTGATGGAAGCTGAGTTCTTAATGCCAGTTTATACTATAGTATACATGTCTGCACCATCACCTCGAGAACTCTATACCAAAGCCTAACAATTTACATTTAAAAAAAGATAACAATAACCATACACACACAAATATATATATATATATATATATATATATATATATATATATATATATATATATATATATATATATATATATATATATATATATATATATATACACACACATATAGGGGAGAGTTCCGCTACACCTCTTATATTGCACGTGAGCTCTCCCTCTGAATCTCAACCATTCAATTCCCCCACTCATTCTCTCTCTTAGTGGCAAGAGAGAGAATGAGTGGGGGAATGAATGGCTAAGATTCAGGGGGAGAGCTCACGTGCAATATAAGAGGTGTAGTAGAACGCTGCCTATATATATATATATATATATATATATATATATATATATATATATATATATATATATATATTCAGAAAGAGAAAAAAAAATGAAGTCTCAGCCATTGAAATATAACGAACTGGTTTAAAACCTGAAGAGAATAGCTCTTAAGAGAAACTGTAAAGGTCCTTCCAAGACCTAGATCAGAAACCTTCAAGATTCTTTTATCTTTAATAATTGAAAGATTCTTCGTCTTTATATCCCAGTTATGCTTTCGTAATTCACAATAGAACAGATATTGTGGACAAAAATAGTAAAATATAGGTGGGAAGAAGACCTATGAAGCATGTAATGACCAAGGAAGTGGGCTGCTCTTTTACAAAGCTAATACAAAAGGATCTGCAAATTAACAGATGCAGGAGCTTTAGAAATTTTGTGCACCATGGTTATTCTATTAGTAACTATAGACAACACCTAAAATAAGTTTTCTCGTCAGCGTTCTCAAACAAAATTCTCAATAATTTGCCATCAACGAGTATAAACAAAAAACTGTTACATGTTTTAACAACAATCAACACCACACTTCAAAATTAATAAAAAATAGTCGATATTGACGAAATCAATTATGAACAAATTAATAAAATAACTAAAGGATTGCGACAAATTACTACATGATGACGAATGATGATTCAAAATCTAAGGTGGTTCGAGAATCACCTGAAGATAAATTTCGAATCCATAGCCCCATTGACGGACTTTTAAAACAGAATCCCTAAACCCTACTCACTGAAGCAGAAAATACCTATGTAAAAAAGGAAAAAATCACATAGATCGGTAAGGAGAAGGCAGTTAGGTTGTAAATTGATAAAGCTCGAATTGATTAAAATAGAATTTTGTACGTCGTTTTTTTTTGAGATTGCTAAAGGGACTCCACTTTTGGTTAAGGGGAGCATAATTTTAAGGGTACTCCACTTGAAAAACAAATTGTTAAGTGAGGGTTTGGTTTTCTTAATTTTGAAAAAAAACATGGACTAAACTAACCCTCATCACAATAGCATGTGCTCCTCCTTATTAGGGATGGAAATGGGGCGGATAATATGCGGGGAATACATCCTCCGCCTCCATCTCCACTACCCATTTATGTTCTTCGTACCCACCACATCACCGCTTAATACCCAACGGGGAATGAATCATACAATTAAGGTTTGCATCATAAGAACCCATAATTTATGATTGAGAATAGTGTTTTATTTTCATGCTTTAAAATACAAGAAGTCGGTTCATAAACATTATGGGGACAACAATATTTAGTAAAAATGAACAATAATGTTTAGTAAAAATGAATGATAATTATGGGGTTAATATTGGAATTTTTAATTAAATGTTTAAGGGAGGGCTAATTTTTTTGGTTCCCCCCTTAACAATTGAACAATAATTTAAAAATTATCCTCCCCTTAACAAAAAATGGAGTCCCTTTAACAATTCCTTTTTTTCCACCTTTTTTTGGAATAGCGAATTAGAGCGGAAGAGAGTTGCGAAATGATGGAACGGTTCAGGGCTTGAGTGTTTGAAGCAAACCGCCCAGGAAATGTTGAACGGAAGGCACAACCAGATCGGTTCGGAGCTCTCCGATCTGGACACCCATTTGATCATTCGATCCGAACCGCGGATCATCAACAGTACACGATCTCCTGAAGAATCAGAACGGTTACATATCCACTCTCCCACGTTCACCCATGAATTAAATACGCTGGCATCGTCTCACATTCTCCGATCCCGATTTTAAAGGGATGGGCTCCACGTATATCCGAACTGGAGGCCTCCAAAGTGGATTTTCTGCCTATAAATACACCATCAAGCATCATTTGGAGGGATCTTTTGGCAAAATCTCAACTCTTATCCATTCCACTACCGAGTTTCAGTGCTTTATTCAAATTATCTCTAACCTTTGAAGCATATTTCTTCAAATATTGAGTGAAATTATAAATTGTATTAGAGAGATTGAATGAGATTCAACAATATATTTGTACTCACATCCTCAGTTAACAAAGTACAAAGTGGACGTAGGCTCGTTAACGTTGAATCACTATAAATCAGGTTTTTTTATTTCTTTTCTTTTTATCCATTTGATATTATTGTTTGTTTGGGTGTTAGAACCACTTTTTGGTCTAACATTTTGGTGCTTTCATTGGGAAACTTTGAATTCTCCACATTGTTGGCTACCATTCTACTATTTGGATTTGTATATCCAAAGAAGATAGTCCATATATTCAATATCTTTGAAACTTTTTCCAATAAAGTCTCGAAAAAATTGGATATCATGACCAAAGGAAAAGGAAAAGAACTGCAAAATGCTTAGGAAAGTGAAATGGGTGAGGATCAATAAGCTATGGTCATTACTAGATCAAGGGGAAAAAGCTCGGGAGCTAACTGATCCGGCAGAACATCTTCGAACTGCTCCGACCACGAAGCCCCGAACCGAACCGTTGACACCAATCCGACCCGATCCCGTTCCCTGAACACTGCTGGTGGCTCCCCTCCGATCCAAACTGCAGAAGTATCCATAGCCCGATCCAAATCGAATACAGTTGAGGTTGGAAATTCTACTCGAGCCCCTACAGATGCTCTAATACCAGCCACAACAACTAATGATAAGCTCACTCCTTCTGCACTTGTCACACATTGAGATTTTTCGCGCTTACTCGATACGCTGGAAAGCACCAGGGATGGTTTAGAAGCCCACAAGCGCAATAGTGTCCTCATGCGAGAAAATATGAAAGATATGAGCAAGGAAATAAGTGAGCTCTAAAGGCAAAGTGCCTCCTCCCCGACTCAATAACTTGCTATGGACCATTCATCATCTTCAGACGAAGATCGTCTACGTCAGAGAATGCCTTACGAAAGACCCGAAAATCTGGCCAGTTAACATTTGGATCATTGGGATCCAGAGAAGATGTAGCTCGTGTTCTGGAACCTAACAACCCGAGTATGAGAGTACCATTGCTTTTACTAAGGCGAGGATCTCACGTCCTCCACATAGACCAAAACATCACTAATCCCACTGAAGGGCAGCTTCTCCAGCCCGCTCATCCCATGAACGACCGGGACCGTAGAAGGCGAGGAAGACCGGCTATAACCCAGAACCAAAGGCGAGGAACCCGAGTATGAGGGTACCAATCCTTGTTAGTGCACTAGAAGATATAAAAGCATAAATCCTGAACCGATCTTAACCAACAAAGAAGTGGAAGCGGTGGTACGACAAATTATGGCCGATAGCCGACGCTACACTAACAAGGATTGGGACACTGAGCGTAGTCATACCCCATTCATCGACGATGTCTTAGACTTCCAATTTCCCCAATGATTCAACTTGCCACAAATGGATCGATATGCCGGGAGAACAGATCCAGGACAACATTTGATGAGATATGCATGGTATATGAATGCCGCAGCCGCCCCTAACGATGTGAAATGAAAAGCATTCCCGACATATCTAGAGGATGTTGCACTGATGTGGTTCACACGAGTTCCTCCCCGGTCAGTGTCAAGCTTTAAGGAACTAAGTGAACATTTTATGAACCAGTTCCGGCTCCATGCCCGGAAAGCTAAAAGCGTCATTGAACTGTCCAGAATCAAGCAGGCCCCAAGCTAACCCCTAAAGTCATATCTAGACCATTTCAACCTAGCAGTTACCGAAATAAGCGATCCCTACGAACCAACCATTTTGATGGCCTTAATAGATAGGGTCAATCCAGACACTGAATTCGGGGGATATCTAGGTGGAAAACCGCCAATGACAAGGGAGACATCCTATGAAAAGGCAAATACTCGACTACGATAGGAGGAAATATATGCTAGTCGGAAACGGAAATATGATGGAGCTTTAAAAGAAGATATTCAAAGTAATGTGGCCATGAAACAGTCCGACGACAGTTCTGGGAAAGTCGAGGTAAACATTGGCAATAAAAACAGAGAAAGTGGCAACAGGAATAGAAAAGGTAATAAAAGGTATAGGAACCGAGGAAACAACTCCATAAAAAGACCTCGATTCCAAACTTTTGAAAACTACACACCGTTGAATGATACTATGGAGATTATCTACCTAGATACATATAATGTCTTACAGTACAAAAAAGCCCCCGCCTAGAGATTCTACTGAGAAGGAGTTATCGACTGGAAAATTTTGTATATTTCATGGGACTCACAAACACTCTACTAACGAGTGTCGTCATCTGAGAGATGTGGTTGAAAAAATACAGTGAGAAGCAAAGTTAGACAAATACAAGGTTGCTCCAAGAGATAGGGGCAAGCCCCAAATCAAAACCTACCTCTCCTAATCCCACAGCTCAACAGAAGGGAAAAGGCATTATTATAAACACCATAGTTGAAGGCCCTCATCCTGTTAGATTCAGTAACAGGGTGATGGAACAGTACGTTAATGCCGCTAAACATCCCGAGACGGGGGAACGCGGCAACATTGAAGAAGCCACACCAATAAAACAGCAAAAGACTACTGTTGATGATATCATCTTCCGAGACAGAGAAAGTATTGGGGTTGAAGCACCAAGCACTGATCCATTAGTAATAACATTCGTTATTGGACCCGCAATAGCTAAAAAAGTTCTTGTGGATAATGGGAGTTCTGTTAACATCCTATTTAAAAAGGCTTTTGGTAAAAATAAATTGGAAATGGAGGAATTAAAACCATGCGAAGGTTGGATTTGTGGTTTTAATGGAACTTCAACCACCCGGATTGGAACAATAGACTTGCTTGTAGAGTTAGGTGAGGGAGAGCACAGAAGAGTAAGGATTCTCCAGTTTGTTATCTTGGACATCGACTCGCCTTGCAATGCATTCCTAGGACGAAAAGCTCTCTCTGAGTTTTAGGCTTGCATCGCCCCATGGTGCCTACTGATGAAATTCCCAACAGATGCTGGAGTGGGGATGGTTCGAGGCGATCAAGTTATTGGAAGGGTCTGCTACATGGTAGAGTTAAAAATGTTGCACAGTGGAAGGAATTTAGAATCTAAGGACACTTCCTCTCCTGATAAGGAGGGCTCAGCATAGCAGCTAAAGACGATACCGCCTAGGGAATCGTCCAACAAAATTCCTGAAGATATCAATCCTAGGGAAGACGAGTAACCAGGAACTAGAAAGGCGACACCCAATGAGTCAACCGTTGATATCCCAATTGATAACGACGACCCGACAAAGGTCTTGAAAATTGGGTCTCACTTGGATTCTTTCTGGACGAAGGAATTGACTGATTTTTTAAAACAAACCTAGATGTGTTTGCTTGGACTCATGCAGAAATGTGTGGAATTTATCCCGCAGCTATGAGCCATTCGCTAAGCTCGAACCAAAACATCCTCCGGTCAAGCAAAAGAGACGTATGTTGGGGCCGGAGAGGTCAGCAATCTTAAAGGTAGAAGTAGAGAAGTTAAAGAATAATGGGTTCATTAGAGATTCGACATATCCCGACTGGATATCGAATCCCATCTTAGTCATAAAACAAATGGGAAATGGCAAACGTGCGTTGACTTTTCCGATTTGAGCAAGGCTTGTCCAAAAGATAGCTTTCCGCTCTCCAGGATTAATCAGTTGGTAGACTCAATGGCCGGGCACGAACTTCTTTCCTTCATGGACACATATTCGGGATACAACCAAATTCCTATGCACGTTCCAGATCAAGATCACACATGCTTCATCACAAATTTGGGATTATACTGCTATGTGGTGATGCCATTCGGACTAAAGAATACCGGAGCAACGTATCAGCGTTTGATAAACCGAATGTTCTATAATCAGATCGTGAAAACAATGGAAGTCTATGTAGACGGCATGCTTGTGAAGTCCATGCAATCTTCTGATCATACGAAAGATTTGGAGGAAATGTTTGGCATCCTATGAAGGTACGGGATGAAATTGAACCACTTAATATGCTCATTTTGGGTTGCATCAGGAAAATTTCTCAGTTTCATTGTAAGTTCTCGAGAAATTGAAATTAATCCTGACCAAATAGCAGCGATCAGGAACACAGAAGAGCCGCGGAAGGTTAGAGATGTTCAAAGCTTGGCTGGGAAAGTTGCAGCATTGAGCAAATTCGCTTCCAAAGCCATAGACAAATGTGTCCCCTTCTTCGACTTAATTAAACGGGGGAAGCGAAACTTTGAGTGGACCTCCGACTATATAGAGGCCTTCTAGAATCTGTTGAGTTTGCTAGAGGCACCCCCGATATTGTCAAAACCGGTGGATCACGAAGATCTGTTCGTGTATTTGGCGGTGTCGTCTCATGCCGTCAGCTCAGTTTTGGTGCGTGAGGAAGACAAGATCCAGAGGTT
Source organism: Allium sativum (assembly GCA_030737875.1). Classification (NCBI taxonomy): domain Eukaryota; kingdom Viridiplantae; phylum Streptophyta; class Magnoliopsida; order Asparagales; family Amaryllidaceae; genus Allium; species Allium sativum. The sequence continues at coordinate 4,305,620 of CM060915.1, forward strand.
AGTTTACTATGTAAGCAAGAGTTAGCAGCGGCAGAACGCAACTATTCGAGAATAGAAAAGCTTGCTTATAGTCTTTTGATCGCATCTTGTAACACCCCACCTCCATTAATGTCACTCACAAAGGGAATGCATTAACTTCAGTGAAGCGTTATAGGTAAAAGATGCAGATAAATTACAAGACAGACAAATAAAGCAGCGGAAAAGAATAAAAACTTTACTTTATTGATAAAACAACAGCTTGGTAAAACAGCTTGTACAAAGATTATTTTCTAACACCAAAACACCAATATCTAGTACAACAAAATATCTGTCTTGTTTAATAAAATAAAGAAGCCTAAAATGACAATGATATTCCCTAATAAAACATGAGCCAGCCATAGCAGTGGAAAAGAGAGTTCAAAGCAATACGTCGACTATCTTCGAGCTTGGAAAGAGAAATGGTCCAAACTAAGATGAGCTATTCCCTCCCTGACTACCTGGGGGGGGGGGGGGGGGAGGAACAGAAGAAAAAAGGCGAAACAAAATTAGGTAAGACATAAGTCTGGTAAGTCCAGTGATTTTCAGTATGTAAACAGGTAATAGTAACATGACATGAATAAACTGAATATAAGACAATACCGTGATAACAAGATAACCTAAGATTAGCATAAGATATGATAAGGCAAGGTAAACCGAATGCGCTTCTACTCTTTCTCTGCTTTGCTACTACCCCGTTATTCTGATTTTTATATCTCTGATCTCCTATTTTCTCTGCACCAACTAACCAGTATCCTAACTAGTGTTTTTATAGAATGATCTGTATCCCCTACTAGTGTCCCAACTAGTATCCTGTGAAAAAGGATCTGTATACCCTACTAGTATCCTGTGTTATATAATAAGGTGGTCCCACCCCTGCAATTGTGGTAGCCTTCAGGTGTACGTCTAGTATGAGGATCTTACCTCAATCAGCCTAATTTCCATGAAGATGTTAGATGTACCCTTACTACCCTATCGATCGGCTCCCTACTTGTATTAATTTTCCTTGTGTCTGTGTCAATCGACCCTCTCTTGCGTGTAGATACCCTGTGTTGGTCCCACCATAAGGTGTATCAATCCCTATGATAGCAACTCGACACGATTCAAGATGCACAGTGTACACTACTGATGCCTAATGCCTGCTTTTCCACTCCGGAGCACGTGCACGCCCATACTCCGTCGGAACTACACTGCTGCACCCCCTGCCGCTTTTTTGACCGCTTATAATCAGCCTAGTAATCATGCCCCACCCTTCCTAGTTCAGGTTACCGTGATACATCTATGTGGGTCACTGCTGAAATGGGTCCCCGTTACTAGGGTTTCCTACTGGTTAAGTTTGTCGGTCTATATATAAAAATATTACCCACCTACACGAGATGTACTTAACCCTCCCACTGATTCAAACATGTTTATTTAACAGTTAAGTTTGTGGGCCTATATATAATAATATTACCCACCTACCCAAAGTTTACTTAACCCTCCTACTTATCAAGTCAATCTGTATTATTGGTTAAGCTTGCCTTAACCCTATCCACTTTGTTCATGTAATATTGGTTAAGTGATGTCCATTCATGTTAACTTAACCTCCCCACACATCATGTTGTATTGGTTAAGTGTTTCCTATTAACTTAACCCCGTTCATTCATCATGTTATTTTAGTTAAGTGTTTCCCCTTAACTTAACCCCACTCGTTCATCATGTTATAACGGTTAAGTGTTCTAAATTTACTTAACCCCACCTTCTTGTCTAATTAACATGTTATAACGGTTAAGTGTTGTAAATTTACTTAACCCCACCTTCTTGTCTAATTAACATGTTGTATTGGTTAAGTGTCGCCTATTCATATGTTACTTAACCTTACCATTCTTAGCATGTCTGTTTATTGGCATTAATTAATTTATTAATGACCCAACCTCTCACATTAGAGCTATTGTTTGCGGTTGCTGGATGTGCCGGGCGGTTCCGGACAGACTTCTACCCAAACTCATTCTAACCTCAGGTTTTGGGCTAAATGCGCTAACCTCTCACATTAGATCTGTGTTGTTGCGGTTACTGGATGTGCCGTGCGGTTCCGGGCAGTTTTACACTGCAACTCAATCTAACCTCGGGTTAGGCATGTTCATTTTTTTAGTCACTTTACATATTTACAATTTATGTTCATATGTAAATTATCCATAAGTGTTGTCAATTCAAGTCATGCCCCATTTACCCTTTAAATTATGTCCATAATTCTAGGTATGCAAATTCTACCATTTCATGCTACTAATCATTTACATGATTGTGAGCCAATTTATGCCAATAACATGTAGTTTAATATTTTTCCCCAACGTTTCCCCCATTATTCGTTCGCATAGTTCACATAGAACGTTAGGCTCGCAAATTAGCCTAACTTATAAACAAAAGGGAAAAGAAAGGGACATGTAACATTCCAACAAGCATAAACAATATAGATCAACATGCGTAGTATAAATTTAAGATATAACGACATAGACTTAATTAAGCATATAGGCGTGATCTTGCATTTAAATTAGATCCAATTAACATGCGAACTAGCATAAGTTTGATTGTATAAACATGAACTTATATAGATATCAAACATGGGTACTAGCTTGGATCTAACATATAACGTGTATGAACATAACTTAGCTTGTAACTTACAAACATAAAAGAACCACAAAATTAATACAACATGATAGGTTCAATGGTATCAGTCCCCAATAGTCTCATAGGCGTAATAGGTTTTACTATGTCAGTCAAAACAGTCCAATAGGCATGATGGGTTTTACTATGTCAGTCACAACAGTACAATAGGCATGGTAGGCTTTACTATGTCAGTCACAACAGTCCCGTAGGCATAAGCAATTCAGAATTGACAAAAGGACAGGCACGAATAGAATTAGGCATAGTTCTAGATCCAGTTATTACAGTCATGATTTCTTATTAGGTGTTCACATCTAAACAATAATTGTACTTACAGAAAAAGGACGGATCTTGATTTCTGAATTTGAAAAGCTATCCTTTGATGTAGACGTTTGATTCTCTAGTTCTTCAAATTGATTCCTAGTTTGAATTTGATTCTCTAGTTTAGGATAGATGAATGGAGGCTAGGCCAGTTTGTAGACGAACAACATGACAACTTCATAGAATGAGTTTTAGGGTTGAGGTTTGGGGTGATTATATAGAAGTCTAGGTTTAATTCTAGCCTTTAGATTAGTCTAGGAGAAATCAGAGCCATCAAACAAAAGAGTTGTGTCATCCAGCCAACCGTAGCATGACACATATGCCCTAATACCTCAGAAATCAATCATTGGCTAATCAAAGAAGGCCACGTTAGAAAAAACAATCCTTGACCAACAAAAATGCGCCATGTGCGCCACATGATGCGTACACGTTATTTAAATATGTATATATATATATATATTCTATATATATATATATATTTTCTTTTTATCTATCTTCCCAATTAACCGTTTTCACACTAAACCACTTTTCGAACTGCGTTCACACTAAGCCACTTTTTAGCCATTCCCCTTAAACAAAAATATGGCGCTGGCGGGGATCAAACTCTGTCCCTCTTGTATGCAAGTCACATGTTCTAACCAAATGAGCTGCTAAGTCTTTTGCTTACAAACCTTAGGACAATGCTAAACATTATTCTTTTCTCATTCCTCTTTTTCATGTTTTGCTGCAATATTTAATTTAAAGATATCTTCTTCATTTTTAATCGGTTTTCTGTAAACCATAGGTCTAAATTGACTAGAAAATCGCCACGAACGCGATGACGCTAATTTCGTGACCAAATTCCTGAAGCTCTTCAAATTTTTCGTTTTAATTATTCGCATGCGTTTCTTCCCATTTCATGTATTGCACTTAATTAACTTATTACATGAAATATTTATTGTCATTATTTAATTTTTCTCTTAAATATATCTATGTATATAATATATATGCATATTTCCACTTTTAAAATTAAGTATTCTTTAATTCGTTACTTTAACATTCACAGTAAATACGGGGTGTTACACATCCCGAAAACTTCGTCATTATTTCCAAGCTCATCCGATAGTCATTTACACTGATCAGCCACTTAGACAAGTATTACAACGGCCCGAAGCATCAGGACGACTGATTAAGTGGAATATAGAGTTAAGCCAATTCGATATAAATTTTCAGCCAAGGAGATCAATAAGGGGATAAGCCATAGCTGACTTCATAGCAGAACTTACAATTCCTAAGGAAGAAGTGCTGGATGATAAGATTGACCCTTCAGAGCATAAACTAGAACTTAGTCCTTCGAAGTTGTATACTGATGGGGCTAAGAACGACTGACGATCAGGAGCCCGAGTTGCTTTAATAACTCCTGAAAAGCAATCGATTTACTATACTTTGCAATTAGAATTTCCTACCGCCAATAACGATTCTGAATATGAGGCCCTGATTGCCAAGCTAAAACTCACTAAGGAATTGGGAGTCACAACACTAGACATTTTCTGTGATTCCAAGATAGTCATTTGTCAAGTTCGAAACGAATTCAAGACTAGAGGACCCTGACTCGTCACTTACCTTGAAAAGGTAGAAGAATTGCTGAGCAACCTAGGGCATTATAGTATAACCCATATCCCGAGAATAAGAAACTAGAAGGCCGACCGGCTGGCTAAGTTAGCAAGTTCTGATAAACCAGAAGAGACCGAGATGGTTCCTATAGAAATACCGAACTCACCTAGCTTCGAGTAAATAAAAGTCGACCTAACCCTAGAAGTCGAAATAGAAAGGGAATCATGGATGAAACCTATTAAGAACTTCCTTAGAAGTGGAATGCTCCCATCAAAAAAGAACGAAAGACGAGCTGTAATACGTAAAGACGCAAGATACGTTTTACAAGGCGAGATTCTTTATCGCCAAGGATTTTCTATGCCTCTACTCTGGTGTATAGCACATGACGACATTAAGCGTGTACTAAGAGAAGTACATGAAGGTGAATGTGGGAACCACACCGGAGGCCAGACTTTGGCAAAGAAAGTTTTATGATATGGCTATTTTCGGCCTACCGTATATAAAGATGCAGCTGATCACTCACAACGCTACGACAAATGTCAGAGATTCACTAAAGTTCCAAGGGCACCACCGAGTCAGCTTAAATCAATGGTAAGCCAATGACCATTCGTCATTGGGGAATAGACATCATTAGGACCCTGCCAATCGCCAAAGAAGGAGCTGAATATGCAATTGTGGCTGTGGATTATTTCATAAAATGGGTGAAAGCCGAACCCTTAACCACAATCACGACAAAGCGGGTGATAAAATTTGTGGTCAAGAATATCATCTGTCGAATTGGGATACCAAGAACAATCATAATTGACAATGGAACCCAATTCGATAGCACCAAATTTAGAAATTTCTGCCAGAAGTATAAGATCGACAAGAGGTATACTGCCGTAGCTCACCCACAGTCGAATGGACAAGTTGAAGCGATAAATAAAGTGATTAAGTCCATCCATAAAAAGCGATTGGAACCAGCAAAGGCCATGTGAGTTGACAAATTACCACTAGGTTAATGGGCCTATCGAACGACCTTCAAGATTGCAACGGGTCACACCCCTTTTTCACTCTCCTTTGGATCAGAGGCGGTAATTTCGGTGGAGCTTAAAGTTCCCTGTCATAGGTTGACGTACTATGACCCGATGACAAACAAAGTGCTCCTCCTTGAGTTTCTGGACATGATTGAAGAGAAGAGAGACGAAGCGGACTTGCGTTCCTCGAGGCACAGGTGCCAAGTGGCACACTATTACAACAAAAAAGATTTGCCCTCAGACTTTTGAACATGGAGACTTAGTACTAAAGCGAGTCTTTCCACCACCAGATCATCTAGGTCCGAAGTGGGAGGGACCATATTGTAACACCCCGAATTTTCTGAGAATGTTAAAATTAAGAAATTCAAGAACACTTAATTTTTAGAAGAAGAATTAAATGAAATAGGTTGCGCTATTACGTTCATCTAAATTTTTTGGTCAAGATAGACATTTGGTTTGCATAAAACAGATACCTTATGAAGAAGTTATTAAGCCTTGAAGTTTGTATGCATATGAGAAATATATATATATATATATATATATATATATATATATATACATATATAAATTAAATAAATAAATATGCAAAAAAGTTCAAAACAGCGAATCGGGAGGGGGAATAACCGAACCGGTCCATTTTTGAGGTCGACCCAAGCCCCGTTGGGTCGACTAGGGGTTGATTCAGGGTGTTTGGCTGTCAACCCGTGGGCCGATTCGCTCTAAGGCAGATGCGGTATCTGATTGGCTCAGATGGACTCCTTGCTGAGTCATTAGGGCTGATGTGGCTATTATATCTTGTCTGAATGGCTTTGATTTGCTCTAGGTTAATCTGACGGTTCCTATTAAATCAAACTTCTATATAAGCAACCTATACCTCAACCCTAAATCATATTAAAAATCAAACCAAGAGCCGTCATGCTGCCGTGGGACAACCTCAAGTAGCCGCTGTTCAACTTGAAGCAAATTAAAAGAGACAAACCAAATCAAATCAAAATTAAAGTAAAACAACGATTGTCTACATCAAAGGCGAGCAATTCAACTTCAGAATACAGATTCCAGAAATCAAGATTGTCTTTTGTAAGTGTAGTTATCTTTTAGATGTAAACAAATTTAAGACGTGCTTTGATATAAAGTGAAAAATAGAATTATACCATGTTGTATAATATTGACGATGCTAATTCATATTTGTTTCTTGTGAGGATTTTATCATGAATTGTCTTGTAATGTTTGTGGCTTATTGGACTCGGTGTTGGATCTATTAAAGATTGAGAATGAAACTATCAATATCATATGATGTTTCATGCTAAGATCTACATATATATGTTTATATGATTAATGCAAGTTGTATGTATTATGTTAGATCCAAGTCAAGGTCTACATATATATATATATATATATATTCATATGCTTTATGTTAGATCCATATGCCCATATATATGTTTATATTCAAGTTACAAGTTTTATGTTGGATCCATGTCAAGATCTATCTAGGTTCATATGATTAATGCAAGTTATATGTTTTATGATAGATCCAAGTCACGATCTAAGTATACATATGTTCATATGCAAGTTACATGTTAGATCTAAAACTAGATCTATATTTATATGCATGTTTGTAAAGTGGACTTATGCAAGTTCACCTTGTTAGATATAGTTCACACCTATATGTTAATGTTAAAATTATACATGCTTTGCGATTGGACATGTCATGATTATGTCATATGCTAGTTTATAATTGAGGTTATGTTCACACATGCCTAGATCTACATATTAACATGTTTTAGGCTTATGATTATCTAAGTCTAAATTATATGCAAGTTCACGTGACATGTTAAATTACATGAATAAAGTTTTATGCAAAATTTACATGTTTGGTTGAATCTATATTATGCATGTTCCCTTCTTTACCTCTTGTTTATAAATTGGGCTAATATGCGGGCCCAATGACTTTATGTGATTAATACGAACGAACAAATGGGGGTAACGTCGGGATAGTTATTAAATCAAAATATGTTAATAATGTAGGTGGGCCCAAAACCATGTAAATGGTTAAGGCCATGAATGGTATAATTTATACCATTAGTCTTTAACATAATTAAAATATGTGATATGAAACACTTATAGAAAATTCACATATATAAAATGTAAAAGTTGAATATGCCTAACCCGAGGTTAGACTGAGTTGTGGTGTAAACCTGCCCGGAACCGACCGGCACATCCAGTAACCATAACAATACCTATCTAATGTGAGAGGTTAGTGCATCAAGCTCAGAAAGACCCGAGGTAAGACTGAGTTGTGGTGTAAAACTGCCCGGAACCAACCGGCACATCTAGTAACCACAACAATACCTGTCTAATGTGAGTGGTTGGTGCTTTAATTAATTAATTAAAGCTCATGAACAGTCAAGCTAGAAATGGTGAGGTTAAGTAATTAAGGGAACACTTAACCAACTTAACATGTTAACAAAACAAGATTGGTGGGGTTAAGTAATTGAGGAAACACTTAACCAACTTAACATGTTAACTAGACAAGATTGATAGGGGTTGAGTCAAACCAAGGACACTTAACCAATTTAGCATGTTGACTAGAAAAACGCTAGTAACGGGGACCCATTTCAGTAGTTACCCACATGGATGTATCAAGGTACCCTGAACTAGGCAGGGTGGGGCACGATTACTAGGCTGAATATAAGCGGTCAAAAGGACGGCGGTTAGGTGCGTCAGTGTAGGTTCCGACGGAGTATGGGCGTGCACAGGCTCCGGAGTGGAAAAACCAGGCACTGGGCATCAGGCGTACACTTGTGCATCTTTGAATCGTGTCAGGGTTGCCATTATAGGACTTGATACACCCTATACTGGAACCAGCACAAGTACTTAAAAATCACGTGGGGACGCATAACACCGGGAATACATGAATGCGAGTAGGAGCCGATCAATACATGAATGGGATCACTTTATCATGAACATACATTGCTAGTTAAACAGTTCTTAGTGGGTGCAGAGAAGTAAAAGTGCGTGTGATAGCCAAATCTAGTTAAATCTTACTTTACCTCGTTTTAGGACTACCCTGTCCTTGTGGTATCATTCTAAGTTCAGTTTATTCATGTCATAGTCTTTTACTTGTTTGCATGCTATTAAATAAATGGGCTTACCAGACTTATGTCTGACCCATTTTCCTTTCGCTTGTTTTCTTCCCCCCCAGGTCCGTAGGGAGAAAACACTTCTGCTTAGTCCAGGTTAGCAAAAGCTTGAAGACCGTAGATGTAAGGCTTGGACTTTCCTTTTTGAGCTATGACTATGGTCAAGCACTTATTGGGGATTTATGTCATTTTATTTTCGATATTGCTTCTTTATGTTTTCAAGACAGATGAAAAGTTGTAATAATTTGGAAGGTTGAAGCAGTTGTTGAATTGTTGTGTTGAACAAGTATTTATGAAATAATATTGATCTTTTTCCGCTGCATAAATTTTCTGTCTTGTAATTTATTAGTGTCTTGTACCTTAAAATGCTCCACCGAAGTTAAGGCATTTCCTTTGAGAGTGACCTTAACGGAGGTGGGGTGTTACCCTTGGTATCAGAGCTAAAGGTTACCAGATCGGATAAAATTTTTGAAACTATTTTTCAAAAAGAAATCATAAAGAAGCATTTTCAAGAAAAAGTGTTAATTTAAAAAGGCATAATCCCCAAAGCCATATGCACTATTTTGTATCCTTCGTTTTGAATCTTTCCTTTTTGTTTCAGCATGTCTGGGGATCTTAACCTTCCAGAGGGTGTACCGATACCTGGCTGGTTCAGGAGATACCTAGAAGCTAGGGCCAATGACGCGGGCCAAGCAGAGATTCCTCCTCCCCCAGCTGCTGCTGCTTCTCCTCCTCCTCCTCCGAGAGGAAATACTTTCTCAAAGATCTGTAGAGACTTTATATCCATGGGTGGAAAAGACTTTAAGGGGAGCGAATCATTCGTGGAAGCTAGAAACTGGCTCAAGGAGACTGAGGACTTATTCGTTATCTTTGAAGTAGATAAGAGGCAGAAACTACAGTTGGTGGTGTGGTTGCTCAAAGACGAGGCCTCCTTCTGGTGGGAAGTCACTAATGCTGAAAGACCGATAGAGACTTGGGAGGACTTCAGGGCGAGATTTGAAATGAAGTTCCTCTCACAAGCTGAGCAGAGTCTACAAATGGAGAAGTTCATATCACTTAAACAGGGCAGCTTGTCGGTCAAAGAATACGTCAATAAATTCAAACAGCTTTCTCGATTTGGACTGGAGTTAATAAACACTCCACACAAGAAGGCTCTCCGCTTTGCCAAAGGACTGAATGAGCCACTGCAAGGTTTGGCAATGTCACATATACCTATGGGAGCAACTTACGAGAGACTGGTGGACATGGCTCTGTTGCAAGAGAAGAACAAAGATGGCAAGAAGGAGGTGAAGAAGGAAGAGCCTCAAAACAAGAAAGGAGATAGATCTCAGAACAAGAAGACGGACCCCAAGAAAGGCGGGAAGGATAATAAATCCCGTAAGAAGATGAAGTGCAATTTCTGTGGGATACCTGGACACTTGACTAGGGACTGTAGAAAGAAAAAGAGGAAATTGGTCGCTTGTTTCCAGTGCGGGGATACTGGACACTTGTCTAAGGACTGTCCAAAAAGGCAAGGGCAGGGACAGAGGATTGGATCATCTTCTGGAGGGCACGTTCATGCTCTCGTTGCACCTCTGCAGGAATGAGGTAGACATATTTCTGTTGAGAGTTTAGTTTATCTGTTTGATAATCTTGTTCGTACTCTCTTTGATTCTGGTGCATCGCACTTTTTTATATCTACTGCTTTAGTTGAATCTCTGTACCTAGACACCCATATAGTAGAGGATCCCTTGGTTGTTTCAAATCCAATTGGTGGATCAGTTTATTTGGCAATGATTTGTTTGGATTTGGAAATCTCTATTTTAAGTGTTGGGTTTAAATGTAATGCTTATGTTTTGGGCTTTACAGGCTATGGGCTGATTCTAGGCATGGACTGGCTATCCAGTAATGGTGCCGTCCTCGATTGTGAAAAGGGAGTGGTTAGACTCATGACTCGCCTCGGTAACACTCTCGAAATCTCTTGTAGTCTCATGAATTCTGTTATGCTAAGTTATCTAGAATCTCTTGATGCGTCTGTTGAGAATTTGCAGTCTGTTAGAGTGGTCCGTGAATACTCAGATGTGTTTGAAGAGGTAAAGGGCTTACCTCCGAAACAAGAGATAGACTTCCGCATATACCTCGTTGACAATGCAAAACCTGTTGCTTTACCCGTTAGACACATGGCTCCAAGGGAGAGAAAAGAACTCAACAAGCAAGTTAAAGAGCTGCTTGAAAAGGGGTTCATAAGATGGAGTATTTCTGAATGGGGTGCTCCAGTAGTGTTCGCGACCAAAGCCGATGGTTCACTCCGCCTATGCGTGGATTATAGGGAGCTGAACAAGCTGGCCAAGAAGAATAGGCACTCACTCCCAAGAATTGACGATCTGTTTGATCAGCTCGTAGGTGCATCCGTTTTCTCCCAACTAGATCTGGCTACTGGGTTTCATCAGCTAAGAGTGGCTGAGGATAGCATTGACAAGACCGCATTTAGGACCCCGGATGGTTTCTTCGAGTGGCTTGTCATGCCTTTCGGCTTGACAAACGCACCTGCCTATTTCGTGGACTTAATGAGCAGGGTGTTCCGGGAATTCCTCAACAAGTTTGTGGTGGTATTCATGGACGATATTTTGATCTTCTCGAAGAGTGAGGAAGAGCATGCTCAGCACTTAAGGGAAGTCATGGATACTCTCCGTGCACATCAGTTGAAACCAAATTCTCCAAATGCCATTTTTGGAGAGAAGAAGTTAGATTCCTTGGACATGTGGTGTCCAAAGAGGGGTTAGCCGTGGACCCCGCAAAAGGGGTTGCTGTGCAAGATTGGAGGGTTCCGCGAAACGCAACTGAAGTCCGAAGCTTTCTCGGGGTAGTAAGCTTTTACCAGAAGTTCATCAAAGACTTTGCGAAAATCTCAGCTCCACTTACAAGGTTGACGAAGAAGATCCTAGTTTTCGCTTGGGATTTGGATTGCTATATTGCTTTCCAATGCTTGAAATGGGCTCTAACAACAGCCCCAGTTCTGACATTGCCTGATGGTAGCAAGATGTTTACCGTATACATGGATGCATGCGGTATAGGATTAGGCGTTGTCTTGATGCAAGAAGGGAAGGTAGTAGCTTATTGTGGAAGGCAGTTGAAAGTACATGAGAAAAACTACCCAACCCATAACCTAGAATTGGCAGCCATCGTTTTCGCTCTTAAGTCTTGTCGCCATTATCTCATAGGTGAGAAGTTTGAATTGTTTACTGACCATAAATCGTTGAAGTACCTTTTCTCGCAGAAAGATCTCAACTTGAGGCAGCAAAGATGGATGGAGTTTCTTGCCTCATATGATTTTGAGATTTCCTATACTCCTGGCAAGGGCAATGTGGTAGTAAACGCTCTGAGTAGAAAGAAGCTGACCTTAAGACCTCTCTTTGTAGAAAGGCAAAGCTTGGAGTACATAGCCATCTTTGACTTTAGACCCTCCTCTGAATTTGTATCTGGCTTGTTAGCAACACTGGAAGTGCGGCCTACACTTTTTGACTCAATAGGAACCGCACAACGTGAAGACCCTCGGCTAGTAGATGTGATAGATAAGCTGATTAGGGGTGAGACTTCGAGTCACGTCAATAGATACTCCGTCGATGATAAGGGATGGTTGAGACGGGATGGAAGGCTATGCGTCCCACAAGTAAGAGATTTAGTGAAAACGGTTCTAGATTAAGCACACCATTCAAAGTTGACCATACACCCTGGCGGAGACAAAATGTATAAAGACATCAAAAGAATTTTGTTTTGGAATGGCATGAAGAGGGACGTAGCTGAATTCGTTTCTAAGTGCATAATATGCCAGCAGGTCAAGGCGGAGCAGAAGAAGCCTGGTGGTTTACTTCATCCTCTAGAGGTCCCACAGTGGAAATGGAATAGCATTTCGATGGACTTTATTGATCGGCTGCCTAGGTCAAGAAGGGGCAATACCAGTATTTGGGTAATAGTGGGCCGGCTCACAAAAAGCGCTCACTTTATACCTGTCCAAAGTAGAAGGACTACCTCATCTCTATATCTTAAAGAGATAGTTCGACTGCATGGGATACCTTCTAGCATAGTAAGCGATCGAGACCCTATTTTTACAAGCGGGTTCTAGAAGAGTTTGCAAGAGGTTGTAGGCACACAACTATGTTTAAGCATGGCCTACCACCCCCAGATGGACGGAAAGGGTGAACAGAGTCTTAGAAGACCTCTTGAGATTGTGTGTTCTTGACTTTGGAGGGACATGGGAAAATCATCTTCCTCTGGTGGAGTTCGCCTACAACAATAGCTACCAAGCTACAATAGGCATGACACCCTTCGAAGCCTTATATAGGAGACCTTGTCGATCACCAACCTGTTGGTGGGAATCCACAGATAAGCTTATACTTGGGCCAGACATGATTAGGGAAACCTGAGAAAAGGTGGACCTAATAAGAAGATGAATGAAGACTGCTCAAGATAGACAGAAGTCCTATGCAGATAAAAGAAGGACATACCTTGAGTTTGAAGTTGGAGACAGAGTGTTCCTTAAAGTATCTCCTTTGAGGAATGTTGTTTGCTTTGGATCCAAAGGGAAATTGGCACCTAGATTCATAGGACCATTTCCTATCTTTGAAAGAATTGGGACGATGGCCTACAGATTAGAGCTACCTGAAAAGTTGGCTGGAGTTCATAATGTCTTTCATGTTTCTCACCTACGGAAGTGCTTACATGAGTCTGCGGAAGTGGTGGAACCAAAGATACTAGAAGAGGTAGAAGTGGAACGAGAAGCAACAGTGAGAAGAATCCCTACTCGTATCTTGGGAACGGAAGTCAAAAAGCTACGCAACCGTGAAGTCAAGTTTGTTAAAGTACAATGGAGTGACAATGAAGAAGACGCGACTTGGGAGACCGAAAGCAAGATACGCGCAGCCTACCCTTATATTTTTGAGGGTACATCTTTGATCTCTCCTTTATCATAAGTTTATTCATGCTTAGTTATCTTCTCTGTCCTATTTCTTGATCCTTAGTAGAAATCAATGGATGTAAACATGTATTTGAAACATGTTATGGTTGATGGTTGCAAAGTGGTTGCAAAGTGGTTGTTAGTGATTGCTCGTGGATGCATATGCACATACACATTAGGTTCTTGATCGGCTCAATCACTTTCATATTGCATTTGCATATGAATGCATGAAATTGTATGTGGATTGAAACTTGATGTGTTATCATATGGACGTTGCATTTGTATGAATGATTGTGCACTCATGTAGAATTATGAATAGGAAAAATTGCATACATAATGGACTCATGGCACTCTCATGTTCGCATTAAGGAGGTCAACTGGATCAGTAGACCGCCATATTTTGCACTAGATAAGAGACATATACACACACACTCTGCATATGTTCATATGGCATTAGAAGTCTTTTAAGGACAATGGATGGTTGTGGATGATGGATGAGTAGATGGATGATTGGATGTTAAGATGCATTCTTCTTAAATTGAAGATTTCAAGGACGAAATCCTTTAAGGAGGGGAGAATGTAACACCCCGAATTTTCTGAGAATATTAAAATTAACAAATTCAAGAAAACTTAATTTTTTAGAAGAAGAATTAAGTGAAATGGGTTGCGCTATTACGTTCGTCTAAAAAATTTGGTCAAGATAGACATTTGGTTTGCATAAAACGGATACCCTATGAAGAAGTTATTAAGCCTTGAAGTTTGTATGCATATGAGAAAAATATATATACATAGATATATATAAAAAATAAATAAATAAATATGCAAAAAAGTTCAAAACAGCGAATCGGGAGGGGGAATAAACGAACCGGCCCATTTTTGAGGTCGACCCGAGCCCCGCTAGGTCGACTAGGGGTTGATTCAAGGTGTTTGGCTGTCAACCCATGGGCCGATTCGCTCTAACGCAGATGGTATCTGATTGGTTCAGATAGACTCCTTGCTGAGTCATTAGGGCTGATGTGGCTACTCTATCTTGTTTGAATGGCTTTGATTTGCTCTAGGTTAATCTGACGGTTCCCATTAAATCAAACTTCTATATAAGCAACCTAATACCTCAAACCTAAATCATATTAAAAATCAAACCAAGAGCCGTCATGCTGCCGTGGGACAACCTCGAGTAGCCGCCGTTCAATATGAAGCATATTAAAAGAGACAAACCAAATCAAATCAAAATTAAACCAAAACAACGATTGTCTACATCAAAGGCGAGCATTTCAACTTCAGAAAACTGATTCCAGAAATCAAGATTGTCTTCTGTAAGTGTAGTTATCTTTTAGATGTAAACAAATTTAAGACGTGATTTGATATAAAGTAAAAAAATAGAATTATACCATGTTGTATAATATTGACGATGCTAATCCATGTTTGTTTCTTGTGATGATTTTATCATGAATTGTCTTGGAATGTTTGTGGCTTATTGGACTTGGTGTTGGATCTATTAAAGATTGAGAATGAAACTATCAATATCATATGATGTTTCAGGCTAAGATCTACATATATATGTTTATATGATTAATGCAAGTTGTATGTATTATGTTAGATCCAAGTCAAGGTCTACATATATATATATACATATATATATATATTCATATGCTTTATGTTAGATCCATATGCCTATATATATGTTCATATGCAAGTTACAAGTTTTATGTTTGATCCATGTCAAGATCTATCTAGGTTCATATGATTAATGCAAGTTATATGTTTTATGATAGATCCAAGTCACGATCTAATTATACATATGTTCATATGCAAGTTACATGTTAGATCCAAAACTAGATCTATATTTATATGCATGTTTGTAAAGTGGACTTATGCAAGTTCACATTGTTAGATCTAGTTCACACCTATATGTTAATGTTAAAATTATACATGCTTTGCGATTGGACATGTCATGATTATGTCATATGCTAGTTTATAATTGAGGTTATGTTCACACATGCCTAGATCTACATATTAACATGTTTTAGGCTTATGATTATCTAAGTCTAAATTATATGAAAGTTCATGTGACATGTTAAATTATATGAATAAAGTTTTATGCAAAATTTACATGTTTGGTTGAATCTATATTATGCATGTTCCCTTCTTTACCTCTTGTTTATAAATTGGGCTAATATGCGGGCCCAATGACTTTATGTGATTAATACGAACGAAAAAACGGAGGTAACGTTGGGATAGTTATTAAATCAAAACATGTTAATAATGTTGGTGGGCCCAAAACCATGTGAATGGTTAAGGCCATGAATGGTATAATTTATACCATTAGTCTTGAACATAATTAAAATATGTGACATTAAACACTTGTAGAAAATTCACATATATAAAATATAAAAGATGAATATGCCTAACCCGAGGTTAGACTGAGTTGTGGTGTAAACCTGCCCGGAACCGAAAGGCACATCCAGTAGCCACAACAATACCTGTCTAATGTGAGAGGTTAGTGCACCAATCCCAGAAAGGCCCGAGGTTAGACTGAGTTGTGGTGTAAAACTGCCCGGAACCGACTGGCACATCCAGTAACCACAACAATACCTGTCTAATGTGAGTGGTTGGTGCTTTAATTAATTAATTAATTAAATCTCATGAACAATCAAGCTAGAAATGGTGAGGTTAAGTAATTAAGGGAACACTTAACCAACTTAACATGTTAACAAGACAAGATTGGTGGGGTTAAGTAATTGAGGAAACACCTAACCAACTTAACATGTTAACTAGACAAGATTGATAGGGGTTAAGTCAAGCCAAGGACACTTAACCAATTTAGCGTGTTGACTAGAAAAACCCTAGTAACGGGGACCCGTTTCAGCAGTAACCCACATGGATGTATCAAGGTACCCTGACCTAAGCAGGGTGTGGCACGATTACTGGGCTGAATATAAGCGGTCAAAAGGGCGACGGTTAGGTGCGTCAATGTAGGTTCCGACGGAGTACGGGCATGCACGGGCTCCAGAGTGGAAAAAGCAGGCACTGGGCACCAGGCATACACTTGTGCATCTTTGAATCGTGTCAGGGTTGCCATTATAGGACTTGATACACCCTATACTGGAACCAACACAAGTACTTAAAAATCACGTGGGGCCGCATGACACTAGGAATACATGAATGTGAGTAGGAGCCGATCAATATATGAATGGGATCACTTTATCATGAACATACATTGCCAGTTAAACAGCTCTTAGTGGGTGCAGAGAAGTAAAAGTGGGTGCGATAGCCAAATATAGTTAAATCTTACTTTACCTCGTTTTAGGACTACCCTATCCTTGTGGTATCATTCTAAGTTCAGTTTATTCATGTCATAGTCTTTTACTTGTTTGCATGCTATTAAATATGTGGGCTTACCAAACTTATGTTTGACCCATTTTCCTTTCTCTTCTTTTCTTCCGTTTTCCCCCCAGGTCCGTAGGGAGGAAACACTTCTGCTTAGTCCAGGTTAGCCAAAGCTTGAAGACCGTAGATGTAAGGCTTGGACTTTCCTTTTTGAGCTATGGCTATGGTCAAACATTTATTGGGGATTTATTTCATTTTAGTTTCAGTATTGCTTCTTTATGTTTTTCAAGACAGATGAAAAGTTGTAATAATTTGGAGGGTTGAAACAGTTGTTGAATTGTTGTGTTGAACAAGTATTTATGAAATAATATTGATCTTTTTCCGCTGCATAAATTTTCTGTCATGTAATTTATTAGTATCTTGTACCTTAAAACGCTCCATCGAAGTTAAGGCATTCCTTTTGAGAGTGACCTTAACGGAGGTGGGGTGTTACACATATACCATCCAATGGAAACTTGACACAGGAGCTTTCGAGTTAACAACCGTGGACGGTGAAGAAATTTCCAGAGCTTGGAATGACTGACATTTGCGGCAATACTTGACTTGAATCTGTATTGTTTTCTTTTGTTTTATAAGCCATGTAAAAAGGCATGACTTGCCGAGAAAAGTCCGGTTAATATAAACAAAAGATTATAAAATGAACATAGGTCACAACTTGACCGAACCACTATATAAATATCGTGTGTGATTTACTTTTCCTGCACGAACTCTGCTTTATGTTTATTCTGTCATTGTTATAATCTAAGTGAGGAACACTAGAAATGTGAATCGATACTAGGGCAAATGACATAACTATTTTATTCACGTGGTAATAAATTTGCATAAAAAGGACGGGAAGACGACGTCCCAAACTCTAACTCTCATAAGTTGAGAGAGAGTATAAAGGACGAGAAGACGGCATCCCAAACTCTAACTCTCACAAGTCGAGAGAGAATATAAAGGACGGGAAGATGACGTCCCCAAGTTGTGAAGGTGCACCATGACAAAAGACAGCCTCGAATCCACTCTATCCTGACCATACGACAGGAAAGTATAAAGGAACTAAGAATAAGTACTAATGAAAAAAGAATCCTAATTCTACAAAAACAAAAACTAGGGACAGTTTAGCAGTGGACCTAGTAATCTCGAATAAGCCATGGCCAAGCACTTTATTTTCGAGATTAATTGGGGGCATACCTATCGTGCCCTCCGTTACCATCGCTTTCTTCTCAAGAATGACTGGGGGCATATACACCATGCTCCCTATTACCGTTTACTTAAATAAGCATATACTATTGCTTACCATTTATGCTTAGTAACGTTTTGGCAATTGTCAAACTTAATAAATGAATAACTTACAAGTATTTGACATTACAGGAACTAAACTATTTTATTCACGTGGTTATAAGTTTGCACAAAAAGGCCAAGCAAAGAGATGCGAGGGCCGCACTCGCTACAACAACGACGGGCCAAATGAAAACTAAAACAAAGGACAAAGCTGCCACTCATTTTGATTTTGGAGTAGACTTCGCTTTCTTGGAGGCCTTAAGTTTTTTCTTCTCGTCTTTTTCAGCCTCAGTCAAGATACGCTTTGGCTTTTTCTTCCCTAGAACCGGACCACTAGGATTAATCGAAGATTTTTTGGCAATCTCATTGGTGATTGACCTGGTAGAAAGCTTGACAACTAGCTTGACCCGGGAGGAACTTCCGCAAGGGGTTTGAGTTTTTCAGGATCTAATTCCTCAACTTTGGCCTTCAAAAGCATATCTTGTTGTGCTTTCATGTCAGCCAAGGTCATGTTGTCATTATCCCCAGAGTCTCCAGTCACAACCACGTCGTCGCCATCCTCATGTCCGTCATTGCCACCATCATCCTTCAGGGCATATATCATGTCTGCATCTTTGGGAGTCTCGGTGCTAGTGGGCAAAGGAGCTTTTGTAGCAACATCTCCCTCTTTACCCTCATCCTTCTATGTAGGATCAGAGCTAGTGGCTTCATCTTTTTTCTCCTGCGCCTTCTCATCAAATTTCGCTTCAGTAACTGCTCCTGGATGTTCATCGGTCTTCCCAGCAAGTGCAGCACCTACAGAGCGAGAAGTAACAGTTATTAGCTCAGAAGAAAGAATAGGCTCCTCGATCATCTGTCCAGCAATACGACGAAAGGTTGAGATGGCCCTAACAAATTGGGGTGAAAAGGTAGAGATACCTTTTGATGATTTCTCCACTTGGGCAACAGAAGCTCCTAAAGCTGACTCAATAACAGAGGATAAAAGAGGTACTTGAGGAAGCCCCGGATGCTCAGGATCGTACCCTCCGATTCAGCAGTCCTAGCAGCAGCGGACGAGGACCTAGTTTAAGTGGTGTATTTTCCTTTTAACTGATGCCTCTCCTCCTCAATATCAGCAGCAATAAGCTTGCTCCCTTTGGCTAAGCATGTCATTTCATCACCCCTCAAATACTTCTCCATGAGCTTATCCTCATCACTGGAATCTGTTTTGAGCTCCTGTTTTTCCCACCTAACCACCTGATCCCATACATGCACCAAAGTGGTAGGATAATCCTTGAGCCAGGCAATGTTTGGATAATGGATCACCTGGGAAAAGAATCCGATCATGGTCTCGGCACTTTCATCCAACTCTTTTTGAGCATAGGCAAACTGATCATTGATCTTCTGGACCTATTGTAAAGCTACATTCGCATTTCCCTCAACAAGAGTTGCCCATGTCTCAACCTCCATCATTCTAGCTTCCAATTATGTATTCTTCCTCGCTAACTCCGCTTTCGCTTGCTCAAGACGAGTGCAAGCCAACTTAGTCGCGATGCTCTAAGACTTAGAATCCTCGGCTTGCCTCTTCAAGTCTATGCGCTCCTGGAAATGAGAATCGATCTCGGCATGATGACTCTTTTGTAATTCTTCAAATTGTTGCTTTAATGTATTCGCATCATGTTGTACAAGAGCAAGTTGGGCTTGAGCATCCTCGAGATCTTCCTTAGAATTTTCAATAGCTTTTGCATCATATTCGACAGCATCGCTCATTGTCTTTACGTCGGCCAACAAGTCCTTAATGATTCTAGACAGGGTTCCTGCATACCTTTTATCTCCCTGTACAGAGTATCTACATCGTCAATTTTGGCCTTGAATATGGTCGCCCAATCAGAATCCAATGGCTTGAGAGAGGGAAGGATATGCATGTTCCCGAAGTGATGATCAGGAAACTGTTTCTTTAAAAGTTCTAATTTGACCTTGTTTTCATCATCGAGCATAACTGACCTTGTAGTTGTAATGTCAATATTGCGACGCTTGGATGGCACAACAGACATGCATTTCTCTACTTCTTTCCCTGGCTCCTGCTGTTTCCCCTTTGAATCGGGTCATTTTTTCGAAGATTTGTCCTGATGGATTTTATCTGTTGACAAAGAAGGAAGCTTGAGCGCATGCTTTTCTCCTCCGCTATGCATAATTTAACACTTATGATTGTCTGAATCTTTACAATGAGGGGATCGAGAACGGGAGGACCAATGAAGTTTCGGGGGCCAATTCCTCCTGTCATCTCTGCCCCGGCTTTCATGTTGATCATGCCCTATTCCAGAATCCATTGGGGGCATGCTCGACCGAATATCTCTTATGTAGTAACGGGGACGTCCCATTTTTCCTATAAGATGAAACAAAAAAGTGTTAAGAACAACATTGTTATAAAGCACAAGTGTTGTGACGTGCATTACTAAAGTGTTGTGCATATCCTAAGTGATAACCCCCAAACAGACCAGAGCCTGGAACTAGGCCGGTATGCGCAGTTCACCCAGCCTTCACAGGGGTAGTTTCGTCTTCAAAGGTAAGAGTAAGTGGATTTTTTTCGAAAATCTTCTAAAGTATAAATCGTATCAGGTAGGGGAAGCTTCTGCAATTCCCGATATATGAAATCATCCATGAGAGAGCCACCGCCTTGAGGCGTGGTTAACAGCTATCCTGTTGGGGAAGTCGGTCTTTTAGGAGTAGTTGCTTTTTTGGGAGCAATGTATTTATCCCTATCTTTAGTAGGTATGTTGGCTAATACGTCATCTCGAGTCGAGGTGGGTGAAGGGCTCTCGAGTGTTGTAGCCGGATTCTCTGAGTTTCCCTCCTTCTTTGGTAAAGTTTCGATTGGTCCCTCAACTAGAGGTATGTATACATAAGGACCTTCTCCATGACCTATGCTGCGAGTGATAGCCAATAATTGGTGACGGCGAAGATAGTCATCTACTAAGCAATCTTTGATGGTCAAAAATTTTTGATCACTGTTGAGTAGTTGGTTAAATTGACCAAAATACATCTGATGTGTTTCCTGCTTTGGGTTAGGAACTACAAGTAAAAATGAACGGATATTAGTGCCTCAACAATAGTGAAGGAGAACAAAGTAAAAGAAAATCTAAAGCTTTACTCGATTGAAGCCATCTTCTAGCGCATCCAGGTTGCTATTTGATATAAAATCATTCGGATTTGGGATCACCAACCTTGCTTCTAAAAGGAACACTGATAATTTTCCTTTTTGGTACTGACTCCAAATACACAAAGGATGGAGAATCTTGGGTCCGGTGCTTTAAATTGTAGAAGAAGTGAACATCTTCAAAGGTGAGTTTAGTACCTAAGATTTCCCTATAAGCAATATATAAGGTATATAGATAAGCATAGGAGTTGGGCTGGAGTTGCATTGGAGCAATGCGCATTCGCTTTAGAAGATCGAAGACGAATGGCGAGAATGGAGGTATCGCCCCAACGAGGCACATTAATCTACTGATGGCCGTGTACCCTTCGGGTGGATTATGGGGTCGGTCTGTTTACGAAGGCAACTCGGTATCTCTTCGGAGAATCCCATGCTTCAAGCATATTCATGCAAGTTTGTCATTGTCAACTATTGATACGATAAAATCACTGGGTTTTTCCAAATTGATTACATTCTCAAATTCATCAGGGGCACGATTATCACCAACTCCTCCCTCTTCCTTTTCATCCATAGAGACATCACCTCCAGATGATAATTCACTTTCACGAGTCTCCATTTCGTAATCTGGACCCTCAATGTCCCATTTCAGATCCGAAGAGGAGGGTAAGTCTTCATTAATGGGATTTTCTGATGTTCCTACAACCTATTTTCTCTTTTCTAATCTAGTTGAGCGTCTCTCGGTCATAGCTACTATACTATCGAAGAAACAATAGCAGAAATTAAGGTGAAGTCGCCCATGTTCCCTTGTGCATGTGTTTGATCTAAAGCGTGCAATGTGTATACAATGACGGAATTAAAGAATATGAGATAAACATATAAAAGAATGTAATGCGGGGATAAACAAAGTAGCTATGTATTCGCAAACATACCAAAAAGTTAAGTCAAGAAGACTCTATCCTAACTGTCCATAAAGTCACAAGCCATGTTTTGTATTGACTGATCTAATTATAGCATGATCGTGTTGCATGATGTATAACTACTGGTCGGTTCTGGTATGCTTGTTAACTGCGGATCGGTTTGGGTATGCTTGTTAACTACGGATCAATTCGGGTGTGTTTTTGATCAACGTATCAGTTCGGGTAATTATGTCATTTTTGGATTGGTTCGGGAATACACATCTGAATCGGGTTAGTTCGGACACACATGTTTCGAGCGGATCGGTTTAGAGAACTGGGGATGGAAGCATCAGATCGGTTCGGAGATTTGAGTGCGAGTGCCGGATCGAAGTAAGAATACTTGAATGTTAAATGTGTCAGATCAGTTCGGAGCTCTATAGCAAATAGAACCAGATATGATGAGTCCGTTCGGATCGGTTAACACCTAACCGAACCGATTTATCACCCAGAAACTCATCCCCATCCTTAGACTGTGCTTAAGCGTTGCCATGCCCTAGCTCTCCGATCCGAACTGATTTCGCATGTTTTTCCTTCACCATTAACCTCTACTCTTTGTCCCACTAAGGTATTCAACTCGAACCCAACATTTCACACATGCTTTGCTTGAGAGTCTATCAAAAAATGTGAACCCCTCCTGGTCAAATCACAGTTGCCATAATGAAATCTCTAACGACAACGGCGACAAGACAGAGGAGTCATTACGTCAAAGTAAAGGTCGAATCAAGTATAAACACAAAAAATCGATGTTATTAATGAGTAATACACGTGAACAAGTGGATTTAACGAAGATTTAAACCCACCTTTGATTCGATTTCGAAGCTTGGAAGGACTTTTTGATGATTTGGGAATTAGGGTCTTTGTGATTGGAGAGGGTTTTCTGAATATAAAAGTTCGGCAGAAAAAGTGAGAACAGGTAGGAGGAAGCGACTTTATATAGAAGATTTTGAGGGCTGTTCGTATTCCTTGAAATAGTGGGTTCATCCGAACCGTTGGCCCCCAAAGCAGTGATGGCCCAAAGAGCAGCCTTTTCGGATGCGCAAACAGGTTTAATGACTCTATCTGATTCGCTATTTAGGCCTTAGTCCAAGATGATAGACGCAGATTTAAATCATATTAAAGACAACAGAAATTCAGACTATCTATTTAAAAGGTGCAATGTGCATAGATTACCTAGAAGCAATGCTCAAATCTTAGGAAGGAGCTGAAATTATTTGGAAACAACATGATACATCCCTGATCCAATGACGTATTTATAGGCATTGCGGATATCAAAATATGTGACTTTACCAATTGTCATGACTCTGCGAATGAATGAAAGAAACTATTCTAATGACAATAATTCAGAAGCAGATAGATGTATCCTTTCGAAGCACACCTTATTTTCAGTAAAGGCGCACTTCGAGGTGGCAAAATGTTAGCCCACTTTGTGATCGGGCTACAAAAAGCTAAGAAGAGGATCAATGAATAGGTGTATAGGGAGAGTATATAGCAGGAAAGCGGATCGGTTTGGAGACCCCCGAACCGAACTCTCCCAGTTTGAAGCAAACCGCCCAGGAAATGGTGAACAAAGGGCACAACCGGATCGGTTTGGACCTCTTCGATCTGGATCCCCATTTGATCATCCAATCCGAACCGAAGATCATCAACAGTACACGATCTCCTGAAGAATCAAAATGCTTACATATCCACTCTCCCACGTTCACCCATGAATTGAATGCACTGGCATCATCTCACAGTCTCCAATCCTGATTTTAAAGGGATGGGCTCCACATATATCCGAATTGGAGGCCTCTAGAGGGGATTTTCTGCCTATAAATACACCATCAAGCATCATTTTGAGGGATATTTTGGAAAAATCTCAACTCTAATCCAATCCACCGCCGAGTTCCAGTGCTTTATTCAGATCATCTCCAACCTTTGAAGCATATTTCTTCAATTATTGAGTGAAATTATTAATTGTATTAGAGAGATTGAAAGAGATTCAACAATATATTTGTACTCATATCATCAATTAACAAAGTACAAAGTGGACGTAGGACGTAGGCTCGTTAATGCCGAACCACTATAAATTGTGTGTTTCTATTGCTTTTCTTTTTATTCCATTTGATATTATTGTTTGTTTGGGTGTTAGAACCACTTTTTGGTCTAACAGAAACATAAATATTACAAGATAGATATAAAATACCTGCGGAATTTAAAACTTTATCTAAAACAGAAACATTGTGGTTCAAAACGTGGTTACATCATAGGTCTAAAATACATAAAACCTAGTACATCATTCCTAAATTTCTATCTTGTACTAAAATCATCAGAGTACAATAATAAAAGAAGCATAATCCCCAAAAACTTAGTCATAGTAGAGAAGGTACAAAATCAAACATCCCCAAGCAAAACTAAGCAAAATCCTGATCAAGCTTGAGTATTTCCACCCTAAGAACCGGGGTGGGGGGGGGGGGGGGACGGAAGAGAACGAAGAGGAAACAAAACAGGTAAGACATGAAGTCTGGCGAGTCCAGTTACTTTTAGCATAAAATAAGTAAAAGTATCATGACAGGCATATAAACTGGAGAGTGAGATAACAGTGCCATAAGGCAGATATAACAGGATAAACTGAACATAAAAGGTATTGCGCTTCTCTACTACTTTCTCTTTCTCTGCACCAATACTAGTATAATAGATATGTAACAGGATTACATACTCCCTAACTACTTAACAGAAACAGGATGATCCCAACAGAAATATAATGGTAGTTCTAGGTGTACCCTAGTAACGGGTTTTACTCTAAACAAAATTGACCGATACCTAAACAGAAATAACGGGTGTTAACCCAAACAAAAATACAGGTACCCCACAGAAAAATAGAGGACTAGATGTACCCTAATTACTACCCCTCAATCGATCGGCTCCCTATCTCGTAAATACCCTGTGTCGGCCCCATAGTAGGGTGTATTACTTCCTAAAGTGGCAACCTACAGAAGGACACATACCTATTTACTAGTGTTACATCGGCTTATTATCCCAGATACAGGCTGTACTCATGCACGCACATGAGTCCGTTGGAACACGCCAGTACACACCTTCTCTCAGATAAACCTCTTACAATCAGTTCAATAAGCGAGCCCTGACCCCTACCCAGTACGGGGTCCCCATTTAATACCAGAATGGGTTACCGACTAATATGAGTCCCACACAACAGATGACACAAGCTAAACCTTACTGATCTTGTGTCCCAAATAAACTAAGATTTTGACAGGTTATGCCTAACAGATTTAATAGATTAACATAACCCCCTATAGATTTACAGGTTGAATTTTACAAGTTAACGGGTCCATATAACTCCAACAGATTTAACAGGTTAAGTTTTCTAAATTTACAGGTTCGTATAACCCCCACAGATTTAACAGGTTTACTTAACCCTAAAGATTTAACATGTTTACTTAACCTTATAGATTTAACAGGCTTACTTAACCCCACATATTTAACAGGTTACTTAACCCCACATACTTAACAGGTTTACTTAAGCTCATAGATTTAACAAGCTCATACAATCCTTATGGATTCAAACAGGTTAAGTATTACAAGTCCATTACCATACATTCGTTTAAGGTTATAATGCACTAGACCTCCCACATTAAGTCTACCAGTTGTGGATGTTGGATATGTCGGTTGGGTCCGGGCAGACTTCTTCCAAAAGTCGGACTTAACCTCGTGTCTTAGCACAGTCACGTGTTTTTGCATTTAGACCCCTCACATTAGAATCACCACTTGTGGTCGCTGGATATGCCGGGCGGTTCCGGGCAGACTTCCACCACAAGTGTAATCTAACCTCATGTCTAAGCGCGGTTACAATGTCAAATTATTGTAATTCTAGGCATTTCCATTATTAACCAGTTATTCCTATTTCAGTATCGGTTTTCGTGCCCCTTTTCTAAGTCATGTTCATTATGTGTCATATGCACAAATCTAGATCTAAATCACAATTTGATTTATACCCCAAATCCCTATTCATACATTTAATCTAAGTTATACCCCAAACTTCCCAATACAGTTTATGCCCCCAATTTAACGGATTAAACAAGCTTCATACATTCTTTACTGTTCCATTAACATGTTTCGCTTAATCTTAAATTAAGCCTACAGATTTATATGTCCCAAACCACAAGTCATAATTTACCATATAAATCATGCCCCAATTTTTAGTCTAATTTCACAATATAGTTTATGCTCCCAGATTCCAATCATGTTTCAAAGTACAAGTTATGCCCATAAATTACCCTTTTCCAATCATTACCAATTTAACACAATTTCGCGCGTTCGCGTATTTCAACGATATCATCCTAGGCTCGAAGGTAGCTTAGCTATAAAATAAAAAGGGAATGGGAGAAAGAAGAACATAATAGGAATAAAACCAAAAGTAATAGAGATGGGAATATTATAGCAGAAATAGGCATATAAGAACAGATCTGATGAACATAAATAGGCATATAAGAACAGATCTGATGAACATGTGATAGTAGAACTGATTAGGCATAGTGTCATGATCATAAACATGCATAATGAGATCTAATCAGTGAATTAGATATACAAATAATGGCAGATCTGACATGATAAATAGGCATAGGCTTAGATCTGATTCAAAGCCATGTCAAAATAACTTAGATACATGTAGATCTGATATGATCAATTAGTCACAGGCTTAGATCTAATTCATAGGCACGCCAAGATTGCATTTTATTTTATTTTATCTAAAAATAACGTAGACTCACTGTAATTGGACTAAGAAACAGAAGAATTGATTGTAGTTATTGCAGAACAGATCTCTGAATTTGAATAACTTGTTTGTTGAAGAAGAATAGGCTGAGTAGTACCTTATCGTCGCCATTGAATTAGATGAACAAAACAATGGATACAGGGTGCTCTTTATAGCCTAGGCTCAATGAATCTAGCCACAAAACAAGTCCACGTTCAAAAAAATGAACTCTGCCCAGATCTGTATGAGGGTCGACCCCCCATTTGGGTGTCGACCCCTGGGTCGACCCTCCATTTGGGTGTCGAACCCTGGGTCGACCCAGCCAGGTCTCAGGTCGACCGCAGAATGGGTCAGTTCCAGTTTTTGGCCTTCCCACTTTGTTGTTTTGAAATTTTTGATTTTTGAATATTTGGTTTGTTTGTATATATATAATCCTCTTGTGTGTATACGAACTTCTACGCTTAATAACTTCTTCATATGATGTCCGTTTCACACAAACTTGGAGTCTATCTTAAGCAAAATTTCGAGACGAACACAATGGCGCAGTCCGTTTTACTTAGTTTCTAATATTTAATTAAGTATTTCTTAATTTATCATTCTAATGTTCTTTAAAATTACGGGGTGTAACATTCTCCGCTTCTTAAAGGATTTCGTCCCCGAAATCTCTAAGTTAAGATGAATGTATATCCTAACATTCAACATCTAACTACTCATCCACCAATCACAGGCATCCATTGTCCGTAAAAAATTTCTAATGCTTATATTAACATATGCAAAGGTGTCTGTATATGTCCCTATGCTAATGCGGAAGATCCGGCGGTCTACTGATTCAATCGACCTCCTTAATGCAATGTATGTTAGTGTTACGAATCCAACATGTATGCAAATAATCCTAACATATCATGTAAAGGCTATATATGTGCAAAAATCATCCATCCAAATGCAACATCCATGTGATGATAAACCCATTTTCATCCATAAAAGAACAGAAAAAAATGCACACACATCCATATGCAGTATGAGAGTGACTGAGCCGATCTAGTACCTAATGTGTGTGTATATGCATCCACTTGCAACCACTAGAAAACACGTGCATCCACTTGCAACCATCAAACATAACATGTCTCAAAAAAATGTTTACATCCATTGGATTTCTACCTAAAGGTCAAAGATTCGATCAATAGGAAACACACGAATGATAGAAGCTAGTATGGATTTAAGCTTGGAAAAAGAAGTTAAGAACATAGTCCTAAAAAGGAAAGGGTATGAAGCGCGATTCTTGTCTTTAGTTTCCCAAGTCGCATCGATGTCTTATCCCCATTGCACGTTTTATTAACTCAACCTCCCCGTTGCGCAGTTTATTAACCTCCGATCCAAGTATACGGGTAGAAACTCGTCTAATTGTGGCCTCACGTTCTACCTCTACCTTCTCAAACATGTTTGACTCAACTATCTCTGCTATATCGTGCATACACTTCCGTAAATAAGAAATGTGGAAAAACATCATGAATATCCACACTTAAGCGAAGCGAGCTGTACGACTTAGCTGCAAAGACGACCGGAGCAACCCATTCTGATATGCTTCTCCTAACAAACACCTTTTCAAGTAGCTCCCCTGCTTTCTTGTTGAGCTCCCCCCTTTCTCTTGGAGCCATGCGGCTCACATGCAATGCAACTGGCTTTGCATTGTCCACCAAGTATATACGGAAATCAATCCCGTGCCTCAGAGGTAAGCCCTGAACCTCCTCAAAAACACTCAGATACTCACCAACTACATTACAGATCGGAAATCATCAACAGAAGCATCAAGTGATTCTAGGAAGCTAAGCACAACAGACCCTTTAGGGTCACAAGAAATCTCGAGGGTCCTCCCATGGCAAGTTAAAACTATAACGACCCTCTTCTCGCAATCCAGAATGGCACCATACCTGGCTAGCCAATCCACCCCTAGAATCAGACAGTATATCATAAAACCAAGTATATATGCATCGTACTCAAATTTGACGCCCTAAAACACTTATCCTTAAGCCCCGACAAATCATAGTCAGATGAGCCGTGCCCCTTATGGGGTTTGATATAATAATGGGATCAGAAACGATACTAGTACTAAGGTGCAGAGACTTAACCACAGAATCAAATATAAAAGACCGAGAAGCGCCAGAATCAAAAAGAGTCCTAATGGGATAATTGGAAAGAGAAATCAAATCTTCCACGGAAACTTTCATATCTCTGTTCGGCACACTAGCTTCGAGAGCATGCACCTGCCCTTCGAAAGGTCATGCCCTTTGGCTCTGTCCTTGCTTCTTCGGGCACTCCCTAGTATAGTGTCCGATTTCACCAAAGTTGAAGCAAGCATTCTTCCTTTTTCTGCAGTCTTTGACCAAATGGCCCACGTTCCCGCAACCATGACATTTCTTTTTGCCTTGAGCTTTGTCGTTCTTTTCGCCCTCTTGTTGTTGTTTTTTCTTGGGCCATACTTTCTTGTTTTGTGTTTCCTCAACCTTAACTTCCTTCTTGTCGCTTTTGTCTTCCTCATGCACCAAGGCCATTCAACAAGCCTTTCAAAAATTGCTCCCATGGGAATATGGGACATAACTAACCCATGAAGGGGTTCATTCAGCCCTTTGACAAACAGCAAAGCTTTCTTGTGCGGAGTATTTATCAATTCCAATCAAAACCTTGCTAGTTGGTTGAATTTGTTAACATATTCTTTAACAGTCATGCCTCCTTGCTTGTGTGCCAGAAACCTTTCCATTTGCTTGTTTTTCTCATCTTAAGAAAGAACCTTCATTTCAAACCTTTGTCTAAAATCATCCTAAGTTCCCACTGGACCCCCTGCTTGCGTCACTTCCCACCAGAACGAAGCTTCATCTTTCAGTAGCCAGGCGGCTAGCTGAATCTTCCTACGATCATCTACTTCAAAGATTCTAAACAGATCCTCCGTCTCTTTGAGCCAATTATCTGCTCGTAGAGGAGGAAAAGGAGGAACAATGGGTGCAGTTGGGGGATGAACGTTTCCTGGCCTCAAATACCTACGAAACCATCCTGGTATCGTAACGCCCTTAGGAATATTGGGTTCCCCAGACATGCTGAAAAGAAAAGGAATGGAATTCAGATAAAGGATTGAAAAGATATTACATATGGCTTTGGGGAATATGTTTTTCAAAATAGACTTCTCTTTTGAAAATGTTTTCTTTTAAAACCTTTTTGAAAATAATTTTCAAAAACTTTTATCTAATCTGGTAACCTTAAGCTCTAATACCAAGTGTGACACCCCACGTCCGTTAATGTCACTCATTAAGAGAATGCATTATGTTTCGTGAAGATTATAGGTAAACTGAAACAGAAATAGTACAAGACAGATATAAAATAGCAGTGGAATATAAAACTTTAATTAAAACAGAAACATTGTGGTTCAAAATGTGGTTACATCATAAGTCTGAAATACATAAAACCCAGTACATCATTTCTAAATTTCTGTCTTGTATTAAATCATCAGAGTACAATAATAAAAGAAGCATAATCCCCAAAAACTTAGCCATAATAGGGAAGGTACGAAATCAAGCAGTACATATAAGAAACTCCAAGCAAAACGAAGCAGAATCCTAATGAAGCTTAAGTATTCCCACCTTGAGAACCTGGGGGGAGAGGGGAAGAAAAGAAAGAAGAGGAAACAAAACGGGTAAGACAAAAAGTCTGGCGAGTCCCGTTACTTTTAGAATAAAAGAAGTAAAAGTATCATGACAGGCATATAAATTGGAGAGTGAGATAACAGTGTCATAAGGCAGGTATAACAGGATAAACTGAACAGAACAGGTATTGCACTTCTCTACTACTTTTTCTTTCTCTGCACCAATACTAGTATAACAGATATGTACCATGATTACAAACTCCCTAATTACTTAATAGAAACGGGATGAACCCAACAGAAATATAATGGTAATTTTAGGTATACTCTAGTAATGGGTTTTACCCCAAACAGAATTGACCGATACCTAAACAGAAATAACGGGTGTTAACCCAAACAGAAATACAGTTACCCCACAGAAATAGATAGGACTAGATGTACCCTATTTACTACCCCCCCAATCGATCTGCTCCCTATCTCGTAAAGACCCTGTGTCGGCCCCACAGTAGGGTGTATTACTTTCTAAAGTGGCAACCTACAGAAGGACACAAACCCATTTACTGGTGCTACAGTGGCTTATTTTCCCAGATGCAGGCCGTACTCATGCACTCACATAAGTCCGTTGGAATGCGCCAGTACACACCTCCTCTCAGATGAATCTCTTACAATCAGTTCAGTAAGCGTGCCCTGACCTCTACCTAGTGCGGGGTCCCTCTTTAATACCAGAATGGGTTACTGACTAATATGGGTCCCACACAACAGATGACACAAGCTAAACTTTACTGATCTTATATTCCAAATTAACTAGGATTTTGACAGGTTATGCCTAACAGATTTAACAGATTCACATAACCCCCTACAGATTTACGGGTTAAACTTTACAAGTAAACAGGTCCATATAACCCCAATAGATTTAACAGGTTAAATTTTCTAAATTAACAGGTTCGTATAACCCCCATAGATTTAACATGTTTACTTAACCCCCACAGATTTAACAGTCTTACTTAAACCCACAAATTTAACAGGCTTACTTAACCCCACAAATTTAACAGGCTTACTAAACCCTACATAATTAATAGGTTTACTTAACCCTACAGATTTAACAGGATCATACAATCCTTATGGATTCAAACAGGTTAAGTATTACAAGTTCATTACCATACGTTCATTTATGATTATAATGTGCTAGACCTCCCACATTAAGTTTACCACTTGTGGATGCTGGATATGCCGGTTGTGTCCAGGCAGACTTCTTCCGTAAGTCGGACTTAACCTCGTGTCTTAGCACCGTCATGTGTTTATGCATTTAGACCCCTCACATTAGATTCACCACTTATGGTCGCTGGATATGCCGGGCGGTTCCGGGCAGACTTCCACCACAAATGTAATCTAACCTCGTGTCTAAGCGCGGTTAAAACGTCAAATTATTGCAATTCTAGGCATTTCCATTATTAACCAGTTATTCCTATTTTAGTATAGGTTTTCATGCACCTTTTCCAAGCTATGTTCGTTATGTGTCGTATGCCCCAAATCTAGATCTAAATCACAATTTGATTTATGCCCCAAATTCATATTCATACATTTAATTCAAATTATACCCCAAACTTCCCAATACAGGTTATTGCCCCAATTTAACGGATTAAACATGCTTCACATATTATTTACAGTTCCATTAACATATTTCGCTTAATCTTAAATTATGCCTACAAATTTATATGTTCCAAACCACAAGTCGTAATTTACCATATAAATCATGCCCAAATTTTTAGTCCAATTTCACGTTATAGTTTATACCCCTACATTCCAATCGTGTTTCAAAGTACAAGTTATGCCCCTAAATTACCTTTTTCCAGTCATTCCCAATTTGACCCACTTTGGCGCGTTCGCGTATTTCAGCGATATCATCCTAGGCTTGAAGGCAGCATGGCGATAAAATAGAAAGGGAATGGAAGAAAGAAGAACAGAATAGGTATAAAACCAAAAGTAACAGAGATGGGCATATAATAGCAGAAATAGGCATATAAGAACAAATCTGATGAACAGAAATAGGCATATAAGAATAGAGTTGATGAACATGTGATAATAAAACTGATTTGGCAAGTGTCATGATTATAAATAGGCATAATGAGATCTAATCAGTGAATTAGATATGCAAATAATGGCAGATCTGACATGATAAATAGGCATAGGCATAGACCTGATTCAAAGTCATGTCAAAATAACTTAGATACAGACAAATACGATTCAATTAGTCACAGGCTTAGATCTAATTCATAGGCATGTAAAGATTGCATTTTAATTATTTTTATCTAAAAATAATGTAAACTCACTGTGGTTGGATTAAGAAATAGAAGAATTGATTGTAGCTATTGAAGAACAGATATCTGAATTTGAATAATTAGTTTGTTAAAGAAGAATAGTTTAGATCAAACTATGTTGGAGCGCCACCTCATCGTTGCCATTGAATTAGATGAATAAAACAATGGATATAGGGTCCTATTTATAGCATAGGGTCAACGAATCTAGCCACAAAACAAGTCTACATTCAAAAAAATGAATTCTACCCAGATCTGTATGAGGGTCGACCCCCCTTTGGGTGTCGACCCCTGGGTCGATCCATGGATCGACCCGTAACACCCTGGGTTGACCCCTAGGTCGTCCCAGCCGGGTCTCGGGTCGACCCTCAGAATGGGCCGATTCCGGTTTTTGGCTTCTCTTTTTGTTGTTCTGAAATTTTTGATTTTCGAGTATTTGGTTTGTTTGTATATATATAATTCCCTTGTGCGTATACAAACTTCTAGACTTAATAATTTCTTCGTACGATGTCCGTTTCACACAAACTCAGAGTCTATCTTAAGAAAAATTCCTAGACGAACGCAATAGCTCCGTCCATTTAATTAATTCCCAACATTTAATTAAGTATTCTTTAATTTTTCATTTTAATGTTCTTTAAAATTACGGGGTGTTACATTTCTCTCCTTTGATTTTGATTTTTAATGGTGGAAAGGTGTTAGAGGAAGGAGGAGCTCAAGACCACCTAATGAGAGAATGGCGAAGTAAATTATTTCCCATCACTCTCACCCTCTATTTATAGTTTCCATCAGCCCACTAATTGGGCCTTCTCAAATCAGCCCATTGTGGCTCAATATCCTGATCTGCCAACTGAAAAATCTTAAAACAACGATTTCTCCCAAACCGCTGAACCAAATCTTTAATGTAACCACTCTACAGAAAGGAAATCATCAATTCCTTTCCAATGGAATAGGTCTTACCATCTTAATCGACATGAGTTAAAAGTTATAGCCTGTACAAGGCTGAAAGGGGAAAAATGGTCATAAGCAAAATCGGTAAAAATTATGGACATGTCTCACATCCCGATAATCAACATATCAAAACATGAGAATGATCCAACCCTCAGGGAATAAAATAAAAATATTTTACGATCTCCCGATACGTAAAATGCGGGCTGTTACATTCTCCCCCCTTAAGAATTTCGCCCCCGAAATTCCAAGCAAACACAAGAAACCACAACAATTCTGCATGCCTATCATCCATGAGAAGCCAAGTCTGCCGCCCAAACTAGCAACCATCAAGCCATGCATCCATAGCCTTATCCTAGCACGCGGAATTCTATTAAACAATCAATAAGTTACAACGATATAACAATGATACGATATCGAAGGATCATACCGACGAAGAGCTCTGGATGAGTCACCCTCATGCTCTCTTCTATCCCTCATGTACAATCGTCTCCATCTGCACTCGATTGTACCTTGACTAGCTTAACCGTCTTCCTCTTAAGTTGTTTCGTATCATTCCCCACAATACGAAGTGGCTTACGAGGTCTCGCAACTATGGTCTCTACTTCAAGGTCTTCGTACTGCTCTGGAGATACCACCACATTTGAATCATGCAAGACCTTCTGTAGAAACGACACATGGAACACATTATGTACGCTTGACATCTTCTCAGGTAACTCCAATCTATATGCGGCTTTCCAATTCGCTCGACTATCGGAAATGGTCCAATTAACCTAGGAGCTAACTTTCCTTTACTTCTGAATCGAAACACATGCTTCAATGGCGAAATCTTCATGAAGACCATATCGCCTACGTCGAATCCCAAATCTTTTCGATGTTTATTAGCATAACTCTTCTAACGATCCTGGGTCGCCTTCATTCGTTGTTAAACGATCTCGATACAATCTGAGGTCTCTCTAATCATCTCTAGCCCAAGTACCAACTTATCTCCAGTTTCTAACTAACATGCTGGAGAATTGCATGGTCTCCCATACAATGCCTCGTATGGTGCCATCCCAATGCTAGACTGGTAGCTCTTATTATATGCAAACTCAACTAGATGCAGATGGTCTTCCCAAGATCCTCCAAAGTTTAACTCACAAGCCCTTAGGAGATCTTTCAAAACTTGATTGACCCTCTCGGTTTGACCATCAGTTTGGTGATGGTAAGCCGTACTTAAAAACAACTCGATTCCCAAAGCTTCTTGCAAACTCCCCCAAAATCCGCTCGTAAATAATGGATCTCGGTCACTTACTATGCTCTTCGGGATACCGTGGAATCAATCTATCCATTTCACATAAAGTTCAGCCAATTTCAATGCCTTCCTAGTCGACTTGACAGGACTGAACCTTACACTTTTGGTCGAGCGATCCACGATGACCCAAATTCCATAATTTCTTGCCCTCGTTCTAGGTAGTCCATCGATAAAATTCATCGATATCTGCTCCCATTTCCATGTATGATCTTCCAGTGGCTGAAGCAAACTACTCGGCTTCTTCTGTTCAGCTTTCACCAACTGACAGTTCATACACCTGGAAATAAACATCCCAATATCCTGTTTCATCCCTTCCCAGTAGTATACTCGCTTCATGTCCTGATATATCTTATTGCCACCGGGATGAATCATCGACTTCGAGTGATGACATTCTCTTAGAACCTCATCTCTCAATTCATCAATATCAAGAAGAATCAGTTGCCCTTGCTTTCGAAGCCTACCTTCTTGATCGACCTCGTACTCCTTATCCTCTGGTTCCAGTTTCTTGTTAAACTCGACAAGCTTTGCATCTTCCTTTTGGCTCTTGCCAATCCTTTCGATAAGAGTAGGTCTTATCGACAAGCTTGCCAACATTTCAGGTTTCAACTTACACCTTGGTCTGAAATCGAACCTTGCTAAATACTGAAGGTTCTTCCATTCCGAAAACATTTCTCCTAAACTTTCATGTCTTCGACTCAACGCATCTGCCAGTGCATTGCCTTTTCCCGGGGTATAGGCTATACCAAAATCATACGATACCAGAAACTCTAACCATCATTGCTGTCGAATATTCAGATCCTTTTAGTAGAAAAAGATACTTCAACGACTTATGATCCGTAATTAACTCGAATCGAACTCCCAATAGGTAATGTTTGCACATCTTCAGAGCAAACACAATCGCTGCTAACTCCAAATCATTAGTTGGGTAATTCTACACATGTGGCTTTAGCTGTCAACTTGGGTAGGCCACAACCTAATCCTTTTGCATCAACACCGCTCCAAGTCCGGTACCACATGCACCGGTATACATAACCATGTCTTCAGTCCCGCTTGGAATGGTCAACACAGGAGAACTCGTCAGTCTCTCTTTCAAGATCCTCAATGCTTGTTCACACTTTGCATACCATGTGAATACTTGGTCTCTCTTTCAGGATCCTGAATGGTCAACACAGGCCACAACCTTGATAAACCGTTGGTATTAACCATCCAATCCAAGGAAACTCCGAATATCCGTCGCATTCTTAGACTTATCCTAGTCCTGGATTGCTGCTACTTTAGCGGGGTCAAACGCTATCCCATTTCCAGAAACAACATGACCTAAGAACCTCACTTCTCTCTTCCATAAGTGACATTTTGAAAACTTAGCTCTTAGCTGATGCTTTCATAAGATTTTCCAACACAACTCTCAAGTGTGTCTTGTGCTCTTCCTCATTCAGAGAGTAAATCAGAATGTGGTCCACGAACACAAGCACAAACTTGTTCAACTGATCCCTGAATACCCTATTCATAAGATTCACGAAATACGCTGGCACGTTAGTCAACCCGAATGGCATCACCAACCACTTGAAAAAACCGGATGGTGTCCTAAAAGCAGTCTTTGGCACACTATCGTTAGCCACCCTTAGCTGGTGAAACCCCGTTGCCAAATCCATCTGAGAAAATACTTTTTCTTCGTGAAGATGATTGAACAAGTCATCTATCCTTGGCAACGGATACTTGTTCTTCTTGGTCACCTTGTTCAACTCATGATAGTCCACACACAATCTTAACGAGATCTGCCTTGGTTGAAACATGACCGGTGCACCCCATTCGAAAACAATTCTCTTAATGAATCCCTTTCCTAGAAGGTCACAAACTTGCACCTCCAACTCACGCTATCCGCCTAAGTGGCATAACGATTGGTCTAGCACCCTCAACCAAATCGATCCTAAACTCGATCTCACTATGCGGCGGCAACCCATTGACCTTGTCAAAGCCATCCTCATACTCATTAGCGATCAACACAAATGACAAGTTTTACTGTGGAATCCCAAGCGAATATAGATAGCTCATGAAGATACCCTCTTCGCGCTTACATCTAATCAACACCTTTCGCCCTTCCACATCCCCAACTCTCACCTCTAGCTTCTCGCAATTCACCCTTGTCGCATACCTCTTGAGCCAATCCATGCCCATGATGATCCCAAACCCAGTGAAGCTAAGAACAAAGCAATCACACACAAAAGAGCAACCTTGACTCGACAGCACTAGACCACGACATATCATGCAAAGATTGGACGAACCCCCAACTGGATTAGTCACTATCAATGGTCTATCACAAATCTCGGGTTACTAACCCACGCAACATACAAGTTCATT
The DNA here is from genome assembly GCA_030737875.1 of Allium sativum. NCBI lineage: Eukaryota > Viridiplantae > Streptophyta > Magnoliopsida > Asparagales > Amaryllidaceae > Allium > Allium sativum. Next base: position 4,343,310 of record CM060915.1, read on the forward strand.
GCAAATGAATGAATGTGATGCTCCAGTATCAAAAAGCACACGAACTGAAACACCATTAACAGAAAAAGTATCTTGCACCACGATACCCTTTCCCTTTTCCTCAGCAGTAGGAGCCCTTGAAGAAGTTGGCACGACTTGCAAAGCATATGCTTTCACAACCTGCCTTCCCTTAGCTGATTCTGGACAATCCTTCTTCTCATGCCCAGGCTTTCCGCATTTGAAGAACTTATGAATTTTTGGATTCTTGCACTCACTAGAAAAATGGCCTTTTTGTTGGTAGTTAAAGCATACCACCTCACTCTTAGGCTTCTTTTGGCCATCTTTTCCCTTCTGTTGCTGCTGCTTCCTCTTCTTATTATTACCACCCTGGTATGGTTTCTGAGCCTCTATGGTTGCAGCTACAATAGTTGCTTCCTTAGGAAACAAGCTCTCATGGTGAATAGCCTTCTCCACGAGCTTCTCAAATGAATCATCAAGATGATCTAGTAATGGATTTCCAGTATAAGCATCCAAACCCAAGACAAACTCTCGTTCTTATGATAAGGTGCATCAATGTATGAACGAGCATATCTAGACAAAGCTTCGAGATCAGAAATACGGTCAAGAATTGATCTGCCATTCTACTTCAATTATACAAACTTCTTGAAGAGAACGGACTTCTAAGCAGTGGAGATACACTTTGCTTCAAACTTAGCTTGGAGTTGCTCCCAGAAATCTCCTCTTCTGGAGTCTCAAATGTAACAGAATTCCACCATTCCATGGCCCTGCTTTGCAGTTGTCTTGATGCTAGCTTTCTCTTTATTTCATCCTCAATATCCAAGTCTCCAAAGATTCAGACACATGAATCAATCCACCTCTGAACCTTTTCAGCTGGCTCAGTTCCTTTGAATGGTTTTCCCCCTAGAGATGTAAAGTCCTTGCACAACTTTGCAAAATCTACTACTCTAGGAACTTGCACACCTACATCTACCATTGCAGTCACTGAAGCAGGTACCCATCGCATAATTGCCTCTGCCATGGCTTCAAACATAGCCGGGTTATTTGGTTCACCGCTATTTCCCCCTTCAATATTAGTTCCCCTAGCAGCATATCTTGATTCTCGTTTACTCATTCTAAATCTGCAATTTAGAATAATTAGCCACTTCCAAGAAAAACTGCTGAAGAGATACAACCACTGCTACTTTATATGCTAATATATAGTAAGCATCCAACTGAAATCTACAAGTATGTCTCTCATATGTAATTACGTTTTCGAACTTTGACCAAAAATCATTGACCAGAGCTCTAATACCAAATGTGATGACTGCCCATATCCCCCGCACTATACAAGAGAAATAACGCGCTGAAAGACATGCCAGGCAGCAATGAACGATCATCAAGGTATGATAACACAATTGGAACCTGTCGTAGAACTCACATTGCAAGGATAAAGTACAATAGAACATATGTAACTGATAATAGTAATGAAGCATCATATAGTAAACTTTTCAAACTTTCACAACATCTTGAGAAGCCTCACTACAATCCTCATAGAGCACGGAAAAAGCAGAAACAGAAATACTATATAGTAATAAAACAGGTACGCCAGCCTCCTGCTCGCCTCTGCACAGCAGCATCGTCCTCGCTAATAACCTGTAACCTGCTACTTAGTCTGCCCATCCACAACCGGATGAACAACCCAAGGTAATAAGAGGAGAAATAAAAACTTGAGTCAAACAACAGTCTTAGTGAGCCATAAAACAACTAACAAACTTCAACAATACAGGATCTGAGAATGGATAGACGAACATACTAATCTACCCACAACACTAGAGAAGAACTCAACCCAATCTTCCACACATCGGACAGTGATAACCTTTACGATAAACAGTTCAACCATTCATCCATGGAAACTAGAACACCTATTCAACCATGGTAAGCACTCATAACATTCAGATTAATCTCTAACATAAACCATCCTAATCGAATTCGACATCCCTTAAGAACAAGCCCTAGAGGCCTAAACCAATACCAGACAAGCACCCAATGAAAAACTTCTTCGACATTGGACAACCTACATAAGACGGTATAAACAGAACAACCAATCATCCATGACTGACTCTGGCTATCACCACCAATCCTTCTTTGGAACCATCATTAATCGTATGACGGCCAACCTTGCCATATATCAAGGGCTAATGGTAAACCTAGTTCTAGCATAAACTCCATATGCCTTTCAATGATACACATGTATGTCCAGCCTTAACAACCAGGCCTTTCAACGATACCCAAGGTACTCGACCTACAACCGGTCTTTTGGGTGCCCCCATCTTACCGCTGCTTTAAGTCTACTAGAACTTATGACAACGATAATCTTTCGGCTTCGCATCTCTAGTCATCAACTCCGACGACTTTTCAAAGCTCAAGCAACCTTCTTAAGTAACCATTACCCACCAACTCATGACCTATGAACTGTCTGCACATTCGTTGCTTTTCACCGATCAACAAACACATCACATCACTTCGAACATCCCCTTATGGACTCTCGTCGAAGCCATCATCATCATCGAACCAAACAACATCTATACAAGGTTCAATATAGTCCATAGCATTTGTTAAGATTAGCTAAGGAAACCAACCATAACACTTAGGCCATCAACCACAGCGTTTACATGCACTGCCAAAAACCATAACCGACCGGGGTATGAACAACCGACCAGGTCCACCACAACTCTCCAGCTTCAACCCTGAACGACCGATGATCTATACAATTAGGAGCGACCGATCAGGACATGAACGACCGACCCATACAACTAGGGGCAACCGACCCAACCTGCTCCATCATTCCACCTTCATGATGCACGACCGACTAGCTTCCCTCAACCTACTCGACCGACCATCCAAGAGCGACCGATCACCCAAGAGTGACCGACCTAATTAGACCGACGTACCCCTCAGCAGCCGAATCACCCAACATTAATCCAGACTGACCAGGACCAAGCTGCTCGGCCGACCTGGTACCTGCTCGACCGATCTTTTTTCACTGGCTCGCCCACTTGGACCTCTTTTACAAGACACACTAGCTTGACCGAACCATCTTGTCTTGTTCCCCAAGAAATCAATGCCATGATGCGCGATCGACCCTGGGCACACGACCGACCCCCTATAAGCGACCAAAAACCTGCACCTCCCTAATTTAGCTCCAACTTCGACCAAAACTTCGCCAGTCGACACAGTCGACGAAACCAACTCAACTAATCCAGTAAACACAATCATGATCATGTTATGAAACCACTAACAACACCAACTTGAAAATTTCATCAATAGTTATGCAAATCACCCCAAAATCATCATAAATGTTAATAAGAACAAAACTATCGATCTAACTTGCATATACACATTAAATAGCATTGAAATCATCAAATTAAACTTGCTAAATAGATCATAGGGTCACTCATGTGAAAATGGTCTTATAGAGGTATAGATCTATGATAAACACTTAAATATAAGGAAAAAACATGATCTAACATTCGTATAATTCATTGCATCCATTTGAGAGATGTAAATCACTCACCGATTTGCCAAAACAAGCTAAAATAAATGAAATAAGAATCTGGACAGCAAGCACCTTGCACCAAATCCCTTGATCCGATGAATCCTTACTTTAGTTGATGTAGATCTAGCCTTCAATGGTGTAGATCTATGATTTCTCTCCTTGAATTTTGATTTTTAATGGTGAAAAGGTGTTGGAGGAAGGGGGATCTCAAGGCCTCATAATTAGAGAATGGGGAAGTAAACTATTTGTCATACCTCTCACCCTCTATTTATAGTTTCCACTAGCCCTCTACTTGGGCCTTCTTAGATCAGCCCAATGTGGCTCAAAATCCTGAACAGCCAACCGAAAAACCTTAAAACAACGATTCCTTCCAACCCGCTGAACCAAATCTTTAATGTAACCACTCTACGGAAAGGCAATCATCAATTCCTTTCCAATGGCATAGGTCTCACCCTCTAATTCGACCTGGGTCAAAAGTTATGCCCAGTACAAGCTGACAAGGGAAAATGGTCTCAAACAAAATCGATAAAAATTATGAACATGTCTCAAATCCCCATAAGCAACATATTAAAACATGAGAATGATCCAATCCTCAGGGAATAAAATAAAAATATTTTACGATCTTCCGATACGTAAAATGCGGGCTGTTACAAATAGTGACAACCAGCTACCACTTAGGCTTATTAGAAAACGAGTCAGCGATGTTCTAATCCAAGCACACCATTTTTACTCTCATCTCAAATAGCAGCTGATAACCAAATTCCACTGAGATTAGAAAGGGATTGCGAAACACGTTTGCATGGGGTTATGGCTCACGTTGCTAGTTTGGATTATGGTGAGGACCAACGAGTTCTTCTTCGAGGTAATCTTTGTTAAAAGGGCACGTAGACGGACATGCTACAACTTACGATTCGTGAAACCGTTGAGTAACGAAGGAGAAAATGAAGAGAGAAGGTGTGGAGGTAATCGGTTGTTTTATTTCGAGTAGCGTATCATGTACAGGAAGGGGAAGAAAGCTTAGGGGAGGGGATTTAAATATAATGAGGTAATTAAGTAAATTAATTATAATTAAGTTGGTTAATTATTTAAGTAAAATGTGGAACTTAAATTATCTGTAACTTTCTCATACAAGGTCGGAATTGGACGCCATTTCTTTCATTGAACTCGTATTGACAAACCCCATATTTTAAGGTTGACTTGGGTTGACTAAGGTTAGTAATATTGTCTCTCACTAGGCTGTATTTGTCCGTATAGTACAGTTTTGACGTTTTATATGAATTTTGTTCATAAAACATAATACTTAGTATATTTGAGCCTAGTAAATAATTAATAAATAAAAAGATTAATAATCAATTTAAGTAGACTTAACTTGATTGACACATTTTTACCTGATTGCATACTATTAAGCGTTATCTACCCATTTACGCGCTATTGCAGACTTTATAGACCACACTATTAGATTTAGGTTATCAGGACACTTATTTCACATTTATTGTTACATATAGATATATTTTATGTATTACTGTTATTATGGATGCTTGTGTGCTAGTTTAAGAATTTGTATGATTATTGTTGCATGGTTGACTTGTTTACTCAGTTTAGCTTAAAATTTCATTCATATTCGATATAGTATTATGAAATATTACGTTCGTTAGAGTTTGGAGTGTTTATTGATCGAATACACACACTGGTGTATATCAATTGAACACATAAGGACGGTAGAATTAAAAGGTCGAGATATATTCTCTAAATAGCTTCAGAGTGCATTGATGGACTCGATAATGGAGTAGCATTGGAGCTTGGCGACGGACTTGAAGATAGAGCAACAATGGAACTTTGTGGTTGATCTGAAGACGAAGCTTGGACCTGTGATCAGCTAGATTTAGCAATGAATATCAGACGTTTTCCTAGTTGCGTATTTAACCAATTTTGGTTAAATAGATGATCCAAGTGGCATTATCAATTACTATGAAGTAGTCGATGTCATCTACTATTGTTATTGACCATTTTGGTCAATTTGACATGAACAAAGGTACGACTTCGAGGAGCAGGACATGATGGGTCATTTAATAGTGATCTCGACATTATGACTCTTTGATCAGTGGATTTGTCTTGAGGAGAGGATGTGGTGCTTCTACGCTGTGATCGTCGGTCGACAATGATAGTCCAAGATGGGAAGCAAGGCTGTTATAGTGGATAGTTTTTCTCTGAAATGCAGAAAAGAAGAAATCAAGTCGTATTTAGGTGATTGTCGTTTGAGGATGAGATGGCACATAGTTGTTACAAATTGGAGGGTTAACAATGGGGTCTCACAGCATTGTTTTTCGCTGAGGGTAGCCCACTGGTTGGAAGACTTCAAACGAGAGTTTAACAGACAATCTTGACATGGATTCTGCTGCAGAGGATGTGTGAAAATGGGTTACTGGTATTCGTGACTTTAATGCACCTTTTAGAGAGTGACACAAGGAAGGATCAAAGCCAATGAGGTGTGGACTGATCGGCCCAGACCTTAAATCCAACACGGTGAGGACTGGGTAAGGTTATCGGCTATAGGCTATGCATTGAGACATAGAGATAGTTTAGTAGAGCTCGTACAGTGGGGCCTGTCAGTGCCTTGATTGATTGGAAGAACGTAGTACTAGATTTCAAATGCTTTATGCGCTGAGTGAGTGAATGTGAGGATGGTTGATGGATGTTATGGTTGTTTACTTGTTTTTCACCATTAGTACTTAGATATCTATTGCACCCTATCTAAATGATGTTTATCAAAGTGTAGCATATATCGACTATTGTATGCTAACTCTGTGGATGTATGGGCAAGACTGGTATGATTCTCTATCCTACCATGTCATATATACTATTATGACTTTTATTGTATTTTAAGATTTGATTATAGCTCACATTAGACTTTTGTCTAACCCAAAGTTTTTTATACCTCTTATTAACTTTGGTGCTCGTTGATGATGCTGACGAGCAGACCAGGTGACAAGTTTGGATATTATATGGAGTAGTGCAGGTGGATTTGCAGGAGGCGACATTTTATATATTCATACTTGTATCATTATTGTTATTCCTCTATGTCACACTATGGAGCCTTAATAGTGTTATGTATTCTGTTAGAGATAGTTTATCAGTTTGGTTTATTTATCTCATATATAAACTCTATTATTGTTCTATATAACTGTATGAGCCTGTATATTCGGATTATCTGTATTATACAGTTATTACTGTCTCGCTTGTTTTATGTATGTGATTTGATTATTATATGTTATCTGATGCGCTGTGAGATATATTACAGGTTATGTGATTATGTTTATATTTTGTATCTTCCTTTCTCTTCTCTTCTATTTTCTTCTTTTCTTTCTCATTTCTCTTATTTCTTTCTTGTTACGATTGTTTTACGTCGATCAGGTGCTTGTACATCGAATTTTTTTTTTAGTTATGAGCACTGATGGAGTATCGGGTCATCATATTTGGTATCAGAGCTTATGTTGCATTGTTTAACCTAAGTGGTACTGAATTCTCTTGTTAATATATACGAGAGAAAACATGTTTGTTTACTTTGGTTTTCAAATCTGTATATTAATAGTATGTATAGTATAAGTTGTTTTGCACATGAGTGCAATTTAAATAGTTTTTTCTATTAGAAACTGATCATTCTAACCACTTATCTTGGACAATCTCTTAAAAGTGAAATACTTCTGATTATTCCATTTATGAAATTGAGAGTTAGGCAGAACCGAGAGCTACTAGCCTTGATTTACAGTTTTTGTTTTCAGTAATGGTACAATCCATTATCTAGGATTCCTTTTATCTCTAATTGGTTTTAGAGCTCACGTGCAGCGAGTCATCTATAACGCGTTGTATGGACCCTTACTTGTTTACATGGTCGGTGTCGATTATAGTGGTGCAAGGGCTTTTTTGGGTTCTATCAAGGGTTTTCATCAGTGACTTGGAGTTGAATGTTTAATAAATTAGGAGTTTACTCCTAAGAGACTCCATGATTGGGTCTGGGTTGGTCTAGATTCTTTATTGCTTTCAGTTCTCGAGATCAATTTGTGTGAGACCAACCCAATGTTCACTTCTAAGAGGTGTGGTATCGACTTCTTAGAAGTCGATGAGGTATTCGTCGATTTAAACAATGTTTCTATGTCAGAAAGTGTAACCAAAATTATCGTCTCCTTTGTCACTACGAAGTTTAGAGTTTGGGGCTGAGTTGGGTGATCGATTCAGAGGGTGATTGTTTCATTATGAGGGAATGTTAGTTGGAGGAGTCGATCGAGTAAGCTCGCGATGTTTGAGCTTGCACCTAGTATAAAAGTTTGTCCTTCTTTGTCGAGACAAATTGTGAAGACATAGGTATCGATCGTTGCTTCTATTTCATTGAGTGCTCCCTCGATGAAAGATAAAGGAAGCGACATTATCTCTCAATATATGTTTCCATCATTGGCATTTCCATATGTGTTTTAGTTTGGCGTTAGAATTCACCTTTCCATTGGTTCTGCGATTCGATGGACAGAATGTTATCGAAACTTGTGAATCAATTTGTCTCTTGATTGTGACTTACCGTGTGGAGGGCTCAGTTGGATTATATATGTGCATAACATCCCTTTTTTAGTCGCTAGAACTTAATACAATGGGTGAGAAAGCATCCATAATGATTAATGTCGGTCCTCAAAGTGGGGGGAGTGTTGTGACATTGTTAATTTATACTTGGCAATATGTATGGTTCGTCAAAAATTTAAATTCGAGTCACAGTTGCATGTTTGATAAATCATTTTTTATGGATTATTGATCCTCGCTGGACTTAATATTTAAACCTAACAGTTCAATTACTAGGGGTATACGGAATATGGGTGATAGTGAGAGGTCGTTGGTGACGATAGTGGTTTAGGACAAGCTCTTCAGTAGTGAGTCGTCTTCGATTTAGAGATAGTGGGATGAGACTTAGATCTTCAGTAACAAGTTGCTTATGATAAGATGATGGCGGGATGAGACAGTTTTCTAATAGCGAGTCGTTACTTAAGCTTGTAGCTTAAGGAGTATTTGGACACATTCGATAAGGTAACCATATTTCCACCATGTTTGAGTCAAGTTCCATATCAATCTAGTTATGGATATTCTTTAGGTTGGAAAACTTGAGGGGATTTTACCGATAGTAGGAGTTGTATAGTATGTGTGTGCCGATTATAGTGTTTTACACGCTTCTTTTATATTGATTGATTGGTTCAGTTGTTCAGGCCAACCAGTTAGTTGGGATATATTATGGTCAGTTTGTTTGGGTTTCACTTTTCGTTAGGAAAAGTGGAGTGCTTGGGCCATGTCTTCTCGAGTAGGATGTCATTATGAGTCCTATAAGAGTTTGGATGGTTTGGAAGTTAGTGTTGACCCATGAGAGTTTCGATTTGTGATTTTGAAGAGGAACGAGTGGAGATAATATTCACTTGATTGTGTGGGTGGGTTAGACATGGTTTGTTTTTGAATGGAGGGTTATGTGCATTATTCGATAATCAAAACCGCAATAGGGGTATTCGACTCCCGATTCGAAGTCAATGGCGATAGAGTTTTTTTGATGATTTGGAAGCACGATTTATTAGCAAAATGGTTTGAGTCATTGGTGATGTCGAATCATTGAGATTTCTCTCAACCTATTGACGCCAAAAAGTTGCACAAATACCCAAATAGAAAGTATCAAAAGATAAAAATAAAGAATAATAAATTAAAAACGAGGGAAAAGAAAGCTTACACAAATTTATAGTGGTTCGACGTTAACAAGCCTATATCCACTTTGTAATCTCTTGACTGACTTGAGAAAATTGATTGCAATGGTCGAAATCCCATCAAACTCGTGTACGGTGCAGTAATACAGGGTATAAAGAAGATAAAAATTCCAAAAGTCCTTTTTTTTTATAGCTTTGGAGGGCTATTTAAAGATGATGGTAGAGACCAGTTTGACCCATCCACGTGGAAACCAATCCGGTTGAGTAGGAAGATGGTAAAAACAGTCTTCTTATTGCGAGATATCCGCGTTGGGTTCGGTAGGAACATGTGTTGTTTGATTCGGGTTTGCAACATAGTGGGCTGATCACATTTGATCGGTGGAACAAGTCTTTAACTAATATTTCAGCCTGAAGAAGTAGCGGGCAGAGCGCGTACTCAAGGGAAATATCTGATGGGTTCGACATTGCTTAAATCGACAATGTCGAACCGAAGTGTACCGATCCGAGGTTTGCTCCTCAGTGGCCTGGTTGAGCCGAAGACGAAGTTGAAGCAGATCTTCCCAAAGATCCTCTTGACCGATTCGAGAATAGGCCGAACAGAGAGTAGTGCTATATCATTACTACTTTTCTTGATCTCATGATCACCCAAACGTGCTACACTCTAGTTTAGAATACTATGACTGTGAAGGCTCGTATTCTTGACGGCCTTATCAAAAGGAAGGTCAACACTTTCCCCCCAAAGTACGTGCATTGTAGATGGAATGTGCTTTGAATCTGTTGAGTTGCATGTCTTCAGCATGTATTTATTCTTGATAAAATGATGATGAAAAGTTGTCTTAAGTCGTTGGCTCCCACTTATGATTATCCACACGCAGGTCGTTGCCAAACAATTTCATTCCTTTGTGCAAGTCGAGCATATGGTCGAGTCAGACCATATGTATTCACAAGCAGTGGATGGTAGAATCATCGAAATCAGGAAGTACATGAACCTTTACTACTCTCTTATGCCCCCAGATCAGCATGTCGAGCCGAGCTTCAGATCGACATATCAATTCGGGCTCATTCGAATCAAACTTGATTCCTGTCTCTTCGGGGAGAAAAAAAGAGGCCTTCTTCTCTATAAATACTGACCCTACCACATTTTCACCTTTTTACTTTTACCATCTCGAATCGAAGCTTTTAGAAATTGCCAAACCCAAATCTTATTTGCATCATGTCTTTTATTACTCCAATTAAACCCCTCAATTTTCGATTATTATCTGACTTAGGTAGGTTTTACCTGCTCTTACCCATAGTTTCATATAAAATGAGCCTTGAGTCATGTTTTTGGGTTCTTGGGTTGAATATCACCACTAACGTTGTTGGAAACGCCACCAAAAGTGGTGTTGGGATCACTGTAACGCTGCGAGGAGACTCGAGATGGTCGAAGACACTTCTCGAGTTGGGGTGATGCTGAACTGAGTTGCAGAAAAACACTGATGGGTGTTGAGGGTTTTAGATTGTTGAGAAAGATGATGGGATCAGTTCGGAGTTTCTGGAGTAAAGCGAGGGACCTACGAAGTCTAGGAAATTGGATGGATTTCGTGTCCTCAGCTCAAAGTAGAGAATATCAAACCGAAGAGGCGTGCGATCGATGGAGCTAGCAGGCAGCTAAATGGATTTGCTGACTTAGGTCGACATGGTCACCTGTCGAACCGGATAAATTCGGCTCGTGGGAGTTTGTAAAGGGAGAGTATTTTGGACTTCAGTTCGACATTATGTTAGTTGAACCAGAAGGTACAGGATTTGAGGAAACTCAGGAGCTTTGTTTCGACATGGATGTTGGTCGAACTGGAGGATGCTGATTTGAAACTTCTTGATCGCAAATGGTTAAAATGGAGTTAGCGACCCGAACCTAAATTAATCCCAATATCCATCTTCGACACTTAGACTAAACTCAACATCCATTCCAATCTTTGATAATGAATCAACTGCGAACCAATATCTGGATGGTTAGGATATAGCATATCAGAACTAGCATACGAACTTGACACTATATACGACCTCAGACTTCCTGAATACGGAAACATTATATCATGTTAAAATATGGCGTGGAACCATTGACGAGCGAGATTTAATTAGATGATTGGGAACAATGGCGTTCTGAGTCGAATTATCGCGTACTTCTTAATGTTTTGCTTATGTTGTCTTTCCAGGACACTTGCACTACACGCACTTTACTAGTACACACATGGGGTTATAACTTCTTTATTCTAACCAATGACATAGCGAGCATGTCAGGAAGATATAATATCAGATCATCTGGGGTAAAGAAGGAAAAGATCGTTCAACAAGATCCAAATGAATAAGAACGCTCCAACCCTGAGAACGAGTCAGACAGTTATCTATCTTAGTTTGTTGTAAAAACTCATGAGGGGGAGATAAGTACTTACAAGGAAATTTTAGTGGATGGGGAGGAAGTAGTAGGAGTAGTAGGCGAGGGAGGAGCTCCCGACATGCTTCCTGGAGCTGTTTTTATAAATAACCCGGTTGATTCATGGCCTACTACTATGGATGAAAGCAAGATGAGGAGATTAAGTGCAAAACGTAGGATTTCATAGGAAGACATCTGGATCCCAGAGCAGGGCAAGACTGCCCACAATCCACAAAAAGGTTACATGTCTATAAGTCGGCAGATGTGCATGGTTGGATGCATCCCTCCATTCATTATGTTCATTATCAACTTTCTTCGCCCCATGCAGCTAGCACATATGAAGCTACACCTAATGACATATTTCTATTTATTATCCTTGTATATAGTGTATAGAGAGTATTTGGGTCAAGAAACGAACTTCGATGATATTGTTTTTTATATATTTTAAAGTATCAAAATAACATAACTCCTTCATTTCTTTATTTTGAGTCTGCCCAAGAAAAGAAAGTCATTAAGGAAGGATTCAGAAAATTAGGAGAAACTAGACCTGAGTGGTTCTTGTACCTTTGCAAGAGGTTTTTGTTAGGAGATGGATCCAGTGCAGTAAGCGTCAAGTCTTATCTTACTTGTTTCAACCTCGTTGGGGTATTTCTAACTTTTGCTGCCTTTTGCAAGTGTCACTCTGGCCAAGCCCATTAAACAAGTATATCGCGAATGTATGGCTACTTTACAAGATTCTCATGAGAGCACTAGGATTGTCAGGAGATACATTTCTAATGAGTTCTTGGATCACTTCCAATTTCTTAATCCCAATGGGTCTATGGGAATTGGTGGAGCTCAAGCTTAAGCTACAGCACCAACATCAAACATGCCCCTAATCGAGGAGCAACCGGCAGCAGCTCGGTCTCAAGTCCGGACAAAACACGCAACGAGTAAAAGAGATGCCCCCAGGCTTAGTCGGGACCCAAAAGAAAAGGAATGGGAGAAATAGCAATCCCTAGAGAAAGGGTTCAAAGAGTCCCAAAGTCCACCTCCTTAAACCCCATCTCCACGCAAGTTTTCAGCCCATGTTACCACCATCAAAAGGTATCGAGCCTCTTTTCGGGGGCTCAGGTGTTCTAGCCCTAACGGAAACCATATAATCTCCTCAGGACTTAGACTCCGCTACTTTCTTCCTAAGATTCGAGGAAAAAAGACAACTCCCGCCTGGGTAGATAACTACAATAAGCCTAACTCTAGGTTCTGGTCCGTCAAGGGGACACTAAGACGCACACATCACAAGTACTACATGCCACAACACCTTTTTTCTTTCATGTGAAGAATTCTAACTAGAGCCTTTCTGTAGTTGCAGGTTCCATGACGAAAGGTAGAAAATACCATGGCCAGTTTGGCGCGAGTTTGCGTAGGAGCGGTCCCGGTAGACGAACTTTCTCATAAGAAAAACGAGACCACGAGAATAAAGAGAAGCGCGCTCATGAAAGGGAGAAGCGAGACGGGGAGGACTGGGAGAGAGAGGGGAAAAGAAAATAGAGCTTTCTTGGGAGAAGAAGCATGAAAAAGAGGAACGACTTTCCACTTCCTGCTCTCACGACAACAAAACTAGCAGGCACTCCCAAACCAAAATCTCTCAACACAGAATTCCCACCGATCCAACTCAGTTATCACAATATGTCGTTTCCAAGGACAATGATCCCTTCGCTCTCGCCAGGCGCAAAGATAGAAAACCTCAGCTGGCCATTCCTCTTGGATAGGATATGACTCAAGAAGAGAGGAAAAAGGAGGTGGAGAAAGCATTCCCCCAGCATTATTTTTCCTGGATGGTGTTCGTCCCCAATTTTCAATGAATTCTAGAGTCATTTGACATGAGGGTCAATGCTGATACCAATTTAATTCTTATGCAGTATCGGGAAACGCTGACGTACTTCGGACATCTGTCTAAGGTTATAAGGAGTTTGGAGATTGAGATAGCCAACATAAACCAAGAGTGGGGCATGGAGAAGAACATCCTCTAGCTTACAAAGAAAGAGTTAGTAGAATGCGAGGCTCAACTAGCAGCTACTAAGAAGCTATATGACAGTACCAAAGAAGAGCTTGACAACTTGGAGGTGAGACTCAATACTAAGCTCAACTTGTGGTCACTTTTAACCAAGTCGGTCAAGGATGATCTAAAGATGGTAAGTGAGCAGAACATATCTCTAAACTCAGAGAATGAGTTGCTAAGAAGGGGAAAATGGTAGGTGGAACAAGTGAATGAAAAACTTAAAGCATAATTAGCTATCTTTGATGAAGCTAGAAAGAAAACAGAGGAGAATTCCCACCGCACTTGAGTCCGCCTCGAACTCCCAAATTCAACGTGACTTGGAAACTCGGAAGATTAAGGCAAAAGTGGCAGATCTAGAGAAGATGCCGGACGAGTTCGGTACCCAAGTATTGTCACTTTATTCTCGAGCTTTGATACCGTGACTTGTCATGTGTTGTTATTTACCCGAAAACATTAGCCGACACTTGAGAAATGTTTGTTGATGAGGAGAGGTAGGCCTCTGTGGAGGACGTAGTGAATGAAGAGGAGCTAAGAGGCTAATTTTTGCTGGGTGATGACCCAGAAGTTCTTATTGAGGGAAGGTGTAACAAGCTGAATTTTGAAAGACCGATTTTTTTTAACTCTAATCTATCGAAAATCGTGTTGGTTTGCTTCGGTATCCTGCAGAAAATACAGAGACGTAAAATATGTCAGAGCTCAGAAAAATATCTCACAGCGGAATGGATAAAATATAATATAATCAAAGTATAGCCTTACCGTATTAATTATACTTCGTAACTAGTATCCAAAGCTATCATGTCTCTGCCACAAATCTAACCAGTGAGTATGATTTGAGGAGAGGGTCAGAACACAAGTTCTGGTGACTGGGTTTAAACTTTACACTTTGGATAATCCTACATATACCGTTCAATCACATTTTCTTATTTATTAGGTTACTTGGATAAACAACACTCAAGGCTTACACACATGTCGTACCCATTTACTTCCCAGTGGATTAACCTAATACATTATATATGTAGCTACCCCTCAATATTGAGGTACACCCCATGGTACCCCACTCGCACGGTCTCAATCACAATGCCACAAAAATGAACGCAGTCTTTCATCCTGCGTCGTAGTGACATACAAATCTCTACATAACAATGTTACGTTCCGCATATATCTGTCATTACTATGCTACGTAAGCGTACGAACTACCACCTTCGATCGAATCAGATTCCATACCAGAGTAATGCCCTCAAGTCTACGATACACCACCCAAAGCAGACATGCATGTATCTAGACCAGATATTCCTTGGGTCTGTTTTTCATGGTGGCTATGGCCCTACCACGGCCCCTCCCTCAACTAGTAAAGACTATAAGAGCTAAGAGACTTTCCCCAAACAAATAATCTAAACATCCAGTTGGCATCTTCCCTCAACCACCGTACCTCGATAGTGAAAGGTGAATGGTCTATTGGGTTTAGCTCTAGTCTTTTCGCATCCCACTGGCTGCCGATGACGGGTATCCGACGATCTACTATCCTTGTTGGCCTGACTTCTGACTCCTCATTGAGGCGCCCGCCAAATTACCCTAATGTCACCTCGTCATAGCATTCTAATTACAAGGCTAATTTTGTAGTCAAGACTCACCCACCTGGTAGTAACGTGCAGACCCAACCTCTGCGAGCACAGCCTAAACATCTGGCACCACACAGAGGACTACCAGGAGCACCCTACGTATCTCAGGAAGCCGCGTGCTTCCCCTTCCAGTCTTTTGGAGCCGATAGAACAATCAGATGAACTTGTGCTCCCCTTGTGCCTCATGACACCACGATGATCTACCCCGTTGGGTTATTCTCCCTCAAACATGCGGAATGGTCCCAACGCCTCATTTTAATATGTTATTAGACCTTTATGTCTAAACATTCCTTTATGTGCTTGCTTTACCTCATCAGGTTTCCATTTAACTTGGTTATTCCCATTCACATGGACTTCTTATTCAAGTTACCAAGATCCACTTGCTTATTAATTTCATTCATGTAACTCAACCCATTTAAGTTTATTAATAAGTCTAGAACATGTTATTCTCTAGATTGTGATCCAAGGTCTGTAATACACAATCCCTTTATATTCTTGTTTGATTTCAAGGTTACAATAATATGTTCTACTTAATACGTAATTAAGTATATCTCAATTCACATGTTTTCTATTTAACATGTCACTTATTATTTATGATTAAATATAACTTATTTCATTTCATAAGTTGCCTCATTCTTTCTTATTTAATCATAATTCCAACTTATACTGTTGCTACAACTTATCGTTGTTTACTTAGTAACTTAGTTCTCTTAACTAAGGATTACTAATAAGTCTCCTTTCCATTTATTATAACCTATGTTATAATTTCCTCTTGTCCTTAGGACAAGCCTTAACATGTTATTCTTATCAGCATATTTCAGGTTTCCAAGTTTTTGAATTACTTAATTTATAATTAAGTACAACTTCTTTCATTTCATAAATTTTCCCCCATTTGTTAATTACTTAATTTACAATTAGGTACAATTTTTCTCATTACACAAGTTATCTCATTTTCTCACTAGTTTATTATAACCTAAGTTATAATATCCACTAGTCCCTAGGACAAGTCTACCTATTATATAAGATTCTCATTAATGTAATTTATTTATAATAGGTTATTATCATTCCTCGTTCATATCCTTTCCTTTACTTTTGTAATTATCTTTCATTCAGTTCCATTTATTTCCATTAATTACAATTAATGCTGTTTATTAGTCCTGCTATTTACATACATACATACATACATACATACATATATACATACATATATATATATATATGCATGTATATATGTATGCATTAGATCTCTCACATTAAGCCTACACCTATGGATGCTAGATTTGCCGTGCGGTTTCGGGCAGAATTCTACCACAAGTTGACTTAACTACGTGTATTAGCACCACTACATGTTTTATTATGCACTTAGACACCTCATATTAGATTTTCCACTTGTGGATGCCGGATATGTTGGGTTGTTCGGGCAGACTTTTATCGCAAGTGTAATCTAACCTCGTGTCTAAGCGCGATTACAGTTTACTGTTTACTGTAAATTTCCTATATTTTACATGTAGTCATATTAAACCCATTTTATGTCGCCTGTTCTTTATAACATACAATAAATTCTATTATAACATGTAATCGTTTAACCATGTAATTGTTCAAATCAACAAACTAACATATAATTTTCTCAATTTCTACCATTAATGGTCCAGGTACACAAATGTCACAAGTTAACATGAAATTGAAACAACAGTAATCGCTACACATATTTTGACAAGTTTATATTTCAATATATGAATTTTCCAACATATTAATATCTTAACATATTAATATTCCAACATGTCATGTTCGTCACTTCAATCTTTTTAACACATGTTTAAACATTTCAACATATCATATTTCAACATGTCATATATAACATTTCAATGCTTTTTAATTATTCTAGCAAATTCACATTGTGTAATAACGGGGAATGTTAAACGATAATATATCTTTATCAAAAATGATATAACTTAAATCCACTCACCTCATTTTCTTTCCAAATCCTGAATCTGGTCCAAATCTAGCATTCCATGGTTTTCCCTAATTGGATTCAGAACCTAACAACTAGGGATTCATAAGTTTTACAAAAAGAAAAAGGGAAGAAAGAGGAAGAAAATTTAATAGACCAGATCTAGAAAATTACCTCACTTCGCATATGATTCTGAACACCTTTGTATTAACGTCAATTCTTTTCCTCTAGATCTTGATTTAGAATTTTTCCTGAACTTAATAATTTTTATTTTCCGAAGAAATTTAAGGAGGAAGAAGAATGGCAAAGCTTCTGCGTTGTCTCAGAAATGTGAGATTTAGCTAGGCTCTGCTAGCCTATTTATAGGCGTTCAATATCTTATCATATACACAGCGTTGAGTCAGCATCGAACTTGGTTAAGAAAACAACCCAAACTCATCTTTTAATGTTTATAACGTTTACTTATTAAACATTCAATTTCTTTTATGTTTTGCCTTTTCATACCTTATTTTACGCTGCATATATATACATACATATATATATATATATATATATATAATATTAATGTTTTGCAGCATTTAATAGCTTCGTTGTTTTGCTCTTTTTGAATTGATTGTGCCTATTTTCCTTCTTTAACTAATTGCATGCTATTAATCTTTTACTTTTGAATTTCGAATGTTATGTGTACATAACTATACACATCCTCCTTTATTTTATTTTATTACATGCCTTATCTTTTTATTTAATGCAATCATTTTACCATGTTTCCTTTTTCCTTATTACAAACAATCCATTGCATTAATTTAGCGCATATATTATCTTCCTTCAGTTTTGAACTGATTTGAATTATATTCATATATAAGGTCCTATATGTATACAAACCTTGTAAAGACCATTTTACGCAAAAATATATACGCACAATTTTCGTTTCCTTTTCAAAATTCAAACGGTATTGCACCGTTATTTGATTCTTGCCTTATTTATATGATTTCAGCCTTATCTTGAGGTTTATCTCTTACATATATATATATATATATATATATATATATATATGTATATTCCTACATATATATATATACGTATATTCTCATATACATATATATTCTTTACTTCCATATATGTATATTTTTCCTTACATGTGCGTTTGTACATATTTTTTCTTATGAACATGTGTCATTTTAGCCGTTCCCTTAAAACCAAAATATGACGGCGGCGAGGATCGAACTCTGCACCTCTTGTTTGCAAGTCACATGTTCTAACCAACTGGGCTACTAAGGCTATTGTCAACAAGACGTAGAACAATGGTAATTATTATTCTCTTCTTACTTCTCTTTTTCATGTTTGTTACAATACTACAGTTAAACCATTGCATGAATCTTTTTCTTTTATTTCTCTTGTATTACTAACGCATAATCAGTGCATGTAACATGCTTACACTGCATGCAACCAATCCTTTCTTTCTTTAATGCACGCATTACATTTTTATTCGCATTAATATTTTCTTTTTTTAAATGTATATATCAATGCATATATACACACATATGGATTATTTTATTGTTTTAATTGTTACAAAATGCGGGGTGTTACATTCTCCCACCCTTTGGAAATTTCGTCCCCGAAATTTGATAAGAGTAAAAATAAATTAACCCCTCTCATAATATACATCCATCATGTGTAAATCCAATTTTTGCAAACATCGTGCACTTATGCAAAGTGAAATACAACATAATAATACATGTATGCCTAAGCGGTACCTCCTATGTGTACGCAAATTTTACAAAAATCCTTTTAAAACAGGATGCTCACATCCTAAATATACTAGCAGTTCTACATGAATGCAATATTTTGAAAATCAAATTGCTTTTTCATCCAAATTTTCCCACACTCTTACTATGTAAGAGCGTAGTTCATCCAATTGTTGCATCCTAAAATCCTACCAAGCAACTTTATTTTTGGAATTTCAGAAAAATCTAATTTTCTAAGTTTGATTTCTTATGTTACAAAAAGGTGGAAAACAGAAAATTTCACAACTTCCGATTTTCTTTTATATACCTTTTTCCAATCGTACTTGGATTTTATGTAACTATTCATAAAGATTCCCTATTTTTCTATCCAACTACAGCCCACATAAGAAAATTTTCTTTTGTTACAGCTTTTCTTTTTCATTTTATCTTGGAAATTTTTATTCTTATCCATCTTTCTTTAACTGTCATGTTTGTTGCTTTACTGAATTTGTTGTTTTCCTTTTTTTTTAGTTGTAGCATATCTCTTTTCTTCGATTATTTAATTATACGATCTAAGTTTAGTTTTCAAATGAGCCTTTTAGTCTTTCAACTAAAACAGGAGAACATAAACCCTATACAACTACTACTAAGGGCCAAGAATCTCGGGACTATGTCCCCCTCAGAGAGAAAAGTCCAAACCATGGGATACACGACAGGTTTAGGTGTTACCCTAACTACCCAACATGAACACGATAACGGAATGATCCCAACATAAATGTAGTAACAGGTTTTATCTCTAACATGAAAATTAGCAACAGGATCTAAACACTTACTTTCCCTTTTTACTATTTAGTAGTCACCACTAATCCTAGTTGTCTACTAACAATTATTTCAAGCAAGACCCTAGGCTTTTCAATGCTTACGCATTTTACGGGAACTTACCATTATTCCAATATAATTTTCGCTATTTACTTCACAGCCTTAAAACTTTTTTCCCATCTTCCCTAGGAACTAATCCTTACCTACTCCATACTTTTAAAACACAGTTTGGCCTTTTCATTTAATTTTTTTTTCCATAAATCGGAAGTGTCAAAGATTTATTTTCCTCATGAAAACTTGCTTTTTCCAAACCATAAAACATGCCATCTTAAAAAAAATGTAAATATTTTTTTCAAATCATGAAAACTGGAGTAGATACGAACAACTATATTCTCAATCAGGTTTATGACTTGTTCTTTCCTATAAGGTTAATTCAGTTTCTTACTACAAGATGCAAACATCCACTCTATTCTCAATTTCTACAACTTATTTTGTTCACCCAACAAAATTTTCTCTTTTAAACAATTTATCAAAAATAATTGTTAAAAGAATAAAGACTTCAAAACTTTCTTTATTAAAAATTCTTGTATGAAATATAACAAGAAAACTAGTGAGCTATGCATGCTCTATAATATGCACCTTTTACTAAGAGAATTTTACTTTAGACAAAGTTTTCGCAAGAAATCACCATTCACAAAATCTACCCCATTTTACTTTAAAACTCAGTATGTATACTTTACATATTTAAAACTATAACTTTTAAGATTAAAACTTGAAAACACCATAAACCAGTTTCCCAAAACTTTTACAATTTCAAGTTCTTAAAAGTTAACAATGGGGTTAGACTCATAGTGGGTTTCAAATTTTTTTAAGCTTTTCTAGACACTCCCACAAAGTCAATTCTCTCAACTATATATATTCCTAATCCATTTATCTCTTTTTAACCTTTTCCAATTTATAAGGTTTTAGTGCCAAGCCCACTAATTCGAAATACTAACATATGGGATCCTCCTTTCTGTATTTAAAAATATATTGTACACTTCCCACCCAAATTTCCTAAGGGTCTCAGATTTCCATATTCATTCCTTTAGTGTACAAAATAAGCATCCCATTTCTTATCATATTATACACTTTATATTTAGTGGGCTTCTCTATAGATCTAGGTATATATATATAATATTTATATTTTTAAAAATACAAATACGTTCACTCACTTCTATACAGAAATCCTAAACCTAAGCTCTGATACCAGATGTAAAAATACGAATTCTGACAAACTGTTTTTCTAAATTCTAATCTATCGAAACTAGTGTTGGTTTTCACTGGTATCAAGCAGAAAACACAGAGACATAAAATATGTCAGAGCTCAGAAAAATATCTCACAGCGGAATAGATAAAATATAATATAATCAAAGTATAACCTTACCGTATTAATAATACTTACTAACTAGTATCCAAAGCTATCATGTCTCTACAACAAATCTAACTTGCGAGTATGTTTTGAGGAGAGGTTCAGAACACAAGTTCTGGTGACTGGATTTAAACTATACACTTTGGATAATCCTACATATACCATTCAATCACATTTTCTTATTTATTACGTTACCTGGGTTAACAACACTCAAGGCTTACACACATGTCATACCCATTCACTTCCCAGTGGATTAACCTAATACAATATATATGTAGCCACCCCTCAATATTGAGGTACACCCCATGGTACCCCACTCGTACAGTCTTCACCGTAATGCCACAGAAATGAACGTAGTCCCTCATCCTATGTCGGAGTGACGTACAGATCTCTATATAACAATGTTACGTTCCGCATATATCTGTCATTACTATGCTACGTAAGCGTACGGACTGCCACCTTTAATCGAATCAGATTCCATATCGGAGTAGCGCCCTCAAGTCTACGATACACCACTCAGAGCAGACATGAATGTATCTAGACTTTCCCATATACGTATCGTCAATCAAATTCGATGCCTTAACCGTACATAATGTGCACCGACTTCCGTGGCAAGGCTATACAAGAAACACGGAACTCGATCGGGAGCTTTTCCATATTTGTACAGGCCCACCTTTAAGAGCCTCAAAATACAGATATTCCCAGGGTCTATTTTTCGTGATGGCTGTGGCCCCACCTCGGCCCCTCCCTCAACTAGTAAAGACTACACAAGCGAAGCGACTTGCCCCTAACAAACAATCTAAACATCTAGTTGGCGTCTCCCCTCAACCACCGTACCTTGATAGTGAAAGATGAATGGTCTATTGGGTTTAGCTCTAGTCTTTACGCTTCCCACTGGCTGCCGATGACGGGTATCCGACGATCTACTATCCTTGATTTTCCTGACCTCTGCCTCGTCGTTGAGGCGACCATCGAATCACCCTAGTGTCACCTCGTCACAGCATTCTGACTGCAAGGCTACTTTTGCAGTCAAGGCCCACCCAACTAGTAGTAACGCGCAGCCCAACCTCTGCGAGCACAACCTAAACGTCTGCCACCACAAAGAGGACTACTAGGAGCACCTTACGTATCTTAGGAAGCCACGTGCTTCCCCTTACAGTCCTTCGAAGCCGACAGAATAATTAGATAAACGTGTTCTCTCCTCGTGCCTCATGACACCATATGATCTACCCCGTTGGGTTATTCACTCTCAAACGTATGGACTGGTCAAAGCACCTCATTTTAATATGTTATTAGAACCTATGTCTAAACATTCCTTTATGCGCTTACTTTATCTCATCAAGTTTCCAACTAACTTGGTCATTCCCATTCATATTGACTTCTTATTCAAGTTACCAAGTTCCTCTTATTTATTAATTTCAGTCATATAATTTAACCCATTTAAGTTAATTCATAAGCTCACAACATGTTATTCTCTAGATTGTGATCCAAGGTCTATAATACACAATCCCTTTATATTCTTGTTTGATTTCAAGGTTACAATAACATGTTCTACTTAATACGTAATTAAGTATATCTCAATTCACATGTTTTCTATTTAACATGTCACTTATCATTTATGATTAAATATAACTTATTTCATTTCATAAGTTGCCTCATTCTTTCTTATTTAGTCATAGTTCCAACTTATACGGTCGGTACAACTTATCGTTGTTTACTTATTAACTTAGTTCTCTTCACTAAGGTTTACTAATAAGTCTTCTTTCCCTTTATTATAACCTATGTTACAATTTCCTCTTGTCCTTAGGACAAGCCTTAGAATGTTTGTCTTATCTGCATATTTCAGGTTTCCAAGTTTTTGAATTACTTAATTTATAATTAAGTACAACTTCTTTCATTTCATAAATTTTCCCGCATTTGCTAATTACTTAATTTATAATTAAGTACCATTTTTCTCATTACACAAGTTATCTCATTTTCTCACTAGTTTATTATAACCTAAGTTATAATATCCACTTGTCCGACAAGTCTACCTATAATATAACATTCTCATTAATGTAATTTATTTATAATAGGTTATTATCATTCCCCGTTCATTCCCTTTCCTTTACTGTTGTAATTATCTTTCATTCAATTCCATTTATTTCCATTAATTACAATTAATGCTGTTTATCAGTCCTGTTATTTACATATATATGTATATATGTATGTATGTATTTATGCATTAGACCTCTCACATTAAGCCTACACTTGTGAATGTTGGATTTGCCTGACGGTTCCAAGCAGACTTCTACCACAAGTTGTCTTAACCTTGTATCTTAGTACCACTACATGGTTTATTTATGCACTAAACTCCTCACATTAGATTTACCACTTGTGGATGCTGGATATGCCGGGCGGTTCCGGGCATACTTCTACCACAAGTGTAATCTAACCTCGTGTCTAAGCACCGTTACAGTTTACTACTTACTGTAAATTTCCTATATTTTACATGTCATCATATTAAACCCATTTTATGTCGCATGTTCTTTCTAATATACAATAAATTCTATTCTAACATGTAATCATTTAATCATGTAATTGTTCAAGCCAACAAACTAACGTAGAATTTTCTCAATTTATAGCATTAATGGTCCAGGTACATAAATGTCACAAGTTAACATGAAATGGAAACAATAGTAATCGCCACACATATTTTGACAAGTTTATATTTCAACATATCATATTAATATCTTAACATATTAATATTCTAACATTTCATGTTCGCCACTTTAATCCTTTTACATATGTTTAAACATTTCAAAATATCATATTTCAACATGTCATATATAACATTTCAATGCTTTTTAATTATTCAAGCAAATTCACATCGTGTAATAAAGGGGATTGTTAAACGATAATATATCATTATCGAAAAAGATAAAACTTAAATCCACTCACCTCATTTGCTTTCCATCCTCTATCTGGTCCTGATCTAGCACTCCATGGTTTTCCCCTAATTGGATTCAGAAGCTAACAACCATGGATTCATAATTTTTACTAAAAGAAAAAGGGAAGAAAGAGGAATAAAATCAAATAGACCGGATCTAGAAAATTACCTCACTTTGCATATGATTTTGAACACCTTTTTATTAATGTTAATTCTTTTCCTCTAGATCTTGATTTAGAATATTTCCTAAACTAATAATCTTAATTTTCTAAAGAGATATGAGGAAGAAGAAGAATGGCAGAGCTTCAGTGTTGTCTCGGAAATGTAAGATTTAGTTAGGCTCTGCTAGCCTATTTATAGGTATTTAGGATCTTATCGTACACGCAGCGCTGAGTCAGCATTGAACTTGGTTAAGAAAACAGTCCAGATTCATCTTTTAATGTTTATAACATTTACTTTTTAAACGTTCAATCTCTTTCATGTTTTTCCTTTTCATACCTTATTTTACGCTGCATATATATATATATATATATAAGATTAATGTTTTGTAGCATTTAATAACTTCCTTGTTTTGCTCTTTTTAAATTGATTGTGCCTATTTTCCTTCTTTAACTAATTACATGCTATTAAATATTTTACTTTTCAATTTCAAATGTTATGTGTATATAACTATACACATCCTCCCTTATTTTCTTTTATTACATGCCTTATCTTTTTATTTAATGCAATTATTTTACCATGTTTCCTTATTTCAATCAATCAATTGCATTAATTTAGCGCATGTATTATCTTCCTGTCAATTTTGAATTGATTTGAATTATATTCATATATAAGGTCCTTATATGTATACAAAACTTGTAATGACCATTTTACGTGTGTGTATATATATATACACACAATTCTCGTTTCGTTTTCAAAATTCAAACAGTATTGCACTGTTATTTGATTCTTGCCATATTTCTATGATTTCAGCCTTATCTTGAATTTTATCTCTTGTATATATATATATTCCTATATATATATATATATATATATACGCGTATGTTCTCATATACATATATGCATATATTTTCTTCACTTCCTTATATGTATATTTTTCCTTATATGTTCGTTTGTACATATTTTCTCTTATGAACATGTGTCATTTTAGCCGTTCCCTTAAAACAAAAATATGACGGTGCTAGGGATCGAACTCTGCACCTCTTGTATGCAAGTCACATGTTCTAACCAACTGGGCTACCAAGGCTATTGTAAATAAGAACTAGAGAAATGGTAATTATTGTTCTCATTTTACTTCTCTTTTTCATGTTTGTTACAATATTACAGTTAAACCATTGCATGAATCTTTTTCTTTTATTTCTCTTTTATTATTAATGCATAATCAGTGCATGCAACATAAGACACCCCACGTCGGTTAATGTCACTCACTAAGGGAATGCACTAAGTTCCGCGAAGCGCTATAGGTAAACAGGAACAGAATAATTACAAGACAGATATAAGTAAGGCAGCAGTGGAAATTTTTAAAATTTTATTTCAGCATAAATCAAAATATCGTGGTCCATAATTCCACAAATCGCAAAAACCATTACAATAAAAATACTTTTGTCTTGCACCATCAGAGTACATAAATAAATAAATAAAAGCATAATTCCCTAATTAAAAGAGTTAAGCCATAGTAGGGACAAAAACTTGAGCCATACATCAGAAGTAGCTTCTAGCAAGATGATATCCGAATCCGGACTAAGCCTGGGTGTTTCCTCCCTGAGAACCAGGGGGAGGAAGAAAGAAGGAGAAACAAAGGGTCAGACATAAAGTCTGGCAAGTCTAGTTACTTTTAGCCAGTAGATAAATAAAAGCAACATGATAGGCATATAAAGTGGGTAGGAAAGATCACTACATAAATGGCAAGTTTGACAAGGCAAGCAAGATAAGGTGTGAATGCTTCACTAATGATTACTCTGCACTATTACTAGCATAACTAAACTGAGATGATCCCTTCCACAACGAGTTGGTAGACTTAGGGTATACGTCCGAGTGTGCCCTAACTACTACCCTAATCGATCGGCTCCCTATCCTGTAGATATCCTGTGATGGCCCTACAGTAGGAGGTATCACTTCCTAAAGTGGCAACCCAAGCTGTGCACAATCATATCTACTGGTGTCACAGTCGTCTTAGCCTCCTCTGCTCAGCCCATGCACGCACATGTCCCCGGTCGGTTTGCGCTGTCCACACCGTCCGTCCCGTTTGGATATCTTACAATCAATCAGTAAACGTGCCCCTATCTCCGCCTAGTACGGAGTTCTTTACTTGATACCTACTTTGGGTTACTGACTGAAATGGGTCCCACACAACATGATACAAGCTCTCCCCTTTGTCTTGTATCCCCACTAGGTTTTTAACTGACTATGTATACCCTTAGGTGTCTTTAATTACATAGCCCTATACTAGCTATTCCTACCCCAAAGAGTGTCTTTAATTACATAACTCTATTATATTTTCCGCTGGTTTTGTATACCACTAAGTGTCTTTAATTACATAACCTTATTAGGTTAAGTTCGTGGGCCTATATCTCTATATATTATACACCCCCTCTAATTTACTTAACCCACCCACTATCCATCCAGTTTTTACTTAACCCTAACTTAAGTTCATAGTCATACAATCATTATGATTAAATTAGGTTAATTAATCCATTTTATTACCATTTCCAATTATGGTTTCATAATGGGCTAGACCTCCCACATTAGGCCTACAACGTGTGAATGCTGGATACGCCGGTCGCGTCCTGACAGTCTTATTCCATAGTTGGGCCTAACCTCGTGCCTTAGCCTGATTCGTATTTACGTACTTAGACCTCCCACATTAAGTTCAACATTAGTGGCTGCTGGATATACCGGTCGGGTCTGGGTAGACTTCCGCCACTAATGTAATCTAACCTCGTGTCATAAGTACAATTACAATTCCTAATTGTAATTACTAACATTCCATTTTTAATTAATTTACCAATTATTAATCCATTCCTTTATAGGTGTCAATACCTATTTTACCCAATAATTTGCATTACATGTCCAGAATTGTTCATATTCAAATTATGGCATTTTAACCCTTTTTTCCCCGTTCCTTAACTAACGTATTCGCGCGTATTTTGGCGACATCTAGGCTATACAGTAGCCTAGCCATAATAAAAAGGAAATATGACACGGGTGATAGTTTCAACATATCTTGGCATGAGCATAACTAGCATGAGAACAAGGTGATTAGACATGTGATCAACATAATAAGGTGTACATAAAACTGATGACTTGTGGCAATTACTACGATGTCAAAGCAACATAATGAGATCTAAATTAACCCTCTTAGGTGTCCAACTATTTAGATCTAGCATAATTAGGGTAACATAGCAGCTTGTTTAAATCTATAAATGGTTTCACATGTCAAGTTTACAACATATTTAGACTGATCACAATATGACAGGCGAAAGGTGACTTTCATAAGGAACTAGATCTAGCAAATGTTACAATTGTCCATTTTAATAAGTATATTTTCACAATAACATGGTTACAAGTCAAGATCCACATATGCAACATAATATAATAACCACAATCGTAATAGATCTAGGAAAATAGATCTGCCATGACATAGTATAGGATTTAATACCTGCACAAAATCATACTTTACAACATATCCAAGTCATAATCTTTCACAATTTACTTTTAATTATCTAAACCTAAAATTAACTAGAAACTCACAACGTTAGGTTTAGGGAATAGAGAGAAAGAATAGATCTTGAATTCTGAATTTGACTTGCAAAGCACATTGTAGAAGATGACTTAGTTCAGTTCAGTCGCCGGTAGAGTTTGGCCACCATGAATCCTCAAAATGAAGAAAACAGTTGAAATGACCACGTATATATAGCTGCTAGGGCTTCTGAACCGACTGCCACGTTAGCCCTAGGGGTGTCGACAATTCCTATGGGTGGGTCGACCCCTGGGTCGACACCCATTAAGGGGGGTCGACCCCGGTGTCGACAACCCTCTCAGGGGGACGACCCCTAGAGTGGGAATTTGACCGCCCAGGGGAATTTTTCGAATTTGAATTTCTGGATAAGATTTTGACTCACCTCTGACTCATGCGTATATATATAATTTTTCTACACGTATACAAACTTAAAACCCTCATAACTTCCTCATATGGTGTCCGTTTTATGCAAACCAAATGTCTATCTTGACCAGAATTTCGGGATGGATGCAATGGTGCAGTCCATTTGCTATAATTCTGAATATTAAATTAATTATTAATTTATTTATTCTCTTTAATGTCGTTGAAATTTGGGGTGTTACATTCTCCTCTACACAAAGGATTTCGTCCCGAAATCTCTAAGTTTTGAGAAGAATGCATATCCTACCATCCATCATCCATAACTCATCCACCAACAAAATGCATCCATTGTCCTTAAGGATTTCTAATGTTTATATGAATATATGCAAAGGTGCATGTATATGTCCAACACTAATGCGAAGATTAGGCGGTCTATTGATTCAGTTGACCTCCTTAATGCAATGTATGTTAGTGCCATAAATCCAATATGTATGAAAATAATCCTATTATATCATATACGTTCTATATGTGTGCATACCCATATGTCCAAATGCAACATCCATTTGCTAGTTCATCCATAAAAGAAAAGAAAATGCACACACATCCATATGCAGTATGAAAGTGATTAAGCCGATCTTAGCGCCTAATGTGTGTATATATGCGTCCACGGGCAAACACTTGCATTCACTTGCATCCGTCAAACATAACATGCTTCAATACATGTTTACACACATAGGATTCCTATCTAAAGGTCGAAAATACTATGGATAAGATATACTCTAAGGATAGAAACAAGCACTAATAAAACTTAGGAAAAGGAGTTGAGAACACACCCTCGAAAAGAAAAGGTTACAAAGCACGAATCTTGTCTTCGGTCTCCGAAGTCGCATCTTCTGGGTTATCTCCCCTTGAACCTTTAGCAACTTGATCTCCTTATTTTGTAGCTTCTTAACTTCTGACCCAAGAAAACGGGTAGAGACTCGTCTGACTGTCGCCTCCCATTCCACCTCGACTTCTTCCAACATGCTCGGCTAAACAACTTCTGCGGTGTCATGTAGGCACTTCCGCAGATAAGAGACATGGAAAACGTCATGAACACCAGATAGATTTTATGGGAGCTTTACTCTATAGGCCCTTTGGACAATCTTTTCGGTTATGGGAAATGGTCCCACAAACCATGGTGCCAACTTCCCTACCGCTCTGAAGCAAACCACATTCCTCAAAGGTGATACTTTGATAAAAACTAAGTCTTCCACTTCGAATTCGATGTCAGTTCTCCTTTTGTCTGCATAGGACATCTGTCTATCTTGAGTTGTCTTCATCCGCCGTCGAATAAGGTCAATCTTTTTCGGACGTTTTCCTAACCATATCCAGTCCAAGTAATAATCTTTCTGTAGATTCCCACCAACAAGTCAGTGATCAATTGGGTCGCCCGTACAATGCTTCGAAGGGTGCCATATCGATGCTAGCTTGATAACTGTTATTATAGGAAAACTCTACCAAAGGAAGACGCTCTTCCCAAGTCCCTCCGAAGTCTAGGATACACAGTCTCAAAAGATCTTCTAGTATTCTGTTCACCCTCTCCGTCTGCCCATCAGTCTGAGTTGATGATAAGCGGTTCTTAAGCACAACTATGTACCTAATGCTTCTTGCAAACTCCTCCAAAACTCACTGGTAAAGAAGGGGTTACGATCGCTTACCATGCTGGAAGGTACTCCATGGAGGCGAACTGTCTCGCGAACATAAATCGCTGCCAACCACGATGTCGTCCTCTTACTCTTCACTGTAATAAAGTGAGCGCTCTTAGTGAGTCTATCTACAACCACCCAAATACTGGAATTGCCTTTCTTCGATCTAGGTAACCCATCTATGAAATCCATAGAGATGCTCTCCCACTTCCACTGCGGAACTTCCAATGGATGAAGTAATCCACCGGGTTTCTTTTGCTCAGCTTTGACTTGCTGGCGAACTAAACATTGAGAAACAAATTCAGCCACATCTTTCTTCATTCCAGCCCAAAAGAAAACCCTTTTCATGTCTCTTGTTTTCACCAAAAATTGGCTTAAACACCAATGGTACTAAAATTGTACTTCACCGATATGGTAGGAAAATAAATGGAGATGTATTCAATAACAATTGAAAGTAAAATTGCGAGTAAGATAAAGTAGAGATAAGATTTTGAGTGGTTTAGCCTTATTCTAGGCCTACATCCACTATGAAGATAACTCATTTTTAAAATTGAGATTACAAAATACACAAACTCTCGTTTCTCATAAATCTCTATATTCACTTAACATACTCTCATTCATACATGTCAATCCTGGGATTTTTTGAAATAATGAAAGAGTTTGAGGAGGAGTAGGACGGATGAATGATTAAGAAGGAGGATGTCTTTGATTTCTCTGATTACAAGGTCGCAATGGATGCCATGGCCAGATAGCTGACGAACCTTCGAATGGAGAAGATGATAATCATTTCCAAATGCTTAAGGAGTGATTGAAGATAGAATTTTGCAGCACTGTGTGGTTAAAAAGATTGGATCCCCTTTATGGTGGCAGGCATGGCTTATTTATAGGTGAGCCCCTTTGGAAAAGTGAGCTGAAGTTCATATATGCAAGCGACTGATCGTTTCCGCCGATAACTACCAAAATTCCACTGTTTGGTTGTTGCCAGTTGTTTGTAGCTGTATCCAGCTGTCATGTGCGAGTGACTTTATAGGAGCAAGCGTTTCAAGTAGTCGAGTAGGCGACTTTAGCTAATGCTCTTCGGGCATGGCTATATCTTGTAATTGGTGAGTGCTTATCTGATTTACTTGATTTTAAAATGAGCGGGCGACTAAGATCGTACTTATGGTTGAGCGACTCTGGAGTGGAGCATGGGACTGGGATCAATTCTCCTTTGTGTTTTGCTCGACTGATTTCCTCAGTTTAAGAATGTGCGACCTTCTCTTATTCAGATGTTCTTAGCAGGTTGGTCAAGGATATTTGTCCTTTACTGCCTTTGCATCGCACCATTTCTCAGCATGGCTATGCTATGTGGTCGCGCATGCTTATGTTAAGTGGATGACTCATCTTGTTTTGATGTTCGAGCGGCTTTGTTCTAATACAAACGACCGACCTTTGTTTTCGTGACCGGGTCACGACTTGCATCTGACTTTGGCTTGAGACATAGGCACATAAGCGTTGTGAGTGCTAGCTTTGTAGTTCTGGCCCAGGCTCGGTCCTTTAAGGGATAAACATCTGTAATACATTATGTCATTGTCTCTGACCATGCTTGGAAATGACACATTTTGGATTTGATACCTGAGCCTTGTTCTGTGTGGTTGCTTCCTATTCTTTGTGGGTCGCTTATGTGCCATGGACTATAATATGCACGACCGACCCTGATGGCGCTTATTCTGTAGTTTCTGCTCAGATTTTGTAGCCCAATATGTGTATGGATTTTTTTAGGGATCAACATTTGCCCCTCGAAGCTCGTAATTTTTTTGGCAGAGAATTACTGGCTTCGACATGATTGGTCGCAACATTGTTTTGTAAGTTTAATTTGACTCGTCGAACGTGCAAATCTTAGGATTGTTCCGTTGTGGTGGATTGATGTCGTCCCTTTCTATGAGGGAAGCCTGACGTATCTTTTCATATTGCAAACAGTCGAATCGTGGGATGCCAGCTAGAGCTTGATTGGACACTTATATGTGCAATCGAGCACTGATTTGACGTGGCTAGAATGCTCTGGATGTATGTCCTTTAGCCTTCCTTCTCATTTACATTTATTTTCTTCGTTTTACCTCTTCTGTAACACTCTGAATTTTCTATGAATATTAAAATTAACAATCCTAAGAATACTTAATTATTAAAGTGAGAATTAAGGGAAATGGGTAACACCATTGCGTTTGTCTCAAAATTCTGCTTGGAATAGAGTCCAAGTTTTCGTAAATTGGACTTCGTACAAGGAAGTTATAGCCCTCGGAAGTTTCAGCAATTTTATATAAATTAAAACAGTTCTGAATAAATTCAAAATTTAAAAATCAAACAGGGAAGCGGGCCGGGCGGGAATTTTCCCTCCCAAGGCCGGGTCGACCAGGGGGTCAACCTACCCTATACAGGTCGACCAAGGGGTCGACATACTCCCCTCGAGCAAATCTGAAATGTGACGATTTCTGACTCTTTGCTGAGTCATTAAGGCTAATGTGGCTGTTCTAGATAACTCTATCTAGTCTAGACGGTTGTGATTGCTCCTATGATAATCTAACATCTTAGGTTGATTCAAACTTCTATAAAAGAGTGCCTGGACTCAAACCCTAAACCTAAACTAAATTTGTTTCTTGGCCACCATGCAGCTGCTAGGATAGTTCTTCTTCCTAAAGCTTAGGGATTAGCAAGTCAGAAGTCAAATTCAAAAGACGAACGAATCATTCTCTTCTCTAACCTATCTTTGTGAGTACAATTTCTTTCACAAAATAATTAATAAATTAATTGCGATGAGTTATAAAATGTGGATTATGAGAACATGACTGTTGAATCATGTGATGTTATTTAACTCTGTTATCTTATGTTGGTAGATCTATTTCATAGGTCCAATTTTACATGTTTAACTTGATTCATTTTATAAAAGTTTGGGATGTAAATCATATGCTAGTTCGCATGTGAAACCTTTTGCAAGTTTGGGATGTTAAATCATATGCTAGTTTGTATGTGAATCTTATGCAAGTCTGTGATTACATATTCTAGTTCGTTTGTGAAACCTTATGCAAGTTTGGGATGTTAAATGATATGCTAATTTGTATGTGGATCTTATGAAAGTCTGTATGCGGATTATACACAAGTTTATATGTGAATCAAGTATATACATATGCTAGTTTATATGCAAAAACATGTGATAAATTCATATGCAAGTTGTAGGAATCCATATGCAAGTTTAGGTGAAAACTATATTCACAATTTTTGGGTGAAAATTATATTCACATATGCAAGTTAGGTGAGACCCATAATTCATATATGCAAGTTCACAATTTTATGTTTAGATCTATATTTATATCCATGGTAGTTTATGCCAATATATGATTCTATATGACCATTGTCTATGCAAATTATTGGCTATGCAAATTTATGTTATAATTCCTATTTGCAAATTAGATCTATTTTTATGTGTTATGCAAGTTGTGATGTTTCATTTTTATAAGTTAGACTATTTGCTAGTCTAACATATTTCATATTTTAACGTACGAATAGCGTGGGGACAATGGAAAAATATTAATTATGTAAATTGTGAATTGGCATAAAATGGCTTTAAAAGCATAAAATTAAATTGAGACATTAATTGGTATAATATTTTTTATACCTAAAAAGTATGGACATAATTTAGGTGACAATTATGAACATAGATTAATTTGGAAGTTATTGACAATTTGAAAGAGGGATGTTAATTCAAATTGGGATTGAATGTAACAATAAAAGCCTGAGACACGAGGTTAGACTCGTTTGTGGTATAAGACTACCCGGAACTGCCCGGCACATCCTGCAAACACAAACGGTAGTCTAATGTGAGAGGTCAAAGGCATAAATTAAATGAGTAATAAACGCCTAATACACGAGGTTAGACTCGTTTATGGTATAAGACTGCCGGGACCTGCCCGACACATCCAGCAACCGCAAATGGTAGTCTAATGTGGGAGGTCGTAGGCATAATTAAAAGATGCTTAGACATGCGGTTAATTCTGGCTTATGGTGGAAGTCTGCCCGGAACCGCCCGACATATCCAGCGGCCACAAGCAATCGACTTAATGTGAGAGGTCTGTGCATTAATAATTAATTAATGCTGATTAAAGACGAATATGAATGACAAACAGAAGTTTGGTTGAGTTGAGTAATTCTCTGAGTACCAATCTGATGTTGATTTCGGTCTTCGGGGTTGATACTTAGGGAGTTATTATCTCTTAACCAATGTATCTGGTGAACTAAGATGTACTTAATCATAAATTAAGTAAAACATGTTTTACGATATATACATACATACATACATATATATATACATATATATAAAATGATAAGTGGATAGGGTTAAGACCATCATAACCAATAATATATAAGTGGATAGGGTTAAGACCAGCTTAATCAATAATATATATATTGATTGATTTGATAAGCGGATAGGGTTAATACAAGCTTAACCAATAACACATGTTGATTTGATAAGTAGGTAACATGGGTGGCATGTGGGATATAATCATTAACACTTAACCAAGATAAACATGTGGTGGGACATGAGGGTTAAGTTGGTGACATGGGAGACATGTGAAATACGATTAGAGACACTTAACCAAATTGAAACATGTAAGAAGACATGAATAAGAAGGGGTTAAGTGGGAAATCCTAGTGGGGACCAAGCATATGTGGAAAGCTTGTGTCAAGTGTAGGGACGCTTTTCAACCAGTAACCCATTTAGTATCTAAGTGAGCTCGATCTAGATCGAGGACGGGACACGCTTACTGGGCTTGATTGTAAGAGGTCAAAACGGGTTAGCGGTGGCAATGCAAGTCCAACGGGGTTATATGCGTGCGTGGGCCCGAGATGGTAGGTAAGACGTTGTTGCATCATGTAGGTATAAGCCGTGCATCTTTAGTGGTATCGGGTTGCCACTTTGGGAAGTGATACACCCCATTGTGGGACCAGCATGGGTATCTACGAGTTAGGGAGTCGATCGAATGGGGAAGGTAGTGGGTACGACTAGCGGAGATAGGAGCAGGCAACACCTATGAAGACAGCTAGGAGTCCAACTACCATATTATGAATAAATGTTGTAATTAGAATGGGGAGGGTAGTGGGTACAACTATTGGAGATAGGAGCAGGCGGCACCTATGAAGATAGCTAGGGGTACACGAAACTACCATTATGATTATTATGTTCAGAAGGAGGGATCAACTTTTAGGTGAGTAGTAATGATGCAGTATAGTAACTATCCTATAGTGATTAGGAGCGAGATTAACGCCATAATATTCCTCTTGTATGTTTGGTCTTGCCCACTTGTTTCACAGACATTCCTTGTTTTACCAGTTTATGCCTTATCTTAATTACTTTAATAATTATATTGTTAAAGTTATTGTACTCGCCAAACTTTATGTCTGACCCCCTTTGTTTTCGCCTCTTTTCTTCCTTCCCTCCCAAGGTTCTCAGGGTGGGACTAGTACTAGTGGAGCTTGATTTGGATCTTTCTCTCTCTTTTGGAAGTGCTTGGATTGCTGAAAGGAAAGTTCAGCTCATCTCTTTTATGGCTACTTATGTTGGGGCTATGCTTTTTTACTTTATGTACTCAGAAAACTATTTGTCAAGATGGATATTAAGTGTACTTGGTTTTATTGTTGGTTTATGAAGTTGTTATAATCAAACTATTTCTCCGCTGCAATAAAAGTTGTTTCAAAATTTTCTAGTACCAATATATGTATCTGTCCTGTTATATTCTGTTCTATACACCAATAATACTCCATGAAAGTTAATGTATTCCCATTGAGAGTGACATTAATGGACGTGGGGTGTTACACGTGGTATCAGAGCTGAAGGTTAACAGAACAGATAAGATATTTTAAAAAACTGTTTTTCAAAAGCATTTAATAAAGAAACACTTTCAAAAATATGTTTTAAGGAGAGTATTTTCAAGAGAAAAGTTTGTTTTAAAAAACATAACTCCCAAGAGCCATATGTCTTTTCTTCGATTCTCCATTTTGAATCTCTTCCTCTTTCCTTTTTGAATTTCTTCCTCCACGTATAGACTCTTTTTCTAAGATATGTAAGTACTTCCGTACGATGGGCGGAAAACCGCTTCATGGGACCGGGATGTTTGTCGAAGCTAGAATGAAGCGGAGGACTTGTTGGTACCTTTAAGATAGATGATGGGAGGAAGGTTCAATTAGCTGCTTGGCTAATAAAGGACGAAGCCTCATTTTTGGTGAGAGGTCACGAATGGAGAATGTGCAGGAGAGACATGGATAGGACACACGATAAGAAAGTAGATCCAAAGAAAGGCGGTATGGAAAATAAGGGGCCAAGAGAAAGGAAGGGCCACGCTTGTGAAATACCTGACTACTTAAATAAAGACGTTAGAAAGAAGTAGAAGACTAGTTGTTATCATTACGAAAAAATAGGACATCTTATTAGGATCGTCCAAAGAAGCAAAAGGAAAAGGTAAGGACAAAGTACAGGATCTTCTGGAGGGCAAACGCATTCCCTCACGGCTGGCATACCTGCTAGAGGTAGAAATATCTTGGTTGGAAGTTTGGTTTTTCTTTTTGATCATCCTGTTCGAACCTCGTTTGAATTCTAGCGCCTCACACTCGTTTGTATCTGCTTCGTCAGTTGAAACACTGCGCCTAAATACTAGTCTAGTTACGGATCCCACAGTAGTCTCAAATCCTATTGGTGGTTCGGCTCATCTTTCGATGATTTGTCGGGATTTGAGAGTGTCTATCTTGGGCATTGGGTTTGAATGCAACGCCTTCGTTCTTGGCTTCATGGGCCACGGCTTGATTCTAGGCATGGATTGGCTAGCCAAATACGGTGCCATCCTAGACTATGAAGGAAGGGTAGTTAGATTGTTGACTCGTTGTAGAAAGACCCTTGATATTTCTTGTGACCCTAGAGATCCGGCAATGCTTAGCTACCTAGAATCTCTTGACGCGTCCAACGATGATTTGGAATTTGTTCGTGTGGTCCATGAATATGGTGACGTCTTCGGTGGCGTTCAGGGTTTACCCCCAGGCGCGAGATAGACTTTCTTATATACCTTGTAGATAATGCAAAGCCAGTTGCATTACCGGTGCGCCACATGACTCCGAAAGAGAGAAGAGAACTCGGTAAGAAAGTAAAGGAGTTGCTTGAGAAGGGGTTCATAAGAAGAAGCATTACGGAATGGGGTGCTCCGTTTGTTTTTGCTACAAAGGCTGATGGTTCACCTAGATGGTGCATGGACTATAGGGAGCTGAATAAGCTCACAAAGAAGAACAGACACCCATTGCCAAGGATAGATGATTTGTTCGATCAGTTGGTTGGTACTTCAGTTTTCTCGCAGCTGGATTTGGCTACAGGATTTCATTAGCTAAGGGTGGATGAAGACAACATACATAAGACTGCATTTAGAACTCCTGACAGTTTCTTCGAGTGGCTCGTCATGCCTTTTGGTTTGACGAATGCACCCGCATTCTTCGTTGACTTGATGAGTATGGTAGTCTTTGTGGACAATACCTTGATTTTCTCTAGAAGCGAAGAAGAGCATGCCCTACATCTTAGGGAAGTCTTAGAGACCCTACGAGCGCATCGACTCAAAGCTAAGTTCTCCAAATTTCATTTTTGGAGGAAAGAACTGAGGTTCTTAGGACACGTGGCCTCTAAGGAAGGGATAGCTGTGGATCCCGCAAAGTTGGTGGCAACCCAAGGTTGGAAGATTCCTAAGAACGCAACAGAAGTAAGAAGCTTTTTAGGGCTGGCGGGCTATTATAGGAAGTTCATTAAGGATTTCGTGAAGATATCAACCCCACTTACTCGGTTAACGAAGAAGAACTTGACTTTTGCTTGGGATGTTGACTATGACGATGCTTTCCAACGTTTGAAGAGGGTTTTGACGACAGCTCCAGTTTTAGTTTTGCCAGATGGAAGTAAGCCATTCACAGTATATACTGGTGCTCGCTGAACAGGGCTTGGAGCAGTTTTCGATGCAAGAGGAAAAATGTGATATGCAAAAGGCGGCAAGTATGAGTATCGCTTATCATCCACAGACAAACGGACGGACATAAAGGGGTGAATAGAATCCTTGAAGATCTTTTAAGGTTATGTATCCTAGATTTTGGAGGGACATGAGAAGAGGCAACGAGCTTAGTGGTGTTCACGACGTGTTTCACGTCTCACATTTGCGGAAGTGTTTACAAGATATCGCGGGAGTAGTAGAGCCTAGCAGGCTTAGAGAAGTAGAAGTGGAGTGAGATTCCCCGATTAGACGAGCCCCTACATGCATCCTTGGATCGGAGGTTATAAAGCTACGCAACCGTGAAGTCAAGCTTGTTAAAGTTCAATGGGGTGACGCTGAGGAAGACGCGACTTGGGAAACTGAGAGAAAAATATGCGCAGCCTACCCTTTTCTTTTTTAGGGTACTTCCTTGATCTCTTTTTCCGTATGTTTATTCATGCTTATATCTATCTTTCAAGTATATCTCCTCGGTCCTATCCTTTATCCTTAGGTAGAAACCAATGGATGTAAACATGTATTTGAAACATGTTATGATTGAAGGTTGCGGGTGGTTGCAAGTGGTTGCTAGTGGTTGCTCGTGGATGCATGTACACACACATTAGGCACTAGATCGGCTCAATCACCTTCATATTGCATATAAATATGTGTGCATATTTAAATTAATCGATGTATAATGGTTGTGTTATCATATGGATGCTGCATTTTGAT
This sequence comes from Allium sativum, assembly GCA_030737875.1. Taxonomy (NCBI): domain Eukaryota; kingdom Viridiplantae; phylum Streptophyta; class Magnoliopsida; order Asparagales; family Amaryllidaceae; genus Allium; species Allium sativum. Next base: position 4,382,009 of record CM060915.1, read on the forward strand.
GAATGGTTGTGCACACATGTAGAAGTAATATGTATCGTTAGGTTTCTTTCGCATACATAATGGACGCATGACACTATCATGATTTTCATTAAGGAGGTCAACTGAATCAGTGGACTGCATGATTTTGCATTGGATAAGGAACATATACACACAGTTTTTGCATATGTTCATACGACATTAAAAATCTTGTACGGACAATGGATGCCTGTGTTTTATGGTTGAGTAGATGGATGATTGGATGTTAGGATATACATTCTCCTTAACTTGGAGATTTCGGGGCGAAATCCTTTAAGGAGGGGAGAATATAATGCCCTGAATTTTTTGTGAATATTAAAATTAACAATCCTAAGAATAATTAATTATTAAATTGAGAATTAAGGGAAATGGGTTACGCCATTGCGTTCTTCTCGAAATTCTACATGGAATAGAGTCCAAGTTTTCGTAAATCGGACTTCGTATGAGGAGGTTATGGCCCTCGGAAGTTTCAGCAATTTTATATAAATTAAAACAGTTTAGAATAAATTAAAAATTTAAAAATCAAACAGGGAAGCGAGCTAGGCGGGAATTTTCCCGCCCAAGGCCAGTTCGACCAGGGGTCGACCTGCCCTATACAGATCGACCAGGGGGTCGACCTGGGGATCGACCTACCCCCCTCGGGCAAATCTGAAATGTGACGATTTCTGACTCTTTGCTGAGTCATTAGGGCTGATGTGGCTGTTCTAGATAACTCTATCTAGTCTAGACGGTTATGATTGCTCCTATGATAATCTAACGGCTTAGGTCAATTCAAGCTTCTATAAAAGAGTGCCTATACTCAAACCCTCAACCTAAACTAAATTTGTTTCTTGGCCACCATGCTGCTGCTAGGATAGTTCTTCTTCCTAAAGCTTGGGGATTAGCAAGTCAGAATTTTATTTCAAAAGACGAACGAATCATTCTCTTCTCTAACCTATCTTTGTGAGTACAATTTCTTTCACAAAATAATTAATAAATTAATTGTGATGAGTTATAAAATGTGGATTATTAGAACATGACTATTGAATCGTGTAATGTTATTTAACTTTGTTATCTTATGTTGGTAGATCTATTTCATTTGTCCAATTTTACATGTTTAACTTAATTCATTTTATGCAAGTTTGGGATGTAAATCATATGGTAGTTTGCATGTGAAACGTTATGCAAGTTTGGGATGTTAAATCATATGCTAGTTTGTATGTGAATCTTATGCATGTCTATGATTACATATGCTAGTTCGTATGTGAAACCTTATGCAAGTTTGGGATGTTAAATCATATCCTAATTTGTATGTGGATCTTATGCAAGTCTGTATGCGGATTATACACAAGTTTATATGTGAATCAAGTATATACATATGCTAGTTTATATGTAAAAACATGTGATAAATTCATATGCAAGTTGTAGGAATCCATATGCAAGTTTAGGTGAAAACTATATTCACATTTTTTGGGTGAAAATTATATTCACATATGCAAGTTAGGTGAGACCCATAATTCATATATGCAAGTTCACAATTTTATGTTTAGATCTGTATTTAGTTCCATGGTAGTTTATGCCAATATATGATTCTATATGACCATTGTCTATTCAAATTATTGGGTATACAAATTTATGTTATAATTCCTATTTGCAAGTTAGATCTATTTTTATGTGTTATGCAAGTTGTGATGTTTCTTTTTTATGTTAGACTATTTGCGAGTCTAACATATTTCATATTTGAACGTACGAATAGTTTGGGGACAATGGGAAAATATTAATTATGTAAATTGTGAATTGGCATAAAATGTCTTTAAAAACATAAAATTAAATTGAGACGTTAATTGGTATAACTTTTTTATACTTAAAAAGTATGGACATAATTTAGGTGACAATTATGGACATAGATTAATTTGGAAGTTATTGAAAATTTAAAGTAGGGATATTAATTCAAATTGGGATTGAATAATAATGTGTAATAATAAATGCCTGAGACACGAGGTTAGACTCGTTTGTGGTATAAGACTGCCCGGAACCGCCCGGCACATCTAGCAACCACAAACGGTAGTCTAATGTGAGAGGTCAAAGGCATAAATTAAATGAGTAGTAAACGCCTAAGACACGAGGTTTGATTCGTTTGTGGTATAAGACAACCCGGACCCGCCCGGCACATCCAGTAACCACAAATGGCAGTCTAATGTAGGAGGTCGTAGGCATAATTAAAAGATGCTTAGACACGAGGTTAAGTCTGGCTTGTGCTGGAAGTCTGCCCGGAACCGCCAGGCATATCCAGCGGCCACAAGCAATCGACTTAATTTGAGAGTTCTGTGCATTAATAATTAATTAATGCTGATCAAAGATGAATATGAATGACAAACAGAAGTTTGGTTGAGTTGAGTAATTCTATGAGTACCAATCTGATGTTGATTTTGGTCTTCGGGGTTGAAACTTAGGGAGTTATTCTCTTAACCAATGTATCTGGTGAACTAAGATGTACTTAATCATAAATTTAGTAAAACATGTTTTACGATATATATATATATATGATACATAAAACATGATAAGTGGATAGGGTTAAGACCATCTTAACCAATAATATATAAGTGGACAGGGTTAAGACCAGCTTAACCAATAATATATATTGATTGATCTGATAAGCGAACAGGGTTAAGACAAGCTTAACCAACACATGTTGATTTGATAAGTGGGTAACATGGGTGACATGTGGGATATAATCATTGACACTTAACCAAGATAAACATGTGGTGGGACATGGGGGTTAAGTGGGTGACATGAGAGACATGTGAAATACGATTAGAGACACTGAACCAAATTGAAACATGTAAGAAGACATGAATAAGAAGGGTTAAGTGGGAAATCCTAGAGGGGACCAAGCATAGGTGGAAAGCTTGTGTCAAGTGTGGGGACCCTTTTCATCCAGTAAACCATTTAGTATCCAAGTGAGCTCGATCTAGATCGAGGACGGGACACGCTTTGTAACACCCCGTATTTTCTATAAACATATGAATAACAAATCAAGGCAGAATTAAATTTTAAAATAATAACCAAGGGAAACGGGTTGCGCCATTGCGTTCGTCTTGGAATTCTGCATGAAAACGAGTCCGAGTTTTCGAAAAATGGAGTCCGTATGACTAAGTTATGACCCTCCGAAGTTTCAGGAATTTTCAGAATCGAAAACAGCTCAAAATTCGAAAATTCGAATTCAAACCCAGAAGCAGGCTGGGCGGGAAATTTCCCGCCCAGGACCCAGGTCGAATGGGGAGTCGGCTGGGTAGTCGACCCCCCCGACCAGGTCGACTGGGTAGTCGACCTGGGGGTCGACCTGCCTCCCGAACCCACTTCCTGAACCTGATGCATTCTGATGTTTTTGGCCCGATTTTCTGACCAGATTCATGACTCTAAACCTATATAAACAGACCCCTAGCCTCATTCTCTCTACACCATTTCATTCTTCCTATACTCTGCCTCTGATGTAATTAAAATAAAAAAATGGCGTCGTTACTCTGCTGAAATCTGAACTGCAACTAGGACTAAAGCATCTTCTTCCAAACTGAATAAAATTAAAAGAGAACAACTGCAACTCTTCTTCTTCTTTAATCCAATCAAGGCAAGTGCAGTTATTTTCCGATATAAACTTTAATTTTGATTATGACATGATTGTAAATCTGAATTTGAGGTTGTGTATGTTCTGTTCTGATCTATTTTATTCTGTATCTCTTTCTTCTTTCTGTTCTATAGCCAGGCTACCACGAGCCTACGCAAATCTCATAAGAGATTAACGCACAAACGTTAAAAATAATGAATGATGGAATAAATGGGACATGGCTAATCCGCGACTGATTTAAGAAAAAAGGACATAGGTTGTAAACTAGATTTAGATCTATGCATATTTTGTGAGTTGGGAGAAGAGGAACCATTGTATGTTAACATATGACTTGAGACTTTGACATAACGCATATTTTGAATTAAGATCTAGTTTTGAGGACATAGTATATGTTGTAAGTTAAGATCTATATTTGAGGCATATTTTAAGAAAAGGAAGATATGCGACTTAGGCGTAAAAATCTATAGGATAACTAGTAATGTGAATACGCCTAAAACTGGACTTTTTGATACTTGGCATCAAAGGATATAGTTTGGCATAATTCATATTGTTTATCATGATTTATGGGTTTTGGAAAATATTCCGTGCTATGCAATGTTTAACTAAAACGTGGGGTATATGATCATATTGTGAATCATGACAATTATTTAGGCATGTGAACTTTGGCCAAATTTACAGTTAGGCAAGATATATCAATGAAACTTTAAGGAATGATTAAATCTGTTATATTGCCTAATTTGCTAGTTCTGCTATATTGCCTAATCTGCTAGATCTGTTCATCTGCTAAATCTGTCATCTGCTAAGTCTGCTGAAAATGCCAAATCTGTTATATGCTAAATCTGCTAAATTGCTTAATCTGCTAAATCAGCTAAGTCGCCTAATCCGCGAAATCTGCTATCTGCTATATCTGTTGAGTTGATATATTTAGTCTGTTATTGACATAATCTGAATTGGCAATAGTTATGAATAATTGACATGTATATTAGGCATGGGCATAAATGGTAAATTATTAATTAATTGGCCGCAAAGATAAACATGGCTAACTCGAGGTTAGAATGAGATTGCGGCGTAATCCTGCCCGGAACCGCCCGACACATCCAGTGGCTGCAAACAATAGGTTCTAATGTGAGAAGTTAGTCATAACGTGCTTGAAACCTGAGGTTAGACTCAGTTTGTGACAGAAACCTACCCGGAACCAACCGGCCTAACCAGTAGCCGCATACTGTCAGTCTAATGTGAGAGGTCTGGGCATTAATATTTAATTAATGAAAATCTGAGATAAATATGATGTCTAAAACGTGTTGGGTGGATAGGGTTAAACCAACTGGACTAATGAAATTAATAAACCCGTTTCATAAATTTGTAGGCCCAGTACAAAGTTAGACAAGTCTGTAAATCTGTTAAATCTGTATGTCTGATCCGTTAGTCTGAAAACTTATTAACTTGATTTTCTGATCTGTGAACTAGTTGACCTGAACTCTGTATGTCTGAACTTGTAAACAAGTTAATCTGGAATCTGTTAGTCTGGGGGCACAAGGTTAGGAGGGAAAATACTTGTGCCATCTGTTGTTTGGGACCCATATTAGTCAGTAACCCTTTCTGGTATCAAAACTTTGACACAACAGTAGGTAGGGTCCGGACACGCTTATTGAACTAATTATAAGAGGTTCATTCTGATAATGGCGAGGGGTGTTGATGGTGCGTTCCAACCGGGTCATGTGCGTGCATGGATCCCGGCCTGGCTCTGTGGATGTAAGATGCCGTGACATCTGTAAAATGGTCTGTGCCAATTGTTTGTCACTTTAGGGAGTGATACACCCTACTGTGGGGCCGACACAGGGTATTTATGTATTAAGGAGCTGATCGCTTGGGGTAGGGTTTTAGGGTACACTTAGTTCTGTCTATTTCTATTGGTACCGTCTGTTTCTGTTGGGTGGTAACACCTTTCTGTTTCTGCGTGGTACCGTCTGTTCAGGTGGTAAAGGCCCATTTACCAGTGTACACCTAATTCTACATTCTGTTTCCGTAGGGATAAATCTGTTTCTGTTTCTGTACCTTCTGTTCAGGTGGTTAAGGCCCATTATTAGCATTCTGTTTCTGTTGGGGTGGTAAAGGCCCATTAGTTGGGTGGTAAAGGCCAATTATTAGTATTCTGTTTCCGTACCTTCTGTCTGCTGGGGTGGTAAAGGCCCATTATTAGTATTCTGCTTCTGTACTTTCTGTCTGTTGGGGGTGGTGAAGGCCCATTACTAGCATTCTGTTTTTGTATAGATTATTCTGTTTCGATTCTGTTTCAGTTTAGACATTAGGGTAACACCTAATCCTGTTATACTAGTATTAGTGCAGAGAGGTGAAAAGCAATAGCTTACATCATTCTGTTCTTTTTCTGTTTAACCTAAGTATATCTGTTACTCCTGTTACTGTTATCTCGCATCCAGTTTTATTTTCATGTCATAATTATTATTATCTGTTCATATGCTGAAAGTCACTGGACTTGCCAGACTTTATGTCTAACCTTGCTTGTTTTCGCCCCTTTTTCTTCCGTTTCCCCCCAGGTTTTCAAGGAGGGAATACTTTAGCTTAATCCGGATTTCTTCTGCTTGAAGTACTTAAAGTTCTTAAAGTATGGCTTGACTCCTTATGACAGCTTCTGTGGGGATTATGATTTTAAAAACTATGCATTCTGAAGGCTTTTGTACAAGACTGATATTTTTACTTGAATTCTGATATTGTGATTTGAAAAGATGTAACCAAACTTTGCTTCGGTTTCTGTTTGTAATAAAGTTATAAAATTTTCTAGTACTGTTTTATTTGTCTTGTAAATTTCTGTTCTGCCTACTAAAACGCTCCATCAAAGTTAAGGCATTTCCTTTGTGAGTGACCTTAACGGAGGTGGGGTGTTGCACTTGGCATCAGAGCTGAAGGTTTCCAGATTGGGCAAAGTTTTTGAAAACTATTTTCAAAAAGGTTTTGAAAGGAAATATTTCCAAAAATAAAGCTTATTTTGAAAAACATAATCCCCGAAAGTCATATATCTATCTTTTCAATTCTCCGTTTTGAATCCTTTTTCTTTCGTTTTAGCATGTCTGGGAATCTTAACCTTCCAGAGGGTGTGCCAATACCTGGCTGGTTCAGGAGGTACTTAGAGGCTAGGGCCAACGGTACAGGCCCATCAGATATTCCTCCCCCAATGGCAGCGGTACCACCTCCTCCTCCTCCTCCTCGTAGAAATGCTTTCGCAAAGACGTGTAGAGACTTCAAGGCTATGGGTGGAAAAGACTTCTGTGGAACTGAATCCTTTGTGGCAGCAAGGAACAGGCTGAAATAGACCGAAGATTTGTTCGTCATTTTCGAGGTAGACGATAGGCAGAAGGTACAATTGGCGGTATGGTTACTCAAGGACGAAGCTTCCTATTGGTGGGAAGTCACTAACGCCGAGAGGCCAGTTGAAACATGTATGGATTTCAGAACAAGGTTTGAGACGAAATTCCTCTCGCAAGCTGAACGAAGTCTACAACTGGAAATGTTCTTATCTCTTAAACAAGGAAGTATGACGGTGAAGGAATACGTCAACCAGTTCAACCAACTGGCTAGGTTCGGACTGGATTTAGTCAACACTCAGCGTAAAAAGGCTCTCCGCTTTGTTAAAGGGTTGAACGAGCCACTGCACAGTCTAGCCATGACCCATGTACCCATGGGAGCGACTTACGAGAGGTTGGTGGACATTGCACTACTGCACGAGGAAGACAAGGGCAAGGAAGAGGCAGAGATGGAAGAACCACAGAACAAGAAAGCATGGCCTAAAAAGGAAACACAAAAGAAGATTGAGAAGTCTGAAGATAAGAAGGAGAAAAAGTGCTTTACCTGTGGAAGCTCGACTCATCTGAACAACGATTGCAGAAAAAGGAAGGGCACTCGCTTCAACTGTGGTGAGATGGGACACTTCACTAGGGACTGCCCGAAAAAAAGAGGCAAGGGCAGAGGGCAGGACCAACTTCTGGAGGGCAGGCGAACACTCTCGAGGCTAGTGGATAGGATAGAATTAGGAAAACTTTCTGTGGTAGGTTTAATTTCTTTATCTGATTGTTGAGTTGAAACTCTTTCTGATTCTGGCATTTTGATTCTGTAACTAATACTCTGCACTTTAAAACTAGTATTGTTTCTGATTCCACTGTAGGCTCAAACCCATAAGGGTTATGACTCATCTGCTTGTGATAGATTGGGGTTTGAGAGATATCTGTGTTAGACGTCAAGTAGGACGCATACATTCTGGGTTTTATCATGCTTAGTTTCCTAAGAATCATTCAGTGATCTGATCTGTACCAGTAGTCTGTAAGTATCTGAATATTTCTGATAAGATTAAGATTTCCAGTTTTGACATTGTCTAAAGAGGGTAATCCTCTGGGTATCAATCTGATGCTGATTTCGGTCTTCGGGACCGATACTTAGGGGAATTATTTTCTCAACCAAGGTCTAATGGGAACCAAGTTTTTATTTTATCTGTGCTCGCTTCCATCATTCGACTATATCCTATCGATCGAATCTTCGAACTTTAGGTAGAAACCAATAGGTGTAAACATGTGTTTGAGACATGTTATGTTTGATGGTTGCAAGTGGATGCAAGTGGTTGCTAGTGGTTGCTCGTAGTTGCATATACACACACTAGGCACTAGATCGGCTCGAAAACACTCTCATACTGCACATGGATGTGTGAGCATTTTCAATTTTTGTGGATGCAAAATGGTTAACTCATCACATGGATGTTGCATTTGGATGAATGATTGCGCACACATTTAGAAATGATATGTATCAAATAGGAAAATTGCATACATGTTGGACTCATGGCACTGACATAATTCGCATTAAAGAGGTCGACTGAATCAGTGGACCGCCAGATCTTTGCATTAGATAAGGAACGTATACACACACTTTTGCATATGTTCATACAACATTAGAAGTTTTCTAAGGACAATGGATGCTTGTGGATGATAATTGAGTAGATGGATGACTGGATGGTAGGACACATTCCTCTTAACTTGAATATTTCGGGGAAGAAATCCTTTAAGGAGGGGAGAATGTAACACCCCGTATTTTCTGTAAACATACGAATAACAAATCAAGGCAGAATTAAATTTTAAAATAAGAAACAAGGGAAACGGGTTACGCCATTGCTTTTGTCTCGGAATTCTACATGAAAACGAGTCCGAGTTTTTGAAAAACGGAGTCCGTATGACCAAGTTATGACCCTCCGAAGTTTCAGGAATTTTCAGAATTGAAAACAGCTCGAAATTCGAATTCAAACCCAGAAGCAGGCTGGGTGGGAAATTTCCCACCCAGGACCCAGCCCGATGGGGAGTCGACTGGGTAGTCGAGCCCCCTGACCAGGTCGACTGGGTAGTCGACCTGGGGGTCGACCTGCCTCCCGAACCCACTTCCTGAACCTGATGCATTCTGATGTTTTTGGCCCGATTTTCTGACCAGATTCATGACTCTAAACCTATATAAACAGCCCCCTAGCCTCATTCTCTCTACACCATTTCATTCTGCCTATACTCTGCCTCTGTTCTAATTAAAATAAAAAAATGGCGTCGCTACTCTGCTGAAATCTGAACTAGGACTAAAGCATCTTCTTCCAAACTGAATCAAATTAAAAGAGAACAACTGCAACTCTTCTTCTTCTTTAATCCAATCAAGGCAAGTGCAGTTATTTTCCGATATAAACTTTAATTTTGATTGTGACATGATTGTAAATCTGAATTTGAGGTTGTGTATGTTCTGTTCTGATCTATTTTATTCTGTATCTCTTTCTTCTTTCTGTTCTATAGCCAGGCTACCACGAGACTGCGCCAAATCTCATAAGAGATTAACGCATGAACGTTAAAAATAATGAATGATGGCATAAATGGGACATGGCTAATCTGTGTCTGATTTAAGAAAAAAGGAAATAGGTTGTAAACTAGATTTAGATCTATGCATATTTTGTGAGTTGGGAGAAGAGGAACCATTGTATGTTAACATATGACATGAGACTTTGACATAACACATATTTTGAATTAAGATCTAGTTTTGAGGACATAGTATATGTTGTAAGTTAAGATCTATATTTGAGGCATATTTTAAGAAAAGGAAGATATGTGACTTAGGCATAAAAATCTATAGGATAACTAGTAATGTGAATACGCCTAAAACTGGACTTTTTGATACTTGGCATCAAAGGATATAGTTTGGCATAATTCATATTGTTTATCATGATTTATGGGTTTCGGAAAATATTCTGTGCTATGCAATGCTTAACTAAAACAAGGGGTATATGATCATATTGTGAATCATGACAATTATTTAGGCATGTGAACTTAGGCCAAATTTACAGTTAGGCAAGATATATCAATGAAACTTTAAGGAATGATTAAATCTGTTATATTGCCTAATTTGCTAGTTCTGCCATATTGCCTAATCTACTAGATCTGTTCATCTACAAAATCTGTCATCTGCTAAGTCTGCTGAAAATGCATAATCTATTATATGCTAAATCTGCTAAATTGCTTAATCTGCTAAATCCGTTAAGTCGCCTAATCCACGAAATCTGCTATATCTGTTGAGTTGATATATTTAGTCTGTTATTGACATAATCTGAATCGGCAATAGTTATGAATAATTGACATGTATATTAGGCATGGGCATAAATGGTAAATTATTAATTAATTGGCCGCAAAGATAAACATGGCTAACTCGAGGTTAGAATGAGTTTGCGGCGTAATCCTGCCCGGAACCGCCCGGCACATCCAGTGGCTGCAAACAATAGGTTCTAATGTGAGAAGTTAGTCATAACGTGCTTGAAACCCGAGGTTAGACTCAGTTTGTGGCAGAAACCTGCCCGGAACCAACCGGCCTAACCAGTAGCCGCAAATTGTCAGTCTAATGTGAGAGGTCTGGGCATTAATATTTAATTAATGAAAATCTGAGATAAATATGATGTCTAAAACGTGTTGGGTGGATAGGGTTAAACCAACTGGACTAATGAAATTAATAAACCCGTTTCATGAATCTGTAGGCCCAGTACAAAGTTAGACAAGTCTGTAAATCTGTATGTCTGATCCGTTAGTCTGAAAACTTATTAACTTGATTTTCTGATCTGTGAACTAGTTGACCTGAACTCTATATGTCTGAACTTGTAAACAAGTTAATCTGGAATCTGTTAGTCTGAGGGCACAAGGTTAGGAGGGAAAATACTTGTGCCATCTGTTGTTTGGGACCCATATTAGTTAGTAACCCTTTCTGGTATCAAAACTTCGACCCAACAGTAGGTAGGGTCCGGGCACGCTTAATGAACTAATTATAAGCGGTTCATTCTGATAATGGCGAGGGGTGTTGATGGTGCGTTCCAACCGGGTCATGTGCGTGCATGGATCCCGGCCTGCCTCTGTGGATGTAAGACGCCGTGACATCTGTAAATAGGTCTGTGCCAATTGGTTGTCACTTTAGGGAGTGATACACCCTACTGTGGGGCCGACACAGGGTATTTATGTATTAGGGAGCCGATCGCTTGGGGTAGGGTTTTAGGGTACACTTAGTTCTGTCTGTTTCTGTTGGTACCATCTGTTTCTGTTGGGTGGTAACACCTGTCTGTTTCTACGTGGTACCGTCTGTTCGGGTGGTAAAGGCCCATTTTCTAGTGTACACCTAATTCTACATTCTGTTTCTGTAGGGATAAATCTGTTTCTCTTTTTGTACCTTCTGTTCGGGTGGTTAAGGCCCATTATTAGCATTCTGTTTCTGTCTGTTTCTGTTGAGGTGGTAAAGGCCCATTAGTTGGGTGGTAAAGGCCTATTATTAGTATTCTTTTCCGTACCTTCTGTCTGTTGGGGTGGTAAAGGCCCATTATTAGTATTCTGCTTCTGTACTTTCTGTCTGTTGGGGTGGTGAAGGCCCATTTCTAGCATTCTGTTTTTGTATAGATTATTCTGTTTCGATTCTGTTTCAGTTTAGACATTAGGGTAACACCTAATCCTGTTATACTAGTATTAGTGCAGAGAGGTGAAAAGCAATAGCTTACATCATTCCGCTCTTTTTCTGTTTAACCTAAGTATATATGTTACTCCTGTTACTATTATCTCGCATCTAGTTTTATTTTCATGTCATAATTATTATTATCTGTTCATATGTTGAAAGTCACTGGACTTGCCAGACTTTATGTCTGACCTTGCTTGTTTTCGCCCCTTTTTCTTCCATTTCCCTCCCAGGTTTCAAAGGAGGGAATACTTTAGCTTAATCCGGATTTTTTCTGCTTGAAGTACTTAAAGTGCTTAAAGTATGGCTTGACTCCTTATGGCAGCTTCTGTGGGGATTATGATTTTAAAAACTATGCATTCTAAAGGCTTTTGTACAAGACTGATATTTTTACTTGAATTCTGATATTGTGATTTGAAAAGATGTAACCAAACTTGCTTCGGTTTCTGTTTGTAATAAAGTTATAAATTTTTCAAGTACTGTTTTATCTGTCTTGTAAATTTCTGTTCTGCCTACTAAAACGCTCCATCAAAGTTAAGGCATTCCCTTTGTGAGTGTCCTTAATGGAGGTAGGGTGTTACACGCTTACTGGGCTTGATTGTAAGAGGTCAAAATGGGTTAGCGGTGGCAATGCAAGTCCAACGCGGTCATGTGCGTGCGTGGGCCCGGGCTGGTAGGTAAGACGTTGTAGCATCGTGTAGGTATAAGCCGTGCATCTTTAGTGGTATCGGATTGCCACTTTGGGAAGTGATACACCCTATTGTGGGACCAGCACGGGTATCAAAGAGGTAGGGAGCCGATAGAATGGGGAAGGTAGTGGGTACGACTAGCGGAGATAGGAGTAGGCGACGCCTATGAAGACGGCTGGGAGTCCAACTACCATATTATGAATAAATGTTGTAATTAGAATGGGGAGGGTAGTGGGTACAACTAGTGGAGATAGGAGCTGGCGGCACCTATGAAGTCAGCTAGGGGTACACGAAACTACCATTATGATTATTATGTTCAGAAGGCGGGATCAACTTTTAGGTGAGTAGTAATGGTGCAATATAGTAATTATCCTATAGTTATTAGGAGCGAGATTAACGCCAGAATATTCCTCTTGTTTATTTTGTCTTGCCAATTTGTTTCACAGTCATTCCTTGTTTTACTAGTTTATGCCTTATCCTAATTACTTTAATAATTATATTGTTAAAGTTATTGTACTCGCCAGACTTTATATCTGACCCCTTTGTTTTCGCCTCTTTTCTTCCATCCCCCCCTTAGGTTCTCAGGGTGGGACTAGTACTAGTGGAGCTTGATTTGGATCTTTCTCTCTCTTTTGGAAGTGCTTGGATTGCTGAAAGTAAAGTTCAACTCATCTCTTTCATGGCTACTTATGTTGGGGTTATGCTTTTTACTTTATGTACTCAGAAAACAATTTGTCAAGATGGATATTAAGTGTACTTGGTTTTATTGTTGGTTTATGAAGTTGTTGTAATCAAACTATTTCTCCGCGGCAATAAAAGTTGTTTCAAAATTTTCAAGTACCAATATATGTGTATCTGTCTTGTTATATTCTGTTCTATTCACCAATAATACTCCATGAAAGTTAATGCATTCCCTTTGAGAGTGACATTAATGGACTTGGGGTGTTGCATCTTCTTTTCAAAAAACTCTTTCGACTGTAGCCTTGCTCTTCGAGAATTTTACCAGGTAATCCACGTCTTTTATTCTTGCCCTGGCTTTTCTTCAAAAGATTTTGGCTTCTTTATCTCATTATTTTTCTTAGTACTTGCAGTAACACCTGTTTAACTCAAGCAACTTCCTTTTGGATCCGAAGCGTCATGATCTTTTTGGGTGAGTTTTTTCTCTTTATTCTGCCTCGTTTGCCTGAGCACTTATATATTTCCAATCTAGGATGTTTTAAGTGTAGTCTTATTGGCTTATCTATGAATTGGGGATCCTGGCAATAGTCAGGTTCATTTGGCGAAGATACCATTTTTGTAATTATCCTGAAGAATCTGAATCATCTGGTGCCTTTTAAAATCTTGATGTCGGTATTTCCTATAAGTTGTTCGACGGAATGCCACTGGCTTCTCTGGTTGAAATGTTTCCTTTCATATATGAGTTTGGTTGGGCTATTCTTGGTCATTTATGATTGTTGTTTGAGCCCATATTGACTTTCCTTTTCTTCTCTTTTTCTTTAAAATAGGCTGCCCAAGGAGTAAATTCTTTATGTCAAGGAGACTAAGGAAGAAATCGATGGGAAAGGCCGGTAGCAAAAAGAGGCTTCAAGGTAAAAAGAACCCAGGTGCAATTGATACTCAAAGAAATCATTCATTGGATGAACTCCCTGTCCTAAATGTTCAGATTACCACCCTTGGCTCCTTCATCCATAGCTTTAAACCCTGCTAAATTTCAGACAGCTATTTCGAGATATTTTTGTGTTCCCAATCCTTGCCACCCCGAATTTGCTGAGCGATTTGTGGGTTGGTGCCCAGATAGCACGCGTTCTGGTGTGTACATAAATCCATTTGATAAATGGATTGTTGCCGGTAAAATGGATGCTATGTAGGATTGCATATTAGCCGAATTCAATCAGTTGGAGGCACGCCCGAACCTGGTTGGGGACCTTATCATAGAGGTCAGGGATTACATTGTAAAGCAATTGGGTGCTTGGCACACTCATGTTGAAGATCTTCAGAAGTCAAATAAAGAGAATGTCGATCGAATCCATGCTTTGGAAAAAGACATGCTCGAGATCGTCAAGGCTCTTGAATCCAGGGAGAAGATCATTGCCTACCTTATCTGAATGTTGCGGCTTGCTGGCGCTTTACCTTTAATTATTTCTGTTTTATTTTATAATGATACATTTAGTCTGGCTTGTATATGCAGGTGCCAGCCTCGCTTATTATCACAAGTTTATGTTGGCGACTTTTATGGCCTGTTTTGGACCTTAGTATGCTGTGGTTTTTGTTATGTAACCCAGCCATCTTTGTGTTGGTGCCTCGCACGCTGCACCTTTATTTTAATTTACACATTTGGTCGGGCGCTCTGTTAATCGTACAGTTACACCCGATTTATGATGTTTTTTTTATTATCGGTTTGCCTTGATGATTTGCTCAAGCCCCAAAGTTCATTATTTATCGTAGGTTATTACGCATTTTTTTGTATAATCATAAACGTGCTTGTTATTTTTTATTAGGTTGTATTCAACCCCGTGCCTGACTGACTTACTGAACCAAGCCGTTCGGACACTGGTTTTGAATACGTGCCCACAGGGGAGGGCTTGAGTTATAAATTTTTGATCAATTCTAGGCCCTGTTTAATATGATTATTTTAATTGTTCAAAAGGTCCTAGAATGGATACCCCCTTTCGGCTAGGATTTCTGTAACCCCCTTGCGGCTAGGACTTCAGTTACCCCCTTGCGGCTAGGATTTCTGATTGCGCTGGTCTTTCCAGCATGTTTGTTGGTCCTTCCGATACTAGGACTAGTGTTTCTAACCTATTGTTTCTTTTTTCAATTCTATGCATTGCCGCTAGGAGGCGGATAGTAATCCTTCCTGCCGAATTTGGTTTCGATTTTAAGGAGTTCGTTTCTTGCACCTAACAAGGAGCCTCTTTGGGGCTAGCAATTTTATCCGTGGGAAAGATTTGGTAAAATTTTTGCATTTCTATCGAAGCCTGTTGCCAACCCCTCGAATGGATGTTTGCTAAGAGTTTGACATATTTCACAATGAGTAGTGCCATCCTTTGACTTGTTGTTTATCTTAGAGCAGCTTGTTCTCTTGAGGTGAAGTGCTTATTCGTCCTATCTGATTTGCATGATGTTTGTGGTTCTCAAGCCGCTTTTCTTGAAATGTGCTTTGAGAATCTTCCCATCACAGTTTGGTTGTATATGAATAGTTCCTTCTATCATGCCTACATTCCAAGAAATCAGCTTTTAGCATGAACTGGTAAGTACGTTACTCAAGTAAGCACATAATAACTCTTTTTGGTGCATAAGATCTTTGTAGGTAAACCATTGCTAAGTACTAGCATGAATATAGCAAGTGACAAAGCAGGGTAAAGCGACTACAATTTCTTAAGTTACAAGGTAAAAAAAGAGTAATAAAGCACAATAGAGTAATGGGGATTTCTTGTCTAGAGCTCCATAATCTGGTACTGGTTACCGATTCTTAAGTAAGCGTTAATCTCAGATTGGTTTGGGCCTCCTATTCAAAGCTTGTTGTCCCTTGTTCGTGGAGAGTCAGAACAACATTCATGGTCTTGTACGTATTGTTGCAAATGGTTCTTTCTAATTAGTCCTTCGATTAACGACTTCAGATGCCTACAGTCGTTGGTGTCCTGTCCTGACTGTTTATGGAATTAACAAAATCTTCCGAATTTCATAGTGAATCTTTGACATGCCTTTGTTTTAAGATCAGATATTTCTCGGTATCCTTAGTTGCCATGAAGATATTTCCAATAGTGTCATTAAGGGGAGTGAGCTTGGAATTCTTATAAAAGCGTAGTTTCTTTTTAGCCCAACTGTCTTTCCCTTCGATGCTCCTTTTCTGACTATCTGAGCTACTTTGCGCTTTACCTTTCCTCTTTCCCAGTTCATACACTAAATTTTCTTCAACATTCATGTATTTTTCAGCTTTATTGAGTAGTTGTTCGAGTGTACTTGGTTTCTTCTTCTTGATCCACCGTCCTAAACTGGTCTATTTGCTTATGGCCCCTTTCAGAGCCATCAGAACTAGACGGGCCTCAAAATTTTCAACTTCAGCTGCTGCTAATTTAAAGCGAGTGAGAAAAGCTTTGATGGATTCTCCTGGTCTCTGTTGTAGTTCGCCTAGTTCCATAACATCCCAAGCTCTGGGTGCTTGGAATTTGAACTGCTTACTGAATAACTTAGCCAGGGTAGTGAAGTCGTCCACAGATTTTGGCGGTAGCTTTGTAAACCATAGGTAAGCCACCCCTTCTGGATAAGTTGGGAAGTATAAGCACTTTATCTCATCGGTGGCGCATGCCCCATTCATATACTGATCATATTTGCACAGGAATACATTGGGATCACTTGTCCCATTATAGGGCTGCAATGTTGGAGGTTCGAATTTCTATGGATATATAGCCATCTTAACTCTTTCTGTAAGTGGATTTTTAGCCGGAAAAGATTCCAATTCTTTTTTATTATCCTTTTTCTTCAGACTTTCCTTCACAATTTATCGTGCCATTCCTAAAATATATTTTCCCTCTTTGCTTTGATCCATGGATTGAATGCCTTTATCCATGCCAATTTCTGGACTAGATGTGTAATCGTGATCTGGAGTCAAGGAATTTGGGCACTATTTTGAAAAAAACATCCTTCTGTAGGCAGAACTGTCTACCCATTCCGAGATCGTGTCCTCGAAATAGTCACGCATAGGTGCTTTGTTTTTTCTGTGATCCAAATCAGTGTGATATGCGACTCTCTAGGCGGAATCTTCCTGTTTTGTGCTCGAAGCAGAGAATTCTGCCTCGGACCTGTGACTCATTCGAGTGAATGGAATGCCAGTGGTACTTAGCGTGGTTTTTGCGGTAGCGGGTTGAATAGCGAATATTGACTCGAGTTTCTTCATTATTGCATTGTTCTCAATAGTGATTTGACTCGTTA
Source organism: Allium sativum (assembly GCA_030737875.1). Taxonomy (NCBI): domain Eukaryota; kingdom Viridiplantae; phylum Streptophyta; class Magnoliopsida; order Asparagales; family Amaryllidaceae; genus Allium; species Allium sativum. Next base: position 4,399,256 of record CM060915.1, read on the forward strand.
ATTCTGTCATTGCTTCTTCCAACTCTTTCCTAGTCACGGTTTCTTCAATTTCAGATGGCTCTCCTGCCTCGGAATGGGTAGTGGGCGATGTGATGATATTAACATCGTTGATGAGGCTGTTGACTTTGTCATTGACTTCCTTCAGCATGTCCATGATTCCATGTACAGTTTTTCTTAGAGAATCTTGTCAGACTTTAATGGGGAGTGATCCAAATACGGCCGCACGGTGGGCGCCAAATGTTTTCACCAAAAATTGGCTCAAACACCAATGGTACTAAAATTGTACTTCGCCGATATGGTAGGAAAATAAATGGAGCCATATTTAATAACAACTGAAAGTAAAAAATGCGAGTAAGATAAAGTAGAGATGAGATTTAGAGTGGTTCAACCATATGCTAGGCCTACATCCACTATGGAGATAGCTTGCATTCCTAAAATGGAGATTACAAAATACACAAACTCTCTTTTCTCATACATCTCTATATTCACTTAACATACTCTCATTCATACATGTCAATCCTGGGATTTTATGAAGGAATGGAAGAGTTTGAGGAGGAGAAGGACGGATGAATGATCAAGAAGGAGGATGTCATTGATTTCTCCTATTACAAGGTTGCAATGGACGCCATGGCCAGATAGGTGATGAACCTTCGAATGGAGAAGATGATCATCATTTCCAAATGCTTAAGGAGTGATTGAAGATAGAATTTTGCAGCACTCTATGGTTAAAAAGATTGGATCCCCTTTATGGTGGCAGCCATGGCCTATTTATAGGTGAGCCCCTTTGGAGAAGTGAGATGAAGTTCATATATGCAAGCGACGGATCATTTCAACCGACAACTACCAAAATGCCATTGTCTGGTTGTTGCCAGTTGTCTGTAGTTATATCCAGCTGTCATGTGCGAGTGACTTTATAGGAGCGAGCGTTTCAAGTAGTCGAGTGGGTGACTTTAGCTAGTGCTCTTTGGACGTGGCTATATCTGGTAATTGGTGAGTGGTTATTTGATTTACTTGATTATAAAATGAGCGGGCGACTAGGATTGTACTTATGGTTGGGCGACTCTGGAGGGGAGCACGGGATTGGGATCAATCCTTCTTTGTGTTCTGATCGACTGATTTCCTCGGTTTAAAAATGTGAGAACTTCTCTGATTCGTATGTTCTTAGCAGGTTGCTCAAGGATATTTGTCCTTTACTGCCTTTGCATCGCACCATTTCTCAGCATGGCTATGCTATGTGGTCGCCCTACTTATGTTAAGTGTATGACTCGTCATGTTTTGATGTTCGAGAGGCTTTATTCTAATACAAACGACGGACCTTTATTTTCGTGATCGGGTCACGACTTGCATCTGAATTTGGCTTGAGACATGGTCACACAAAGCGTTGTGAGTGCTTGCTTTATAGTTTTAGCCCAGGCTCGGTCCTTTAAGGGATAAATATCTATAATACATTGTGTCATTGTCTCTGACCATGCTGGGCAAATGACATATTTTGGATTTGATACCTGAACCTTGTTCTGTGTGGTTGCTTCCTATTCTATGTGAGTCGCTTAAGTGCCTTGGACAACAATATGCACGACCGACCATGATGGCGCTCATTCTGTAGTTTCTGCTCAGAATTTGTAGCTCAATATGCGTATGGTTTTTTTAGGGACCACGTCTCTGTACATCTTGTCACTGCCTAGATGAATGGTCATCTTAGAATGGTGGGCTTCTTCTAGGACAGCCTTAATCAAGCTTCCAGTTTGAGGAACACACAGCCTTCCATCTCGTCGCAACCACCCCTTTTCATCTATGGCATATCTACTAAGGTGACTAGAAGTCTCCCCTCTTCTGAGCTAATCCATAATGTCTAGAATCTGTGGATGACCTTGTTGCAAGGCTCCTATCTGATCCACAAGAGTCGGTCGTATCTCCAAGGATGCAAACAAATTTGGCAAAACCTCGATGGAGGGTCTAAAATCAAAAGCAGATATAAACTCCAAGTTCTTTCTTTCCGCAAACAGAGGACTTAGAGCCACCCTCTGCCTACTTAATGCGTCTGCCACTACATTACCCTTGCGAGGGGTATAAGCAATCTCGAAATCATACAAAGTTAAGAACTCCATCCATGCCTTAAGTTGAGATCCTTCTGTGAGAATAAATACTTGAGAGATTTATGATCAGTGTATAACTCGAACTTTTCTCCAAGTAAATAATGACGCCATGTACTTAATGCGAACACTATGGCAGCTAGCTATAGATCATGGGTGGGTTAGTTCTTCTCATGAACTCTCAACTGTCTACCCCCATAACATACTACTTTCCCTTCTTGCATCAGCACCGCACGCAGCCCTGTACCGCACGCATCAGTGTAAACATTAAACACTTTACTTCCATCGGGCAAGGTCAAGACTAGGGTTGTTTTCAGAGCCCTTTTCAGTCGTTGGAAAGCAACGACACAGTCTATGTCCCATGAGAATGCCAAATTCTTCTTTGTCAGCCTGGTGAGAGGGACTGATATCTTTGCGAAGTCCTTAATGAACTTCCTATAATAACCTGCCAACCCAAGAAAGCTTCTCACCTCGGTTGCACTTTTAGGAATCTGCCAATCTTGCACTACAACCACCTTTGCGGGATCTACAACTATCCCTTCTTTGGAAACTACATGCCCCAAGAATCTCACCTCCTTTCTCCAGAAATGGCATTTGGGGAACTTTGGTTTTAGTTGAGGGCCTTGGAGAGTTTTCAAAACTTCTCCCAAATTTTGTGCATGCCCTTCTTCACTCTTGGAGAAGATCAAAATATCATCAACGAAGACTACGAAAAAATTGTTTAGAAATTCCCAAAACACTCTACTCATCAAATCAACAAAATAAGTAGGTGTATTAGTCAACCAAAAAGGCATAACTCGCCATTCAAAGAAACCGTCCGGAGTTCTGAAAGGTGTAACACCCCATGTCCATTAATGTCACTCACAAAGGGAATGCATTAACTTTCAGGGAGTATTATTGGTGTATATAACGGAATATAACAAGACAGATACATATATTGGTACTTGAAAAATTTATAACAACTTTTATTGCAGCGGAGAAATAGTTTGGTTACAACAACATCAAAAACCAACAATAAAACCAAGTACACTTAATATCCATCTTGGCAAATTGTTTTCTGAGTACATAAAGTAAAAAGCATAACCCCAGCATAAGTAGCCATAAAAGAGATAAGCTGAACTTTACTTTCAGCAATCCAAGCACCTCCAAAAGAGAGAGAAGGAGATCAAAATCAAGCTCCACTAGCACTAGTCCCACCGTCAGAACCTCGGGGGGGGGGGGGGAGGGGAGGGTGGAGAAGGAAGAAAAGAGGCGAAAATAAAGGGGGTCAGACATAAAGTCTGGCAAGTACAATAACTTTAACAATATATTTATTAAAGTAATTAGGATAGGACATAAACTGGTAAAACAAGGAAAACCTGTGAAACAAATGGGCATGACAAAACCATCAAGAGGAATAAGATAATGTTAATTGCATTCCTAATCACTATAGGATAATTACTCTACTGTACAATACTAGTCACCCTAAAAGTTGATCCCGTCTATTGAACAAAATAATTATAATGGTAGTTTCATGTACCCCTAGCTGTCTTCATAGGTGTCGCCTGCTCCTATCTCCATTAGTTGTACCCACTACCCTCCCCATTCTAATTACAACATTTATTCATAATATGGTTGTTGTATTCCTAGCTGTCTTCATAGGTGCCGCCTGCTCCTATCTCCGCTAGTCGTACCCACTACCTTCCGCATTCGATTGGCTCCCTAACTCGTAGATACCCGTGAAGGTCCCACAGTAGGGTGTATCACTCCCCAAAGTGGCAACCCAATACCACTAAAGATGCACGGCTTATACCTACACGATGCAACAACGTCTTACCTACCAGCCCGGGCTCATGCACGCACATGACCTGAAACACCCCACCTCCGTTAATGTCACCCACAAAGGGAATGTCTTAACTTCGGTGGAGCACTTTAGGTAAAAGATGCAAATAAATTACAAGACAGACAAATTTAAACAGCGAAAAATAAAACTTTACTTCATTGATAAGACAGTTTGTACAACAATTGTTTTCCAATACCAGAGTATCTGTCTTACATAACAAAATAAAGAACCATAAAATAACATTTATATTCCCCAATGTAGCCTGAGCCAGCCATAGCAATGGAAAAGAGAATCCAAGCAAAACTTCGACTAATCTTCAAGCTTGGAAGGAGATGTGGTCCAAACTAAGCTGAGCTATTCCCTCCCTTACTACCTGGGGGGGGGGGGGGACGAAAGAAAAGAGGCGAAAGCAAACTAGCTCAGACATTAGTTTGGTAAGCTCAGTGATTCTTAGCATTTAAACGGGGAAAAGGGTAATGACATGAATAAACTAAATATAAGACTAAACCATAGTAACAAGATAATATGAGATAAATGTAAGATATGACAAGGCAAGATAAACTGAATGTACTGATAAACTGAATGCGCTTCTACTCTTATACTGATTTCTATATCTCTACACCACCTATTTAGTGTCCCATCTAGTAATCTATATAAAATGATCATATGGTAGCATGATACCAATCCCCGTAATTGCGGTTTCCTAAAGGTGTATGTCTATTATGGGGATTCCATTTATTACCTAGATCTAATCTAGGGTTTACTATCGATCACTTCTTAGATTCAACCAGGATTTATGCTACCCAGGGCCACTGGGGTTTATGCTACCTATTGAACGCTTCTCGAATTCAGGGTTTACGCGACCTAGGTCCAACTAGGGATTATGCTACCTATCGAGAGATGCCCCCTAGTCTAGGACACACTACCCAGAATGGTATATGTACCTAGTCTTTCCCCACGTATGTGTCGTGAATCGTTATCGATGTCTAGATGCACATGTCCTCTATATGTGCGACCCGAGTCCCATGGCAGGGCTAGTCAAGAAACACGGAACTAGGTCGGGAGCATTCAGATATCTGCCGATTTCAGATGCTAAGGTCTATTTTTACAGTGGCTATGGTCCCACTAGACCCCTCCCTCAACTAACAAATGAAAGGCACCCAAGAAAATCAAGAATTAGAACTGTACGCAGGCCCCTCTATGCCCCCACAAACCTATGGGCCAACCTGACCCATAACTAGATAGCAAGTATATGGTCTGTTGGAGTTCTCCGCCTTTCCGCTTCACGTATCTCGATTGACTCAAGATGGTAGGTAGACAACGAGTTGCTATCACAGGGCAATAACAGGTCTCGCCGAATCACGCTGGTCCATCCAAGTCTTTAGGTTGCCTTATTATTGCAACCAAGGCATACCCTTGGCTCTTCTAACACAGACCTTATCCTTTGTGAGCCCAGAAGGATCATACGCAGCCTCACAGAGGGATACCAAGAGTACCCTCACGTCCCCTCGAAGCCGCGTGCTTCGTAACCCAGTTCGTTGGAGCCTTCTTCATGACGGACGTTCGCTCCTTCTCGTGTTCTACGTGGCTTTCTTGACTAAAGTTTATTACTTAGGTCTCTAACTAAGGTTTACTACTTAGTTCTCTTTCTCGTCATGTTGGATTGGTTAAGTGTCATCAGTCAATTCAAGTTAACTTTACCCATTCATTTGTCATGTTAAATTGGTTAAGTGTTATCCTGTAGTTCACGTTGACTTAACCTACCTATGTATCATGTCAAATTGGTTAAGTGTTCCTTAACCTTACTCGTTCATCAGGTTATACTGGTTAAGTGTCTCTAATTAACTTAACCCCGGTTATTTATCACGCTATAACGGCTAAGTGTTCTAAGTTTACTTAACCCCACCATCTAGTCTAGTTAGCATGTTAAACATTTGCTTAACCTTACTCACTTGTCTAGTTGACATGTTATAATGGTTAAGTGTTTCCTCAATTACTTAACCTCACTATTTCTAGCTTGATTGTTCATGAGCTTTAATTTATTAATTAAAGCACCAACCATTCACATTAGACAGGTATTGTTGTGGTTACTAGATGTGTTGGTCGGTTCCGGGCAGTTTTACACCACAACTTAGTCTAATCTCGGGTCTTCCTGGGCTTGATGCACTAACCTCTCACATTAGACGGGTGATGTTGTGGTCACTGGATGCGCCGGTCGGTTCCGAGCATTTTTACACCACAACTCAGTCTAACCTCGGGTTAGCCATTTTCCTCTTCTTTAATTTACATATTTACTATTCATGTAAATTTTCCCTAAATCAATTTGGCCTATATTCATTTGTCATGCAAATTAACCTAATTATGTTCTATGCCCAAGACTTGATTTGCCTACTAATTAACCCAACTTGCAGTTTATGCCAATTTAGATCTAATTTTCCCATTTACAATTCATGTCAAAACTAGATTTAATATTCTAGTTTACAGGTTATGCCCAAAACTTGGTTTACATGCCAATTACATACTTTGCGGCCAATTAACAACTTACTATTTACGCCCAATTCTAATATGCATGTAAATTATTCACTATTATAGCCAATTCAGATTTTGCCAACATATTTATAATGGCAAGTTAACTTAATTAAGCTACGCCCAAAATCTCACGCCGTAATCGTACGTATAACATGATTTCACAAGTTTCTAAGTACTCGTGAAATGATACTAACAGTATCAAAGTAAGGAATATGGGATAAGCACGAGAATTGACATAAAAGAATAGCCATGCAAGAATGAACCAAATACAAAAATAATGGTTCCAATGGGTTTGATGTACATAACAGTGAATAGGAATAAACGAGACAAGTTATACCCCAAAAAAAATGAGATCCAACATAATTAAGGGAATAGGCATACGTGATTTGGTCCAACATAATGCCAGTTCGAAGTACAACCTAATAGGTTAATGGGAGTAGACATAAGCCACTGACTACAATAGTTATAGGCAATTAACCATAATAGTCATGGGCGACTAATCACAATAGTTTCTTAATCAATGTCATAGGCAATAGTCTCATAGTCATGAATCTTGGTAATAGTCTCATAGTCATGAATCATATGCAGTAGTCTCAAAATTATGAATCATAGTCATAGTCATAGTCATAGGAAAACAGTCTTATACTCATAGTCATATGAAATAGTCTCTTTGTCATGAATCATAGTCATAGGCGATAGTTTCATGGGCAACAGTTTCATAGTCATAGTCTTAGGCAAAAGTCTCATAATCATAGTCATTGGCAATTAGCCACAACAAGTTCTAGGCCACAATCGAGAATCAGATCCAAAGGTATAGATAACGTTAGATTTGACATAAGCATGAATCAAAGATAACTAACTTGCAAATAGGCACAGTTCTATATTTTAATTTATTACATTCACGAGTCCAATTACACGTTCAAATCTAAAGAATAACCGAACTTACAGTGATCGGTTTAGAAAAGGATAATAAGGTAGCGTTGTGGCGATTTGCTATGATTCGCGTGACGTTGCTTGAAGCAGAATGCCTACGGTCTAACTTGAAGCTTTAACTTGATTCTCTTTTAATTCTATTCAGTTTGGAAGAAGACGCTTTAATCCAAGTTTTGATTCCAGTAGACTAGCGACGCCATTTTTATTTTTAATTAGAATAGAGGCAGAATATAGGCAGAATGAAATTGTGTGGAGAGAAAGCTAGGTTTGGGTGTTTAAATAGGTTAGAGCTCATGAATCCGGTCAGAAGGGCGTCCAGGTGCAGAAAAATGGATCTGTCTACAGATCTGGAAAAGGGGGGGTGGGGAGGTCGACCCTAGTGTCGAACTATTTAACCAGGTCGACCCCCAGGTCGACCCTAGTGTTGACCAGGGTCCTGGGCAGGAATTTTCCCGCCTAGCCCGGGTGTCTGTTTTGAATTTCGAAATTCGAATTTTGAATTTCGGGCTGGTTTTATTGAAACTTCTAAAGGCCATATCTTCCTCATACGGAGTCCGATTTACGCAAACTCGGACTCTATCTCAAGCAGAATTCCGAGACGAACGCAATAGAGCAACCCATTTCCCTTAATTCTTCTTTTACAAATTAATTATACTTTGATTTGTTACTTTCATGTCTACCGAAAATACAGGGTTTTACATTCTCCCCTCCTTAAAGGATTTCGTCCTCGAAATCTTCAAGTTGGGAAGAATGTGTCCTACCATCCAATCATCCATCTACTCAACCATTCAATCACTAGCATCCATTGTACTTAAAAAGTTTTCTAATGCTTTCATGATCATATGCATAGTGTATGTATATATCCTTATTCGGTGCAAAATCAGGTGGTCTACTGATTCAGTTGACCTCCTTAATGCAAATCATGTCAGTGCCATGCGTCCAATATGTATGCAATCCTACGATACATATCATTTCTATATGAGTGCACAACCATTCACTCAAATGCAACACATAAAGTTCAATCCATAAACAAATACATATATGCAAATGCAATATGAAAGTGACTGGGCCGATCTAGTGCCTAATGTGTGTATATGCATCCACGATCAACCACTAGCAACCACTTGCAACGACCAATCATAACATGTTTCAAACACATGTTTACATCCATTAGCTTCTACCTAAGGATCGAAGATATGACTCGGAGGATATATCTTAAAAGATACATACTATTCATGCAAATAAACTCTACAGAAAAAGAGAGATCAAGGATATACCCTAAAAATGGTATGATGCGCATCTAGTCTTCAGTCCTTTAAGTTGCATCTTCATGAGCTTCTCTCCACTGTACCTTAACTTCATGGTTACGAATCTTCTTGTCCACCATTTCCAAAACTCACTAGTAAAGATAGGACCTTGTTCACTCACTGTGCTAGAGGGTATCCAATGTAGTCGAACTATCCTTCCAAGATAAACAGATGTTAACCATGATACCAAGTGTATTTCCTAAGATGATTAGGGGTCTCTCCTCTACTTAACTTATCCATCATGTTTCCAATATGAGGGTCTAAAGCTAATGGTTACTATGTGCTTTTTACCTCTTTTAAGGTCAGTCTAACTTAGGGTGCCAGCCCCAACCATTTATTTCTCACGCAAACCATCCTAGTCGAACTCGACATCCCTCAAGTACAAGCCCCAAAGGCCTAAACCAATATCAGACAAGCACCCAAGGGATACCTTCTACGAATTTGGACGATCTATGTGAGATGATACTAGCAAAACAACCAAACAATGGAGCACTTTACCGACTTTGGCTATCCTCGCCAATCTTGCTCCAAAATTATCGTTGATCGCATAACTGGCTTTGCAGTGTCATCTAGATATATGCGGAAGTCTGTCTCAAGTCTTAGGGGGAAAACCCCTACCCTAATCAAAATATATTGCGTACTCATAGACTACTCCAATGGATCGAAAATCGTCGATAGATAAATAAAGTGATTCTAGGTAGCTAAGAAAACCGATCCCTTATGATCGCACGAAATCTCGAGGGTATTCCCGAGGCAAGTCGAAAGTCTAACTACCCTCGTTTCACAATTACAAGCTAACCAATCCATGCCTAGAATCAACCCATAGCCCATGAAACCAAAAACATAAGCATTAATATAGCTATTTTCAAATCCTTACAAGTCAAAGATAAAAGACCCGAACCAACAACTGGATTTGAGACTATAATGGGATCTTCTGCTATACAATATCTAGGGTGCAGAGACTCAACTATGGAAGCAGATATACACGAATGTGAAGCGCTAAAATCAGAAGGAGTACTAACAGGATGATCAAAGGGAAAAACATTATCAATAGAAATCTTACTACCTCTCTCTTAGGTATGCTGGCGGTGAGAGAATGCACTTGCCTTCCGGAAAATCCTGTCCTTTGTTCTTGCCCTTGCCCTTAATTATACGACCCATTATACCAAAATAAATATACTTCCTCTTGTTTTAGGTTTTACTATTCTTTCCTCCCCTCCATTGTGAACCAAGTCCATATCCATGGGTTCTTCGTCCTTGTGTTCTGCTCCTTAGCCAAATTCCCTTATACTCAACTTCGCCATCCTTGTATAACTTGTAGACATGCCTCTCGAAAGCTGCCTCCATTGCACGGAGAATCCTACAAAGCTCGAAAGAAAATTTTGGATATAGATGGAAGTTAGGCGCTTATTTGCCCTTTGACATGTGTCGTAGTCTCATCAAGCCTACGGAACCATGTCACGATGAGGTTACCTCCCAGAAAGCTAGGAACCTCGGAGACTCAAGAAAGAAGGAAACAAGGATTCAAGTAGAGGGTCAAAAGATAGTGCATATGGCTTTGGGGAATATGCCTTTAAAACAAAACTTTTCTTTTGAAAATGCTTCATTAAAAACCATTTGAAATAATTTTTCAAATCTTTTATCTGATCCGGTAACCTTCAGCTCTGATACTGAGTGAAACACCCCACCTCCGTTAAGGTCACTCACAAAGGGAATGCCTTAACTTCGGTGGAGCGCTTTAGGTAAAAGATGCCGATAAATTACAAGACAGACAAATTTAAACAACGAAAAATAAAACTTTACTTCATTGATAAAATAGTTTGTACAACAATTGTTTTCCAATACCAGAGTATCTGTCTTACATAATAAAATAAAGAAGCATAAAATAACATTTATATTCCCCAATGTAGCCTGAGCCAGCCATATCAATGGAAAAGAGAATCCAAGAAAAACTTCGACTAATCTTCAAGCTTGGAAGGAGATGTGGTCCAAACTAAGCTGAGCTATTCACTCCCTGACTACCTGGGGGGGGGGGGGAATGAAAGAAAAGAGGCGAAAGCAAACTAGGTCAGACGTAAGTCTGGTAAGCTCAGTGATTCTTAGCATTTAAACGGAGAAAAGGGTCATGACATTAATAAACTAAATATAAGACTAAACCATAGTAACAAGATAACATGGGATAAATGTGAGATATGACAAGGCAAGATAAACCGAATGTACTGATAAACTGAATGCGTTTCTACTCCTTCTCTGCTTCGCGACTACCCTATTATATTGATTTCTATATCTCTGCACCACCTAACTAGTGTCCCAGCTAGTAATCTATATAAAATGATCATATGGTAGCGTGATCCTAATCCCCATAATTGTGGTTGCCTAAAGGTGTATGTCTATTATGGGGATTCCATTTATTACCTAGATCTAATCTAGGGTTTACTATCGAGCGCTTCTTATATTCAACCAGGGTTTATGCTTCACAGGGCCACTGGGGTTTATGCTACCTATTGAACGCTTCTCGGATTCAGGGTTTATGCGACCTAGGTCCAACTAGGGATTATGCTACCTATCGAGCGATGCCCCCTAGTCTAGGACACACTACCCAGAACAGTATATGTACCTAGACTTTCCCCACGTATGTTTCATGAATCGTTATCGATGTCTAGATGCACATGTCCTCTATATGTGCGATCCGAGTCCCATGGCAGGGCTAGTCAAGAAACACAGAACTCAGTCGGGAGCTTTCAGATATCTGCCGATTTCAGATGCTAAGGCCTGCTTTTACAGGGCTATAGTCCCACTAGACCCCTCCCTCAACTAACAAATGAAAGGAACCCAAGAAAATCAAGAATGATAACTGTACGCAGGCCCCTCTATGCCCCACAAACCTATGGGCCAACCTCACCCATAACTAGATAGAAAGTATATGGTCTGTTGGAGTTCTCCGCCTTTCCGCTTCACGTATCTCGACTGACTCAAGATGGTAGGTAGACGACGAGTTGCTATCACAGGGCAATAACTGGTCTCGCCGAATCACGCTGGTCCATCCTAGTCTTTATGTTGCCTTATTATTGCAACCAAGGCATACCTTTGGCTCTTCTAACGCAGACCTTAACCTCTTTGAGCCCAGGAGGATCATCAGCAGCCTTACAGAGAGATACCAAGAGTACCCTCACGTCCCCTCGAAGTCGCATGCTTCGTAACCCAGTTCGTTGGAGCCTTCTTCATGATCAGACGAACGTTCGCTCCTTCTTGTGTTCTACGTGGCTTTCTTGACTAAGGTTTATTACTTAGTTCTCTAACTAAGGTTTACAACTTAGTTCTCTTTCTCGTCTTGTTGGATTGGTTAAGTGTCATCAGTTAATTCAAGTTAACTTGACCCATTCACTTGTCATGTTAAATTGGTTAAGTGTTATCTAGTAGTTCACGTTGACTTAACCTACCCATATATCATGTCAAATTGGTTAAGTGTTCCTTAACCTTACTCGTTCATCAGGTTATACTGGTTAAGTGTCTCTCATTAACTTAACCCCGGTTATTTATCATGCTATAACGATTAAGTGTTCTAAGTTTACTTAACCCCACCATCTATTCTAGTTAGCATGTTAAACATTAGCTTAACCTTACACACTTGTCTAGTTAACATGTTATAATGGTTAAGTGTTTCCTCAATTACTTAACCTCACTATTTCTAGCTTGATTGTTCATGAGCTTTAATTAATTAATTAATTAAAGCACCAACCACTCACATTAGACAGGTATTGTTGTGGTTACTAGATGTGTCGGTCGGTTCCGGGCAGTTTTACACCACAACTCAGTCTAACCTTGGGTCTTCCTAGGCTTGATGCACTAACCTCGCACATTAGACAGGTGTTGTTGTGGTCACTGGATGTGCCGGTCGGTTCCGGGCAGTTTTACACCACAACTCAGTCTAACCTCGGGTTAGGCATTTTCCTCTTCTCTAATTTACATATTTACTATTCATGTAAATTTTCCCTAAATCAATTTGGCCTATATTCATTTGTCATGCAAATTAACATACTTATATTCTATGCCCAAGACTTGATTTACCTACCAATTAACCCAACTTGTAGTGTATGCCAATTTAGATCTAATATTCCTATTTACAGTTCATGTCAAAACTAGATTTAATATTCTAGTTTACAGGTTATGCCCAAAACTTGGTTTACATGCCAATTACATACTTTGTGGCCAATTAACAATTTACTATTTACGCCCAAGTCTAATATGCATGTAAATTATTCACTATTATAGCCAATTCAGATTCTGCCAACATATTTATTATGCCAAGTTAACCTAATTAAGCTACACCCAATATCCCGCGCCGTAATCGTACGTATAACATGATTTCACAAGTTTCTAAGTACTCGTGAAATGATACTAACAGTATCAAAGTAAGGAATAGGGGATAAGCACGAGAATTGACATAAAAGAATAGCCATGCAGGAATGAACCAAATACAAAAATAATGGTTCCAATGGGTTTGATGTACATAACAGTGAATAGGAATAAACGAGACAAGTTATACCCCAAAAAAAATGAGATCCAACATAATTAAGGGAGTAGGCATAGGTGATTTGGTCCAACATAATGCCAGTTCGAAGTACAACCTAATAGGTTAATGGGAATAGATATAAGCCACTAATTACAATAGTTATAGGCAATTAACCACAATAGTCATGGGTGACTAATCACAAAAGTTTCTTAATCAATGTCATAGGCAATAGTCTCATAGTCATGAATCTTGGTAATAGTCTCATAGTCATGAATCATATGCAATAGTCTCAAAATTATGAATCATAGTCATAGGCAAACAGTCTTATAGTCATAGTCATATGTAATAGTCTCTTTGTCATGAATCATAGTCATAGGCGATAGTTTCATGGACAGCAGTTTCATAGTCATAGTCTTAGGCAAAAGTCTCATAATCATAGTCATTGGCAATTTGCCACAACAAGTTCTAGGCCACAATCGAGAATCAGATCCAAAGGTATAGATAACATTAGATTTGACATAAGCATGAATCAAATATAATTAACTTGCAAATAGGCACAGTTCTATATTTTAATTTATTACATTCACGAGTCCAATTACACGTTCAAATCTAAAGAATAACCGAACTTACAGTGATCGGTTTAGAAATGGATAATAAGGTAGCGTTGTGGCGATTTTCTATGATTCGCGTGACATTGCTTGAAGCAGAATATGTATGGTCCAACTTGAAGCTTTAACTTGATTCTCTTTTAATCTATTCAGTTTGGAAGAAGACGCTTTAATCCTAGTTTTGATTCCAGCAGAGTAGCGACGCCATTTTTATTTTTTATTAGAACAGAGGCAGAGTATAGGCAGAATGAAATTGTGTGGAGAGAAAGCTAGGTTTGGGGGTGTTTAAATAGGTTAGAGCTCATGAATCCGGTTAGAAGAGCGTCCAGGTGCAGAAAAATGGATCGGTCTACAAATCTGGAAAGGAGGGGGGGGGGGGGAGGTCGACCCTAGTGTCAACCTGTTTAACCAGGTCGACCCTAGTGTCGTCCTGGGTCCTGGTCGGGAATTTTCCCGCCCAGCCCGGGTGTCTGTTTTGAATTTCGAAATTCGAATTTTGATTTTTGGGCAAGTTTAATTAAAACTTCTGAAGGCCTTATCTTCCTCATATGGAGTCCGATTTATGCAAACTCATACTCTATCTCAAGTAAAATTCCGAGACGAACGCAATGGAGCAACCCGTTTCCCTTAATTCTTCTTTTACAAATTAATTATACTTTGATTTGTTACTTTCATGTCTACCAAAAATACGGGGTGTTACATGACCCCACTGGACTTGCGTTGCCACCACTAACCCGTTTTGACCTCTTACAATCAAACCCAGTATGCGTGTCCCTTCCTCGATCTAGATCGAGCTCGCTTAGATACTAAATGGGTTACTGGTTGAAAAGGGTCCCCACACTTGACACAAGCTTTCCACCTATGCTTTTCCCCACTAGGATTTCCCACTTAACCCCTTCTTATTCATGTCTTCTTACATGTTTCAACTTGGTTAAGTGTTTATAATTATATCCCACATGTCACCCATGTTACCTACTTATCAACGTGTGTTATTAGTTAAGCTTGTCTTAACCCTATCCCCTTATCAGGTATATATATATATATATATATATATAATCGGTTAAGCTGGTCTTAACCCTATCCACTTATATATTATCGGTTAAGTTGGTCTTAACCCGATCCACTTATATATTATTGGCTAAGTTGGTGCTAACCCTATCCACTTTTCAGATCAATATGTATTATTGGTTAAGTTTGTCTTAACCCTATCCACTTATCATATTAATATATATTATTGGTTAAGATGGTCTTAAACCTACCCACTTATCAAATTAATACATATTATTGGTTAAGTTGGCCTTAACCCTACCTACTTATCAAATTATTGGTTAAGATGGTCTTAACCCTATCCACTTAAATATTATTGGTTAAGCTGGTCTTAACCCTACCTACTTATCAGATTATTGGTTAAGCTGGTCTTAACCCTATCCACTTATCATGTTTTATATATCATATATATATATATTGTATAACATTTTTTACTTAATTTATGATTAAGTACATCTTAGTTCACAAATACATTGGTTAAGAGAATAACTCCCTAAATATCAACCCCGAAGACTGAAATCAACATCAGATTGGTACTCAGAGAATTACTCAACTCAACCGAACTTCTGTTTGTCATTCATATTCGTCTTTGATCAACATTAATTAATTATTAATGCACAGACCGCTCACATTAAGTCGATTGCTTGTGGCCGCTGGATATGCCGGGCGGTTCCGGGCAAACTTCCACCACAAGCCAGACCTAACCTCGTGTCAAAGCATCTTTTAATTATGCCTACGACCTCTCACATTAGACTGTCGTTTGAGGTTGCTGGATGTGCCGAGCGGGTCTGGGCAGTCTTACACCACAAACGAATTCGTGTCTTAGGCATTTATTACACATTTAAATTATGCCTTTGACCTCTCACATTAGACTACCGTTTGTGGTTGTTGGATTTGCCTGGCAGGTTCGGGCAGTCTTATACCACAAACGAGTCTAACCTCGTGTCTTAGGCATTTATTATTACACATTATTATTCAACCCCAATTTGAATTAATATCCCTATTTCAGATTGTCAAGAACTTCCAATTTTAATCCATGTCCATAATTATCACTTAAATTATGTCCATAATTTTCAGGTATATAAATTATACCAATTAATGTCTCAAATTAATTATATGCGTTTAAAGCCGTTATATGCCAGTTCCCAATATTAATATTTAATATTTTCCCATTGTTCCTACGTCATTCGTACATTTAATATGAAATATGTTTGACCCACAAATAGTCTAACTCATAAGAAAAGAAACATCACAACATGCATAACACATAAAATAGATCTAACTTGCAAATAAGAATTATAACATAAATTTGCATAGTCAATAACTTGCATGGGCAATAGACATATAAATCATAAATTTGCATAAACTATCTACTGCTATGGATCTAAATATAGATCTAAACATGAAAATGTAAACTTGCATATGTGAATATGGTTTTCACCTAAACTTTCATGTAATTTAATTACAAACTTGTATTAAACTTGCATATGTAACTTAGACGTGTAAACTAATACCACATGTTTTACATATAAACTCACACACACACACACACATACACATACATAGATATATATATATATATATATGTACTTGATTCACATATAAACTTGTGTATAATTCGCATAAAGACTTGCATATGATTCACATACAAATAGCATATGATTTACATCCAAACTTGCATATAAACTGATGTCATAAAATGAATCAACTTAAACATATGTGATTGGGCATATGAAATAGATCCACTAACGTAAGTTAACAAAACTGTCATATGTTCACAAACAGATGATAACAAAATTAAGTAACGTCAATGATTCAATAGGCATGTTCTCATAATCCAAATTATAACTCTTCATAATTAGTTTTTAAATTATTTTGTGAAAGAAATTGCACTCACTAAGATGGATTAGAGAAGAGAATAATTCGTTCGTCGTTTGTTCTACAATCTTGTCTCACAATAGCTTTAGGAAGAAGATGAACTATTCCAGCATCATAAGGACGTCTTTAATTTATTTTAATTAGGATTGAGGCAGCATAACGTTACAATGGTTTGGTGTGGAGAGAAAGTGGGGTTTGGGGGTGTTTAAATAGGTTAGGAGCCAAAGAATTTATCTTGAAAACAAGTCCAGGGGTAAAATCCCGAATCTGCCTCGGATCTGACTAAATCAGGGGAGGTCGACCCCTAGGTCGACCTATATAGGGGAGGTCGACCCCCTGGTCGACCTGGCCTAGGGTGGGAAAAAACCTGCCCATCTCGCTTCTGTGTTTTCATTTGAATTTTGAATTTGAATTCGAGCTATTTTAAATTATTTAAATTCCTGAAACTTCTGAAGGCCATAACTTCCTTATACGAAGTCCTATTTACGGAAACTTGGACTCTATTCCAAGCAGAATTCCGAGATGAACACAATGGCGTGACCCATTTCCCTTAATTCTTCTCCTAAAAATTAAGTGTTCTTAATTTTGTTAATTTTAATATTTAAAATTACGGGGTGTTACATTCTCCCCTCCTTAAAGGATTTCGCCCCCGAAATCTCCAAGTTAAGGAGAATGTATATCCTACTATCCAATCATCCATCTACTCAATCATCAAACACAAGCATCCATTGTCCTTAAAAGACTTCTAATGTCGTATGAACATATTCAGGGTGTGTGTGTATGTTCCTTATCTAATGTAAAATCAGGCGATCTACTGTTTCAGTTGACCTCCTTAATGCAAATCATGAGAGTGCCATGCGTCCATTATGTATACAAAAGAGTCATAATGATACATATTATTTCTGCATGTGTGCACAACCATTCATTAAAATGCAGCATCCATATAATAACACAACCATTATACATCCATTAATTTAAATATGCATTCATATTTATATGCAATATGAAAGTGATTATGCCGATCTAGTGCTTAATGTGTGTGTAAATGCATCCGCGAGCAACCATTAGCAAACACTTGCATCCACCAAACATAACATGTCTCAAACACATGTTTACAACCATAGGGTTTTTCCTAACTAAAGATCGAAGATATCATCGCATAGACATATTAAACGATAGGACAAGTATCAACAAAGCGGTAGAGAAAGGTGAAGTAAGAAAAACATACCCTCAAAAAGGAAAGGGTACAGCGTACGTATCTTATCTTCCGTTTCTCAAGTCGCACCTCCTTGATCATTTCCCCATTGCACCTTGACCAATTTGACCTCTCTGTTGCATAGCTTTATGACTTCTGATCCAAGGATGCATGTAGGGGCTCGTTTAATCGGGGCATCTCACTCCACTTCCACTTCTCTAAGCCTGCTCGGCTCTACTAGTTCCGCGATATCTTGTAAACACTTCCGCAAATGTGACACGTGAAACACGTCGTGAACACCACTAAGCTCGTTGCCTCTTCTCATGTCCCTCCAAAATCTAGGATACATAACCTTAGAAGATCTTCAAGGATTCTATTCATCCCTTTCTATCCGTCCATCCGTCTGTGGATGATAAGAGATACTCGTACTTGCCGCCTTTTGCATATCACCTTTTCCTCTTGCATCGAAAACTGCTCCAAGCCCTGTCCCGCAAGCACCGGTGTACACTGTGAATGGCTTACTTCCATCTGGCAAAACTAAAACTGGAGTCGTCATCAATGCCCTCTTCAAATGCTGGAGAGCATCGTCATAGTCAACATCCCGAGAAAAAGTCAAGTTCTTCTTCATTAACCGAGTAAGTGGGGCTGATATCTTCGCGAAGTCCTTAATGAACTTACTATAATAGCCCGCCAGCCCTAGAAAGCTTCTTACTTCCGTCGCGTTTCTAGGGACCTTCCAACCTTGGGTTGCCACCACCTTTGCGGGATCCAAAGCTATCCCTTCCTTAGAGACCACATGTCCTAAGAAACTCACTTCTTTCCTCCAAAAATGACATTTGGAGAACTTAGCTTTGAGTTGATGTGCTTGTAGGATCTCTAAGACTTCCCTAAGATGAAGGGCATGCTCTTCTTCGCTTCAAGAGAAAATCAAGATATCGTCCACAAAGACTACTACAAACTTGGTTAGAAACTCCCTAAACACACTACTCATTAAGTCAACGAAGTATGCGGGTGCATTCGTCAAACCAAAAGGCATGACGAGCTACTCGAAGAAACCGTCAGGAGTTCTAAATGCAGTCTTATCTATGCTGTCTTCAGCCACCCTTAGCTGATGAAATCCTGTAGCCAAATCCAGCTGCGAGAAAACCGAAGCACCAACCAACTGATCGAATAAATCGTCTATCCTCGTCAATGGGTGTCCGTTTTTCTTTGTGAGCATATTCAGCTCTCTTTAGTCCATGCACAATCTAAGTGAACCATCAGCCTTCGTTGCAAAAACAAATGGAGCAACCCATTCCGAAATGCTTCTTCTTGTGTGCCCTTTCTCAAACAACTCTTTCACTTTCTTACCGAGTTCTCTTCTCTCCCTCGGAGCCATGTGGTGCACCGGTAATGCAACTGGCTTTGCATTATCTACAAGGTATATATGAAAATCTATCTCGCGCCTCGGGGGTAAACCCCGAACTTCATCGAAGACGTCACCATATTCACGGACCACACGAACAAATTCCAAATCATCGTTGGACGCATCAAGAGATTCTAGGCAGCTAAGCCTCACCGGACCTCTAGGGTCACAAGAAATATCAAGGGTCTTTCCACAACGAGTCAACAATCTAACTACCCTTCTTTCACAGTCTAGGATGGCACCGTATCTAGCTAGCCAATCCATGCCTAGAATAAAGTCGTAGCCCATGAAGCCAAGAATGAAGGCGTTGCATTCAAACCCAATGCCCAAAATAGACACTCTCAAATCCCGACATATCATCGAAAGATGAGTCGAACCACCAATAGGATTTGAGACTACTATGGGATCCGTAACTAGACTAGTATTTAAGTGCAGTGTTTCAACTAACCAAAGCAGATACAAACGAGTGTGAAGCGCCAGAATTCAAACAAGGTTCAAACAGGATGATCAAAAAGAAAAACCAAACTTCCAACCAAGATATTTCTACCTCTATCAGGTATGCCAGCCGTGAGGGAACGCGTCTATCCTCCAGAAGATCCTATACTTTGTCCTTACCTTTGCCTTTTGCTTCTTTGGACGATGCTAATAAGATGTCCTGTTTCTCCGTAACGATGACAACTTGTCTCCTTCTTCTTCTTCTTTCTAACGTCTTTAACTTTCATGGAGTATTATTGGTGTATAGAACGGAATATAACAAAACAGATACATATTGGTACTTTAAAATTTTATAACAACTTTTATTGCAGCGGAGAAATAGTTTGGTTACAACAACATCAAAAACAACCAATAAAACCAAGAACACTTAATATCCATCTTGACAAATTGTTTTCTGAGTACATAAAGTAAAAAAGCATAGCCCCAACATACGTAGCCATAATAGAGATAAGCTGAACTTTACTTTCCGCAATCCAAGCACTTCCAAAAGAGAGATAAAGAGATCCAAATCAAGCTCCACTAGCACTAGTCCTACCCTGAGAACCTAGAGGGGGAAAAGGAAGAAAAGAGGCAAAAACAAATGGGGTCAGACATAAAGTCTGGCGAGTCCAATAACTATAACAACATATTTATTAAAGTAACTTGGATAAGGCATAAACTAGTAAAACAAGGAATGACTGTGAAACAAATGGGCATGACAAAACCAGCAAGAGGAATAAGATAACGTTAATTGCGTTCCTAATCACTATAGGATAATTACTCTACTGCACCAATACTAGTCACCCTAAAAGTTGATCCCGCCTACTGAACAAAATAATAATAATGGTAATTTCGTGTACCCCTAGCTGTCTTCATAGGTGTCGCCTCCTCCAATCTCCACTAGTTGTACCCACTACCCTCCCCATTCTAATTACAACATTTATTCATAATATGGTAGTTGTACTCATAGCTGTCTTCATAGGTGCCGCCTGCTCCTATCTTCGCTAGTCGTACCCACTACCTTCCCCATCCGATCGGTTCCTAAATCGTAGATACCCGTGCTGGTCCCACAGTGGGGTGTATCACTCCCCAAAGTGGCAACCCAATACCACCAAAGATGCATGGCTTATACCTACATGATACAACAACGTCTTACCTACCAGCCCGGGCCCACTCACGCACATGAACCCGTTGGACTTGCGTTGCCACCGTTAACCCGTTTTGACCTCTTACAATCAAGCCCAGTAAGCGTGTCCCGTCCTCGATCTAGATCGATCTCACTTAGATACTAAACGGGTTACTGGTTGAAAAGGGTCCCCACACTTGACACATGCTTTCCACCTATGCTCGGTCCCCACTAGGATTTCCAACTTAACCCCTTCTTATTCATGTCTTCTTACATGTTTCAACTTAGTTAAGTGTTTATAATTATATCCCACATATCACCCACGTTACCCACTTATCAACATGTGTTATTGGTTAAGCTTGTCTTAACCCTATCTGCTTATCAGATTAATATATATATTATTGGTTATGCTGGTCTTAACCCTATCCACTTATATATTATTGGTTAAGTTGGTCTTAACCCTATCCACTTATCAGATCAATATGTATTATTGGTTAAGTTTGTCTTAACCCTATCCACTTATCAGATTAATATATATATATTATTGGTTAAGCTGGTCTTAACCCTACCCACTTATCAAATTAATATATATTATTGGTTAAGCTGGTCTTAACCCTACCTACTTATTAGATTATTGGTTAAGCTGGTCTTAACCCTGTCCACTTATATATTATTGGTTAAGCTGGTCTTAACCCTACCTACTTATCAGATTATTGGTTAAGCTGGTCTTAACCCTATCCACTTATCATGTTTTATGTATCATATATATATATATATATATCGTATAACATGTTTTACTTAATTTATGATTAAGTACATCTTCTGCCGTTTGTGGTTACCGGAAGTGCCGGGCGTGTACGGGCAGTCTTACACCACAAACGAGTGTAACCTCATGTCTTAGGCATTTATTACGCATTTAATTTATGCCTTTGACCACTCACATTAGACTACCGCTTGTGGTTGCTGGATTTGTCAGGCGGGTCCGGGCAATCATATACCACAAACGAGTCTAACCTCGTGTCTTAGGCATTTATTATTACACATTATAATTCAACCCCAATTTGAATTAATATCCCAATTTCAAATTGTCAATAACTTCCAATTTTATTCCATGTCCATAACTGTCACTTAAATTATGTCAATAATTTTCAGTTGTATAAATTATACCAATAAATGTCTCAAATTAATTATATGCTTTTAAAGCCATTATATGCCAATTCACAACATTAATATTTAATATTTTCCCATTGTTCCCTCATCGTTCGTACGTTTAATATGAAGTATGTTAGACCCGCAAATAGTCTAACTCATAAGAAAAGAAACATCACAACATGCATAACACATTAAATAGATCTAACTTGCAAATAAGAATTATAACATAAATTTGCATAGTCAATAACTTGCATAGGCAATAGACATATAAATCATAAATTTGCAGAAACTATATACTGCCATTGATCTACATATAGATCTAAACATGAAAATGTGAACTTGCATATGTGAATATGGTTTTCACCTAAACTTTCATATAATTTACATACAAACTTATATTAAACTTGCATATGTAATTTAGACATGTAAACTAATATCACATGATTTACATATAATCTTACATACATATATATATATACTTGATTCACATATAAACTTGTGTATAATTCTCATACAGACTTGCATATGATTCACGTACAAATAGCATATGATTTACATCCAAACTTGCATATAAACTGATGTCATAAAATGAATCAAATTAAACATATGTGATTGGGCATATGAAATAGATCCACTAACATAAGTTAACAAAACTGTCATATGTTCACAAACAGAAAATAACAAAATTAAATAACGTCATGTAACACCCCACGTCCATTAATGTCACTCTTAAAGGGAATGCATTAACTATCATGGAGTATTATTGGTGTATAGAACAAAATATAACAAGACAGATACATATATTGGTACTTGAAAAATTAAAACAACTTTTATTGTAGCGGAGAAATAGTTTGGTTACAACAACATCAAAAACCAACAATAAAACCAAGTACACTTAATATCCATCTTGACAAATTATTTTCTGATTACATAAAGTAAAAAAGCATAACCCCAACATAAGTAGCCAAAAAAGAGATGAGCTGAACTTTACTTTTAACAATCCAAGCGTTTCCAAAAGAGAAAGAAAGAGATCCAAATCAAGCTCCACTAGCACTAGTCCGACCCTGAGAACCTGGGGGGGGGGGGAAGGAAGAAAAGAGGCGAAAACAAAGGGGGTTAGACATAGAGTATGGAGAGTCCAATAACTTTAACAATATAATTATTAAAGTAAATAGGATAAGGCATAAACTGGTAAAACAAGGAATGACTGTGAAACAAATGGGCAAGACAAAACAAACAAGAAGAATAAGATAACGTTAATTGCACCTCCAACACTATAGGATAATTACTACACTGCACCATTACTAGTCACCATAAAAGTTGATCCCGCCTTCTGAACATAATAATCATAATGATAGTTTTGTGTAACCCTAGCTGTCTTCATAGGTGCCGCCTGCACCTATCTCCGCTATTTGTACCCACTACCCTTCCCATTCTAATTACAACATTTATTCATAATATGGTAGTTGTATTCCTAGCTGTCTTCATAGGTGCTGCCTGCTCCTATCTCCGCTAGTCGTACCCACTACCTTCCCCATTCGATATGCTTCCTAACTCGTAGAAACCCGTGCTGGTCCCACAGTGGGGTGTATCACTCCCCAAAGTGGAAACCCGATACCACGAAAGATGCATGGCTTATACCTACACGATGCAACAACGTCTTACCTACCAGCACGGGCCCACACACGCACATGACCCCATTGGACTTGCGTTGCCACCGCTAACCCGTTTTGACCTCTTACAATCAAACCCAATAAGTGTGTCCCTTCCTCGATCTAGATCGAGCTCACTTAGATACTAAATGGGTTACTGGTTGAAAAGGGTCCCCACACTTGACACACGCTTTCCACCTATGCTTGGTCCCTACTAGGATTTCCCACTTAACCCCCTCTTATTCATGTCTTCTTACATGTTTCAACTTGGTTAAGTGTTTACAATTATATCCCACATGTCACCCATGTTACCCACTTATCAAATCAACATGTGTTATTAGTTAAGCTTGTCTTAAGCCTATCCGCTTATCAAATCAATATATATTATTGGTTAAGCTGGTCATAAACCTATCCACTTATATATTATTGGTTGAGTTGGTCTTAACCCTATCCACTTATCAGATCAATATGTATTGTTGGTTAAATTTGTCTTAACCCTATCCACTTATCAGATATATATTATTGGTTAAGCTGGTCTCTACCCACTTATCAAATTAATATATATTATTGGTTAAGCTGGTTTTAACCCTACCTACTTATCATATTATAGGTTAAGCTGGTCTTAACCCTATCCACTATCATGTTTTATGTATCATATATATATATATATCGTATAACATGTTTTACTTAATTTATGATTAAGTACATCTTAGTTCACAGATACATTGGTTAAGAGAATAACTCCCTAAATATCAACCTCGAAGACCGAAATCAACATCAGATTGGTACTCAGAGAATTACTCATCTCAACCAAACTTCTGTTTGTCATTCATATTCATCTTTGATCATCATTAATTAATTATTAATGCACAGACTTCTCACATTAAGCCGATTGCTTGTGGCCGCTGGATATGCCGGGCGGTTCCGGGCAGACTTCCACTACAAGCTAGACTTAACCTCGTGTCTAAGCATCTTTTAATTATGCCTACGACCTCTCACATTAGACTGCCGTTTGCGGTTGCTGGATGTGTCGGGCGGGTCCGGGCAGTCTTATACCACAAACGAGTCTAACCTCGTGTCTTAGGCATTTATTACTCATTTAATTTATGCCTTTGACCTCTCACATTGGACTACTGTTTGTGGTTGCTGAATGTGCTGGGCGGTTCCGGGTAGTCTTATACGACAAACGAGTCTAACCTCGTGTCTCAGGAATTTATTATTACACATTATAATTCAACCCCAATTTGAATTAATATCCCTATTTCAAATTGTCAATAACTTCCAAATTAATCTATGTCTAGAATTGTCACCTAAATTATGTCCATAATTCTATGCATATAAATTAGGCCAATTAATGTCTCAAATTTATTATATGTTTTTGAGCCATTTTATGATAATTTTCACAATATTAATATTTAATATTTTCCCATTGCCCCCATGTTGTTCGTACGTGTAATACATATAATACGTAGGCTAGCAAATAGCCTAATTCACAGAAACATCACAACCTGCATAACACGTAAAAATAGATCTAACTCGCAAATAAAAATAGGCTAGCATGGATCCAAACTTGCATGATTATAATTTATATATTCATAAATTTGCATAAACAATAACTTGCATAGGCAATAGGCATAATTTGCATAAAATACAAACTGGAATGGATCAAATTATACAAGATATGATTTGCATAGATCTATACACATAAAGGTGATCTAGCATATATGAACATGGTTTTCGCATGAACTTGCATATTATCTACATACAAACTTGTATTAAACTTGCATATGCAATTTAGACATGTAAATTAAGACTTACCTATAATTCGCATACAATCTTACATATAAACTAGCATATGATTCACATCCAAACTTATATATAAACTTGCATATATAATTTAGACATGTAAATTAAGATTTACATTTACGCTTGCTTATGATTTAGACATGTAAATGTCACAAAATGAATCAAATCTGGCATATGTGTTTAGACATATGAACCAACATCATGAATTTAAACATGTAAACTAATATCACACGTTTTACATATAAACTTGCATGTATATATATATACTTGATTCACATATAAACGTGGGTATAATTCGCATACAGACTTGCATATAAACTGATGTCATAAATGAATCAAGTTAAACATATGTGATTGGACATATGAAATAGATCCACTAACATAAGTTAACAAAACCGTCATATGTTCACAAACAGACGATAACAAAATTAAGTAACATCACATGATTCAACGGGCATGTTCTCATAATCCAAATTATAACTCATCATAATTAATTTATTAATTATTTTGTGAAAGAAATTGTACTCACAAAGACAGGTTAGAGAAGAGAATAATTCGTTCGTTGTTTGTATTATAATTCTGACTTGCAATTCCTAAGCTTTAGGAAGAAGAACTATTCTAGCAGCAGCATGAAGGAGACTAATTTAGTTTAGGTTTAGAGCTTGAGTCTATGTATGCTTTTATAGAAGTTTAAATCAATATAAGTCGTTAGATTATCATAGGAGCAAATCAGAACCACTCAGACTCGATAGAGTTATCTAGAATTGCCACCTATGCCCTAGTGACTCAACAACAGGTCAGAAAGGACTCAGCAACAAGTTAGAGTCGTCACAGCCCAGATCTACCCAAGGGGGTAGGTCAACCCCCAGGTCGACCCCCTGGTCGACCTGTATAGGGGAGGTCGACCCCCTGGTCGACCTGGCTTGGGGAGGAAGAAATCCCGCCCAACTCGCTTCCTCGTTTGAATTTTGAATTTTAGTCTGAACTGTTTTTAATTTATTTAAATTAATGAAACTTCTGAGGGCCATAACCTCCTCATACGAAGTCCGATTTACGAAAACTTGGACTCTATTCCAAGAAGAATTTCGAGACGAACGCAATGGCATAACCTGTTTCCCTTAATTCTCACTTTAACAATTAAGTATTCTTTAATTCGTTCTTTTTAATAGTCATGGAAAATTCAGGTTGTTACATGTCACATGATTGAACATGCATGTTCTCATAATCCAAATCTTAACTCATCATAATTAGTTTATTAATTATTTTGTGAAAGAAATTGTACTCACTAAGACGGATTAGAGAAGAGAATAATTCGTTCGTCGTTTGTTCTACAATCTTGTCTCACAATTCCTTAGCTTTGAGAAGAAGATGAACTATTCCAGCAGCATAAGGACGTCTTTAACTTATTTTAATTAGGATTGAGGCAGCATAGCGTTACAATGGTTTGGTGTGGAGAGAAAGTGGGGTTTGGGGGTTTTTAAATAGGTTAGGAGCCAAAGAATTTGTCCAGAAAACAAGTCCAGGTGCAAAATCCCGAATTTGCCTCGGATCTGACCAAATCAGGGGAGGTCGACCCCCAGGTCGACCTGTATAGGGGAGGTCGACCCCCTGGTCGACCTGGCCTGGGGCGGGGAAAATCCTGCCCAGCCCGCTTCTGTGTTTTCATTTGAATTTTGAATTTGAATTCGAGCTGTTTTAATTTATTTAAATCCCTGAAACTTCTAAAGGCCATAACTTCCTCATACGAAGTCCGATTTATGAAAACTTGAACTCTATTCCATGTAGAATTCTAAGATGAACGCAATGGCATAACCCATTTCCCTTAATTCTTCTCCTAAAAATTAAGTGTTCTTAAATTTGTTAATTTTAATATTTAAAATTATGGGGTGTTACAAAAGCAGTTTTATCTATGCTATCGTCAGCCACTCTCAATTGATGGAACCCCGTCGCCAAGTCCAACTACGATAATACCAAGGCACCAACAAGATGATCAAATAAATCATCAATCCTCGGAAGCGGGTGTCTATTCTTCTTGGTGAGCTTATTTAATTCTCTATAGTCAATACATAGACGAAGTGAACCATCCGCTTTAGTTGCGAATATAACTAGAGCACCCCATTCAGATATGCTTCGTCTGATGAACCCTTTATCAAGTAGCTCCCCTACTTGCTTACTCATCTCCCTCCTTTCCCTTAGATCCATGTGGCGCACTGGTAATGCAACTGTCTTTGCATTGTCCACCAGATATATATGAAAGTCGATCTCGCGCCTTGGAGGTAAACCCTGTACCTTATCAAAAACATCGGAATAATCCCGAACCACTGGAACAGATTGCAAGTCATCTATGGATGCATCTAAAGACTCTAGGAAGCTAAGCATAACAGACGGTTGGGGGTCAAAAGAAACTTCTAGGGTCCTCCCATGACATGTTAGGAGCCTAAAAACCCTCCTTTCACAATCTAGAACGGCCCCATATGTGGTAAGCCAATCCATTCCTAGTATCAACCCATAGCCCATAAACCCGAGCATATACGCGTCGCATTCAAGATCGACGCGTAACACAGATAATTTCTAACCCCGACAAATCATTGATAAATGAGCCGAACCACCAATGGGGTTTGAAACAGCTATGGGATCTACTACAATACTAGTAACTAAGTGCAGAGATTCAACCACAGAACTAGATATAAAAGAGTGTGAAGCACCAGAATCAAAAAGTGTTCTAACTAGATGTTTTGAAAGAGAAACTAAACTTTCTACGGAAATTGTTCTACCTCTTTCAGGAGCACAAATAGCGAGAGCATGCACCTGCCCTCCAGAAGTTCCTGCCCTCTGACCTTGTCCCTGTTTCTTCGGGCACTCCTTAGAGAAATGTCCGACCTCTCCGTAATTAAAGCAATTGCCCTTCCTTCTCTTACAGTCCTTGATCAAGTGACCTTCTTTTCCACAATTATGACATTTTCTCTTATCCCTGCCTTTGTCATCTTTCTCTCTTTTCTTCTGCTGTTGCTGCTGTTGTTGTTTCCCTTTCTTGGGCCACACCTTCATATTCTACGATGTCCCCTCAGTCTTTGCTTCCTTCTTCTCTCCCTTGCCCTCCTCGTGCATTAGGGCCATATCAACAAGCTTTTCGAAAGCGGCCCCCATTGGAATATGTGACATAGCTAAACCATGCAGAGGCTCATTCAGTCCTTTAGCAAACCGCAAAGCCCTTTTGTGCGGTGTATCCAACAAATCTAACCCGAACCTAGCCAACTAGTTGAACTTGTTCACATACTCTTTCAGTGTCAAATTTCCTTGTTTGAGTGTCAACAACCTCTCCATCTGTACGCTCCTCTCAGCTTAGGAAAAAAATTTCAATTCGATCCTCTGCCTAAAATATTTCCAAGTTTCCACTAGACGTCCAGCTTGGGTGACTTCCCACCAGAATGAGGATTCGTCCTTTAACAACCAAGCAGCTAATTGAATCTTTCTTCGGTCCTCCACATCAAAGATCATGAATAAGTCCTCAGTCTCCTTAAGCCAATTCCAAGCTTCCACAAATGTCTCGTTCCCATGGAATGGCTTCCCTCCCATAGCACGGAATTCCTTGAAGATCTTAGTGAAGTTTTCTGCCCTTGGAGGGGAAGGAGGAGGAATGACTGCTGCAGCTGGCGGAGGAACATTTCCTTGGCCTTCGGCAAGCGCCGTGGCCTCCAAATACCTATGCAACCACCCGGCTATTGTGATGCCCTCTGGGATATTTATGATGTTTTGTTCCCCAGACATGCTGAAAAAGGAAAAGGAAGAGATTTAAATAGAGGACCGAAGGATACTACATATGGCTTTTTGGGGAATGTTTTTCAAAACAGACTCTTCTTTTTGAAAATGCTTTCTTTTAAGACCTTTTTGAATATAATTTTTCAAAATTTTTTATCAAATCTGGTAACCTTCAGCTTTAATACCAAGTGAGACACCCCACGTCCGTTAATGTCACTCACTAAGGGAATGCATTAAGTTCTGTGAAGCGCTATAGGTAAATAAACACAGAATAATTACAATATAGATATAAATAAGGCAGTAGCGGAAAATTTTAAAATTTTGTTTCAGCATAAATCATAATACCGTGGTCCACAATTCCACAAATCAAAAAAACCATTACAATAAAAATACTTCTGTCTTTCACCATTAGAGTACATAAATAAATAAATAAAAGAATAATTCCTCAATTAAAAGAGTTAAGCCATAGCGGGGACAAGAACTTGAGCCATACATCAGAAGTGGCTCCTAGCAAGATGATACCCGAATCTGGACAAAGCTTGGGTGTTTCCTCCCTGAGAACCTGGGGGGAGGTGGGAAACGGAAGAAAGAAGGAGAAACAAAGGGTCAGACATAAAGTCTGGCGAGTCTAGTTACTTTTAGCTAGTAGATAAATAAAAGCAACATGATAGGCATATAAAGTGGACAAGAAAGTTCACTACATAAATGGAAAGTGTGACAAGGCAAGCAAGATAAGTTGTGAATGCTTCACTAATGATTACTCGGCACTATTACTAGCATAACTAAACTGAGATGATCCCTTCCACAACAAGTTGGTAGACTTAGGGTATACGTCCGAGTGTACCTTAACTACTACCCTAATCGATCAGCTCCCTATCCTGTAGATATCTTGTGCTGGCCCCACAGTAGGAGGTATAACTTCCTAAAGTGGCAACCCAAGGTGTTCACAACCATATCTACTAGTGTCACGGTCGTCTTAGCCCCCTCTGCCCGGTCCATGCACGCCTATGTTCCCGGTCGGTTTGTGCCACCCACACTGTCCGTCCCGTTTGGATCTCCTACAATCAATCAGTAAGTGTGCCCCTATCTCTGCCTAGTACGGAGTTCTTTACTTGATACCTACCCCGGGTTACTGGCTGAAATGGGTCCCACACAACATGATACAAGCTCTCCCCTTTGTCTTGTATCCCCACTAGGTTTTTCACTGACTATGTTATACCGTTAGGTGTCTTTAATTACATTTCCCTATACTAGTTATACCTACCCTAAAGGGTGTCTTTAATTACATAACTCTATTATATTTTCCATTGGTTATGTATGCCACTAGTTGTCTTTAATTACATAACCTTATTGGGTTAAGTTCGTGGGCCTGTATCTCTATATATTACCAAACCCCTCTAATTTACTTAACCCACCCACTATCCATCCAATTTTTACTTCACCCTAATTTAAGTTCATAGTCATACAATCTTTATGATTAATTTAGGTTAAATAGTCCATTTTATTACCATGTCCCATTATGGTTTCATAACGGGCTAGACCTCCCACATTAGGCATACAATGTGTGGATGATGGATATGCCGGTCGGGTCCGGGCAGTCTTATTCCACAGTTGGGCCTAACCTCGTGTCTTAGCCCGATTCGTATTTACGTACTTAGACCTCCCACATTAGGTTCAATATTAATGGCTGCTGGATATGCCGGTCGGGTCCGGGCAGACTTCCACCACTAATGTAACCTAACCTTGTGTCATAAGTACAATCAAAATTCCTAATTGTAATTACTAACATTCCATTTTTAATTAATTTACCAATTAATTAATCCTTTCCTTTTATAGGTGTCAATACCTATTTTACCCAGTAATCTGCATTACATGTCCAAAATTGTTCATATTCAAGTTATGCCATTTTAACCCTTTTTCCCGTGTTCCATAAATAACGTATTCACACATATTTTGTCGGCATCTAGGCTATACAGTAGCCTAGCCATAATAAAAAGTAAATATGACAAGGGTGATAGTTTCAACATATCTTGGCATAAGCATAACTAGCATGATAACAAGGTGATTGGACATGCGATCAACATAATAAGGTGTACATAAAACTGATGACTTGTGGAAATTACTACGATGTCAAAGCAACATAATGAGATCTAAATTAACCCTCTTAGGTGTCCAACTATTTAGATCTAGCATAATTAGGGTAATACAGCAACTTGTTTAAATCTATAAATGGTTTCACATGTCAAGTTTACAACATATTTAGACTGATCACAATATGACAGGTGAAAGGTAACTTTCATAAGGAACTAGATCTAGCAAATGTTACAATTGTCCAGTCTAATAAGTGTATATTCACCATAACATGGTTACAAGTCAAGATCCACATAGGCAACATAATAGAATAACCACAATTATAATAGATCTACGAAAATTGATCTGCCATGACACAGTATAGGATTTAATACTTGCACAAAATCTTACTTTACAACATATCCAAGTCATAGTCTTTCACAATTTACTTTTAATTGTCTAAACTCAAAAATAACTAGAAACTCATAGTGTTAGGTTTAGAGAATAGAGAGAAAGAATAGATCTTGAATTCTGAATATGACTTGCAAAGCATGTTGTAGAAGATGACTTGGTTCAGTCCAGCCACCGGCAGAGTTTGTCCACCATGAATCCTAAAAATGAAGAAAACAGTCGAAATGACCACGTATATATAGCTGCTAGGGCTTCCGAACTGACTGCCACGTCAGCCCTAGTGGTGTCGACACCGATGTAGGTGGGCCGACCCCTGGGTCGACACTCCTTAAGGGAAGTCGACCCTGGTATCGATACCGCTCTAGGGAGGTCGACCCCCTAGAGCGGGAATTTTGACCGCCCAGAGGAATTTTTTGAATCTGAATTTCTGGATAAGATTCCAACTCACCTCTGACTCATGCGTATACATATAATTTTTTTGTACGTATACAAACTTAAAACCTTCATAACTTCCTCATACGGTGACCGTTTTATGCAAACCAAATGTCTATTTTTACCAGAATTTCGAGACTGACATAGTGGTGCAAACTGTTTCCTCTAATTCTGGATATTAAATTAATTATTAATTTATTTATTCCCTTTAATGCCATTAGAATTCGGGGTGTTACACAACATGTTTACACTGCATGCAACCAATCCTTTCTTTCTTTTATATGCAATACATTTTTATTTGCATTAATATTTTCTTCTTTTTAAATGTATATATCAATGCATATATATAAACATATGCATTATTTAATTATTTTAATTGTTACAAAATGTGGGGTGTTACAGATGGCGACTGTTGAAAGAAGAGGAGGATGTTGAGAGACTAAAGCTCAATGGATAAACAATCATTGAGAGGGAGCCCGACATGGGTAAGGACGATGCAGCTTTAATGAAATTGATTAGTCAGCCTTTCCTTGCAGCGGATCTACCTGCTGCAGATGTAGTCATTCCGCCTACTCCAGCTTAAGCTACATGAACTGTTAAGGAGTACAATCCTAACGAGCTGGGGTTGGTCTCACGAAAGCTTCTAACTCCCATCCAAGAAATTAGGACTCCTGACACATAAAGAGGCACTTCAGGCGAGGGTATTCCTTCTCTTTCCCCTCAATTTCAGAAAGTAATTATGGCTTACTATTTGGCGGAGGCTTCCTGCTAGGAGACCCATTACTCCCCTAGGACTGATTGTTACCCTTCCTGCTTTAGGTACACCTCTGGTGAAGACTCATTCTGGAGATGAAGCAAAGACAACTGAAGAAAAACAAGTTCTCCCTGTTGGTGATGTGAGGAAGGAGGAAGAAATAATTGGTGCACTCAAGAACTTGGATGGTAAAGAGACTCTGACCGAAGGTGACGATTATGTCATATATACCAACGAGTATAGGAAGACTGGTCTCTTGGGCATTGCAGAACTGAAGGAACTTGACGAAGGGAAGCTCCAACATCTCTAAGACAAGTCAAACACTGAACCCCTTATGATCAAACCACTATACGTTATTCCTCCTTCAGGCATGGACACGTCAATTAAGCAGACCAAGCGACCTCCCCAGGAAAGCGCCAAAAGAAGAAGCATGATAAGCCTGCGTCAAGAGTGAGGCACCCTTTACTGAGAAGTCCAAAAAGCGCATTTTTACCGAGGCAAAGCTTAAAGGAAAGAAGAAGAAGCCCAAGTCTTAGTGTCTATTTGTAATTTGAACCTAACTTTGTAGTCCCTTTGTTGTTATATGCGAGTGTGACCCTCGCGTTTTTGTCTTGAATTTTGATAAGACTTGCCATGTAAATAAAACTATGCTTTCATTAAACAATGCTATTTGTTTTCAAGTTTATGCCGCTTTCCATTCAATGTACTTGCGATTTCAATAATACTAAGTCAAGTATAAGTCACAAAAAATTCTAGCTGGGAACAAATTTTAAGTGTTAAGCTATCTCGCTTAAGAAAGTGTTAAGCCGTCTTAAGCCATCTCGCTTATAATGGCTAAAGTGTGGTAGTCTGGAGATATAGTGTATATGCCTCCAATTAACTTTGAATCACGAGTTGCATCTGAGACGTTTTGGAAATTGACTAATAATTCCACACCCATGACCCCTGGCGTCAGTGGCGTCAAAGCTAAGTCTATCAGATGTCTGGTCCTTAAAGCTTTATACTCTTGCCCATGCCCGTAGGCCAACGGAGATAGTGCGAACATCATAGAATCGTACTTAATACTCTCCCATCATTGGTCTGGGTTAGAGTTGTTGGTTAAGCGGTCTTAAGTCATGGTGCACCATTTAGCTAACCCAAACATTTTATACTCTTTCTCAAGTTGTGAGAGTTAGAATTATTCATGCGGATGGTTGTGTCATTCACCCGAGCGTCATTCCTACAATTTAATCTATAAGGAGAGGATTGTCGATTCGAGTGTCGATGTCATACTCAGATTTAGTTAACTCATACCTGACTTGTCGTGGAGTTGAGTTATCACGTTGAAATGTGAGCCCATGAACGTTATTGGGGAATTTGTCATTCCCTTTATTTAAGTTTTGGCACAAATTGGTCGAATAACAAAAATTAAATAAATAAACACAGTCAGAGAGCTTAGAGGAAGCTTTTATTATGAACAATGGAAGTTGGCGAGTCACGCCTTATTACGTAGAAAGAATGAAATAATTATTTGTAAAAATAAAAGCTTAAGTCAAATAAGGTCGCAAGTGCTCTACGTTCCATGTTCTTTAGAGATCATTGCCACTAATAGTCGTTAGCTTGAAATTTTATTATCAAGTTCCATTGAATGATGTAAGTTCCTTCCCATGTTGGACCTATGTAAACTCGTGCTGGGAAGACACGCTTTAGAACAAGGTTGCCTGGCTCAAATATTCTAGTCTGAACCTTCTTGTTGTAACATCGGGCGACACAATGTCTACGTGTTGAAGAACACAAGTTAGCCTCCTCTCTCTTCTCATTAATCATGTCAAGCGATTGTAGAAGTGCCATGTTAGTCAAAGGATCATAGCACGTCATTCTATGAGAAGGGACTTCGAGCTTCACTCATATAACCTTCTCGAGCCATAGAATAATGTGAATGGAGTGTGGCTAGCGCAGACTTATGGGTGGTGCGATATGCCCAAAGGGCCAATGGTAAATCGTCGATCCACTTGCCTTTGGCCCACTCTAATCGCTTTTTTAGGTGGGACTTTGTGATGTTATGCATAGCTTCGACCTATCCATTTAATTAGGGGTGTGTAACTGCAGTGTATTTCTTTTCAATGTTGTGACGTCGGAAAAAATCTTTGAACTTTGCACTATCGAATTGGGTCTTATTGTTAGTTATGATGGTCCTGTGAAGTCCAAATTTACATATGATGTTTTTGACAATGAAGTTGATCACCCACTTTGCCGAGATCGTGGTCAGTGGTTCAACATCAGCCCACTTCGTGAAATAGTCAACCGCTACGATGACATACTTCGCTCCACCCTACGAAATCAGAAGACTTTTGATAATGTCTATTTCCTAAACTACAAACAACCAAAGGTTAACTATCTAGTTGAGTTGATTTGGTGGAGCTCTGGAAATCTTTGCAAACCTATAGCGTTTGTCGCAGCGTCGTGATAATCAATCGCATCTCAATTCACGATAGGCCAGAAATAGTTATACCGAAGTGTCTTCTTCGCCAAAGTTTTCCCTCTAATGTGATCGCCACCTTTGCCTTCATGTTGTTCTTGCAATATGTGCCTGGCATCGTCATTGGCAATACACCGTAGTAAAGGAACTAAGAAACCTTCCAATATAAAATGTTGAAACACAACAACTCGTGAGTTACATAGAATGTCAGTTGCTTTTACTCCCAGTTCCTTTAAGAGTTTCAGCCTAGCAATCATGGCTTCATAATCGGCTTCATTGTTCACGGTGGGAAATTCTAGCCTTAGTGCATAAAAGATCGAACCTCCCTTAGGAGTTAATAAAACAACTCTAGTACTAGAGCTTCGATCGTTTCGAACTTCGTAAGTGAATAGTTTCTACGTGGTACTTGGTGGGAAAACTACTACATCTCCCTTGTTCTCTGAAGCAGTGAACTTCACTATGAAGTCTGCCAATGCTTGTCCTTGGGTAGCTCATCGAGGAAGCTGGGCAGTTAAAGCGCTTAGTGGTTTTATAGTGGCGGAGGGGCAAAAAGGTGTAGCAAGGATAAAGCGAGGAAATTACGAGTATATAGAAGATTCGCAAAAAGGTTCAAAAGGTGTTGAAACCAAATATTTAAAAATAATTAATTACCATTTCTGTTGACCTGCTTTTTGGCAAAAAAATCATCCAGGCTCAAGGGATCGAAGCCTAGTGTTCAGAAGCCCATTACTTGATATTAACCAAGCGGATGGTCAAGGCAATCCACATATCAGAAGGTCAAACAAAAACAAGCTCGGACAAATTTCCTCCATATAAACTGCTCAAAAGGCTTTCGGAATACTAGCTCAACTCGGTCGACTGAGTCAATCGATCCCTTAGAGATTGTATCAATCGGAGGCCACCACATCTATCTGAAATTATCCAGTTGAGTCATTCAAATACTCGGCCCAACTCTCAAGGCATTAAAGGCAGTCAAAGCACTTCCCGACAAGGATCTACTTTTGATACACCACATCTCGGTTGCAACGTAATCCATCATTTCCGAGGATACTATTAATTAGCAGTAGACTGGGTCCCATCGCCGTAATTACAACCAATACTCAGCTCCACGTGTTCGAGCTCCGAAAAAGAGGAAGTCCACGTGGCAGCCCGCTCAGTCCACTTCTTCACCTATAAATACTACCAAGCTTCAAACGGAAAGGGAGCTCTTATGGACAACTTCTTTTCGGCTCTCCACTGCAACCTCCATAAGAGCTTTCTACTTCTCAAGTACATTCCCCACGGCCGACTGCAAAAATAGCCAAATCTTCTTCTTTCCTCAAAATAGAAAAAAGTGTTGTTCTTGTAATCAAAAGAAAATCAATACATATAAACTATTTTCTTTGCAAATATAAACTATTTTTGAATGATTTAAGCCAGGCTTAAATGATGCTCGCCAACCCGAATATGGTCAGTACTAAGCCACCGTCTAAGATGCACGGTCAAAGTCTGCTACTTTATTTAAACATACTCCCCAAGCCAAGTATGATCGGATTTCTATAAGCCGAACATAAATTATGTTCGCCCCCTCTTTATATTAAGTATTTCCTCCACTCGTCTAAACAGCACGAGATACCGTTTTACAACCAGCTCCGATCAGCCGAGTATGGATTAGATTAAACTGAGCATAATTAACACTTGCCATAAGCTGAGTATGGTTAATACTCGCCACTTTCTTATGCCAAGTATGGTTAATACTCGCCACCTCCGTAAGACGAGTATGGTTAATACTCGCCACCTTCATAACTGAGTATGGTTAATACTCACCATCTCCGTAAGCCGAGCGAGGTTAATGCTCGCCACCTCTGTAAGCCGAGTATGGTTAATACTCGCCATCCCCGTAAGTTGAGTATGGTTAATACTCTCTATCCAAAGCCAAGTGTGATTATAGATTGCCCATTCTTTAAATCGAGTATAGATATTACTCGCCCAACCAAAAGCAAGACTGTCCTTAAACCAAGGATTATATCTCCAATTTTTGCAAGTATATAATATTGCATCTTTCGGCCTTAATATGATCGTCGGTGGTTATCAGTATCCCATCTTTAATACGATCTCATGTGATCGTCGGTTTTCTGGCCTTAATACAGCCATCGGGACCATCGAATTTCCGACTCCAATATAGTTCGGCGTAACTGTAGCATCTCGAACATTGAACTTCGATGGATTATTCAGAACACACCTCCTTTACCAAGAAAGATGGATTATGAGGGGCAAAGTGTTGACCTCCTTTTTGGCAAAAAAGTCATCCAGTCTCAACGGATCGAAGCCCAATGTTCAGAAGCCCATTACTTGATATTAACCAAGCGGATGGTCTGGGTAGTCCACACATCAGAAGGCCCGAACAGAAACAACTCGGACAAATCTCCTCCTGATAAACCGCTCAAATGGCTTCCGAAATAATAGCTCATCTCGGTCGACTGAGTCAATCGCTCCCTTAAAGATTGGATCAATCGGAGACCACCTCATCTATCCTAAAATATCTAGTTGAGTCATTCAAATACTCGGCCCGACTCTCAAGGCATTAAAGGCGGTCAAAGCGCTTCCAGACAAGGCTATACTTTTGATACACATCATCTCGGTTTCCACATAAACCATCATTTCCAAGGATACTATTAATCCGCAGTCGACCAAGTCCTACCTCCGCAATTACAACCAATACTCGAGTTCCACGTGT
Organism: Allium sativum; assembly: GCA_030737875.1. Taxonomy (NCBI): domain Eukaryota; kingdom Viridiplantae; phylum Streptophyta; class Magnoliopsida; order Asparagales; family Amaryllidaceae; genus Allium; species Allium sativum. Next base: position 4,437,393 of record CM060915.1, read on the forward strand.
CCGAGCTCTGAAAAAGAGGAAGGCCACGAGGCGGCCCGATCAGCCCACTTCTTCACCTATAAATACTACCAAGCTTCAAAAGGAAAGGGAGCTCTTCTGAACAACTTTTTCTTTTCGTCTCTCCACTGCAACCTCCATAAGGGCTTTCTACTTCTTAAGTACATTCCTCATGGCTGACTGCAAAAATAGCCAACTCTTCTTCTTTCCTCAAAATAGGAAAAAGTGTTGTACTTGTAATCAAAAGAAAATCAATACATATAAAGTGGACGTAGGCACCGTCTTTGCCGAACCCCTATAAAAATTCTTGCGTGCTCCCCGTTTTTATTTAATTTAGTGCATCCTCTGATCATTATTCGTGTGCTCTTCACACGATTGGGGATTGAGTGTCACCGGTGACCAACTTTTGACGTCAACACTGTGGCGCGCCAGGTAGGGGAAAGCGGCACACACCGACATACTCTGTGACCTTCTGCTACTTTCAGTCCATGGGGAACAAACGGAAGAAAGATGCAACATCCTCTCGTCTCACTAATGTCTATGCAGCCGTCACAAATGCTGCATAAACAAGTTAGGAAGCCCCCTCTCAAGAAAATGTGCCACGATATCTTACACGGGATGACATGGATAAAATAATGACCAATTTCAGAGACCATATGACCTCTCAGGGTAAACTCCTCGAACCACAACAGCGGTTGATGGATCACCTTCTCGGTCGAGTGGAGATGGGGCTAAACGGTTCAACATCAATTCCTCCATCGACCGGAACTGGGACAAGCACAGAATCAGACCACTGATTAGATTCCACCTTTATTTCATCCTAGCTCGTCTCCACCTCCCGACCAATTACAGCCAGGAGTATCACTTCCAATGACCAACGTAGCTGCAGATTCACAGGAGGCCCGCGATCAAGATCTAGGTTGTTCAACCACTTTGTCTCCACTTTTGGGGACTGCTCAACCCCTCGGACTAATCGAGCAACCGTTGGGCCGAACCAGATCAATGCCATTCCCATTACGACCCGATATCTTACTGCAGACTCGTCTAATGACTCTTCCCCTCCAACGAAGAGCTGGTGAAGACTTCCCTACAAACCAGGAAAACCGCTCCATCATGTCACCTGCCAGGTTAGTGGAGGAATACGCTACCATAAACCCTATTAACATTGCCTCGACCAAGGGCAACACCGAGCCCCGAACATCACATATTATGTTGGATTAGCCTGGGCCTTCCATCTTGGGTACGGCCCGATCCAATCCTCAACAGGTTCAAGAGGGGCCATTTTCCCAAGAACCACCAGCCAGGGCACATCCTCACCCTCACCTTCACTCAACTCCTGGAGGTCAGGCCCAACCATGGCCACCCTTCCAAGCATGTTTTGTCATATCCTCGTACTGGAGTCCTCCAAACACCGAGCTGGACTCATGGCAACGACTCCTCGGAGACGGAAGCTAACTTGCAAGCATCATCAGGTGCTTTACCCGAGGCACATCTGCACATCAAGACGTGGAAGATATCCCCCACAGCCTATTTACCTGAGAAACCAGGAACTCCCACAATCCTTCGGACTTCAAGTTCCCGGCTATCGAACCCTATAATGGTTGGACCGACCCGACCATCCACATCATGCGATGCATGCGTCATATGAAGGTGCTTGGCACATCGACCAATGTCATGGCCAAGTGTTTTCCACTCTTTCTCATAGATATAGCCTGCATGTGTTTTCGGCAGCAAATAACGGAGTCGATCAACAGCAGGAATACACTGGTTATCGGCTTTATTGAGCAGTTTAAAGTTCATATATCCAGGCCAAAAAGTGTCATGTTCCTGACCACCATCAAGCAGCGCCCGGGAGAAACCATTCGGTCCTTCCTCGAAAGATTCAATGCGGCCGTAGCATAATTCGATCGACCCGAGCCATCGATGGTGCTCATGTCCACCATTGTAGGAGTTCAGAACCAATCTGAATTCTCAATCTATTTGACCAGAGATACTCCTAAGGATATAGAAGACTTTTATACCGAGGCCGAGCTCTTCCTCTGACAAGAAGACACCAACATTGAGATGGAGAACCTTGAGGTCTTAGCTACCAAACAAGGAGGTCCATCCAACACCAATGGACAAAATAAAGGAAAGGCTCCAGAAAAGAATGAACGCAATATACGACCTCGAAGAGAAAATAAGTATGATCAGTATACCGAGCTCAACTCTTCTTTGCTCGACATCTACCTTGATGTACAAAAATCCCTACCTTTCCCAAGACCTCCTCGAAGAGAGCCGACCTAGAAAGAGCTCAACTCCGGAAAACACTGCATGTTTTATAACATCTCCAGGCATAGCACTAGTGAGTGCATGCATTTGCACAAGCTCACTGAGGATATGGTCAGGCGAGGAGACCTTCCCGAGTATGTCAAGAAAAACACATCGGCCATGCCGCCTCAGTCGTCTGCCCAAGCTACTCAGGTCCGTCCTCAAGCTCCTAGAAACGGAAAGAACCCTGAGACAAGAACCGGCGGCATTATTATTAATTAGATTTCTTATTTCTTATTATTTCTTCAAATAAAATGAATATGTTGATGTACACATGTATGGGGTTAGGATTTAGCTCCTAGGCATGCTTTGGAATCAACGTTTCATCCTCTTAGAATTTATTTTTCCTTTGTGATAGTCTTTTATCAAAAGTGAATTTTCTTTTGCAAATATGAGCTATTTTTGAATGATTTAAGCCAAGCTTAAATGATGCTTGCCAACCCAAATATGGTCAGTACTAAGCCACCGTCTAAGATGCACGGTCAAAGTCTGCCACTGTATTTAAACATACTCCCTAAGCCGAGTATGATCGAATTTCTATAAGCCGAACATAGATTATGTTCGCCCCTTCTTTATATTAAGTATTTCCTCCACTCGTCCGAACAACACGAGATACCATTTTACAACCAACTCCGATTAGCCGAGTATGGATTAGATTAAACCGAGCACAATTAATACTTGCCATAAGCCGAGTATGGTTAACACTTGTCACCTCTATAAGCCAAGTATGGTTAATACTCGCTAGCTCCGTAAGCCGAGTATGGTTAATACTCACCCCCACCATAAGACGAGTATGGTTAATACTCGCCACCTCCGTAAGTTGAGCATGGTTAATGCTCGTCACCTCCATAAGCCGAGTATGGTTACTACTCGCCATCCCCGTAAGCTGAGTATGGTTAGTACTCGCTATCCTAAGCCAAGTGTGATTACAGCTCGCCCATTGTTTAAGCCGAGTATAGCTGTTACTCGCTTAACTAAAAGCAAGAATGTCCTTAAACCAAGGATGGTATCTCCAATTTTTGCAGGTATCGGATATCACATCTTTCGGCCTTAATATAATCGTCGGTGGTTGTCGATATCCCGGCCTTAATACAATCTCATGCGATCGTCGGTTTTCTGGCCTTAATAAAACGATTGGATTTTTGGCTCCAATATAGTTCGGCGTAAATATAGCATCTTGAACATTGAACTTCGATGGATTATTCAGAACACACCTCCTTTACCAAGAAAGATGCATACTAAGGGGCAAAGTGTTGACCTACTTTTTGGCAAAACAGTCATCTAGGCTCAACGGATCGAAGCCCATTACTTGATATTAACCAAGAGGACGGTCTAGGAAGTCCACACTTTAGAAGGCCCGAATAAAAACAAGCTCGGTCAAATCTCCTCTAGATAAACTTCTCAAACAACTTCCGGAATAATGGCTCATCTCGGTCGAACGAGTCAATCGATCCCTTAAAGAATGGATCAATCGGAGACCACCGCATCTATCCGACATTAACCAGGTGAGTCATTAAAACACTCAGCCTGACTCTCAAGGCATTAAAGGCGATCAAAGTGCTTCCGGACAAGGCTCTACTTTTGATACACCTCATCACAGTTGCCACGTAAGCCATCATTTCCGAGGATACTATTATTAGCAGTAAGCCGGGTCCCACCGCCGTAATTACAACCAATACTCGAGCTCCACGTATCCAAGCTCCAAAAAAAGGAAGGCCTTATGGCGTCCTGCTCTGCCCACTTCTTCACCTATAAATACTACCAAGATTCAAAAGGAAAGGGAGATCTTATGAACAATTTCTTCTTTTCAGCTCTCCACTGCAGCCTCTATAAGAGCTTTCTACTTCTCAAGTACATTTCTCATGGTTGACTCCAAAAATAGCCAACTCTTCTTCTTTCCTCAAAATAGAAAAAAGTGTTGTGCTTGTAATCAAAAGATATTCAATACATATAAAGTGGACGTAGGCACCGTCTTTGCCAAACCACTATAAATATTCTTGTGTGCTCCCTGTTTTCCTTTACATCATTACATCCTCTGATCATTATTCGTGTGTTCTTCACACGATTGGGGGTTGACTGTCACTAGTGACCAATTTTTGACGTCAACAATTTCCATATTATGTGTCGAAGAAACCAATATTAATTAATCTTATAGGACAAACCAAAGAATATCACGGTTTTGCATACTAGATTTGATGACAACTCTTTTCACTAACTTTATTGATCTTTTTATAAAGAGACCTGTCAAATCAAGTTTTGCATATTAAAACCACTAAAGCGGATGCTAGAAAGCGTTGATTTAGTGGATCCAGTAGAAATAGTAGGGACAAGAGAGGATCTATTGTTCATCAGTGCTAAAATAAAATAGCACAGAGGTTGAAGAATGCTATGAGCTATAATGCAGATTTTGCGGGGCTTAAGTAGTGCTTTAACTACATATCGAGGAAGGTAAGTGATATCGAATTGGCTCATCTCGATATTCCATTTAAGTAACCTTAGATGCTTTAGGTCACTGAAGGACCTGCCGTAGCAGCTGGTCGGTGTACACTTTAATAGGATGAGCCTGGAAATAGTGACGGAGCTTCCTCAAGGTTATCATCAAACTATATTCAAGCTTTTAAATTTTCAGGTAATTGCGTTCTGCCTCCGAGAATTACTTGCTTATATAATACACCGGTCGTTGAGTCCAGTCATCTTCACGGACTAATGATGAGCTGATAGTGTGCAATGATACCACCGAATACACGAATAAGTCTTTGTGATCGACGAGCTATTATATGATTATAGGCCTTTCCACATAATCTAGCAAGTTTTGGAATGCTTCGACACAATTAGACATCCAAGCAAAATTGCGTTTTCCTCGCTTAATCAAGTCAAAGAAGGCAATGCTCTTATCGGTAGCCCTGGATACGAATCTTCCTAAAGCTACCACCTTTCCAGCTAAACTTTGCACCTCCTTGATCTTCTGAACCTCCCAGTCTTCAATTTATTCGAGATAATCTCAATTCCTCACGAGCTGACGATGAAGCCCAAAATTTTCTCGGACACAACGCCGAAAGAGCATTTCAAAGGGTTGAGTTTCGTCTCGTGCTATCATAGAATGCCAAACATCTCTGTTAAGTCCTTAACATTGTTAGAGGATTACTTCGATTTCACAAGCATGTCATCCACATAAACATCCATCGACCTCCCAATTTGGTTTTATAACATGTCGTTGACCAACCAATAATATGTCGCTCCGACGTTCTTCAATTCGAGCGAATGACCATATAGAAATACAACCAAAGATCTGTTATGAAGCCTATATGATCCTGGTCTGGAACATTCATTGCTATCTAGTTATGTCTGGAGCAAGCTTAAATGAAAGAAAGAAGTTCATGTCCAACAATTGAGTCGACGAGCTTGTCAATACGGTGAAGCGGGAAGCTGTCTTTATGGAATGCCTTGTCCAAATCTGAAAAGTCAATGTATGTTCGCCACTTACCATTGACCTTCTTCTCGAGAACTGGGTTTGATATCAATTTGGGGTATGCCAAATCCTGAGTAAACCCGTTGTTCTTTAGCCTTTCAACTTCTTCCTTTAAAGCTTTCAATCTTCCTTGGTCAAGCCTACGTCTCTTCTGCTTTACTGTGACATACTACGACTCGATATTGAGCGAATGGCTCATGATCGATGGACATATCCCACACATGTCAGCATGGGTCATTCAAATATGTCAAGGTTAGCATGGAGAAAATCAGCCAACTCCCTCATCCAGAGGGGGTCTAGATGGGATCCAATCTTCAAGACCTTAGTTAGGTTGTCGTTATCGATCGGAATCTCCATCGTAGTTTCACTGGGAGTCGCCCTTCTACACCCCGACTTTTCATTCTCTCTTGGATCAATATCCTCGAGTTGGCAACCAGACGATCCCGACCGGGATGTCTCCTTTACTTGCTATGGATCTTCCTCTTTGGGGGGAGGAGGATGATCTTTAAACACTCCACTTTATTTGGTGCAGACTTTTTTCACTCCGCTAAGTAGCATGCTCGTCCTGCTACTTGGTCTCCTCGTACAATCCAACTCCACCTTCTGTGGGAAACTTAAAGAGAAAGCACCAATGAGCTATGCATGCTGGAAACTCAACAAGGGTCGATCGGCCCAAAAAGGCGTTATATAAAAAGTTTATGACCATCACAAAAAAATGGAGGACTACACTCTCCTATGGTCCTCCTCGTCCAACTCCACCGGCGGTTCAACCATTCCAACTAGTTTGTTAGTTGAGCTATTGAATCCACATATCTAGTCTTTGCATGGCTTTAATCTCTCGTCTCTAGCCTTATCTGATCACAGACTCTCTTAAACATGATTTTCACGGAACTCCCTTAGTCGACAAGGACTTTCCATATTATAGTCGGGCCAATAACAACTGATATCACCAATGGGTCAATGCTTGGCGTCTCCACCCCTCGCTATCTCCGAAGAAGATGTCGTTCGCCATCGTTATCCACTTCTTTGCAAGAAAAACTTCTTCAGGAGTGTTGCAATCCTGAACTTCCAAATGTTTCGCAGCATTCACACACTGCTCCATTGTTCGCATGCTAAAATCTACAAGATGTGGTCCTATGAAAATCGTATTGATGACAATACCTTCACCTCTGTCTTTGGGATGGGCAGTGGCTCTAGGAGCTACCTGATCTTTTTTTGGGAGCCGAAGCCCCTGTCCGATATCCTTCGGGGCCATTTTATACTCATCAAACTTAGCTTCTCTAATAAGCTTTTCAATGGTGTTTCAAAGATGACGACACTCATTTGTCGTGTGGTCATATATCTCTTGAAATAAATAGAACTTTCCTATATGTACCTCCTTTTTAGTCGACTCTTATGGAGGTGGCTTCTTAAACTACATTGTTTTGCACACATCTAAGTAGATTTTCTCCAGCGTATCATTTAATGTCCCGTAATCGTCGAATGTCTAAAACCAGGGTCGCTTCTTAACATCCCCTTCTGATTAGGGCTCCTCTATTCTTGTTCCTATGTTGGTTTCCATTCCTCTTATTTCGATTCTTGACATTTACTTCCACTTTCCCGGAATTATCTCTGGATTTCTTCACTACCATGTTGCTTTGAATTCCTTTATTCACCATGTCATGTGCTCTCCTTTTTTGATTATTCCTTGCTTCTTTGGTACACAAGTGCACGTTTGCCTTCTCGTAAAGCATGTCAATGTTTCAGAGAGGCTTCCCAGTCAAGTACTTTCCAAATTTTGTTTCGAAGTCAACACCATCGACAAATACCATCAGCACTAACTCTGGATTGGGATTGAATACTTTGGTAATGGCTATACTGAAATGTTCGAAGTGACTTCTGAGTAACTCGCCTTGTGCTTTGGTTATTCGGGAGAGGGACATCACGTTCTTAGACTTGGTGGCATATAAGCGGAACTGATTCAGGAACATTCTTCTCAAGTCCTCAAAATTTGGTACTGACCTTGGAGACAACCGAGTAAACCACATAAGTGCAACCACATCAACGTAGATAGGGAAGGCCTCACATTTAATGGCATCCGGGGTTGCCTCCACATTTATAAACCAAGTGTATCTGACTAGGTGCCGGCTTGGGTCAGTCCTGCCAGAATAATGATTCTTCTATGGCAAATTGAACATTCTTGTAGATTCAACTTCTAAAATATCTTTAGTGAAAGGAGTATGGTTATGCTCTAGTCCCCAATCTTCATTGCTATGCCCCTTGCCATCTTTCATAATTTGTCGCACCATTGCTGTTACTTCTGCATTGGTCAACATAAGGTTAGGTTCTGAACTTTAACCCATTGGGTACTCCTGACCCCTGCATCAGGTAGCATCGCCTATTACGCCATTTGGGAAGTACCTCCTTAGCTCTTGTTATCCCTGTCGATCACAAGAAGTGAGGGAGAAAGCACGAGTGCGTGAGTGGTTCTAGAGGTGTGGCGATTTATAGGAAGAGGAGGATTTCAGTTCGACATGGAGGTGGGCTCGACAGGGCCTGGTTTGGTGTTTCTCGAATCGGCAATATCGATCTGAATTGGCTCTTCTGGTCGAGCCGACATCATACCAAACCGAACCTCTTATTAATTTTTTTGCTTTTTGTACGGATATTGTTGTCGCGGCTGCTCTTCATTCATTTCGGACGAAGATGAGCACTCAATTGCTGGATAATTTAGTGGTAGAGGAGTTCTCTACCTCTCAAACTCTTTCTATTGCCTTGCCATTCTATCCATATCTTGCCTCATCATGACGTCCTCATGCCTCTGAGCATTCAATGCTGAAGTAGTTTCATCCTACTTGTTTATAACAGCATGAAGTCGTCATGAGTTGCAAATGTAGTAAAAGGAGCAAGGTCAATTGGATGAGCTAAGGATGCCGAACCGTGAGCTGGAGAAGGGGGTTGTCAGGTGTTACTGTTCGAAGGTTTGGAGGAAGCTTTGACTTCTTCGGCTCTTGTTGACACCACCTTTGCAAGAGTTAAGGAAAATATAGGAAATGTTAGAGGAGTAAGATTTTCTCTCCGAACATTGTGATTTAGAAAGCAGAACAAAAATCCTTTAATGATGAGAAATAATAGGCTCTTAATGATAGCACCAAAGTGTTGATGCCAAAAACTGGCACAAACACCCAAATGGAAAATACACATAGAAATAAATGATGAATAACAAATTAAAAAGGAGGAAAAAGCTAGCACACATGTATTATAGTGGTTCGACATTAACGAGTTTACATCCAGTTTATAATCTCGTGAATGACTTAAGAAAATTGATTACAATTGTAGAAATTCCCTCAAACTCGTGTACAATGTAGTAATATAGAGTATAAAGAAGATAAACATGCCAAAATTCCTTTATTCGTAGCTTTGGATGGCTATTTATAACTGATGGTAGAGGTTGGTTCGACCCATCCATGTGACATCCGATCCAGTCGAGTAGGAAGATTGTAGAAGTGGTCTTCTTGTTGAGAGATGTCCCTATTTGGTTCGGCAAGGACATGTGTTGGTTGATCCGGGTTTGCAGCATAGTGGGCTGACCACATTAGAGCGGTGGAACATGACTTCAGCTAATATTTTGACTTGAAGAAGTGACGGGCATATCGATTCCTTTAGGGGAATGTCTTAAGGGATCGACATTGCTCGGATCGTCAGTGTCGAACTGAAGTGTACCGATCCTTTTTTGCTCCTCAATGGCCTGGTTAAGCCAAAGACGAAGTCGAACCGGATCTTCCATAAGATCCTTTTAATCAATCCGAGACTTGGTCGAATGAGAGTCGTGCTATATCATTACTTCTTTGCTTGATCTCATGGTCGTCCAAACGTGATCCACTATAGCTTAGAGTACCATGATTTTGAAGGCTCGTGATCTTAAACCTCCTTGACAAAAGGCAGGTCAACACAACCTTTGCTAACGGTAATGGTTGTATTTTGGCCTCCTACGAGTATGAAGTTTCCTATAGGTGCACATAGGAAATGCAGTTATTCGCATGTGCCGATTAGGGGATGTACCTGTTCGGAAGTGATATTCGATTTGTGAATGTCGCTTGTGTTTATTACTAGTTATGGTTCCATAACTCGAAGTAAGGTAATGTGGACCCGATCGAGATAGTTGGTTCCACATGGAAGAGGTATTGTTTGTTTCTAGCATCATGAGAATGAGTTGGTTATGCAATTATTTTATAATGAATGTGATGTCAGCTTACTGTAGCTAAATCAGATGAATCAAGTAGTTTTCTAAAACTATCTGAGATTCCTAAATGGATGTGGGAATAATTATCGATGATTTTCATCGATTGGTTGCCATCCAAATTGGGAATAGTACAATATCACTCGAGTCATACCATATTCGTTGACGGAAGATGCTAGATTAATGTTATTGATTTTTGAAATGGCAACCAAGATGTCGAGTCATATTTGAATTGAATTTAATTAGATGTATCTTATTAGTTAGGTTGGCATCTTGCGTGCTAAGATAGACATGAATATTATTTTCTGAGATTGTTATTGCTTTATCCATGCATTTTTGATTTTTGATGTTTGACATGACTGTTTATTTTTATAATGTCGTTAGGAATGCAGGATAATTGTACTGTTGTGTCATTTATTTATTCAAAATAAATTATCTACATTACTTGACACGCTTATGTTAGATAAATTCAGTTTATTTAACATGTTCATTCCCTTATTGCTGTTTCTACTATTGTGTTTAATCCTCTTTGTTGAGTACATGCCCATGTACAAAAAGCAATATTTGATTGTTTGGATGCTAATTTACTTTTATTTACATCTAAACGCTAAAATTGCTTAAAAAAGAGGTATGTAGTAGGTATGAGGTATGGTTTTTCCCATTGGTGCATTTTTGATAATTCTATTCCGCTATATGGGTAGCCACTTTTGAGCTTTTTTTTGTTGGTGGATGAGCTTTGCATGGATATTTTGGTTTTTTTGCGATCTAGCCTCACAAATGAGGTACTGTCGAAATTTTCTGTTAATTTTGCCAATTTTGGAAAGAAATCAAATATGCAATGCTAAGTTGTATTGTCTTCCAATTAGTAAGTTGTCACTTTTATTTTTCAATATATATTCGTTTCGAAAATAAGTGTACAAGTTAGGTGTTTAGCTTGGTCATGTTAATCCCGATTTTTATTGTGGTTATACTAGAAATATGGAATGTTAGCTCCATGCCAAATTCATAGTCTATTTATTTTGTTGTGATTGCTTTCAATGGTTTTTGCTAAGTGCGCAAAGCGACAGTTTGTCTTGTGTCACCACTTGTTTGAGAGTGTTTGGTTGCATTGTCTTGTCCTTGAGGATGTCCCCTGATGAAACGCTTTAAGGAGAGAATAATGTAACAACCTGCATTTTAATGATTAAATATTTAAACATTTTATTTAATTATCGATCATTAATTAATTGAGTGATTATTCAAAAAGGTGTTTTTTCAAAAACAATCAAATCTGAACTCAAGACGAGTTCCATTGAGTTCATATCGTTCGTTACATGAGTAAATAGTATAAGGATCACTATATTTCAAAATTGTATGATCTGAGGGTAAAATTGCATCGAAATACACGTAAAATTATCATTTCGGCCAGTAATATCTTATTTCGACGAAACTTATATTTTGGAATCGTCTTGGTGATTTGTTGCTTGCTTTTTGTTGTGATCAAACGTACCGTTCGATCGTGCGTAAATTAAACGTGTGTCAATTACGTAAGAAACTAACATTGTAATTCAAGCTTTAAAGGTTAGCTTCCACATATGATCTACTTGGCTCTTAAGACTAGTCTTATTGTTTTCAGAAGGTTTTTTAAATAAGAAATCGACACGTAACATGCGTCAACTAGAGCTCGCAGGTTTTTGGACCTATTTGTGAATAAGTTATTAAAATATTTATATAAGTGGTCTAAAGATTTAATTGCTATTAGGCCAACACTATTCACTTTCCCTTTAGACCATAAATCACTGTTTCATTAATCCATGACCACCCATTTTTCTTTCTAATTAGAAATCTCTCATATTACTGAATGAAAAATCATGAGACCGGATTCATTTAACTCGTATAGCAAAGATCTTCCCATCTATGCGTATTTCGAAGGGGGTGGCTTCGATAGGGTTGGTTAGGAACAGTGACAAACGTCTAAAGCTTAGGCCCGTTGGAAAACGAATGAACGATATTCAAGTCCGAGAACACCGTTGTTTCTTTGACCTCATATAGTAGCTGCTAACCAAATTTCACCGAGATTGGAGAGGGACAGCGAAACAGGTTTGCATGGTGGTGTGGCTCATGTGTGAGAACCCTGAAATTACATGTAGATTAATTATGGTTAATGAAGAGATTAAGCACTTTAGAAATGGATGTGTGATTGAGTGATGATATTTAGTGTGCATATGCACAATGTGCATTTCCAAACTATATTGAAAATTCTAAAATCAAATATGTAATGAAGTATTAATAAACAAGACATGGGAATTCAAGTTTATATGATATATGAATTATAAATATGTGAGTTATTACAATTGAAAGTAATAAGAGTATATGCTAGGTATACAAGAGTTCTTGAGTATATAAGTAATTAGGTTGTAGGAATTAATCAAGCAAGATTGAATTATGATGTTAAAATTATAAGTACTATGATTTATGGAAAGTATATATGCAAATGAAGTAGTAGAATATCATTATGAGAACAGAGAAATGAAAACATGCATATAACATGACTTTGGGGATAAAAATGAAAATAAGAAGTCTTTTTCAGAATAAAAGAATCCAACAATTTTAGTAACTAATGAAAGAAAGAAAAATTGCAGGTCTAGGTAAGTGAGTGTGGATATCAGTGAGTATCATACAATTTTTTTTTGGCATAGCCGACGGGGTTGAGTGGACCCCTACCACTTTTATTGATATGCTAGGACGATTACAGGATAACAAAGATAGAAAAAGACCAAAAACAGAAAACGGAGGAAACAAGCATACCAACCGCTAACTGAAGGAGACAAAAACCAAATAATTACAAAGCAAGAACGCTTAGCAAGTTACCCAAAATTCCCGGATCATATGAAAAATTAAGGAATTTCAATCTGTCTCTAATAGCTCTCCAAAGTTGAAGCCTCCATTGCGCAAAAGAGAAGACGTGCTCATCTTCAAAGCAGCAGGCATTTCGTTCAGTCCATATTGCATGCACTAACTTCTTGAGACAGTAGTTGAGTAACCTCTTTCTCGGCAATTTAGTTCCAGTTTTGGCTCTGAGAAAGCTCCATTGATCTTGACTTGTGCTAGGGAAGTGACTAAATCTTTGAAACCCTAGCAAAATGACTAAATAAAACTAGCATCATTTAGGCCTTGCAAATTGTTATTATTTCACTTCATAAAATATGATAACATAGAAATGGCAGCAACTTCTAGGAGAAGTGATGGAGCCGAGTTAAGTTAGTGAAGCAGAGGATTAAAGGGAATAACAAATAGATAAAATTTAGATGGGTAAACCTCACTTAATAACATGGCATTAATTCCTATTAAAGGTAGCCTAGTATTTAATGAATTTGCTTTTTTATTATGTATTAAAAGGTGATGTTTGAAACATGTATTTTGGATGTTTTATATGCTTTGTTTAGATAGTCACAGTGTTACGATTTCTAACATAATATATAGATTAAATAGAATGTACGTGAGTAGTTTCAAGCTTATTTGCTTTGAACCTCATGTGCATGTTATTGTGTGATCTGTTGAATATTCATTTTTGTGGAAATCCTTAAATAAGTATATGTGAATTATTTTATAATATTGATAACAAAATGTGGTTTGAGTAATGAAGTGTACTAGGCAGCACTATTGGTAAATATTTCTTATGTCTGGAATCCAAAAGAAGCGAACTAGAGGTGTAATGGTTTGCCATGTGCCGAGCTTCTAGTTTCATAAATATTTCCATGAATACAAACTGTGATTTAGCTAGGCTTATTAAATAAATGATTTCTAATTGAAGCATAGGTGACTGGAAATAGTCACTTGAGGATGTGCTATATACATACATCCATGGCTACATATTGCTAACAATACAAAACCATAAGGAAAAATATAGAAAATGCCTTCTATATATTCATGTACGAATAGTATGATATGTATGTCAATTGCTAAATTTACAAGAATGAATAACTTGATTTATACTGAATATTATGATATGCGTGTTTAACTACTAACTATGCATGAATGATCAACCTTCCTTATATCCATGTAGAATGTTATGGATGCTCTTTAAAGGATGAATGAATGCTTGTTAATTAAGCTACTAGCCTATTAGTTGTTGATATGTATATATATATGAATGAACGAATTTTAGCAAACAATTTGTATGGGTTTTGTCTCTGGGAATATTAACACTCAGGAAAAATAGTATTAAATTAACAAGGAAAAGAGGCAAGATAAAACTTAGTAATGAACCAAGGACATAGGTTGGAATAGGCTACCTTGAGCAGCTTGGCATTGTGGACATTATGCAAGCTTGTGTATGGCTTGTTTAAGCCCACAGATCCGAGAGTATGGAAATAGGAAGGGGGTTCTAGACAACGTGCACCTATGAGTCAAGTGTAGTGATGACCTGATTAATAAAATACGTTCATTAGTACATCAGTTTATCGGTTTATTTTTACAGTAAAGAATTTTACAAACACTTCTACTCAAATTCCTTTATGGTATCAGAGCAGAAAGCCTAACGGCACAAATTTAATATTACAAGTTCGAGAGAAAGTGTATTCGTATTCATTCTCCTCAGAAAATCTTCATCACTGGAGATTACACCCCTCTCCGATCTGCATCTGTTCCTAGTAGTTATACCTGATTGTATATTGCCTCGCCAAGAGGTAGAATTAGAGTATTATCATCATTTTCTACGATCTTGGCTGCAATTCCAGCCATCTGACATCTGAGTCATCAATTGGCATGAGATCTGGTTGCGTAAATCACCATCTCTGGTGATCTAGCCGTCCAAGAATCTCTTTTTCCGTCTGTTACAATCCTTTCTGGTTAAAGATCCGATTGCAGAAAAACACTTAACAGTGTTTTTGCCATCCAAGAATCTCCTTATTATCCAAGAAAGCTTTTCTTGTCCATCAAATGGTTGGAACTAATGATGCTGCGCTTAGCTCAGCCAATTCAGGCACCAATCCACCACCAACCATACCTCCATCCCCAAGCTTCCAGTTAATAAAGCCCAAAAGCCACATAATCACCATCCCATTAGATGAGGATAATTACATGCTTTGGAAATTTCAAGTAGAAGCAGCGTTGAAAGGATATGGTCTTCTTGATTTCATCAAAGGGACAGTGTTGATCCCACCTGTTATGATCCACGACAAAGATGGAAATCTAGTCTGTAATGAAGACTATCTGAGATTTCAAAAGCAAGACAGCCTCCTTGTATCATGGCTAATATCATCAATAAGTGCAAACATGTTATCACAGGTGATAAGCTGTAATACATCTTATGCAGTATGGAATACTACTGAACAAATTTTCAGTGCACAATCGGCAGCAAGAGTAATGTTGTACAGGAGACAGTTACAATGCATAAGAAAAGATGAGATGTCCATGAATGAATACCTAACCAAACTCTACTGGTCATGTGATTAGTGAAAGTGAACAAGTTCTCTACATTACATGAGGATTAGATGAAGATTATAAATCAATAGTAACATTTATTACCTCACAGAAGACTGTACCTGACTTGCAGTATGTGCACTCATCTCTTCTTGCACATGAAGGAAGAGTTGAACAAAAAAGATTATCTCAATCAGAATTTTCAGTCAACTATGCCTCCACAGCAAGAAATAAAGGTCAGCAAAAAGTAAATACTGGTCAAAACAACAAGCAAGAAAATCAAGGATTCAGAGGTAATGCTAGCCAGAGGGGTAGAGGCAGAGGAGGCAGATTCAATAACAATAACAGGGTGAAATGCCAGATTTGTGAAAAGTTTGGGCATGTTGCAAGTAGGTGTTATTTCAGGTTTAACACAGAGTATAATGTGAATCAGAAAAACCAGAGAGGACCAAATGGTAATGTCACACAAATGGGGCAACAAAGAACAAATGCTGAAGGGTCAAGAATGCAGACACAAGGTTCAGCCAATGATGAGACCAATAAATTAGATGATATTAACCTTGATGACTGGTACCCAAACTCAGGAGCAACCAATCACGTCACTAACAATCTACAAAATCTGAATCTGGGGAACAAAAGCTATTCAAGTACATGTTCTGTTTTAATGGGTAATGGTGAAACTGCTAGTATATCACATATAGGATGTGGTTACATTAATAGAAAAAGGGAACTCTATTTAAACAATTTACTTAGAGTGCCAAAGATTAAGAAAAACTTGATTAGTGTATCACAATTTGCTAATGATAATCAGGTATACTTTGAGTTTCATCCTAACTACTGCCTTGTTAGAGACTTACTGAACAAAAATATATTACTACAGGGTAGTTTGGATAAGGGTCTATACAAGTTCAAGAACTTGAAGTCAAGACATGCCACTAATATTGGAACCCATTGCTATAGTGTTGAATCTATTAATGACAATAATGACATGTATAAAACTTTTAATGAATAGCACTGTAAATTGGGACATCCAAATATCAAAACTGTTAAACATGTTCTAAATGAAAATAGTATTGATTGCAAGTATATACCTGATAATTATATATGCAAGCATTGCCAAATTGGCAAAAGCCATAAACTGCCCTTCAATGGGTCAGATACAAATTACAGCAGACCACTTGAACTCATCGCTGCAGACCTATGGGGTCCCTCTCCAGTAAAAACAGATCATGGATACAGGTATTATCTTTCCTTTGTTGATGCATTTACTAGGTATACATGGATATATCTACTTAAAAATAAATCAGATGCACATGATATAACAATACAGTTTGTAACACTTGTTGAAAAACAAACACAGTGCACTGTTAAAATCATGCAGACTGATGGTGGAGGTGAATTCATGTCCCTAAAGCAGAATGGGCTTGTCGAAAGAAAACATAGGCATATTGTTGAAACTGGGCTCACATTAATGTCACAATCCTCTGTACCACTGAAATTTTGGTCAGAGGCCTTTATGACATCAGTGCATTTAATTAATAGAATGCCTACTAAAATATTGAAATATAAAAGCCCATATGAAATGATACATGGTGACAAACCAGATTATCACAGATTAATACCTTTTGGTTGCCTGTGTTTTCCTTGTCTAAGACCCTACAACAAACATAAGTTAAGTTTAAGATCAAGCCCCTGTACATTGCTGGGTTATGCAAAAAACCAGAAAGGGTATAAATGCTTGAGTGATGATGGGAGGTTATACATTTCTAGACATGTTGTGTTTGATGAACATAAATTTCCTTTTGCAGAAAAGGACATTAGAACCACCAAAAGAATTGTTAACAGTGACAGGTATATTATAGCACCACCAAAATTAGTTGAAGACACTGTGTGCAACAACAAACAACATATATGCAATGAAGAAAAGGATGTTGAAAGTGTGCCTAGCACCAGATC
This sequence comes from Allium sativum, assembly GCA_030737875.1. Classification (NCBI taxonomy): domain Eukaryota; kingdom Viridiplantae; phylum Streptophyta; class Magnoliopsida; order Asparagales; family Amaryllidaceae; genus Allium; species Allium sativum. The sequence goes on from CM060915.1 coordinate 4,454,747, forward strand.
AAGCTACAGTCCAGACAACTCTATAATTGGAGAAGGTGATGCAAATTACAACACAGATGATAATGGAAGTACTGATATGGAAGCAGCTAATGGGAACAACAATACCACAGCAAATTCAAGCAATGAAGACAAGCAACATGAACAAAACAGGCATCACATGATGACAAGAGCCAAGCATGGTATATTTAAGCCTAAAGTATATGCTACAGCTATGAGTAACAAAGAGCCCACTAACTTCAATGAAGCCATGAAGTGTCAAGAATGGAAAAATGCTATGGATGAGGAATATGCTACCTTAATCAAAAACAAAACATGGAACCTAGTTACTGCACCTAATCATAAAAATGTTATTGGATGTAAATGGACCTATAGATTGAAAAAGGCTGTAGATGGTAGCATACAAAAACACAAGGCCATACTGGTTGCAAAGGGGTACACACAGGAATATGGCTATGATTTCAAAGGGACTTTTCCCCTGTGGTTAAACACACTACTATAAGGATAATTATGTGCATTGCCCTACACAAGCACTGGTTCATTAGGCAACTTGATGTTTGCAATGCTTTTTTGAATGGAGATTTACAAGAAGATGTGTACATGGAGCAGCCAGATGGTTATAAAACTGGACAAAATATGAACCTAGTCTGTAAGCTTAACAAGGCCATTTATGGGTTAAAACAAGCATCAAGGGTCTGGTATGACAAACTTGAAGATACTTTTACAAAATTGGGGTTCATTACTACCAAGCCAGATAATTCTCTGCATATCAAAAGAAATGGGACTGATGTCACCTTTATATTGGTTTATGTTGATGACATTCTAATTACAGGCAGCAATCAAACAGAGATCAACAAAATAGTGCAATACTTGAACCAAACTTTCTCCATCAAGGACTTGGGCAACTTAAATTACTTCCTAGGAATACAAGTTATTCAGAATTCTAAAAATGAGGTCATGTTATCTCAAAGCAAGTACATTTCAGAATTACTTGTTCGTGCCAAGATGGATAAAGCTAAACCAATGCCAACCCCCATGACCAGTAATCTAAAATTGTCCAAACACAAAGGAGAAGCAATACAGAACGTCAAGGAATACAGAAGCATAGTGGGTGCATTGCAATCTTAACTGTTACTAGGCCTGACATTTGTTATAGTGTTTATAAAGTCTGTCAATTCATGCAATCACCTCTTAATGAACACTGGACGGCGGTTAAGAGGATCCTACGCTACCTAAGTGGAACAATCAACTTTGGAATCAAACTAACAACTAATAAAGAGTTAAACATTCAAGCTTACAGTGATTCAGATTGGGCATCAGATCCAGATGACCGTAGATCGACATCCAGATACTGTGTGTTCATGGGAACTAATCCTATCTCTTGGTGCTCGAAGAAGCAGCCAACCATCTCTCGCTCAAGCGCTGAAGCGTAGTATCGATCATTAGCGAGCACCACAACAGAAATCATGTGGAAAAATTCTCTTCTCGGAGAGCAAGGGTTTCTACCCAGCAAGAGACCGGTGGTCTGGTGCGATAACTTGAGCACGGTGTCACTTTCAGCAAATCCGATCCAATACACTCGCACCAAACACATCGAAATCGATCTGTATTTTGTTCGAGAGCAAACAACCACCGTAAAATTGGATGTAAATCATGTTCCTTCTCAATACCAGAAGGCTGATGCCCTTACAAAGTCGCTTTCAGCGACGAATTTTGTGAAATTTAGAAGCGAGATGAAGATTGAAGAACGAGGTGGCGCAAAAAGGAGAGAGCAAACCCTAGATAAAATTGAGGGTGGATAATAAAATACGTTCATCAGTTTATCAGTTTATTTTTACAGTAAAGAATTTTACAAACAATTCTACTCAAATTCATTTACTGATTGAAAATGAAAAGTTCATAGGCTTACCATAAGTTATTCTCATAGTGACAGTGATGTAATGGTCCTCAGACCTGAAATCATAATAATTTTATTCGAGGATACTTGTGTTTTGATATCATCTAAAGTTATTCGTAACCGAGTAACGATAACAGTGATTATTGGATACGTCTCGAATCGAATGAAAATTATGAATGATCTAGATGGAATTTAACCCTACGATATATTCATAGTGATATCCATGGGCCTCTTGATTGAGTGAGACTGTGAAATGCATGGCCGTGCTCAAATATTGATTTGTTTTAAACAGTTTACTCATCGATCAGGATAAACGGATTAAATTATAAAGAGGATGATACGTTCCATGCCTCGAGTTTAATCCTGGATATATGGTTAAAAGGATTATATTACATTGATATAATGATCACGGAAAGGTAGTATCGAATCGTTGATCTTGTTATAACTTGGGTAGCAGTGACGTATTGCTAGATGCCAATCACTGTTTATGATTTTAAATACGATTTAAAATCATTGCCAATGTTGTAATAACCTATAGGGTCACATACATAGAACATTACAAAAGGAATCCATTTAGTTAGGTAAGAAAAATATCAATTGGTTGATATTTTATCTATTATTGGAAATGGTATAATAGTCGGTTCCTAATTTTAGGTGTTCATGTTTATAAAATAAAGGGGTATATCCTTATTTCAAATAACACGTGAAAAAGTTGACTTTTTACAATTCATTTTCCAATAAGAAAATCCTAAGTTGAAATGGCGGCTAGCACCTCATTCTCCTTTTCTCTCAATCAATTCATGCGACGATGATGAAGATGGCGTTCATGTGGATACTCATAGAGGTATGGCAATTGATGCACTAACAGATTCGACCGACCTCCAACCCAATTCAAATTCGCGAATTCAACAGGAATATGGTAAGATTTAACTTCGATTTACTTTTAATCGCAAGATCCAGTTATAAATAGATTAGATTTATAAATTATAGGTTACGATTTGATCGAACAACCTTACAGTGGTATCAGAGCTTGAGTTTTGCGATTGTCAGTATTTCGATTTTGCTTTGGGTTCCATACATTTGTTTTCGTGAATAATTGATTGTTTTATAACCATGGATTCTGTAACTAAACTCATAATCATTTCAGAAGTGAAATTATTTCACCGCCATTAGATATCTTTGTATGATCCTAAATGTAAAACTGTTTTACTGTAATTGAATTTTATATATGATATAAAATCTCGAAATCAATTTATAATTGGTTGTTAAATTTTAATTTTATTTGATATTGGTATTTGATTAACTATGGGACAATGTAGATTAATCAAAATCTAGTTTTTATTAATCAAGGATGTTAAATCAATTATGGATCAGATTTTGTAAAAAATCTTTAACCTGGTGATATGAGTACTTACAACGTATATTTGGATTTGAAATAATATGAGAGGATTATATATTAATATTCGATATTAATATTGATATACGTATTCCCTATATTATCTGTTAATGTGGATATATAAATATTGATTTACTATTGTGTATGTTTGATTTGATGTATTGATATACATATAAGGTTTTAAAATTGATACGGAACTGTTAGACAGTAATTCAGCGAATAGAAAGTCATTGATTCTGAATTAGTGATCTTTCAGTATAAAACTAAAACTGAATACATGTATATTGGCTCGTTTCAAACCAGATATGATGTTTAAAGATCCATGAGTATATTTGATCAGTTTAAATTGATGAGCATATTTTACTAAATTGTTTAGATAAATTTTAGATTTGTTATATCGGCACTTGGTTTAACACTGTTAACTGGTGTATTTGCCTGGCACCTATAAATTGTTTAAATTTGGGTTATAAATTACTTTTAAAATGACCAGTACCATATATCTATATATGTATAACATTGGCATAAACTTGTATACTGTTTTGTTGCATGTTTTATCCCACAAGATCTAGTTACATATATATACACATGTATATATATGTATATAAGTCTCTTAAAACATCTATTCTTAAATTTGCCGTATGCATGTTTGTGATCAAAAGATCATCTGGGTTTTATATATATATATATATATATATATATATATATGCATGTTGATATATAACTTAGAACAGAAACGTGCAAATTAAATATTTGTAGACATGACAACATATTTACATAATATATATCGATATATTATGATCTAAAACATGCAATGATACATACTATGTTATGATGATAACATATATGTATATATGTGTTGGCAATTTTGATCTCTAAAGCTAAAATGTTTTAAGACTTTGACATAATGTTGATTGCAAATTAGCTGAGATATTTATCTGTAATGAATGCCGTATAAAGATTGCAATCTGCATTTGTTGTGATTATAATGAATTACCTGAAGTTCAGTTTTATATTTATCTCAATCGAATATACATACACATGTATATCTGTTTAGGTCTGTCTATTAACCTGCTGTACAATTTATATTTTATATGGTTATGCATATATGCTTTTATCAATGTATTGATTTCAGAAACAATGTATACTACAATGTTATAAAACATATTAATTTATCAATTGCAAGTTTGACTTGCAATAACATCCGTTTTGAATGGTTATTTGTAGATCTGTATATTATATCATCACCTACATATATATATATATATATATATATATATCTTACAAGATTAACTAGGAGTATTGATCTCGCTTTCATTCTAGTAGCATAAATGTTATTTAGATATAGATGTTTTATGGAGTATTCTTACATGTTAACAATCTGTAGTGCCTATATGAGAAAGGCTAGAATTAGTTTAAGCTAATTATTACATGATTAATACATGTAATTTTATTTGATGCCTAATGAATAACTAGTTTAATGATTGTAGGGATATAACATCCATACAGCATATATCATATTTATAATGATAAGATAATAATACGTATGGATGGTGTTTATATATGAATATATATATATATATATATATATATATATATATATGTTTAAATTGACTTGCCTGATCGACCTTAGAATCTCTTAAATATGATTTAAGATTTGGATCTGGAATGATTATGCAAGCTAATGTGTGTATATATATATATTTGAAATAGTTTTATATGTAATCTTTGATCAAATACCATTGCTATTTCTGAAATAATTCATTGGCTTTAATGAAATTTTGAACTTCCATTTATCTGGTATATTTAAAGATATGTGTATATCTATCTAAAATTGTTTTAGATAAGAATTTTATGAATATATATTACATATGTAATCTATGCAGAAGATTACTTCTTTTAATATAGTTAAATACATAAATTAGATTATTATAAAATAATAATCTAGGACTGGTTTTAAAGTACAACCATTCAGGTTTTGAAGAACACTAATTTTTTTGACTACATGAAATTGTTCACTGTACAAACATCTCTTCTGTCTTACCAATAATGCCAAATACTTGGCATCATTTTGATCATTCATCTATTTTATAATAATTATAAAACTCAAGTACCTCAAATTACAATAAAAGTATTGTAATTTGTTGACACTGTAATATGTGAATATATATATATATATTACAGTATTTTATTTGAGCACGTATATATATATATATATATATATATATATTACATATGGACATCTGACATGTATGTACTCGACATATCATGTAAAATGCATATTTAGGCCCAAATTAGTCATGTGTGCGATTAAATGTTGATGAATCAAAATACTGAACGTAATTTGGATGAAGCCTATTAAACCAAGAATGTCTTGTATAATAGATGATCCCAATATGTTCAGTGTAATGCATGTTGAAGCAAATTTGATTTCCAGGAACAAGGACTCTAAAGAATGCGGAAGTGGAGTTATTGAAGAAAAGGAACAAGTCAGACTTGTTCTAACTCGGTGATGAAAAAGGTCCAAATGGAAGTCAATGGGCGCAATTTGATTCATTTATGTACATGTATATATTTTGTGTAGTGTATACAAATATTAATGAACTACTGTATATTTTGAACGAACTAAATTATATGTATAACAAGTTATGCATTTATATAATATCTAATAGGATGTACCAATTTGTATGATGCAAATCAATGGATTGTCTAATTAACATGTAATATTGTTATACAGCGAAGGGTCTGACCCTTTATATGTATTATTCTGGTAATTATGGTTTAATGTACTGTGTTTTGATGTAAATTGTTAAATCAGTTGCATAAATACATGAAGCCTTTTTTATGTTTTGGAAAGATATTGGGTTCTGTTATAAGTATTACAGTCTGAATTTTGAAATTCAAAGTAAAAGGCTAATCTGTATTTGTTATCTAAAATAGGCTTCGAATTATAACAAATGTATTATGTGGTGGGTCAGTCTATTGTCATTATAATTTTACCAAGTCATAATTTAGTAACTTAATCTGGCAAATGATTTGCAATTGTACTTGTCAATGTGATTTTAAGCATTTGCAAAAGTTTATTATATTAAGACCTATCCTTTTAAATACACATTAATTTGTGGATTGTCTTTCTTTAACAAAGTTTCATTTAATGTTCAGAAATGTTCAGAAGCATATTATGTTTTTGTTTTGGAAAACAATTATATTAATAATTTTATTGCATTTACATGCAAAATATAGAAATGTGTAATTAAGACTAAATATGAATCACCATTACGAATTATAAAATTCCCTTTAAAAATAATTTTTGTTATATTGAGTCATGTTTAGATCTTCCAATAATACACCCATCAATGTCCAAAATCACTGGATGTAGATAATGCCAAAGCATTGTGAATCCTTTTATTTTGGTTATATGCGACGGAATAAAAGTGATACTTGAACTGTATTATCGGGTCTGACTTAACTAAGCTGCGTAATAAGATTATGGCTTAGAGACAACAACATGGATTATTCTATATTTGAGAAAATGAATAATACGGAACAAAATGTTCTTCATGCGATCCAAGAATTATATACACGATATAATTGACACAAGATGTCTACCTAAAAGGTTGTGTTTTGGGGATTAGCCAAAGCTAGGTTAAGGTATGACTAGATATGTGTCTTGGAACACCATTATGTATATACTGATATATGTATATGAACAAAGGGATGTTAATTTGAGTGGGAGCATATTTTAGTTTAGATTATAAATTAATATAAATACAAAGTTTGATTATCAAAATTTTGTATTTATATAATTATAAAAGAATCAGTTAACATTTATTATCCGTTGAAGATATCAAATAACAGATAAGTTCGATAATTTAAATTTGTTTTTGAGAAGGATAAATTGATTTAAATCAAATTTCTTGACTAACATTAAAATTTGAGGATTGTCCTCAAACAAATTAAAACGTAATTGTTTTAACAAATATAGAGGATCTACAATAAAAGTTAAAGTGTGGCTTCAACTGAATAATATATAAATGTTATAATAATCCACTTACATATTTCTAGTATTAGATACTAGACATAAATCACAAAAATGTATGCTGATTTACAAAAATTGCAGAATAAGTAGAAATTTGATAAAATGACAAGTGGACTTACGATTGGAAATGAAGCAAATGTTGCTAGATTATCTATAGGAAGTTGATTCTTGTTGATTATATTGGCTTAATAAAATAAGCAAAATAATTGTTATAATCAAATTCCACTTAAGATAAATGTTATAATAGATCTTGTTTAGACAATTTTGAATTTCATTTGTAATAAAATAACAATTGTTATTCATTTTATTTAAATGAAATATCATATGGAATTTCACAAATAGTTAATGAACTTTGTAAATCCTTAACTATAATGTACTTGACATTAATAATGAGTGGATTAAATTTTGTGATTTAAATTCAATATATCTTTAGTATTATCGGTTAGCCCAGTAAAGAAGAAAGTATATCAAAACTCCATAATGATGGAAATTTGAGAACATTTGATTTTGAATTATATGATGAATACATATCTTGTTTATTAGGCAAAATAACTGAATCACCTTTCGTTTGACATAGTGAATGAGTGATAAGTATTGGGTCTCATACATAATGATGTATATGGAGCAATGAATACATAAATTAGAGGTACATATTATTATTTCATTAGATTTACTGATGATATCAGTAGATTAGGATACATGTATATTATGAAACACATATCAGAATCCTTTGGAAAGTTCTAAGAATTAAAAATGAAGTTAGAAACCAATTTAAAAGAAAATAAATTCTTTTCGAACAGATCGAAAGAGAATGCTTAAGCCAACTATTTAATGGCTATCCAGACGAGTTTGAAATTATTTCACAACTCACTCCATCTAGAATACTATATTGGAATTGTGTGTTTGAAAGGAGAAATCGCACCTTATAAGATGTAGTACGATTAATGATAAGTCATATAGATCTTCCAATAAATTAAATTTAGAACAACTGCATTTAATCCTACTAAAACGAGTTTGAAGACGCCATAAAAGATATGGACTAGGAAATGCCCTAGTATGTCTAATGCAGAGATTTGGAATGTAAGACGTTTATTGAATGTCCTTCCTTGGATAAGATCAGATCTAAATAAGATTACTAATTTTGTGGAATACCGAAAAGAAATAAATGGATATTATTTCTATAAATCCTAAGAGGGTAATATGTTTATTGCTCGAATTGGTATCCTTTTAAAGGAGATCCAGTCTCATGGATATCAAAGGAAATGAAATGGAATTCGAAATGTCTCGGAAACCACAAAACACCATTGAATCTTGTACAGACAAGAAATTGAGTGGGAGTATCACAATAATTTTAATGTTATATATTGATAAAAAATTAATTATTGTAAATAATGTTAGTTTCAAAACAAGAAATATATACTTATTCTGAGAAAGAAAATGTTTAGATTAAGAAGTTCGTAATTGAACTTAATTAATTGTTGATCCAATGATTTGCATTGGGATAACAACGTTGCTATTGCTCAAGCCCAAAACCATAAACTCATTATCGATCCAAACATATATCTAAGAAATATAATTCTAATGTGAAGTTTTTCACACAGGAAATGAACATATCTACAAAGTTGCAAAAGTTGTAAAGTTGTAGACCTACTGAATTAAACTCTATCACAACAGAAGTTTAATAATCACGCTAGTTTCATGAGTATACGATACATGAATGATTGACACTAGTGCAAGTGGGAGATTGTTAGAGTTTATGCCCTAGAGGCAATTCATTTGATGAGATTGATAACACTATTGATGTTATTATTTTATTTGGAGTAAAATAATATTCTATTCTATTATATTTACTATGTAATATAATATTAATATAATAGAAGTCCTTAGAATTATAATACAGAATTATATATTTCAAGTAAGTGACTTGAACTTAAGATTATATAATATACTGAGTATTATATTTCTTAAATGTCCCTAGTCGAGTTTTATTGTTTATATAGGACAACAATAAAGCGTTGAGACTAGTATGTTGATTGACTGATGATCACATCTCGTTGACAATTAATATACATGATATTATTGTCAAAACATAAATATGTATGGGAGAATATCATATTGGGCTGACCCACTGTGAGATAACTACATGGAATATAACTAACAGTATCATAAGTTATTCTCATGGTGACAGTGATGTAATGGTCCTCAGATATGAAATCATTATAATTTTATTCGAGGATATTTGTGTTTTGATATCATCTAAAGTTATTCGTAACAGAGTAACAGTAACAGTGATTATTGGATATATCTCGAATCGAATGAAAATTATGAATGATCAAGATGGAATTTAAGCCTACGATATATTCGTAGTGGTATCAAAATGGGCCTCTTGATTGAGTGAGACTGTGAAATGCATGGCCGTGCTCAAATATTGATTTGTTTTAAATAATCTACTCATCGATCAGGATAAACAGATTAAATTATAAAGAGGATGATACTTTCCATGCCACGTGTTTAATCCTAGATATATCGGTTAAAAGGATTATATTACATTGATACACTGATCACGGAAAGGTAGTATCGAATCATTGATCTTATTATAACTTGGGTAGCAGCGACGTATTGCTAGATGCCAATCACTGTTTATGATTTTAAATACGATTTAAAATCAGTGCAAACATTGTAATAACCTATAGGGTAAAACACTTAGAACGTTACAAAAGGAAACCATTTAGTTGGGTAAGAAAATTATCAATTGGTTGATATTTTATCTATTATTGGAAATGGTATAATAGTCGGTTCCTAATTTTAGGTGTTCATGTTTATAAAATAAAGGGGGTATATCCTTATTTCAAATAACACGTGAAAAAGCCGACTTTTTACAATTCATTTTCCAATAAGAAAACCCTAAGTTGAAATGGTGGCTAACACCTTATTCTCCTTTTCTCTCAATCAATTCGTGCGACGATGATGAAGAGGGCATTTGTGGGTATATCCCTAAGGGTGCGTGCTTTAGGGAAGATTTTATATTAATTCTAGTATTAACGTATATGATAATATGTCCAAGTATTTTGTAACTTTTATAGTACAAAGTACTGGAAAAATGTGTGTACTTTGATCAGAATAATTTTCATAAACTAATAGAATTTTGACAAATATAGTGGAGTTGGTGAAAAGATATGCTTAATAAAGAAATAAATAAGTTTTTCCTAAATTACAATCAATATCATTTCTATATCTGGGAACACTTCCGACAACAATTAGGGTTCACCCTTAGGTAGCACTAGATGCTTAAAATATCACAAATACGATATGTGAAGTATTCATACTTCCACTGCTTACCTTCCAGTTTTGGGAATTGGTCCTAATACTTACAAATATTTTGGTTTTTAAAAATAGCCGCTCCAAAAGAGGTTTCCGTCTTGCCTCTTTCGATTGGGCCGAAGGTGGTGTTTTCTATAAAAGAACTTTTTAAAAGAAATATTTTAAATAGATACTTCTGTGGGTCTGTCAGTGGAACTGGAAGGAGTTTCCTACCGAGGCTTATGCTTCCAAATCCTTTTTAAACCCTTGACGTCGTCGCCTACACAGACGTGCCTTTGCCAAACCATTTTCCATAAACCACTAAGGCATTAAAGAACTTTCTTAAAAGCCAAATGTTTGGAAATAATACCTCTATGGTTGACAACGTCGGTGATCATGATAAGGAAACATTTGTCTATTTTTTTTCTAAATAAATGAATAGATGCTTCGCCTCTACTTCTTGTCGTTGTTGCAAGATGATAAGCGTTGATTGTTGTTAAGATGCGAAATCGAAATGGTTGCCCATTTCGGAATAGTTTTAATATGGACTTCGACATCATTACGGACATCGAAGGAGATTGGAGATGACATAAGTTTTGTATCCATTGTAATGTAAGTTGAACTTTGACTAGAAACACTTTAAATATTTTTGCGTTTGGTAGTTGCCATTGTTGCGCATTTCATTTGTGTGGGGGAACATTAGAAGGGTCCAATTAGTGGAAATTGGAATAAACCAGTTAAAATATGAAATAAATAATGATATCAAAGTTTGCTGTCGAGCAAAATATAAAGGATTTAAGTGCGATCCTTTAGTTTCATGTTAACGTGGATCAACTTTGCGAAGGATTAGAGGGAATTAGAGAAGATGTTGGTTCCGTGTAGGTGGAATACGATGCCACGAAGCATAGGATGGGAATCAATTATAAAATGAGGTTTCAGCTCCATTTCCTAGCAAAGCATCTCTTTGCGAGAGCATGAAAAGGGAGTTAAATTGGGGGAGAGAATCCATTATGTATTGCATGATAAATATTGTTATTATGTTTACTATTGTCATAAGTGAACTAACCATTGATGTGCAAGAGTACAAGGCTAGTATGTTTTCGTGATATGATTCTGATGAAAGGGAAACTCGCTCTACTATGCGACTTGGTTTCATTAGATATTAAAGAAGTTGGGTAGATAGGTCATTATTCATAACAATCTTTTTAACTGACCATATTTTATGTTTCCCCTTAAAATGTCGGTACTTAATGGAGTAAGCTAAGGATTAAGGTCTTCCAAGTATCTTCTATAAATAAGCTTCCAGAGCTAAGCACGAGGCTATACCTATTTAGGAGTTTCCCTATGTTTTGCTTTACCTCTTAGATTAATATGTATCGACAAGTTTATGACTGCCACTATTTATACTCTGATCACCCAAAGGGACATCTTCATATATAGCTCTTGATGTCTATTTTGTAATGCCTTATTGTTGACACGGTTTTTTGTCGAAGCTGTCACACTTCAAGTATTTGGTGAGCAACGTGCTTAAGTATTAAAAAAACATAAAGCAGCAGGGTCGAAGTCGCGTCGCAAACGCAAGGAGACCCAAAGCCTATATTAAGTTGCCTATGTCGGGCCGAATGAACTCTTAGTCGAGCCGTGCTCCGATCCGAAGGCGAGCCGTCAAGCAGGTCCGGGCGCAACGCCGGTGGGGGTCCAGGCCCCACACTCCCGGCGGCGATCCCCGTTGGGTCGAAACTGTGGGCAAGCCCCGATTCATCCGATTTTCTCCATGCCGGAAGCTCAGATTCCTTCACTTCGGACAAGCAAAACCGCGAATTCCCTCACTTCACGCTCAGGAATTACGACTCCATCTGCAGCATGATTTCCGCCTTACACTCTATCAATTTCGAACCCCTTCAGGGTGCTCGAAATTTCGTACCCCATGGTGGGGTCGAAATTTCGAACCACTCTCGTGGGGTTGAAATTTCAAACCCCCTGGTGGGGTCGAAATTTTGAACCCCCTGGTGGGGTTGAAATTTCGAACCCGCCTGGGAGGGGTGCGAATTTTCTGCATATGGCTTGCTTTGGGGTGCGAAATTTGCTCTTGTGGGTCCTGCTGCTCACCTACTCCGACTTAACCTTCCTCCTATAATTACCCCAAGCCTTGGCCTTCATTTGGAGGCTTCTCCATTGGATGTTTTGTACTTTGAGATCTCCAAACACTCATTAATGGCTTCGAACACTTTCACCATAGCCATGGGAGATGACATGGATAATTAAAACATGGCATGCATGTTTTCCTTAAACACTTGAACATCAATAAGGATTGTTATGCCACCTTTGACCTTCATGGACATGAACACTATGCTTGGATATTGTTGACCAAGTCAACACTTCTTAACGAAGAAGAAGAAAGGCAATTTAGTCAAAGTGTAGAACAAGCATACATTTTGCCACTCCATTATAACGCTTCAAACTTGGCTATTGTCCGAACTTGTACAACCTTGAAATCAACCAAGGATATGATGAATGATGACTATAAAGTGGATGTTGGCGTTAATGCCGAACCACTATAAAAGATGTGTCTCCTCGCATTTACATACTTTACTACTTATTTGGATAATTGTTCACACATATACATTTGGGTGTTGGCGTGCGACAATTTTTCCCGTCCACATTTTGGTGCGCTGGGAAGGGGACGCACAGCTTCGACCTCTGCATCGGATTAAGTACTTGGATATGCCTTCGGATCTCGACTCAGGTTTCAGTTTTTGACTTCGACTTCGCTACTCGCCTCTCGACATGCTAAAACGAAAATGGTTCGATGCTACCTCCGAGGCTCAGACTGCTAGTAGCGAGGAAAATCAGGAACATTTTACCAATGAGGAACTCGCGGACTTGGTTACTCGAGAAGACATAGAGGATAGGCGAGAGGATTGATCGCTTGTTTGGATCAGCACGCAGAAGTTATGGACACGTTCCTCGCTCGGATTGAGTGTAGATTACATGGTTTTGGAAGGTCAAATGACCAAACAGATGTCATTTGAACAAGTGCTTATGTTCCGCAGTTTATAACTCAGGACATGGGGGCAACCTCGTACACCACACAATAGGACGGCGATGATCCTTGGATCCGCGCCACTCGCTCGACAGTTGGGGGCACCCTCATTCTTGATAGAAGCTCAATCCTACAAGTTTTGGATACTCGAGTTTTGGTTTCAAATAAAGGAAAGCCCTGTAGGAATGCTAGGAGACAACGTAAGTTCCCAAACCACCAGGAGCTTACTTACACTCTCGAGGATAACTACCGAGAGGTTCACCTTATTGTTCCTTTCAAAAAGCCTCCCGCTCGGGAGCCCTCTCAACAAGAAAGAAATTATAACCGACACTGCATATTTCATGACATCGCTGGTCACAATAGAAATGAGTGTGATCATCTTAAGAATGCTATTGAAAAGCGCATTAGAAATGGAAAACTGGAACGATTCGTTCGTACTCGGGCTGGGATGCCAGTATAGGTACAACCACCAATTGCTATTCAAGATAAGCCCGAGCCTCACGCTCGGGGCCTCGATTCAAACTAAACCTCTCACTAGATCTGATGTCTATGATCCAAGCCTCCCTAACATCAGTACCTTACGGCTTTTCTATCTTCTAGTCTCATTACGGTTCTTTAAGGCTCTGAAATAAGGCGCTCCTCACTCACAGCTTTCTCAATCTGGCTCTATAGGATCAGGTATTTAGGCTTCGGCCCAAGGCATTGCATTTAAGAACCTTAGTCCTTTGGATGTATCCTTCCTTAATGAAAAGTTTACCTTTCTTGGCTTTGAATTGTGAATGGTTACGTTTGTTTACCCATGTAACAGGAACCAACGAGATCCTAGGCATGCTCTTCACAAATAATAAACTATTCTCTTTCCTCTATGAATTAAATTAAAATAAAAAACGGCCAAGTCCGCTTACCCATGCACGGGAGCAGGCCAGCTCCATAGGCATGCTCTTCACAAATCATGGACCGTTGGGTTTTCCTTTGGCTTTACTAAAAATTCCCTAACTTTTATAACTTTAATAAAATTACTTCGCAAGGTGAGGACGCTTACTTGCGAAATATGAAATCGATAATGGAATTGCAAACTCTAATAAGCATCTGGCTCTCTTGCCTTCTCATCCTACTTTGACGAGATCACCGTGACTCGTGGCAAGCATCAGATCGTGCACCATCCTGCTGGTTTGGATTAGTCGGTCGCCTTGTCAATGACCTTGGATTACGTTGTATGGACTTGTTCGTGGCACGACAAGAATATCCACTCATGGTTTTTTGGCGAGTTTGGGATCTCAGAAGATCATTCATGTTTGGATTAGTGGGTCGTCTTGTCAACGACCTCGAATTATGTTGAGTGGACTTGTCTATGACACGACAAGAATATCCACTCACGGATTTGTGGCGAGTTCCGGATCTCGTAAGATCTTGCTCGTTTGGATAAGTGGGTCGCCTTGTCAATGACCTTGGAGTACATCGGGTAGACTCATCAGTGACACGACGAGAATATCCACTCGTAACTGTCTCAGCCTCTTGTCTTACTTCGATAAGGTCGCCTTAACTCCACATGCTAAGGTAATCTCACCAATGTGAGATCTCCTTGACTACGACATGCCAAGGTGATCTCACCAGTGTGAGATCTCCTTGATTAGGACATGCCAAGGTGATCTCACCATTGTGAGATCTCCCTGATTGTGACATGCCAAGGTGATCGCACCAGTGTGAGATCTCCTTGATTGCGACATGCCAAGGTGATCCCACCAGTGTGAGAACTCCTTGATTGCGACATGCCAAGGTGAACCCACCAGTGTGAGATCTTCTTGATTGCGACATGCCAAGGTGATCTCACCAGTGTAAGATCTCCTTGATTGCTACATGCCAAGGTGATCCCACCAATGTGACATCTCCTTGATTGCTACATGCCAAGGTAATCTCACCAATGTGAGATCTCCTTGGTTGCTACATGCCAAGGTGATCTCACCAATGTAGGATCTCCTTGATTGCTACATGCCAAGGTGATCTCACCAATGCGAGATCTCCTTGAATACTACTCACCAAGGCCGGCTCACTAACTTGAGGTTTCCTTCAATGCTCCAACATGCCTTGGTCGTCTCACCAATGTGATACTGGCTTGAATGCAGTTTATCAAATCAATACGATGACCTATGGAAGCCTTGTCGGCAGCACTACAAGACCACTCACATATGGTTATATGTACACCTTTTCTATGCAGGTTACTGGGCTTCTCCATTCTCTAGGATACTCTGACTGTTCTGGCTTTCTATTAATATGATCCCAAGCGATCGCCGAATTTCTTCCCTTAATACGATCCCAAGCGATCGTGGTCTTCCACTAGTATGATCCGAACCGATCACAGATCTCTGGCTTATCGGCTTTGGATTTATTGATAATACGGTCCGGCGTGGTCGTGGCTCTTCCATCTCATGAATATATCAGCTCACTCCGGACTTCTCCCAGCTTTGATATCTGGATCTCTCTCCTCCTCGCAAAACAAACCTTCCTCGAACCAAGCAAGATATGTTTTGGGGGGCAAATGTTGACACGCATTTTTGTCAAAGCTGTCACACTTCAAGTATTTGGTGAGCAACGCGCTCAAGCACCCAAAAAAAAACACAAAGAAGCAGGGTCGAAGTCGCGTCGCAAACACAAGAACACCCGAAGCCTATATCAAGTGGCCTCTATCGGACCGAATGAACTCTTAGCCGAGCCGAAGGCGAGCCGTCAAACGGGTCCGGGCGCAACACCAGTGGGGGTCTGGGGCCCCACAGTCCCGGCGGCGATTGACCTAGCCGGTTAGGTCAAAACTGTGGGCACCGCCCGATTCATCCAATTTTCTCAATGCCGGAAGCTCAGAATCATTCACTTTGGACCAACAAAACCATGGATTCCCTCACTTCGCGCTCAGGAATTACGATTCCATCTGCAGCATGATTTCCACCTCACACTCTTTCAATTTCGAACCCCTTCAGGGTGCTCAAAATTTCGTACCCCCTAGTGGGGTCGAGATCTCGAACCCCCTGGTGGGGTCGAAATTTCGAACCCCCTCTCAGATTCATTCACTTTGGACCAGAAAAACCATGGATTCCCTCACTTCGCGCTCAGGAATTACGATTCCATCTGTAGCATGATTTCCACCTCACACTCTATCAATTTCGAACCCCTTCAGGGTGCTCGAAATTTCGTACCCCTAGTGGGGTCGAAATTTCGAACCCACCTGTGGGGTTCGAATTCGAAATTTCGAACCCGCCTTGGAGGGGTGCGAATTTTCTTCATATGGCTTGCTTTGGGGTGCGAAATTTGCTCTTGTGGGTCCTACTGCTCACCTACTCCCACCAAACCTTCCTCCTATAAATACCCCAAGCCTTGGCCTTCATTTGGAGGCTTATCCCTTGGAATTTTTGGACTTTGAGAGCTCCAAACACTCATTAATGGCTTTCAACACCTTTACCATGGCCATAGGAGATGACATGGATAATTAAAACATGGCATGCATGTTTTCCTTCAACACTTGAGCACCAACAAGATGCCACCTTTGACCTTCATGGACTTGAAATCTAAACTCGGATATTGTTGACCAAGTCAACACTTCTCAACGAAGAAGAAGAAGGGAAATTTTGTCAAAGTGTAGAACAAGCATATATTTAGCTATTCCAGTGTAACGCTTCAAACTTAGCTATTGTCCGAACTTGTACAACCTTGTAATCAACCAAGGATATGATGAATGATGACTATAAAGTGGATGTAAGAGTTAGTGCCGAACCACTATAAAAGCTGTGTCTCCCCGCATTTGCATACTTTACATCTAATTTGGATAATTGTTCACACACATACATTTGGTTGTTGGCGTGCGTCAATTTTGCCCATCAACACTTATATTTTCTTTGAACGGATTATGTGAAGGGGTGCATAAATGAAATATTCAAATCAATGAATATTTTGTGAAAATTTTCATAATCCCATGTTGTTTAAAGATATAATTGACTAGCATCCGATTTTCTACCATTAAAAGTTGGAACTAGGGATGAATGCAACATCTGTAGCGTTTAGCTTTCGACCTTAGAGAATGGGGTGTTACAAAACCCTTTTAATTGACGATGATAATTTTGATTGATCATAGCTTTCATCAAATAGTGGTGATTTTTTTTAGTTCTACATAAGTGATTGCCTATTTCTATAGATTGTACATTATCTTGCAGATTAGTAGTAGCTACTTCCAACTATTCTCTGATAGCTTCCCCAATGAACAAAAGCATTATAATTTTTTTCTTTTGAAAAAAGGAAAGATACTCACCACATAGATTTTGCTCTAAGTGATTGACGCTGGTAGAGATTAAGTTAGTCGATAGCAAGAAACATATGGCCGTCGATACTTAAGTTTTCTATTATAGCCACCTTCACAATTTAAAGAGAAATGATTATTTAATTTGTGCTTCTGCCTACCATATCATATTCCTTCATACAATCCTTCACAGGTGCGCCTTCTCTTCTCAAAAAAATACATAGTTCTCTATAGTTTCAAACCCTAAAAAGACACTCTCTTCTTGCTATATACGATGGAAGGTGAAGAACAAAAGGTGACTTGATTTATTTTCATGTTGTTTAATGTTTTCCATTGGATTTAAGGAAACATTCTTTAAACTTTTCTAATGGTTTTTAGTGTGATTTCTTCCTATCCTTTAGTTATTGCAAATTTGAATTACATTGTAACAACCTAAAAATTTATTATCTTATATTTGAATATTTAACTGATTTTAAATACTCAATTTGAGATTTGATCAATTAAATTTCTTTTTACTCTAATTTTGGCAAAGAAATTTCACTTTTATCATTTAAATAATGATTTTTACGTGTTGACGCCAAAAAGTGGCACAAACACCCAAATTGATATTATGAAGAGAAATAAATGAAGAATATTAAATGAACAATGAGGAAAGTAGCAAACACACAAATTTATAGTGGTTCGATGTTAATGAGCCAACATTCACTTTATAATTTCCTTTATAACTTAAAAAAGTTATTACGATGGTGTAAATATTAGAAATTTCGAGAACAATGTTGCTTGCAAGCGAAAATAATGTCGCGAAAAAAATGCAAGAGCCAAAAGTCCTGATTTCATTTCCTTAGAGGGATATTTATAACATGAGTGGTGGTCGGCTCAACCTCGCCACGTGGCATCCGATCCGACATAGTAAGAGAGTGGAGGAACGTATCTTCCGCTCATGCAAAATATCTTGATATGGCTCGATAAGGACAGGTGTCACCTGACTCGGTTGTTGCATAGTGTATAAACCACGTCCAAGAGATAAAATCGTTCTTCCAAAAATATCTCGGTTTGAAGAAGTAGTGGGTGGGGGGATTATTGGGAGGGGATGTCAGTTCTGCTCGACATACCTTCGGATCAATAAGTCGAACCGAGCTTTTGTTCAGTGTTGTCGAATCAAGCTATTTTAAATTAGGTTGTTCGAATTGATTTGTTCGAACTGAGCCTAATCAAATCGTTTGAATCACCGTGCCTTTTCAGAGAGAAATTGAAGAGTCTTTTCTCTCTTTCATAAATACTGGGTCCACAACCGAATTTTTCCTTTTCTTTACTTCATCTCCTTCGAAATTAGCGATGAAGTAGGCTTGGTATGGATTAAATGGATAAGGAAGATAATGGTTTCGGTTCGAAGTCTATCGAGCATGCAGTGTGGTCCACTAAGCCGGTAGAGAAGAATAGTTGGGGTGTGGAAGAGAAAGCGCTTCATCTTCGATTCAATGTATGTATACATCGAATCAAAGGAGAATAGAATCGACGAGGCCAGAGAGGAGCCTAAGAGCAAGTAGATGCGATTCATACAATTCGGATCGAGATGGCTATTTGTCGAACCGTATGAGGTTAGCTTGTCATGCCTTTAGGTCAAGCCGGAGGGAGAGTGGTTTAAAGGAATTTTTTAGGAAAAGGCCGAAATCGTCTTGTCCCTTAGTCGATCCAGATGAGTCGACTTTGAAGATGTGTCTTCATAGATGTCGATCCAGGGTTATCGACCCAGATTTGTCGAACCGATAATGGTCAAACCGACCCTTGAGTCTTAATGCTTCAAATAAATTTCAACAAACCCCATAACATATAATTATAGTAAACCAACTCCAAGCATCTGGGCAATTAGGATAGAGCATATCAGGACACTTGATGCTGCATATGACTTTGAGCTACCCAAACACGCAAGCATCACTTCCCGTTGAAACACTGTGTGGAACCATTGACAAGTGAGATTCGATGAGACGGTAGGGAATGACAATCTTCTAAGTCAAATTGTCGCACACTTCCTAATGCTTTTCTTTACTTGTCATTCTTGTACACTTGCACTACATGCACCGCACTAGTACACAAACGGGGGGTACATATTTTTCTCTCTAACCAATGACATTTCTTGGACAACACAACGAACATGTTGGGAAGATATAATACCATATCAACTGAGAAAGAGGAGGAAAAGACTGTCCAATAAGATCCAAAAGAACAAGAATGTTCAAACTTTGACTGTGTCAAATAGTGATGATTCAAAAATTGCCATAAAAACTCATAAGGGTGAGTCAAGAACTTCTAAGAAAACTTCTATGGAAGAAGAAGTAGGAGAAATACACGAGGAAGGAGGTCCCAATACATTGCACAGAGTTGTTTTTCTTAATAATTCAAATGATTCCTAGCCTACTACCATGGATGAAATCAAGTTGAGAAGACTAAGTGCAAAGCACAGGATTCCCTGGGATGACATTTGGATTCCAGCGCAGGGTTAGACTACCCACAATCCACCGGAGGGTTTCATGGCCATAAGTTGACAAATGTGCACGGTTGGATGTATCCCTCCATTCAGTCTGTTTATCGATAACTTCCTTCGCCACATGAAGCTAGCGCCTATGTAGTTATACCAAACATCATATTCCAATATGTTCTCCTTATACATAGTGTATACATAGTATCTAGGTCAAGAGCAGACCTTCGACGATGTTGTCTTTTTCCTATATTTTCAAGCATCGATAGAACTTGTCCCCATCATTTCTCTATTTCGAGTCCACCCGTGACAAGAAAGTCATTAAAAGGGCTTCAGCAAACTAGGAGACATTAGACCTAAATGGTTCTATCTTCCATTGAAAGAGGGTTATGCTAGGAGATGGATCCAGTGTAGTAAGAATCAAGTCTTAGCTTACTCGTTTCAACTTACTAGGAGATTTCAAACTTTTGTTGCCTTTTGCAGGTGTCACTCTGGCCAATCCATAGGCCAAGTATACCGCGATCGCATGGTCGTTTTGCAAAATACTTCGGAGGATATTCAGAGCATTAGGAGATGTATATCTAATGAGTTCTTACACGAATTCCAGTTATTTAACTCAATCGGTCTGTTGAAGTGGTGGAGCTTAAGCTACGGCTGTAGCGCCAGCATCGAGTATGACCCCAGTCGAGGAGCAAACAACAGTGGTTCATCCTCAATTCCGAGCCAAACAAGCTACCAAGAAAAGAGGTTCCCCTAGGCCCGGTCGGGACTTAGAGGAAAAGTAAGGGTAGAAGCAGTGATCCCTTGCGAAAGGGGTCTAAGAGTCCCAAAGTCCTGCTCACAAAATACCATCTCCTCACAAATCTCTAACTCAGCGTTACCCAATCGGAGGATCTCGAATCGTTGTTACGGGGATTAGGAGATCTGCCTCTACCAAAAAACGTATACTCCTCTAAATATTTAGACTCTTCTTCTTTCTTCCCAAGGTCTGGGGAAGAGACCACTCATGCTAAGGCTGTGGATACAACTGCTGCAAACCTAACTCTGGGCTTTGGTCCTTCGGGGATACACTAGGATACACACGACACGAGCACTACATGTCACAACACCTTTTTCTTCTACTTATACCTGATTCTAACTTGAATTCTTTTCTTGAACTGCAAGTTCCATGATAAAAGGCGGAAAGTATCATGGCCAATTTAGTGCTAGTTTGCACAAGAGAGATCCTGGAAGGCAAACCTCTTCACAAGAAAAATGATATTGCGAGTATGGAGAGAAGCGCGCCTGTAAGAAGGAAGAGAGAGCATGGAAAAGAGAAGAGGGACCTGGAGGACTGGGAGAGAAGGGAAAAGGAAAGGTAGCTCGCTTGGGATAAGGAGAGGGAGCTCGAACGAGAGAAGCGTCACCATGATTCTGCTTCCCATTCTCATAATAAAACCTCCCAAGGACATGACAAAAAAAGCCAGCGAACACTTCCAGGACAAAATCTTGTCTCAGCATAGGCCTCCCACCGATTCCTCTCAATTATCCAAGTATTTAGTTTCTAAGATTCAGGATCATGCCATTCCTAGTGGTCGTAAAGATAAACTACTTTAGCTAGCAATTCCTTCAGGGAAGGACATGACTCCAGAAGAGAGGAAAAAGGAGTTGGAGAAGGCATTTCCTTAGAACAACTTTTCTAAAATGGACTTCATGCCTATTCGAATCCAATTCCAGAATCGCTTAACGATCAGATTAGGATGGACACCAATCTCATTCTTACCCAATACTGGGAAATGTTGACATACTCGACGTGGCTGTTTGAGGTCATCCAAGGTTTTGAGATTGAGATAGACAACATGAATCAAGAGTGAGGCATAGCGAAAAACGTCCTAAAGCTAACGAAAAAGGATCTGGTGGAATGTAAGACTCAACTCACTTCTAGCAAGAAGTTTTATAATAGCACTAACGTAGAGCTTGATAATTCGCGAGTGAGACTCAATACCAATTTCAGTCAATTTTTGCTTAGAACTATGTCAGTTGAGGATGATCTAAAGCCAGTAAGAGGGCATATTGAACCTCTTAATGCATAAAATGAGTTTCTGAGGAGAGAGAAGGAGACATTGGCCTAAGAGAATGCAGAACTTAAGGCAAAATCATCCGCCTCTAAAGAAGCTCTAAAAAAGGCGGAAGAGAATATTCATATAGCACTTGAGTTTACCTCAAACACCCAAATACAATATGATATAGAAATGCCAGAGCTTAAGGTGAAAGCGGAAGCAACTGGAAAAGATGGAGGACGAATTCGGTAGCCAAGTGTTGACATTTTATGCTCGAGCTTTTTGATATTTGGACTTTACATGGGTTGTTAATTACCCGTAAACATTGATCAACAATTAAAAAATGTTCGTAGATGAAGAGAGGAGGGATTCTGTAGAAGGTGTAGTGAATGAAAAGGAATAGAGGAACCCATTCTTGCAGGGTGATGTGGTAGAAGTTCTTGTTGACGGTATGCGGCTTCTTAAAGAAGAGGAAAATGTGGAGCAACTGAGGCTTAAAGGAAAAAAATTCATCTAAAGGGAGCCCGACATTGGTAAGGCAATGCAACTTCCACGCAATAGACTCAACCCACCCATGCCATGGATCGACCAACCGCAGATGTAGTCGTTTAGGTACCTCTAGCTCAAGCTACAGAAACAATCAAAGAGTACAACCCTAACGATCTGGGGTTGGCCCTGCGAAAGCCTCTAACTCCTATCCAAGAAACAGGGACTCCCGCCACACAAGGTGATGCTTCCATTGAGGGTGTTTCTCTTCTTTCCCCTCAATTTCAGAAAGTAATTATGAATTGTTGCCTAGTAGTCAGGCTTCCAGTCGAGAGACCCATTATTCTGTCAGGACAGATTGTTTTTCTTCCTCTTTAAGTGCAACTTTGGCAAAGACTACATCCGATGTAGAAGCAAAGGCAGTCAAAGAGCATCAAGTTCCCCTTGGCAGTGAAGCAGGCCAAAAGGAAAAATAATAATTGATGCACTCAAGAACTTAGATGCTAAAGATACTCCGACCGAAGGCGATTATGATGGCAAATATACCAGTGAGTCTAGGAAGACTGGTCCGTTGACCATTTCGAAATTGAAGGCATTCGTCGAAAGAAAGATCCTCCATCTCAAATTCAAGTCATCCTCTGGACCCTTTATCATCAAGCCGCTGGAAGTCATTCCTCCCCCTGGCACAGACCAAACCAAGCAACAATCCCGGGAAAGCGACAAAAGAAGAAACATGATAAGCCCACGTCAAGGCCTGAGGAATCGCCAACTGAGAAGTCTCGAAAGCGCATTCTCACCAAGGTGGAGCTTGATGAAAAGAATAAGAAGCCTAAGTCTTAGTGTCTTTTTGCAATTTGAACGTACTTATCTTTATAAGCCCTTGTTTGTTGTATGCGAGTGCAGCCCACACGTTTTTGCCATGTCTTTCTGTATAAACCTACAATGTAAATAAAACAATGATCTTCATTTGCAAGTTTATGTCGCTTTCCATTCAATGTACTCACGACATTAATTTTACTAAGTCAGGTTAAGGTCACAAGCAATTCTTGCTTGAAAATTTTTAAGTACTGAGTTGTCTCGCGTACTGAGCCATCTCTCTTAGATAACTTAACCGGTGAGCTATTTCGCTAGGAATGATTTAGTGTCATAGTCCAGAAGTATAGTTCAATGTATATGCCCCTAGTTGGCTTTGAATCACAAGCTGAATCTGATACGTGTTCAAAGTTAATTTATAAGTCTACACCCGTGCCCCCAAACGTTGGTTGGGTCCAAGCTAAATCCATTGGATGTACAATCCTTAAGTGATTTATACTCTCTCGTCATTAGTTCGGGTTAGAGTTACAGGTTTAGCGGTCTTAAGTCATGGTGCACCATTCGCACTAACCTTAGTTGTTTTACACTCTTTCTCGAGTCGCGAGAGATAGAGTTGATCAACTTTGTATAGTAATTTGTTTAGTTGGAGTCTGAGGTACTATCTACTTTGTATTATTCATCGTCATCATCATTGAGTCAGAGGTATCATCTTTGTCGTCTTTATTACTGCCACTGTCTCGATTACTACTATTATCATCTTATGCATCATCATTATTATTTTATGTTACGATGTAGTAGCTAAATTTAAAAATAAAATAAATAGGTAATAGTAGGAAGTGGCACAATTAAGAAAGTACTTACGGTAAAAGGGAAAATTTTAGCTATAAGAATTTGTGTTGGTGAAACATAGGCCGCTACCAGAACCAGTTATGTGACCCTACAACTTTGGTTGGAATGCAAGTCCTCTACAGCTTCACCAATACATTTATCACAAACTAAATTGCTTTTTAAGAATTAAACTTATATGACATTTTGTCCCCTCCATTTATAAAAGGAGGTTGCATAAACGTTGTTGTATGTTTTTCAACATTTATGTAGCATTGGAGTATAGCATAATCTTAGTCCAGCATATTAACAATAAAATTTAAACTTGATTACGCAAGATAATAATATATCAATTAAAAATGAAGCAGTTTATAAGGAGAAAATAAAATTATAGGACATTCTACACACAATTTCTATTATATATTTATCTAAATGATTCACAATTCAGTTGGTACCCATATGGGATTAGAAAACAAAACAAAAAAAGTATTTTATGCAGCTATACTTTGTGCTAACTTTTTTATTCCTACATTGTTTGATATTCTAGCAATGCATGAATTTTTGTTTCTTTTTGTAGATACGAATTTCAAAAAGATAATATAATGAATCAGGATGCGTAGAAATTGTTTACAAGCAAGTTTAGTTATCTTTATATGTTATTTTATTATATTGTTAACCTTTTACTTGTTGTTACTTGAATTTATTGCAGTATATTTGTACTATTTTGTTCCTTTGAAGATATGACTTATCTTTGTTCTATAGTAATTGTTTACGGTAAATTTGCTTATGAAATTTCTCTTCATATTTTTTACTTTCTAATATAGAGGATGATTGAATCTATATATGATACTGAAAGTATCAATTGCGTATTTTAAAATAATTTTCATATCTCAATGCTACGAGACATCTATGGTGTGACAAATTATTAGTTTGAAACATATAGTAAGTGTTTTTAATTGTTAATTTCAAATGTTCAATAAATGTTTCCATTTGTCATTTTGAAACATTTGTGAAGTGTTGTTGATTATCATCTTGAAACACTTATTAAGTGTTGTTGATTATCATTTTGAAACACTCACCAAAGTGTTGTTTATTATCAATTCGAAACACTCATTAGGTGTTTCAGTTTATCAATTTGAAATACCTACTAAGTGTTTTAGTTTGTCAATCTGAAACACCTAAAAAGTGTTTCAATTTGCCAAACTGAAACATAAGATAGGTGTTTCAAAAAGCTTCAACATACTAATATGCAATACCTAAAAATATTGCTACAACATTTAGCAGCATTTTATTACCGTTTCAAATTGACCATTTTGGTGTTGTGTGATTGTATGAATGGTTGTCACATTCGCCTTGGCGTCATTCATACACTTTAGTTTTAAAGCAAGGACCGCCAATTCAAGCATTGAAGTCAAGCTCGAAGTTAATTAACTCATATCCGACTATCATGGAGTTGAGTCAGCTTATCGAAATGTGAGCCAATGAATGTCGTTAAGGAATTAGTCATTCCCTTTATTCAAATTTTGGCACAGGTTGGTCGAATCACAACACTTAACCAAATTAATAAACACAGTCATAGAGCATGTGAGGGGTTTTTATTTATAAATAATGAAATTTGACAATTCACACCTTATTATAGAAAAAATGAAATAATTATTTTCATAAATAAAAGCTTTAGTCAAATAAGGATGAAATTGCTTAGCCTTTCTTGCTTTTTGGAAATCATCGCATCAACAATCGTTATCTTGAAAGTTCCATTATCAAGCTTCCATTAAAAGACGTAAG
Source organism: Allium sativum (assembly GCA_030737875.1). NCBI lineage: Eukaryota > Viridiplantae > Streptophyta > Magnoliopsida > Asparagales > Amaryllidaceae > Allium > Allium sativum. The sequence goes on from CM060915.1 coordinate 4,481,122, forward strand.
GTCCTTCGCACTTTGGGCCCATGTGAACTGGAGCCAGGAAGATGCGCTTCAGAACGAGGTTGCCATGCTAAAAGGTTTTACACTTATCCTTCTTTTGGTAATATTGGGCGACACGATGTCTATGCATTAAAGCACGCAAGTTAGCCTCCTCTCTCTTATCATAAATCATGTCAAGTGACTCTATAATAAGTGCCTTGCTAGTCGAAGGATTATACTACGTCGTTCTATGAGAGGGTACTTCAAGCTCCACTGGTATCACTACCTCGGAGTCATAGGACCACGTGAACGGAGTGTGGCCAGTCACAGACTTATGCATTGTGCGATATGCCCATAGGACTAACGGTAGTTCATCAATCCACTTGCCTTTAGCCCGCTCCAATCGCTTCGTCAATATGGACTTTATGGTCTTATTCATAGCTTTGACCTATCCATTTGATTGCATGTACGCAATTGTAGTGTACTTCTTTTCGATGCGATGGCATCGATAGAAATCTTTGAACTATGTACTATTGAATTGGGTCCCATAATCTATTATGATAGTCCTAGGAAGTCAAAACTGACATATGATGTTTCTAGCGATGAAGCAGATCATCCGCTTCGTCGAGATCATGGTCAGTGGATTAGCTTCGGCTCACTTCGTGAAATAGTAACCTTTCATGATCGCATATTTCGCCCCACTCTTCGAAATTTAAAGGCTTCTGATAATGTCTATTTCCAAGACTGCAAACGACCATGGACTAACCATCTAGATGAGTTTATTTGGTGGAGGTCCGAAAATCTTTGCAAACATCAAGCACTTGTTGCAACATCGTGGATAATCAGCCGCATCTTTGTTCATGATAGACCTGCAGTAGTCATACAAAAGTATCTTCTTTGCCAAAGTTTTCCCCCGGTGTGATCGTCGCAGTCGCCTTCATTCACCTCACACGATACATGCTTGGTATCTTCATTGGCAATACACCAGAGCAAAGGAACTAAGAAGCCTTTGCAATATAAAGTGTCTCCATGGATGATATATCTTGAAGCTTTACGCATGAAATCACGTCTTTCATTCTTTTGCTCGGAAAGTTCTCCGATGATGAGGAAGTTTTTATAGGAGTCATCCACGATTCCTTTTCAGGCTCAAAGTCCAACACCGTATCAACTTACATCTGATTTGTGTTGTAGGTTGTCAACGTCACTTTTGGGATTGACCCCGTATACTCTGGATTGTCTGAATTGGCTAGTTTAGCGAACAAGTCGGCTTGTGATTCTACTCCCTTGGAGCATGAGAGATAGTCGAACCATCCTAGCCACTATTCCACCTGCCAAGGTAGGCGGCGAGTCATCCCCCCTTGGTCTTAAACTCCTTTGTGACATGACATACAACAAATTTTCAAGTCATAAAATATGTCAGTAGCTTTTACACTAGACTCCTTTGTGAGTTTCAGCTCGGTAATCAAGGCTTCATACTCGGCATCGTTGTTGGTTGCTAGGAAGTTCGATATCAATGCATAACACACCAATCGTCCCTCAGGAGTTAATATGTAACATCCCGTATATTTCACAATAATATATTTAAATATATTTTTTAAATATAATGTCGTTAATCATATATATGTTTGAAAAGTCACTTTTTGCATACGAATGAATTTGGACTCGAGACCACTTCCATTGAGTTCAAAATGTCATTCACGATATTTAAAACTATGAACATCGGTGTGTTTGGAGTTAGTGAAATTTGAGACTTTGATTGGGGTTTGGGTTAATAAAACTAGCCCACTGCCCTAGAACCCCACTAAGCCACCTGTGACAACCCACGTCCGTTAATATCACTCTTTATCAGAATGCATTAAGTTCCATAGAGAGTTATAGGTAAAGAGAAATAGAATCTCACAGGACAAATATATAAAAATAACAGCGAAAAATTAAAACTTTATTTTTTAATAGAAAACATCGTAGTCTCAAATCCAGTTACAACATTAGACTAAAATACTGGAACCAAATACATCACACAAAACATCTGTCTTTCACTAAAAACCATCAGAGTATAGAAATGTAAAATCATAGTCCCCAATAATAGCCATAACAAAGTACATAAGTAATTGAAGTGATACAATAAAGATGATCTTGATACCAGTAGAAATAGAAGAGAGAGAAAGTCCTAATCACGCTTGAGCGTTCCCACCCTAAGAACCTAGGGGAGGGGGAAGAGAAAGAGATAAAGGGAAACAAAAAGGGTCAGACATAAAGTCCGGCGAGTCCAGTGACTTTTAACATATAAAGAAGTGAAAGTATAAAGATAGGTAAATAAAATGGATAAGAGATAACAGTAATATACAACAGGATTAAACAAGATGAACATGATAAGAAGAATAAACAGGGTAATATGGAACAAGCTATGCTTTTCACTTACTTTTCTCTACACCAATTCTAGTATAACAGGATTCATGACAGGGTTAGGTGTTCCCTAATTACTTAACAACAATAGAATGATCCTAATAGAAATATAATGGTAGGATCAGTTGTACTCTAGTTACATAACGGGTTTACCACAAACAAAAATAACGGGTGTTGCCCCCCTAATAGAAATAACGGGTACCCTAACAGAAACATGCCGGACTAGATGTACCTTAATTACTACCCCAAAGCGATTGGCTCCCTGATTCGTAAATGGCCTATGTCGTCCTCACAGTAGGGTGTATACTTCCTAAAGTGGCAATCTATAGAAGGACACATACCTTTTTACTGAAGCTACAATGGCTTATTTTCCCTTACAGATCGGACCCATGCACGCACATGACAATGTTGGAACACGTCCGTACACACCCCCTTTCAGATGAACTTATTACTATCAGTTCAGTATGCGTGCCCTAACCCCTACCTAGTGTGGGGTCCTCATTTAATACCGGAATGAGTTACTGACTAAATGGGCCCCACACAGCAGAAGACAAAAGCCAAACCCCTAAACTTGTGTTCCCAATTAGCAAGGTTTTAACAGGTTCAGTCTTACAAATTAACGGGTTCATATAACCCTAACAGATGTTGTAGGTTAAGTCTTACAGATTAACATGTTCATATAAACCCAATAGATGTAACAGGTTAAGTCTTATAGAATAACATGTTCTTATAACCCCAACAGATTAAACATGTTTACTTAACCCCATAGTTTTAACAGATTTACTTCACCCTATAGATTTATCAGATTCCACAGGTTACTTACAGTTTCATTATCATGTTCCACCTAATCCTTTAATTAAGCCTCCAGATTTACATGTTGATATACCCCAAATTTTCAGTCATGTTCCTAAGTACAAGGTATTCCCCAAATTTCCTCTTTTTCATTCCCAAACATTCCCCAATTGTCCTAATTTCATTCATACGTATGTCTCTTACGAGATTGGCCTAGGCTTGACGGTAGATATACTTATAAAATAAAAAAGGGAAAAGAGAGGGAGAAGAACAGAAATAGGCATATAATAACAACTGAACAACAGAACAGAGGTACAGAAAAATACATGTAATTACAAAAATCTGATTAGATATGAATCAGTTAATTAACAGGCATATGCTCAGATCCAGGTTTATTAAAAGGTCAGGATTACTGTTAAATTTTATGTCAAAAAGTAACATGAACTCATGGAGATTGGATTTAAAGAACATATGATGATATGATGATGTTGCAGAAGGGATTCTTGTATAAGTCAGATAAGAATTGTCTTGATTCAATACAAGTTTCGGCAGCATCTTCCTACCTTCATCTTAATTTTTTTAGAATTGAAGTTTTAGGAAGAAGTAGGAAGAAGTGTAATTGATTTGATAGGAGTGCATGCCTTTATGTAGAGTTCACAAGACAATCCTTGACCATCAGATCCTTGTTTTTAAATCCAACCGTTCAGTAAAATAATGAAACTGGTTAACAAAACAGGCTAGGTTCGCTCAGAAGAATTCAAATTCATCCAGGTGGGGTCGACCCATCTACCCCCTTGGTCGACCGTGGATTCGACCTAGCCAATTATAGGTCGACCCGTAGGTTGACCCAGGCTGGAGTGGGTATTCCCTTAACGGGACGATTTTCCGCTTCTTTTTCCCTCTCGTTCGTTTGATATATTTTGAACTGGTTTGGTCTATATTTACATATATCCTACTTATATGTATGCAAACTTCTAACCTTTATGTCTTCCTCATACGATATCCATTTTACGCTAATTCAGAGTCTATCTGAATCGGAATTCCGAGATGAACACAATGGTACAGTCCGTTTTACTTAATTGCCAATATTAAATTAAGTATCCCTTTTAGTTATTAATGTTCTTTAAAATTACGGGGTGTTACACCACCCTTCTACCTCATTCATTCATTTTCGAACACTTACGCAAAAATGGAGAGGGGAATTGGAAATTAAAATTCCAAAGTTAGGGTGGTCTTCTAGAGATCAAAATCAAGGGGAAAATCAAAAAGGTAACTTGAGTATGCTTCTCCATCCCTTTCTACATCATCTTATACTTGCTTTCTCTTCAATTTCTGAGATTTCCTATGACCTAACTTCTAGGAAATTTATGCATTCGTGTAGCAAGCTATATTGGAAGATAGAGTGATCTAGCTCGGTTTTGCACCTCCTCCTTTTTTATCAAGATCAAAGTGAGTTCTTGCGAACTCATATCTATGACTCAAGCTTTTATGCTTGGCAAGTGCGCCCTGGGGACATATATGTTGTGTGTGCATTGCATGAATTGGTTTGGTTTCGTGAATTTGATCATTTTGGTTTTTTAAAAGCAAATTCTTTGCAATCCCATAAATGGGTGTTTATGCATGTTTTTGTTGTGCATTAGAGTGTGCATGAGATCCTTCTAAACATTTGATTTATTACGGGAAGTCCGAATTTGCTGGAACTCTCCGATCGGAGAGTTCCTTTGTTCTTTTTATGACTGGTAGCTGGTCAAACGTCTGCACCATAGGATCAGACGTTTGATTTAGGGTCAACTTTTGACCCGAGCTTTAGGTCAGAAGTGTGGAACCTTGGTCCAGACGTCCAAATTGTTCAAATGTCTGAAAATGAGGCTTAGACGTCTGATCTAGAATGTTATTTTGTGATCAAAAGTAGGTCAAAATTTTGACCCTTTATTTCAGGAATTTGAAACCAGTTTTTACCCTGTTTACTAGAGGGGACCATGGTCAATAATTTAGGTTACTCCAAGGTCGTTTTCTCTTCTACTTTTTCTTTTCAGTAGCTCTAATCCTTGCATTTTAGCAGCCCGGTTAGACTAACGTCTGATTCATTCGTGATAAACGAATTTATAATCGATATTCCAGGAATTTGATTTGCATTATTAAAATGTTAATTTTAAGACCGATTGTTATTGCAATCAATAATTTATGATATTTTCCACTTTAAACTATAAAGTATTTTATATTATTAGTAGTTACCAAAATCTTTATTAAAATGATTTTTGACACTATTTTTTGTACAAAGTCATTTTATAAATCGTCTTCGAATCTACTTGTACATATTTATATTAACCTTTTCCTCACTCGTAGCCTTAGTAAAAAAAAGGACTATTAACCCTTACGTTTGCTTCAACGGATAATTCTTGGACTCATTTGATTGTAAACTATGGCAATGATTGTTTTGTATTTCTAGTGAAATAAATAACTTGTTTGTAAATATTCAAGTAGAGCAAGTGGTTATTGGATATGTAGCTTGACTCTTATGTTTACTAGCTTGGAGTAATTTACACTTTCCTTGATCAATCATGATCATCTTAGGAACTTCGATTCCGGAGGATCTTTTGTTCATTTTAGGAACTTAGGTTCGGAAGGATCTTCTTATCATTTTAGGAACTTCAGTTTTGGAGGATCGTCGGATCATTTTAGGAACTTCGGTTCATTTAATTATATCGATGATCCAAAGATCATCCTAAGGAAATTCGGTTCATTTGATTATATCGATGATCTTTAGAACATCCTGAGAATTTTCAGATCATTTCGTATTGACGGGATATGCAATATCCTATCTTAGGAATAGTTTAATGATATAGGATGAGATATCCTTATATAGCACTGAGATTTCTTTAACATATTGTATTGACATTTCCAGCCTTTATATTGTACATGTGAAAATTATTGTTGTTGCTTATATGTCATTTTCAGTTTGTATCTCCTATTCCATATCAATTTATTGTGATTAGTACATCTAGACTGATCCGTTTATTGTTTATTTTCTTACAAATAATACTCGGGTCAAACCGAGGTATTACAGGTGCTTCTCATGACTTCTAGCGGGGACCATCTATTGACTTTTTGCAACTACATTATAGTTGTAGTAATTTTGGTTTATATTTATATAGGACACCTATGTATACGTATTCTTTTAGCTTGAGCTTGTACCTATTTTTTTTATTGTATAGTGGATCGAGTTTGACCACTATCTTTGTATTTACACATGTGTGTTATATTCATATCTATTTCCGTCTTAGTGATGTGAATATCTGTGCCTGACTCTGATTATATTGTTATGTATTTTATATTGATTCTAAATTATACGTAGCCACTATGTAGTGGATTTGAACTTGAATTAGATGTGTCGGATTTCCTCATGTGATTTAAAATGTAAGACCGCATTATCTAACATGTTTAGCACTTGTTCAATGTTATTATACAGATGGTCGCTCCTCAACAACCTTATTATTAGGGTTATTAGAAATCATTGCTTGCAATGACCTTGGCTAACGCAATTATAGACATAGGGTGTTACACTTGATATCAGAGTCAAATTCGAGACAATATAAGACATTATGGCGAGGATCATTGCCCGAAGTCGCTCTTAGGAAATCGTTTTTTAGGATTTTATTCAAGTCTTAGGACCCGTCATATCCTATCATATATTATGATCCTTTACTTGACTAATCAAATTTATTTGAGTTTATCTTTATGAGAACTTGTCCTAGACAAATCTAGAATCCCTTTCGTGAATAGGAAGAATTCACATTATTTCCAATTTTTGAGATGAAATAACCTTCGTGACTTAGTTGTGAATATTTCTAAATTATTTTACAAAACGGTTTAATAAAATAATTTTGGCCAAGTAAAATACTAATCCGTTTGAGATTAGCTGCTAAGCACTATGGAATGGTTGTTCATTTATTTATGATTACCCATTTATGTGATGAATAAATGGTTGCATTTTTGATTAATTATTTACAAATTTTGCTTCTATTTGGACGTAATTTGTTTATTGTGTTGAGTTGACCATTGAGTATGTTAGGAATTTTAATAGGGAGGTGGGATACCACAATATCAATAGGAGTTTCTGAACATTTCGATGAGCCAATTCTGACACAGCACTTGTATAAAATATTAGTGGTGTGCATCGCCATTGAACATTAGCATTAGTAATCCGATATAAATAAATGGTGAGGCAAATCATTAGTATTGATTGTTAATTTGCAGCCTTAGATAATTTAATAAGATAATTGATTTGAGAATGGGATACATATGGCCGACATATATATCCTTTACACCTTTCATGGTTAGAATTTTAACTATGAAGTTTGGGATATCTTATTTTAGGAAGGAAACTAATGTATATCAAGGTACCTTTCTCTCTCTTCTTTATGATGATTATTTCTGTGATCATCTCATTCGAGTTCTTTTCAAATTGTGATCATTCACCTTCTTTGCGTCAAAGGAACTTGGGGACACCATGTCTTTAGGTGGAATAGGAAGCTTGCTCTATATCTAAGTACGTCAATTTTCCAAACCTATGTTTAGTGAAAATTCTTACATGTTTACCTTGAATTTCTGTTGCCCATATATTTTGCTATCGGGGCGTTTTAGCTCTTTAGGTAATGACTAATGATTGAGTATTCTCATTTTCTTTGGAGTATTACTTCTTCCAAACAAGTAATTTTGTCTTTTCAATTTAATAAGGAATTTGTTTAAACGTCTTGGTAAAAACGAGTGGGTCGACAGAGTTGCTGTAACAGTCCAAATTTTACGTATCAACGGATCATAAAATATTTTTATTTAATTCCCTACGGGTTGAATCATTCTCATATTTTGATATGTTGTTTTTGGGGGTGTGAGATATGTCCATGATTTTTACCAATTTTATTTTTGGTAATTTTGCCCCTGTCAGTTATGTACATGGCTTAATTTTTGATGGGGATCGAATCAGGTGTTTGGATTGATTTTATTTGAAAGAAAATGATGTTTTCAATTCTGTAGAGTGGTCACCTTAAGGATTTGGTTCAGCGGTTTGAGAGGAATCACTGTTTTAAGGTTTCACAAAATTCTGTTCAGGTTTTGATACTTACTAATGGTCTATAAATAGCGGGTTAGAAGGATGGAGAGAGGATTACTTTTCTTCGTTCTTTCATTTGGTTGACCTTGTGATTCTCCTTGCTTAATCAAATACATCTTTCCACCATTAAAATTCTAGATCTGTGCAAAAGGATTGAAAATTTACATCAAGCGAAGCTAGATCTACATCGAGACAAGGGAGATCGCATCAAATCAAGATAATTCTTCGTCGTATGGATTGGGAATTCAGTGATTTCAAGTTAATTCGAAGAATGGGTGAGTGATAAGCATCTCTCGCATGGATTCAATCGAGTATATGGGTTGTATGATCATATGTTCATCATTTCAAGTTATTTTCATATAGATCGAATTGATGTGAGTATGATTTTAATTCAATTCAAAATAGGATCTAATCTAGCAACTTCTAAATGATAATTTCATATGTCGATTCTATGTTTAGATCCATTTATTGATTTAATCATTTGTTGAATCGTTGTTTTAATGTTTGTTGATTATTCCTCGAAACAATGGTTGAGTTGTTGATCGAATTAGGATCGGTGGTGTTTGAGATTGATCAGTTGGATTTGAGATTGATTGGTGGTGTTTGAGATTGATCGATGGTGTTTGAGACTGATTGTTGGTATTAGTGATGAATGGGAACTTCTGATGGACTAGAATGTTTGATGGACTGGAAGGTTTGATGGTTCAGAACGTTTGATGGACTGGAAGGTTTGATGAACTGGAAGGTTTGATGGACATGAATGTTTGATTGATTAGAAGGTTTGATGGATCGGAACGTTTGATGGGCTGGAATGTTTGATGGACTGGAAGGTTTGATGGATTGGAACATTTGATGAACAATAAGGTTTGATGGATCAGAACGTTTGAAGGATTGTAACGTTCGATGGACTATAACTATTGAGGGACTGGAAGGTTTGATGGACTGGAATGTTTGATGGACTGGAAGGTTTGATGGACTGGAACGTTTGATGGATTGTAACGTTTGATGGACTGGAAGGTTTGATGGACTAGAAGGTTTGATGAATCAGGAAGTGTTTGTTGATCGTCGTAATGCAACGAATGTAAGATGACTCAAGGGTGTTGAGTTCGTAGAAAATGTTTGCTCGAGAAGGCGCATGAGCTATGGATAATCGTCAGTGATGACAACTAGAGTTATGAAGGCTGAGAAATTACCATTGTCGTAGATTGTAGCAGACTCAAAGCAGGGGTATAATAGGATGTTTAAATGTCCGGTTGATTGGTCGAGTACCCTAGGCCATCATAATGGACTTAGAGATACGATTCGCGAAGGCATATGGAGTTTCGCTAGAACAAGGGTTTACCATTAGCCCTTGACGAATGACAAAATGTTGAGTCGGTCATACGAATAACGTTGGTTTCGAAGCAGGATAGGCAGTGATAGCCAGAGTCATGGATATTGTTTGTTTTGCTTTTATCGTCTTATGTAGATTGTTCAAAGTTGAAGGAAATATCTCTTGGGTGCTTGTCTGATGCTGGTTTCGGCCTTCTGGGCTTGTGCTTACGGGATCTTGATCTCGATCAGGATAGTTTACATAGGATTTAACTGGTTGCTATGGTTGTTGTTATTTGATTACTTTTGGTTGTTGTAAGGGCTATCACTGTCAGATGTAGGGAAGATGAGTTTGGGGTTTCTTCTATGTTGATGTTGGTAGATTAGTTGGTTCATCTACCTATTCTCATATACTTTATTGTTGATGTTAGATAGCTGGTTTATCACTCATTAAGACTGTTTTCTAACTTAAGTTTTATGTTTTCTGTTATTATATTGGGCTGTTCATCCATTGTGTTTGATGGGCAGACTGAGTAGCAGGTTACAGGTAGCAAATCTTAGTGGACAATGTTGTAGATTGATTACGAGCTGGAGGCTTACATGTCACTTTTCTTATACTCATACCTTGTTGTTGTTTTCGCTGTTCCTTTTGTTGTATGGATCTCTAAGTGATTGTAGTGAGGCACCTATGTACAAACTTTTAAAGTGTAATCCAATGTTGTATGGATATTTCAAGGTGATACAAAAATTTTAAGATTCCGCACAATTCTGCTTCACTATTATTTCCTCTTCTATATGTTCTATTATATTTTATCCTTGCGATGTGCGTTCTACGATAGGTTCCTCTTTTGTTACCTACCTCAATTATCGTCCATAGCTGCTTGGCACGTCTTTCAGCGCTCTATTCCTCTTGTTAAGTGCAGGAGTTATGGGCGGTCATCACATTTGGTATCAGAGCTCTGGTTAATCGATTTTAGCTATAGTTCAAGGATGTCATAATGTATAAGAGACGTATTTATAGATTTACGATGGATGTATACAATATATTAGTGTATAGTATAATAGCGCTTGAACTCCATTGTAGTTTATCTTAAATGTGGACTAATCATCCTATTTTTCTGATTTAGTGTGAGTCTTCAATCATCGAGACACTTTGCTATGGAGGAGATTATTCTTGGGGGGCGAGATGAAGGTATACCAGATTACCCAGTTATGTTCAAGGCTATGATGGTAGCGAACATGAGGAGAGTACCCGCTCCAGAAGCACCTACGGTATATGTTGGTGTTCAGGTGCATGTATCAAGGGCGGTTGACTTCGCATAGCTAAGTAAGGACTTCATTGATCCTGGTGGGAAAGCCGTTCAAAGGGAAAAAGCCAACAGTTGAGGTTCAAGGGTGGTTAGATACTTGCATTCGAACATTTGGAGACTTGGGTATTGAGGATGCAACTAAGAGGAAGCTTGCATCGAGACAGCTACAGGGAAGAGCTGTGGATTAGTGGAACTCTGTCATTATAAAGACTCCAGAAAATGAGATCACTTGGGATCAGTTCCGAGCCAAATTTGAGAGAACTATATCTCTACCATTCAAAAGTCAGTTCTCTTTAAGAAGTTTGTTGAGATAGAACATAATGGTCGAACAATGTTGGATTATGTTTCTGATTTTGAAGCTTTGTCCAAGTATGCTCGTTCATATATTGAGACTCCTTACCAGAAGAACGAGATGTTTGTAATGAGCTTGTGTGCCGCTTGGGTTTAGAACCCGAGATTTGTGATAGACCTTCGGTTGTGACTTATTAATTTAGGGATTGGTCCAGTCTTTATATGCTTTGTCACGGTCTTGTGTTATCGAGTCGGGGTTGCTCCTTCTTGTGTGATTGCTTTGTTTTGAACTTTGCTGGGTTTGGGATCATCTTGGGTATGGACTAGCTCAAAGAGGTATGCGGAAAAAGTGGATTGCGAAAAGCTAGAGGTGACAGTCGGGAATGTGGAAGGGCAAATGGTTGTGATTCGATGTAAGCCCGAAGATGGTGACTTCGTGAGCTATTTAAATTCGCTTGTGATTCCACTGGAAGACTTTTCATCGGTGCCGATCACAAAATAGTTTAATAATGTCTTTGACGAGGTCAAAGGGTTACCGCTGCATTGCGAGATTGAGTTCAGAATCGATTTGGTCAAAGGTTCTAGACCTATCGTCATGCCTCCTAGGCAGATTGCGTCTAAGGAACAGCGAGAGTTGGAAGGGCAAGTACGTAACTGTAACGACTCAGGTTCTTCGCATTGGAGGATCGTATAATATTTATTTCATTTACATACAAAGTCGTATGGTCGTGTAACTATGGGGAACGACTATTGTCGTCATTTTCCATATTCACGATTTTTGCCAAATTTTAAATGACCGTTTTGCCCCTAGCGAATCTTGTTTTTCCTATAACTTTTGATTGGAAAGGAGTTTTGACCAGCAACCACTTACATTGGATTTGGATGATGGTTTACCTTTTCGTAGAGTGGTCACATTAATCAAATTGATTTACCATTTGGGAGATATGGCCAAAATAAGGTTTGAAGATGGAAAAACAGCTCAACCAGGCTTAATTAGGTGATTAGCTGCTAGGCCCATAACCCATTTTGGGATTAGGGTTATGGGAGGGATGAAACGGTTTGGAGAAGGGTTCCTTTTAAGTTTTCTAGCCGCAGTAAACAATCCTTAAACCCTAGCAATGGCCTTCACCTTCTAAATCACTCCCAAATCATCTTTTTATCACTAATTAAGCAAATCAACACCAAATCAAGTCAAATTAGCATCAACTCAAAGTTGGAGCTGCTGCTATACATTGGAATTCGATCCATAACAGTAGATTTTCGGATTTAAGATTTCATTTGTGTCTAAGGTGAGTGATTTGCACTTTCATTCACTAATTACGGCTAATTAAGGGTGATTAGTGATAATTAGCGAAATTATGATTCAGAAATTTTTTGAAAAATATGTAAAAATTCTGAAATATCATTTTATGCCTCTGCTAGAAATTTGAGTTAATTTGGATTAAGTTTGCTAATCCTATTGCTAGATATAGTTAAACATGATTAAGCGAAAAACATGGGTTTTGGGTATGTTTGATCCATATTAACATGTTAAATTGTTGTTTTGGTGTTTATGGTTGATCCAGCATGTTATTACTACTGTTTGAAGTGTTTTATGGTTGCTTAGTAAAGTTATAATGGTCGAAAACACCGTCGTATGGTGTAAATAGCTCGTTGGAAAGTTGCATGAAATTGGTCAGACCTCCGACCCGATCGTGACACCACCCTCCCGACCCTGTCGTGGAACATCCCCACGAAACGCTCCACCATGCGAGCTCGAGCCAAGAAGAAAGTCACGAACACTATGTCACCACGAGCCGACCCGTTGTCTCGAACCAAAGCACCACGACACGGAGCTTGGAGTCACGAACCAGAGCAGGACCTACAAATGGAGCATCACGAGCCGAGCCATCTCGATGGTCATGAACCGGAGAGGAGACCACGAACTGAACCCAGATGATGATCACGAACCGAATGGAGACCGAACCGAGATGATGACCAAAACCCGAGATGCAAAGGAAGTCCAAATGGGAAGTTATTACTTAGGATCCAGATGGGAACCAACGTATTAAATTCATGAGTTGGACTTTGCTGCAGGACGTGTGAAAAGGGGTTATCGATATCTATAGCTTTGGTTCACTATTGATGGGAGGCTTTGACTATGGGCCAGTGCGGTGGGGTCAAAGTTGTTTGGACTCAAGCTCCATTAGGACCCCCAAGGGAAAAGTGGTCGTAGTAAGTTTGGATGGGGCTGGGCTCCGTCATGGGCCCAATGGTTCTCGTGACCAAAGTAGTGGATATCATATGCTTTGCACATTGAGTGAGAGACGTGAGGATAACTGCTATGGTTGATGTTTGCTATCATCATGACACGCACACTTCCATTTTCACATTGTATGTTAGTATCACCTTAGAGTACTATACATCTGCTAACTCTTTGGTTGCAGATTCAGGTTCATGTATGATCATTTGTACCCGTTATTGCTTTATTCAGTCATATAGAGTTGCAATCGCCTATACCAGACTTTTGACTGACCCAGAGCTTTATGTCTCTTCTTATTACTCTGGGTACTCCTAAACGTGTAGACTAGAGATAGGTCAGGTGATTATGCACGAGTAGCTGTCCGAAGATAAGCATGAGGCTTCCACATACTATTTACATATATTCTCCCTATGTTGTTCCTGGTCACTACTTTGGGCATTAGTAGTGTACCTTTTCTATTTTGCTTTAGAGATAGTATTTTGAAGTTGTAATAATGGTTTGAACCATAAGATGTACTTTGGATTCCGCTGCTATGATGGTTTAGTTTTCAGCGTATGCACTGTCTTGCCTGTTTTATGTCAAGTTTATTATTATTATATTTTATTCCATGCTCTATGAGATACACTATAGGTTCTTTGATGGTTCATTGTTTTCAAACAATTTTCATTTGACGACTGTCCTATGCTAGTCGGGCATCAGCACAACGCATTTCATCGAAATGTTGGCTGGTACGGGGCGGGCCGTCACACTTGGTATCAGAGCCTAGGTTGCATTGTTAACCTAGGGGAAGACATCAGGGAGAGATAATGCACGTATATGAGAGCGCGTATTTGTGATATTTTGGTTTTCAAAAGCTATGTATATATTTACTATTAATATATCTAAGGATGAAGTCGCACTGCATTGGCACCACTAAGGATATTGCTAATCGTTTTTCTTTACAGATTTGATGATGAGCAGAAATATGTGGAGTACGGGTTCAGGGGCCAACAATGGGATTGTCCCTTATATGAGGACGATGTTTACTACCTTCATGTCAGAGATGCTTAGGGATGTTCAGGGAGCCGTTCCTAATGCTGCTAATAGTGGTAGTGCAGCAGTGCAGGCGCCTAGAGTAGATTTCTCCAAGCCCTGCAAGGATTGTACTTGTCTTGGTGGGAAATGATTCCATGGAACAGAGTCGGGTATGGAGGTTTAAAGATTGGCTTTATAGTTGAGAGCGCATCTTCGAGGATTTGGGGATCAAGGATGCGATGAAGAGAAAACTAGCATCGCATCAACTCCAAGGACAGGCTATGAATTGGTTGAATGTTATAAAACCGGCTACTCCTGAGGATCAAGTTAATTGGAATCATTTAAGACTTGCTCTAGTGATAAGTTCATCCCAACTACACAGAAATTAGAATTATTTAGGAATTTTTTGGAGCTTAAGCAGATTGGTAGGGCAGTCTCAGAATATATTGCTGAGTTCGATACCTTATCGAAGTATGGATTGTCCCTTATCGATACTGTCGAGATGAAGAACGAGAAGTTCATAACTGGCTTAGATGAGTACTTGGGGAAAAGGCTTGTAAATGATATCGATGAAACATTTGAATTTTTCATAGGAAAAGCATTGAGATCAGAGAGCCTTTACCCTAAGTCAAAGGCCGACGTTGCTATTGCATCTGCAGGAGAGACAAAACTGCAAGCAAGCAGTAGAGGCAAGAAGACTCCCAGAATAAGAGGAAACAGAACCTAACCAAGGATGGTCAAAAAAAGAGGGATAAGAATGATATAGAGTGCTATAGCTGTGGCAAGAAGGGCCACTATGCCAAGGAATGTCGAGGAAAGCCAACGGACAGGAAGTGCTTCAGCTGCGGCCAAGTCGGACATTAAAAGGATAAATGTCCGCAACCCCCAAAAGAGAAGCAGATTGCGAGAGCATACGGTATCAACGTTGTTCCTTCTTCGTCAAATTCCCCAACTGTGGTACAGAAGGGAAAGGGCATTGTTATTCATGGTATGCTTTCTATTTATGATGTTCCTGTTTGAGTGTTGTTTGATACCAGGGCTTCCCATTCCTTCGTATCTAGTGACCTGGTAGATAGGTTGGGACTAGAACCAGAAATTGTCGATAGACCTCTAGTTGTGACAAACCCGATTGGTGGTTCAACTAGCCTTAGTATGATTTGTCGTAATTTGGTCTTATTGAGTCATGGATGTATGCTTGCTTGTGATTGCTTTTTTTTGGGCTTTACTGGGTTTGGCATTATTTTGGGAGTCGATTGTCTCCAAAGATATGGGGTGGTGGTGAACTGTGAGGGGTCTTCAGTGACCGTTAGTGCGGATGATAGGCAGAGTGTATTGTTCGGTAGCCTACTTAGTGATGGGGTGATGGCTATTTCTCTAATTCCCTCGACATCCCGCAGGATGAGTTGTTAGATGTGCCTATTTCAGGCGAGTATCCGGACATCTTCGAGGAAGTGATCGGACTTCCACCACACCGAGTGATTGAGTTTCATATTGATTTAGTGAAAGATGCCATACCTATAGTGATGCCTCTTCGTCGTATGATGCCAAGGGAGCAGCGAGAGCTCGCGGTGCAAGTAAGCGATCTTTTGAAGAAGGGATTTATCAAAAGAAGTGTTTCCGAGTGGTGAGCACCAGCTGTATTTCCTACCAAGGCCGACGGTTCCCTTCGATTATGTGTGGACTACCGCGAGTTGAATAAGGTGACAAGGAAGAATAAGTATCCTCTTCCGCAGATAGATGATGCCATTTAAGGTATGCTTTCCATTTATGATGTTCATGTTCAAGTGTTGTTTGATATCGGGGCTTCCCGTTCCTTCATATCAAGTGATTTGGTAGATAGGTTGGGATTGGAACCCAATATTTTTGATAGACCTTTAGTTGTGACGAGCCCGATCGGTGGTTCGACTAGCCTTAGTATGATTTGTTGTAATTTGGTCCTATCGAGTCATGAATGCATGTTTGCTTGTGATTGCTTTGTCATGGGCATTACTGGGTTTGGAATTATTTTGGGAGTCGACTGGCTCCAAAGGTATGGGGTGGTGGTATACTATGAGGGATTTTCAGTAACTCTTAGGGTGGATAATGGGCAGAGCGTAGTGTTTGCTGGCCTACCTTGTGATGAGGTGATGGATAGTTTTCTATATTCCCTCGACATCCTGCAGGACGAGTTATCAAGGGTGCCCATTGCTGACTAGTGTCCGGATATCTTTGAGGAAGTGACCGGACTTCCTGCACATAGAGAGATTGAGTTTCGTATTGATTTAGTGAAAGATGCCAGATATATAGTGATGCCACTTCGTCGTATGGCACCTAGGGAGCAGCGAGAGCTTGGGGTGCAAGTAAGCGATCTTTGAAGAAGGGATTTATCCAAAGGAGTGTCTCCGAGTGGGGAGCGCCGTTTGTATTTGCCACTAAGGCAGATGGTTCCCTTCGTTTATGTGTAGATTATCGCGAGTTGAATAAAGTGACTAGGAAGAATAAGTATCCTCTTCCACGGATAGATGATTTGTTTGATCAACTGGAAGGAGAAAAAGTGTTCTCCCAGTTCGATCTCACGATAGGTTTTCATTAGCTCCAAGTAGCAGCTGAGAGTATACCTAAAACGACATTTCGGACGCCGTCTGGATTTTATGAGTGGTTGGTCATGCCATTCAGATTGACCAATTCACCAGCATATTTTGTCGATCTTATGAATAGCGTTTTCAGGGATCAGTTAAATAAGTTTGTTCTTGTTTTCGTGGACGATATCTTAGTTTATTCAAGGACAGAGGAAGAACACAAGGAACATTTGAGGATAGTGATGGAGGTGTTGAGGAAACAACAATTGAAAGCGAAATTTTCCATGTGTCACTTCTGGAGGAGGGACGGGAGGTTCTTGGGACATGTCATTTCAGAAAATGGTAATGTCGTGGACCCTACGAAGGTGGCTATAGTACAGGATTGGTCTACACCCAAGAATGCAACGGACGTAAGAAGTTTTTTGGGGTTAGCTGGATATTATCGTAAGTTTTTCCAGGACTTATCCAAAATAGCGGCATCGTTAGCTCAGTTGACCAAAAGAAATCAAGCTTTCGTCTAGGACGAAAGGTGTGAGAATGCATTTAAGAGTGTAAAGGAAAAGTTGACGTGTGCACCAGTGTTAGTTATTCCTAAGGGGAACGAAGACATGACGGTATACACCGATGCCTATGGTACTGGACTAGGTGTTGTACTGATGCAAGGAGGTAGGGTCGTAGCTTATGCTAGTCGTCAGTTGAAACCACATGAGAAAATATATACTACCCATGATTTAGAATTGACAGTGATCGTGTTTGCGATGAAGATGTGGAGACATTATCTCTTGGGTGAAAGATTTGAGTTGTTTACCGATCATAAGTCGTTAAAGTATGTTTTCTCTCATAAGGATTTAAATCTCCGTCAACAAAGATGGTTAGAATTCCTGGTTTCATACGATTTCAATATCGCATACACACCCGGGAAGGGCAATGCGGTAGCTGACGCATTGAGTAGGAGACATGCCAGTTTAGGGCTATGTTTTTTGAATGGAAGCAACTGGAGTATATCGCAGGAGATGATTTTAGACATGAGTGCGAATTGGACCCAGAGATGTTAGCAAGTTTGACGATCAGACCTTTTTTGATTGAGCGGATCAGTTCGAGTCAGAGGGATGATCGTAACCTATTGGAAATCATCTCCAAAGTGGAGATGGGTATCGACGATGGGAGAATGAACAAGTGTGGTCTTGGTGGAGAGGGATGGCTTCGAAAGAATGGGAGACTAGTTGTAGCCAAAGTTAATGGATTGAGAAATGAAGTGCTTAGAGAATGTCATCACTAAAAAATGACTATACATCCCGGTGGTAACAAAATGTATCGAGACATGAAGTAGACCTATTACTGGGAAGGAATGAAGAGAGATGTTGGGAAGTTTATATCCAAGTGCATGAACCGCCAACTAGTTAAAGCCGAACAAAAGAAGCCTAGTGGTTTGTTACAACCGCTGGAAATTCCCGAATGGAAATGGGAACAAGTCTCAATTGATTTCATTGATGGTTTACTAAGGACTAGATCAGGTTATGATAGTATTTTGGTGATTGTGGATCGATTGATCAAAAGTGCAAGGTTTATACCAATCAAGTCGAGTAGAACGACATCTAAATTAGCAGAGCTGTATATCAAGTCGGTAGTGAGATTTCATGGAGTACCTAAAGGTATTGTGAGTGACCGAGATCCATTATTTACTAGTGGGTTTTGGAAGAGCTTACAAGAGGCTTTAGGGTCCGAATTACATCTCAATACTGCATACCGTCCTCAAACTAACGGTCAAACAAAGAGGGTGAATTATGTATTAGAGGATCCCTTGAGAGCTTGTATATTGGTTTTTGGAGAATCATGGGATGACCATTTGAATCTGGTAGAGTTCGCATATAATAATAGTTACCAGTCCAGTATCGGTATGGCTCCATTTGAAACTTTGTACGGAAGACCGTGCAACTCACCATCATGTTTGTTAGAAACCGGTGATAAATTTGTGCTTGGGCCAGATGTAATAAGAGAAACTTCAGATAAAGTAAAGATTATTCAAAAGCAAATGAAGGCTTCCCAAAATAGGCAGAAGAGTTATGCTGATAAAAGACGAGGAGAATTGAAATTCTCCATTGGCGATTTGGTATTCGTCAAATTTTTTCCATTAAAGAGTCTGAATCGATTTGGTAGGAGAGATAAATTAGCACCATGGTTTGTTGGTCCACTTCCAGTTCTCGAACAAGTTGGGAATTTGCATATAAAGTTGGATTGCCCGACAAGATGGCAGGAGTTCATGACGTATTTCACATTTCACAATTAAGGAAGTTCGTGCACGATTCTGATATGACTATTTCACCAGATCAGTTGGATGATATCGAGGTGGAATCTGAGGCAGTTGGGAGCCACAGAACGATTCATATTGTCGAATATGATACAAAGCAACTTCGAAGGAAGACGGTGAAACTAGTCATAGTCCAGTGGAGTGATAATGAGCATGACTGTACTTGGGAAACAGAGGAGAACGTAAAGAAGACATATCCAGAACTCTTTGCCTGGTAAGATTTTTTATGGCGATAGCTATTCCCTTATTAGTAAACCGCCTGCTAGGATAGGCTTGTTGCGATATCATGTATGTTTTATTGTTTGTAAATGGCTGATAGGCATGTGGTTCACCATTGTATGTTTTGGTTAGGGAATTTCGAGGGCGAAATTTCTCAAAAGGGGGGGGAGGGGGATGGAGAGTGTAACGACCCACATTCTACACATCGGAGGATCATAGAATATTTTTTTCATTTACATACAAAGTCGTATGGTCGTGTAACTTTGGGGAACGACTATTGGGGTCATTTTCCATGTTCACGATTTTGCCAAATTTTAAATGACCGTTTTGTCCCTGCAGAATCTTGTTTTTCCTATAACTTTTGATTGGGAAGGAGTTTTGACATAAAACAACTTCCGTTGGATTCAGATGATGGTTTACCTTTCCGTAGAGTGGTCACATTAATCAAACGGACTTATCGTTTGGGAGATATGGCCGAAATAAGGTTTGAAGACGGAAAAACAGCTTAACCGGGCTTAATTAGGTGATTAGCAGCTAGGCCCATAACCCATTTCGGGATTAGGGTAATGGGAGGGCTGAAAGGGTTTTAAGAAGGGTTCCTTTTCAGTTTTCTAGTCGCTGCAAACAATCCTTGAACCCTAGCAATGGCCTCCACCTTCTAAATCACTCCCAAATCACCTTTTTATCACCAATTAAGCAAATCAACACCAAATCAAGTAAAATTAGCATCAAATTAGAGTTGGAGCAGCTGCTGTACATTGGAATTCATTCCATAACAGTAGAGCTTCATATCTAAGATTTCATTTGTGGCTAAGGTGAGTGATTTGCACTTTATTCACTACTTACGGCTAATTAAGGGTGATTAGTGATAATTAACGAAATTATGATTCAGGAAAATTTGGAAAAATATGTAAAAATTCTGAAATATCATTTTATGCCTCTGCTAGAATTTTGAGTTAATTTGGATTAAATTTGCTAATCCTATTGCTAGATATAGTTAAATATGATTAAGGGAAAAACATGGGTTTTGGGTATGTTTGATCCATATTAACATGTTAAATTATTGTTTTGGTGTTCATGGTTGATCCTACATGTTATTACTATTGTTTGGAATGTTTTATGGTTGCTTATTAAAGTTAGAATGGTCAAAAATGCTGTCATATGATGTAAATAGCTCGCTGGGAAGTTGCAGGAAATTGGTCAGACCCCCGACCGATCGTGACACCATCCTCACGACCCGACACGTTCGTGGAACATCCCCACGAACTGCTCCACCATGCGAGTCCAAGCCATGAAGCAAGTCACGAACTAGAGGTCACCACGAGCCGACTTGTTGTCTCGAACCGAAGCACCACGACACGGAGCTTGGAATCACAAACCAGAGCAGGACCAACGAACGGAGCACCACGATCCATACCATCTCGAGGGTCATGAAACGGAGTGGTGACCACGAACTAAACCCAGATGATGATCATGAACCGAATGGAGACCGAACCGAGATGATGACCAAAACCTGAGATGCAAAGGAAGTCCAAATGGGAAGTTATTACTCAGGATTCAGATAGGAACCGACATATTAACTTCATGAGTTGGACTTTGCTGCAGGACGTGTGCAAAGGGGTTTTTGATATCTATAGCTTTGGTTCACTATAGATGGGGGGCGTTGACTATGGACCAGTGTGGTGGGGTCAAAGTTGTTTGGAGTTGAGCTCCATCAGGACCCCAAAGGGCAAAGCGGTCGTAGTAAGGTTTGGATGGAGTAAGGCTCCGTCATGGCCCCAGTGGTTCTGGTGACCAAAGTAGTGGATATTGTATGCTTTACACATTGAGTGAGAGACGTGAGGTTGATTGCTATGTTTGATGTTCGCTATCACCATGACACGCACACTCCCATTTTCACACTATATATCACCTTTAAGTACTGTACATCTTGTTGTGCTAACTCTTTGGTTGCAGGTTCAGGTTCAGGTATGATCATTTATACATGTTATTGCTTTATTAAGTTATATAGAGTTGCTATCGCTCATACCAGACTTTTGTCTGACCCAGAGTTTTATGTCTCTTCTTATTACTCAGGGTGCTCCTAAACCAGCAGAGTAGAGACACGTCAGGCAATTATGCACGAGTAGTTATCCGGAGATGAGTAGGATGCTTCCACGTACTATTTACTTATATTCTCCATGTCTTGTTCCTAGTCACTACTTTGGGCATTAGTAGTGTACCTTTTCTATTTTGCTTTAGAGATAGTATTTTGAAGTTGTAATATTGGTTTGAACCATAAGATGTACTTTGGATTCCGCTGCTATTATAGTTTAGTTTTTAGCTTATGCACTATCTTGCCCATTTTATATCAAGTTATGTTATTACTATATTTTATTCCATGCGCTGTGAGATACACTACAGGTTCTTTGATGGTTCATCGTTTTCAAACCCTTTTCATTTGACAACTTTCCTATGCTATTCGGGCATCAACACAACGTATTTCAGGGAAATGTCGGCTGGTACGTGGCAGGCTATCATAATAACATTTTGGGAAAAGGATTCATTCAGATAAGTGTGTCCGAATGGGGTGCACCACTTATGTTTGCAACCAAGGCTGATGGATCTTTGAGATTGTGTGTGGGCTATCGTGAGCTGAATAAGGTGACCCACAAGAACAAGTATCCATTGTCGAGGATAGACGACTTGTTCGATTAACTTTAGGAAGCCAAGAAGTTTTCTTTGATGGATTTGGAAACAGGATTCCACTAGTTGAGGGTGGCAAAGAATAGTGTGCGAAGACTACTATTAGGACACCATCCAGTTTCATCAAATGGTTGGTTATGCAATTCGGGTTGACTAACGCGCCAACGTATTTCATAGATCTTATGAATAGGGTTCCAGATATCAGTTGAACAAGTCTCTGCTTGTGTTCGTGGATGATCTTCTGGTTTACTCCCTGAATGAGGAAGAGCATAATACGCACTTGCGAGTTGTTTTGGAAATATTGCGAAAGCATCAGCTGAAAGCTAAGTTTTCGAAGTGTCGCTTCTGGAAGATCGAAGTGAGGTTCTTAGGCCATGTTGTTTCTGGAAATGGGATAGCAGTTGACCCTACTAAGGTGGCAGCAATCCAGGATTGGGATAGACCTAAGAATGCGACTAATGAGTGCACTTGCGAGTTCTTATTGCCAGTTTATCAAGGATTTCTCCAAGACAGTTGCACCATTGACAGGATTGAAAAGAAAGAATTAGCTGTTCATATGGGATGCGAAGTGTGATCAAACTTTTGGACTCATGAAAGAGAGACCAATGAGTGCACCTGTTTTGACGATTCTAAGTGGGAATGAAGAAATGGTGGTATACACTGATGCATGTGGTACTGGACTTGGAGCAGTGCTAATACAGAAGGATAAGGTTGTGGCCTACGCAAGTTGACAGCTGAAGTCGTACGAAAGTAATTATCCAACTCATGATTTGGATTTGGCAGCGATCGCGTTTTCTATGAAGATGTGGAGACATTACCTATTCGGAGTTTGATTCATGTTATTTACGGATCACAAGTCATTGAAATATCTTTTCTCCCAAAAGGTTTTGAATCTTCGGTAGCAACAATAGCTAGAGTTTCTGGCATCGTATGATTTTCGTATTCCTGGTACTCCTGGTAATGGTAACACAGTGGTGGATGCATTGAGTCGGAGACACGTAGATTGGGGAGTGATGTTTTCGGAATGGAAACACCTCGCGTACTTGGCAGGATTTGATTTCAGACCACGGGGTGAGTTGGAACATGAAATGTTGGCAAGCTTATCGATAAGACTTACTCTAGTCGAAAGGATTGGCGAGTGCCAAAAGCATGATACAAAGCTTGTCAAGATTATCCAAAAGTTGAAAACAGAGGATAAGGAATTCGAGGTCGATCGAGAAGGTTGGTTTCAGAAACAAGGACAATTGGTTGTTCCTGATATCGATGGATTAAGTAATGAGGTTTTGAGTGAATGTCATCGCTCGAAGTTGACAATTCATCCTGGTGGTAATAAGATGTATCAGGGCATAAAGAAATCTTACTTCTGAGAAGGTAAGAAGAGGGATGTTGGAAACTGTATTTCCAAGTGCATGAACTGTTAGTTGGTGAAAGATGAACAGAAAAAGCCGAGTGGATTGCTTCAGCAATTGGAAGTTCCTATGTGGAAGTGGGAGCAAATATCGATGGATTTTATCGATGGACTACCTAGAACCAGGGCAGGAAATAAAGTTATTTGGGTTATAGTTTATCGCTCAACCAAAAGCACCAGATTTAGTCTCATCAAATCGACTAGGACAACATCAAAGTTGGCCGAGCTTTATATAAAATGGAAAGTTTGCTTCCATGGTATCCCGAAGATCGTAGTGAGTGATCGAGATCCATTATTCACAATTGGATTTTGGAAGAGTTTGCAAGAAGCTTTGGGAACTGAATTGTGTTTGAGTCGGACTTATCATCCCCAAACCGATGGTCAAACCGAAAGAGTTAACCGAGTTTTGGAAGATCTCCTTAGGGCTTGTGTATTGGACTTCGGAGGATCATGAGAAGATCATCAAATTTTAGTCGAGTTTGCACACAATTACAATTACCAGTCCAGCATTGGGATGGCACCACATGAGGCGATCTATGGTAGATTATGTAATTCTCCGTCTTGTTGGTTAGAAACTAGAGATAAGTTGATACCTGGGCCAGAGATGATTTGAGAAACTTCAGATTGTATCGAGATTGTTCGACAAAGAATGAAGACATCCTAGGATCGTTAGAAGAGTTATGCCGATAAGCGTCGTAAGAATTTGGAATTTAACATAGGAAATATGGTTTTCATGAAGATTTCACCATTGAAGCATGTAATTCGGTTCGGAAGAAAAGGGAAGTTAGCTCCTTGGGGTACGAAGGATATTGGAATACAGGGAGTCGGGCTTCGTGAGACTCGTGACTTTCTGGGGTTCGAGGTATTAGTTTATCGATGTTTGTAGGAGCGGCGAGGTTCCTGTCGGCATGGTCCCTTCTCGGCTCATTTCCTTTACTCTTTGGCGACACTCTAGGCTTTAACTTCACGCGATACGTTGAGTCGAGCGTGTCTCATGTACTTTTGGGAACCGGACCAAAAGGCTGGTTAACATTTGCCCCAAAATACATATTATATTGACATGATGTGCTTTGCGGTTGTAGAAGTAATTGTTGAGTCATCGACTTTTCCTGTAGACTTACGAAAAAAGATGTTACTTGTTGAGCTCGTTTACTTTATAATCGTAAACTATCCATCACCAATTATGACGTCATGCTTGCGTCGTCATGTATATGCATTTTTTTTAAATTTACGTGTTCATAACTATTCATATACACGCGCATTGTGTATGTAGCGTATATATATGTATATTTTTTTTTACTAGTACCCGCGTTCGGGGTACGAGATATTCGTACCCCTAGCGTGGATACGAGGTCTCATACCCCAGAGGGATACGAAATTTCGTACCCCATTAGGCACGAGAACCAGTGTTCCATTAAGGAATACAAAGGGACAATGTTCCCATGCTATAAATAGGGGGATCCCCTCCCCATTCTTCCCTTCTTCTCCTTATTTTTTCCACCGCCATTGAACTTGAACCCAGAATTTCGAAACGCTCGAACCGTATTCAGGTAAGATTCTACGACGATTTGAACTCTTCTCCTCTAACGGTGAGCTCTGCAATGGAATTTTCTTTGGTCTCGAAGTGGGTTGAGGATGGTTGAGCACCTCGGCTTGTGCCCCAGCATCAACTTGTAGTCGAGCCCACTCTTCGAGTCATTGCCAATGTGATTGAGCTCCAGATGGAGGGAAAAGAATAATTAGGGAAGGAGGAGGATGGAGTCTAAAGTGGATAGGCAATGGTTGAAGGGAGAAACGTGGCATGGAGAACAAGAGAGGGTCGAAGCCCTGTACTTTCGGTGATGGGCTTGTACCCCATAAGGGTATGGACTTTCAAACCTCATAGGGGATTCAAATACTTGAACCTCGGGAGGGATTCGAGATTTCGAGCCCTGAATGGGATTCGAGTGTTCGAACCTCGAGTGGGGTTCGAGTATTTCAAACCCCGAACGAGGTTCGAGTCCTCGAATCTCAGAGGGGTGCGAGCTTTTGATTGGCCCCATCGTTTCGCATCTTTCCTCTGCGTGGAATTGTATTCCTCGCTCAGGACATTATTTCTTCAACCCTTCTCTCCAGGACCTGTGCTGGTATCGCGAGAATTTGTGATTGGGTTTGCACTGATGTTAATAGTCTTACGGTTGTCGACCCAATCTTGAACATAGGATTAGAGCATATAAAATTGGACTGTGACCGAACTTATAGCACCATTGATCTTGTTTTGTCGATTCCAATTGCGCCGTGGTCGCGATTTGACTTGAGCCCCAGAGGGTTGACCGACCGCGACGTTGATTACGGTCTTAAGGATTTGTGCTAGTCGTTGCACTCCACGTTCTTAACTTGTGAACTGTATCAATCTGGCATTGTACCACACTACATGCACATGTTAGTTTGCACCAGCACGAAAGGAACAGGTTATTCAACTGCAATGTCTAACGCTAGTATGTAGAAGTATAGCTAATAATGAAGGCAATATCAATGGTTGAGTAGAATTCGGAAGCTGAAATATAGTTGCCGTCATCGCATGCTTCTGATTCAATTAGCAATGCTATCTCGACGGGCAGGGAGCTTGAGACTTCCGGGAGGTCCACTCCTTTTCAAACGGCAAGTCTGCTGGAAGTGCCCAAGCATGGGGAGAGAATAGAAAGATAACATTCTCCGGTTGTACATGAGGAGGTAGAGAATGTGGTAATTGTTGAGGAAGTTTGCATTACTAGGTGCATGCCCCCGGCCAGCAATTTTATTCGGGACATGCCGTATTATTTCCGCCCTGCACCGCCGGAGCTACATCAAAATGCATATGCTTCCCTCTTAGGAACCTACGTTCTCTACCGGGAGTATTTGCAGCTAGAGCCCACTGGAGAGAACATTCAACACTTGTTTCAACTAAGGAGGAGGGATAAAATATCATCATCTAAGTACTTTCTAGAAACTTCACCTGCCACTAAGTTATTCATCGGGATGTGGCCCAAACCGACCGTATACAAATATGAATGGTTCTTTGTGCGTTGTCCCGTGGATTCGCAAGGAGGTGGCTGGAAGGAAATAAGTATTCTTGAGCTTCACGTTTTAATTTAGAGTTTGCGGATGCCTTATATCCGATTTTGTTTTGGCATGGCAGGAAAACCTGAGCGCCCACTGGCACTGAGTACCCACAACGCCTTGAGGCTCTACGAGCGATAAAGGTTGAGTCATGTTCTATTGGTAAAGTTATAAGTCAAGATCGCCTTTGTCATGCAGGACTGCTCCCTGATAACCGAGCTATAATTAGGCTTGCTGTCGCAGGCGGTGAAAAGAAAGCGGAGGCGAGGAAAGATAATAGAGCTCCTAGTCGGAAAAGGAAGGTGCCTCTTACTGGGCCTAAACCATGAAAAGCTGATAAAACCCAGGAAGAATCCGATAGGGATGAGGTTGGGGTCGAGGAGGTATTTGTCGGGGGTGAGGACCCATTGAACGCACTTACCCCACTTATAGATGATGAGGCGGGGGTAGGAGCATCGCCAAAGCCATAGTCTCCGACAGTTACATTAGAAACCACCATCTTACTTGAGAAAGATGTCCAGTTTGATGATCTCAATAAACATCCTTTTGACTTGTCTCCATTGCTTGATATGACAAGAACGGAAGAGTTAGCTCTAGCTGCGGAGGGGTTCACTCCTTCGGAGGACCATCATCTGGTCTATTGAGAAAGCACTTAGGACATACACTCATAAACGTGGCATAACATAGAGATTGCTCGTATGCACGAAATATCTGACTTTGAACCGTTTCTTTGGCAGGTGACATGGCAAGAGGAAATGGAGGATGAGACTATGGGCACAGAGGTTTCCGATTAACTAGGAATACTTTTCTTGACAACTTTAAGAGTGGGGCTAGCCTGATTGGTGATCTCCGCTGCCACATGACCACAACAGCGAACATCGCTATAGGGATCGATCTCAGCAAGCTCCAATTCCTGCTCCTCCTACCCGATCATCAAGGGGAGATTCCCGATTCGATGTTGCGGTCCCTAGACACCCTTCATCGACAGCTCCTTCTCATATTGCGGCTTTGGCTCCTGCCCATGCATCCAGAAGAACAGAGCATGGAACCAGTCATTCAAAGAAGAAGGAATTGGCGAAAAAGAAAAAGAAGGAGCTAGCAGTGACCGAGACTCGAGAGCTTTTCATTGAGGAGAAGAAAGGGATGCTAAAGGAGAATTGCCCCAAACATTAATTCGAGTAACTGATATTCCTTCCCGACATTAGTCCAATCCCTGTTAAGGACTCCGAGGAGATATGGATGCATGTGAAGGCTGTGTAACACTAGGCCAAGGAGCTCACCAGGTATTCGTTCCATCTCTCGGAACTGATTAAGAGGAAGAACCTAGAGATCTTGAATCAAGGGTTAACCATTAACGCCGAATGGACCACTATCAGCAACTTGGAAAATGAGATAGCTTAATATGCTTCCTATGCCGTAAACATTCCTCCGTTCGCCTTTATGTCCTATAATGTTAACTTTTGGTGTTTTTATTACAAAAGAGCTGAAGCAGATATACAAGATGCTGAAAAAGGAAGCAGAGCATAATAACTCAACTTTTGAGGATACCGAAGCCTTGCTAACAACTGAGAATATGGCTTTGAAAACGGACTAAGCCGATCTGAAAAAAGTAAATGCTGAATTGGAGAAAGACGGTGAGCGGGTATCCCGACTCCAGAAAGACAGTGAGGCTATGAGAGCTGAGAATGAGAGGCTGAGGGCTGAGAATGCGGAGGTCATTGAGCGGAGAAGGCAGCTATAGGCTATAAGAAAGGAAAAGGAGGATGCCGAGGCTAGCAATAGGGATGTGTTAAGCTCGGTGGAAGGATTATAGGTCGAGCACCTGAGGTAGGTGGAACATTGAGGGGGAAGATCAAGGATGCGGAGATTCGTGCGAAGGCGTCCCAAGAGGATCACATTCGGAACATGTATGCCAAGGTCATAAAGTCCCGCGGAATCTCCAAGGTTGAGGATTACCCTCGGGTGCTAGCACAAACATGGGATAGACCAATGTCGTATGAGGCTTGGTTGCATCAAGTTGAAGTGAGAACTTTAGATGAGCGTCAATTGATGACTGAGCTCCTGACTAAAGAGAAGCGTGAGAAGCTAGAGGAAAGGAGGAGGTTGCTACAGGAGGATGTAGAGAGGGAGAGACTAGCAAAGCGTGCTGCCAAAATGGGGAAGTTTGTTCCTTCGGAGAGTGTGATTGTAGCTGAGACATTTGCAGACGGAAGCACCTATTGGCCATCTGTTCCCGAATCCGCCACAATCAGCGATCCCACAGGTTAAGTCCAAGGCTCAACTGAGTATTATCTCGAGCACTCGGGATTAGGAATGCCGAGATTTACTTTATCTGCTATAGCAAGCACACTCCCCATCATTCCTCCACCATCCCTGTCTAGAGGTAAATTTTCTTTACCGCGAATCCCTGAAGATGATATGATTACCGAATTTGTGGACTAAAAGGTTGTGTTTTTACTAGTCATCCCTTCGTGGAACTGCTACGACACCAGGCTTTGCCCCCATGCTCCCTCAAACCACAGAGCCTGATCTAGGATTGCAAGGAATGAAGTTTGGAGAGGGAGGCAGTCAGCTGGACACTTTTTCGGATGTCGAGCTGGGTTCCAGCATTTATAAGGGCCTTATAGAGGAAGGGGAGGTGGTAGATGGCTAGACTGCTCATGTGATGGGCCCAATGGAAGTTGACATGCCCTCAATGAAGGCTCTGGTGGAGGCCTAAAAGGCCCAAATGGTGGAGCAATCCGAAGAGCAAGAGGAGAAGAGGAGGCAGGGCAAGACTGCTAGGAAGGAGGCTCAAGTGAAGGCCAGGCAAGATGCCGAGGGGAGAGATGCTACTTTATTTGAAAAGAAGAAGGCTGATTCCAAGGCAGAGAGGGCGAGGATTGATGAAGAGGTTCGAAAGAAAAAGATCGCCGATAAGGCTGGAAAGGATTGAGTGGCTGCGGAGGCTAGGAGGAAGGAAGTTGAGGATGTCAAGCAGAGAGCTACAGAGACCTTTGAGAAGCCTAAGGTTGATAGCAACGTAAAGCTCAAATCCAAGAAGCTACCCGAGTGAAAGGCTTCCAGATAGGCCAAGAAAAAGGCGGAGCTAGGGATCAAGGAAGTCCTAGGAAAGGTTAATGCTGTGCTAGCCCATGCTTCTGGTGCTGCCTCCAAGCCAATGCAGTACATTGCTCCCATCGAGATTATGGAAATTAAGAGGGGTGAGGATGAAGGCAAGAGGCGCATCTCGATTTCTCATGAGTCAGTGACTCCCCCTAAGGGACGAGGAGGAAGTAGCCGGAGCGGATCTAGGAGGAAGAGGGCTACCGCTGGAGAGTCATCTAGTGATGAATCAGTAAAAATGAAGCACAAGAAGGAGCATGAGTAGCATTATTAACTGTAATAGTTTTTTACCGTTATTTTTGTTATGTAGGCCGATAGTATATGCGAGTGCGGCCCTTGCTTTTGGTCTTTAAAGACATGGTGTGGTTTTCAGGTACACCCTATCATTATAAAGAAAAGATGTTAGACACGTAGTTTTTTAATTTGTTTGTGTGAAAGAAAATATTAATTAGTAAAATCGCATTTCATGTTAAGTTTTCAAATGTTCTTCTCATGTTTTCCGGCAGCTCAAGCATACTTATTGTTATACTTACAGAAATGTGATCAGGGATCTCGCTCTGGGGAAATTCCAGTTCTGGGGAGATAAAGCTTTTGTATCATTTGTTGGGTTTCCCTCAACCCAGGAATCCGGATACGTGTAGAAACCTGACCAGACGCCTTCTGCCTTGGACTGCCCGAAGTAAGTTCCAAGTAGGTTGAAGGCATGGACGTTGCGATTCGTCCCACTTTTGGCTCTCCCGTTGTTCATTCGGGTTTAAAGCACAAAGGCGTGGTTTATTCACCAAGGTGTGCCTGGATCCAGATGCGGAGGTCGAATCGTGGCCGATGGACTACCCCCAACCCCTGGGGCTTGGGAGCAGGAATGATTTAAGCACAATCTCGGTGCTGTATCAAGATTCGATAGTTACCTGGAGCGAGTCGTGTGAGTGGTCGGTATCGCACCAGGTTAACTGGCGGGCTGCCCCGACGTACGGGAACTTGAGAGCCGAACAATTTATACTCGGTCTCGGTGCTGGCCCAAGATTCGAGTTAGGTATATTTATACTCAGTTGCGCTGCGGGCCGGTGACTCGAGTAGCGGCGCAGGCTCCCGTGCTCGGGGTGTCGATCGCTGCTAGTAGTGGTTGGCCTTGATTGTTGTTTCTAGGTTCAGATGTAGCATCGGCTCCCGTTCCGAGGATGTCGATGCTGCAATCGAGTGTTTATTCACGTACGTCAGCTGTGATGGTCAATCAAACATATCATGCAAGGAGTAAATACAGAGAGGACATGGGAAATTGAACATCATTTCTACTAATAACTTTGGCAGTAATAGCCTTTATAATGCCTTGAATTTCAAGAAAACAAAATATCATTGGAAAGCGTAAACAACTATACACTAAGTTATGTAAAGTAGCGAAGGATATGTTCGCTGTTCCATGCCCTGGGGAGCTCGACTCCGTCTACAATCGCTAGGTTGAAAGTTCCATTTCTGAGCTTACGTTGTATGGCAATTAGGCCTTCCCAACAAGGACTGTAGACAATCGATGGGGGTAGACCTATTTCAGGACGAGGTCGCCGATGTTGAGCTCCTTGTGGCGGATTCTAGAGTTGAAGTATCGGGCTACTCATTGTCGCTGGACGGTAGCTCTGAGTTCAACTTCATTTCTCGTCTCCTCGATTAAATCGAGTGATTCCATAAGCAAATCGTGATTGGTCTTCGGATCATAATAGTTCGTAAAAACCCGCATATTTAACGATAATATATTTAAATATTTTATTCAAATATAATGTCGTTAATCCTTAATTGTGTATATGACCAAAAAGTCACATTTTTCATATGGATGAATTTGGACTTGAAACTACTTCCATTGAGTCTGGATCGTCGTTTACAATCTTTTTGGCTATAAACTTCGATATATTTCGAGTTCGTGAAAATTGACACTTGGGTTGGGTCCTGGTTTAGCTAACTAACCCACCTTATAACCCTCAAACTAGCCACTCCCTCTTCATTCACTTCCAAACCTTCAAGAGAAATAAAAATGGAGAAGGGAATGGGAAATTAAAATTCCTATTTCTATGATTGGCTTCTAGAGATCCAAATCAAGGTGGAAATCAATGAGACAACTTGTGTAAGCTCTCTTTACTCCTCCTCTTTCTCTCAACCTTCTCAATTTTTTGATTTTTGTGCAACCCTAACACATATAAGTTCTCTTATGTGTGTTTGTTGTTTAGAGAGTAGAATTGATGAGATATTGGATTCCTAGCAAGTGTAGAGGCTTGATACTCCTTGTTGGAGCATATTCTTATCATTCAAGAGCCAAAGGTGAGTTCTTTGATGAAATCACATCTATACCTCAAGCCTATGTGCTTGTAAAGTGTAATTTAGTGCATTTATATCATGTATATGTTGTTTATCCATTTGGTTAATTTCTTGTGTTGTTGATTTCCTTGCTTTTCGAGTATTGGAAATCGTAGTATGTCATATGTTCAGATTGTGCATGCTATAGGTGAAATTCTTATGTGCACACATGCCTTTATAGTTTCTCTTTAGCATTGCCAAACCACTGTGCTCTAGCTTGAATCGCATTTGATTGTTTGGTTAGAGAATTAGTTCATTTTCGAATATATAATCGAAATTATAGCAATCTCATGTTCGTATGTGTGTGTGCATGTTTATTGGTGTTATAAGATGTTTTGGTAAACGTTAGATGCTTCATTTTCACTTAGAAATCATCATATACCATCATCATTGGTCCGGGGCTCATCCGCGGCCGATTGTACATTCATTCCTAGGAAAATATTACATTCGCTTCAGCTCAGATGTCTGACCAAATAAGTCAGACGTCTGTCCAAGCTCTCGGGAAAAATAAAAAACTGCTCACTGTCAGCTCAGACGTCTGTCCCATAGTGACAGACGTCTGTTGGCATATGTAACAACCCGTATTTCAATAACATGTTAAAACGAGAATCAAGGCAGAATTTAATTTTAAATTCTGAATCAAATAAAACGGGCTATGTCACTGCGTTCGTCTCGGAAAAATACGCGAAATAGAGTCCGAGTTTTCGAAAATCGGAGTCCGTATGACCCGGTTAAGGCCCAAAGAAGATTTCTGGGAATTTGAATTTCGGAAACAGTTTTGGAAATCAGATCTGGGGCTAGGCGGGAAGTTTCCCCGCCTAGGCCATGTCGACAGGGCTGTCGACAGGCCTGTCGACTTGGGCCCAGACCAAGTCGACAGCCCTGTCGACTTGCCTATCGACAGGGGGTGGCCGGGGCAAGCTGCCAGGCGCACCTGCTTGTCTCACCTGGTCTTGTTCTTGGGCTGGTTCTGGAAGCTTCCGAGATCTGATGGTCCTAATCTATCCTAGAGTTAATCTAAGGGCCTAAAACTATCCTAATCTCTATAAAAACACCCCTAAGCCCCCCCTAAACCGTCATAACTCACCCTCTCCACGAAGTGCTGCCCAAATGCAAAGTGATCATGGCCTCCATCTCAAATCCCTAGAGCCTATGCACTCAAATCAAGTTCAAATCAAAAGGGTGCAAGCTTGCTACACCAAATCAAGGCCAAATCAACATTTCTATGCGAGTTCCATGACGATTCTTCTACAAAGGAGGCACCTTTCTTAGCCAAGATGATTCATGCTCCTTTCCCTAGGCCTAACTATGTAAGTTCTAGCTACTTTTAGATGGAAACGGTAGTTTTGATAATGACATGGGATAAAATGAGGCTAAACATGATTATGCGAACCTATATGAACCTTACCTTGCCTCTTGTGTTCATGTTTACGATTTTAGGCCATGTGAGTGACTTAATCATGCCTCTCATGCTATGCATAACCTAGTTTAACTTGCAAGTTTGGATCTTTATGCATGAAATGCTAGCATGAACCTTTAGGAACCACTTTACTTGTGAAACATTGGCTAAGACAAGATTTTGGGGCTTATGCATGTTTACGAACCCAAACCCCTTATGCTAACATGCAAGCTTGTGGCCAAATCCTTTATGAGATTATGCATGCTCGTGGCCAATCCCCTCTTTTAAGTTGTGCATGTTTATGGCCAAACCCTTTTTGATAATATGCATGTTTGTGGCCGAATTCCCTTGTGACATTTTGTGTGTTTGTGGCCAAAACCCTTTTTATGACACTATGCATGTTCGAGGCCAATTTGTAGTCATAGTATTCCTACTATGTTGACTCGTCTATACTTACGTTGGAAACACGTTTTGGGGTTAGGTTAGACGAGCGTGAATATACATGAGAAACTTAACTTGAAGTTCCATGAAATATGATGTGAAACATGATTTGGGTTAAATGGGTATAACATGACAACATGCAACATTGAATATAGCATGTAAGTTAACATGTAAATATGCATAAAAACATGAGCTTGGGAATTTACCTATTAAGTTAGGTCTACCCTTTGGGAATTTACCTATTAAGTTAGGTCTACCCAAATGCTTGAAAACTTGTAACATGTTTTGGAAACATGATGAACTTAGATAATATAAGTGTGGCCAACTCGAGGTTGGGTTGAGTTTGCAACGTAAAACTACCCGGAACCGACCGGCCTAACTAGTAGTTGCAAACAATAGGACCCAATGTGAGAAGTTGGTCATGCCGCGCTTAAGACCCGAGGTTAGACTAGGTTGTGGTGTAAATCTACCTGGACCCGCCCGGCTTAACTAGTAACCACAACAAGGTCTAATGTGAGAGGTTGAGGGTGCATTAATTAAATTAATGCCACATAATAGGGTTAAGTTAATTTGATTAATGAGGCTTAACCAAATATGATATGGACAAATGGGTTAAGTAATTTGATTAGGCTAATGATACTTAACAAAACATGATAAGCTTGGGTAGGTTAAGTAACTTGATTTGCCTAATGACACTTGACCATTTTTATACGACTAGTGGACGGGATTAAGTCAACCGACACTTAATCAATCCAACACGATAACGTGATAAGGTTAAGTAAATTTTCTTAATGACACTTAACTGTATAATACAGTTAATGGATGGGGTTAAGATTAGGCTTAACTAATCTGAACATGGTAATCGGATGGGGTTAAGTTAGCCTGGACTTAATTAATCCAACTTGGTAATTTAATGGGGTTAAGTTAAACACTTAACTAATTTAACACGATGATTTAATGAGGTTAAGTGACCTATACTTAACCAATCTAACTCGTTAATTTGATGAGGTTAAGTTAATCTATACTTAACCAATCTAACGTGAAAACATGATAAGGCTAAGTCATGAATCACTTGAATACGCTTGACCGATTTGACTTGGTAATTTGACAAGGTCAAGTTAATTTATATAATTAACCAATCTAAAATGGTAATTAGACGAGGTTAAGTTATGGATTGCTTAATATACTTAGCCAACTTGACACCTGGTTTGTAGGGTTAAGTCTTGGACTTGGATACTTAGCCAATTTTGACATGGTTTGTAGACGGGCTAAGTTAGGAACTTAAGTGACCCTTAACCCATTAGATAAACCCTAATTCGGAGGATTAGGTAAATAACCATAGTTAACCAGGATTATGGAAATAAGGCTAAGTGGTAAACCTTAGTTAAGGGAAACTAAGTAATAATTCTTAGTCAAGGAAATTTGGACCATTTCTTAGATAGATTGGTAACCCGATACGTTAGGTCAACGTTTAAGTATGCGTATAGGAGCAGGCTATCTGATTTAGATAAAGGCTCCAACGAACTGGGTAACGAAGCAGCGGCTTCGGGGAACGTGAGGATATTCTTGGGATCCCTCTGTGAGCTGCCAGGTCATTATACTAGGCTCACGAGAGGTTGAGGTCTGCGGTAGAAGAACCAAGAATATTCCTTGGTTGCTATGCGAGCGACCTAAAGACTGGGGTGGATAGCAGTGAGTCGGCGAATACATAAGGTGCCCGAGATAGCAAGTTCGTCGATCATCTACCATCTTGAGTCAAGCGTGTACGTACGGAAAGGCAGGGGACACCCAACAGACCATAATTTGCTATCTAATTATGGGTGAGGTAGGCCGTAGGATATGGGCTGGCCGGAGTGTAGTTCTCATGCAAGATTTTCTCTTGTGTTGCCTTTCACTAGTTGAGGGAGGGGTCTCGTGGGACCATAGCCACGTGTAGAAAAGCAGACCTTAGTATCTGCATCGGCAGATAAATCTAAAGCTCCCGACCGAGTCCTGTATTTCTTGTTTTGCCCTGTGACAGGACTCGGATGGCACGATGTGATACATGTGCATACAGTTATAGAAAAACGATTCACGATGAATGCGTGGGAAAAAGGGCGCGATTGAGGGTTAGCGTAATCCCTAGTGGCCTAGGTGGTTTAACCCAAACCGAAATACGAAAGCGTGCAATAGGTAAGCGTAATCCCTAGTGGTGCTAGGTGGCGTAAGTCCTAGTAGTTCAAACGATGATTCGTATGGAAGAGCCTAGCTAGAACAAGGGTGACAGTCCAAACGATTTCAGGGATAATACGACATGAGGAAGCCCGTACGAGGTATGACAAAGGACTGAACTTATATACATGGAAAGAAACATATGATTTGAGTAACCTATTTATGCGATATTAGGTTGACATGGACCATTACACGACTTTGAGCACGGGACATTCATGGTTAACACATGACGCGGGTAGGGATACTAGTACGAGAGGTGCAGAGCAAATATACATGTTAGAACTAGGAAGAATATACATAATAGATACCGTGGGATGTTAGACGGGGTAGATACCTTGGGATAATGTACTCGATAGAAATCTGACGATGTGATACCTTGATTTATCATAACACCGTGGATTATCATGATACCTTAGTTTACCTTGCCACAGTAGTTCAACCGGCTACCCTGGTTTATCTATCTTGTAGATATCCTTATGTTTACTTTCAGTTTATGCATGTCATGTTACCTTTACCTGTTTTTATACTGGAAGTAGGTAGGACTTACTCAGTCTTTTTGACTGACCCGTTTTGTTTCGCCTCTTTTCTTCCGTTTCCCCCCCAGGTTTCAGGGAGGAAACAATGTTGTTTAGTTCGGACTTCTTCTGCTTGAAGGTCATCATGGATGGCTTGGACTTCTCTTGGCTATGGCTACTTTACTGTTTTACTTGGGGAATAATTTATTAAAAAGTCTTTATGCTTCTTTACTATTGCAAGATAGGTTTTGATGTACTCTGATGTAAAAGGCTTTAGACCTTATTTATTCATGTTATGAAAGTTTGATTTTACTTCCGCTATTTATATATGTTCTGTCTTGTGATATTTCTGTGCATGTTTACCAATAATGCCCCTCTAAAGCTAGTGCATTCCTTTGCGAGTGACCCTAGCGGAGGCGGGGTGTTACAGCATAAAACTGATGTTGACCAGTGGAGACCACGGTCATCAGTTTGGGGCCATTTTGAGTTCATTCCCGGCCAAGTTTCGGCCTATTTCGACTTCGATTGTGACTTGTTAGTTTCTCTGGTTCACATATTTTTGCACCTCGATTTCATGAACTTTCGATTCTTTCGTGGTGAACGAATATTATAATCGTTAGTCATGGGGTTTCGTCTACGTTATTAAAATGTAAACTCTTCGTTTGATCGTTATTTCGATCGAGATCACATGAGATTTACCACTTCAAAATGATATAGAAAAAGGGTTTTTAATTATTAGTAGATATGAAATCTTTTACTAAACGGTTTTTAACTCCACTTCATTATATGAAGTTATTTTATAGTTTGATTTACAAATATACTAGTACATATATTTGATAAACCTTTTTCTCGTTCGTATGAGAAATGTAATTGAACTCCTTCGTAAAAACAAGGACTATGACCCCTTGTGTTTGCTTTGATGGTTAATTCTTGGACTCGTTCAATTGAACACCGTGGCAATGATCCCTTCGTATTTTTTAGTGTAATATGCAACTTGTTCGTAAACATTCGAGTGAAGCAAATGGTTATGGGACATGTGGCTCGACTCTTATATTTACTAGCTTGGCGCAGTTTACACTAAACTTGGTCAAATCTAATCAATCCGTCCTTCGGGCCACATCGATGATCTTCGGATCATCTTGAGGAGCTTCAGCTCATGCAATCTTCAGATTTGCGATGATCTTTGGATCATCCTGAGGAACTTCGGTTCATTCGTTTATATCGTTGATCCTCAGATAATTTCATCTCGGCGAGATACGCGATATACCAGTTTCTATTTCATGTGGACTTGATGGGTGACATCATTTCTCATGAATATCCTCTTGTTGTTATCGTATATTCTATTTCATGTAGACTTGATCAGTGACATCATTTCTGATGAATATCCTTGTGTTGTTATCATATTTCCTATTTTCATATAGACTTGATGGGAGACATCATTTCTCATGAAGAATCATTCGTGGAGATCTTGTTATCTATATTGCGTTGACTTGATGGGTTACATCAATTCTCGTAAATAGCTATATCTTTAGAGCGTGATAATCTATTAGTTAGTCTTGGGATTTTATTTGACATATTTTATGGACACTTCCGAGACTTCACATTCATTGTGATTAATGTTGTTATTGCTCCTTTGTCATTACCTGTTTATATCTCTACTTCTATCTAAGTTTATTATGATGAGTACAACTAGACTGATCCGTTTATTGTTTATTCTTATAAATAATACTCGGGTCAGACCGAATATGCAGGTTCTTACATTGGACTTCTTGCAGGGATCGCCTTTTGGCTTTTTGTTATCTACCTTAGTGTTGTAGTTCTTGATTTTACATGTATCTTAGATTTCATGTATGCGTATTCATTTGGATAGAACTTGTACTTATTCTTTTGTTGTATAATGGATCGACTTTGGCCATTATCATTGTATTTATACTCATGTGTTGTTATTCATATCTATTTTCCGCCTTGTGATATGAATATCTGTGTTTGACTCTGATTTATTGTTATGTATTTTGTATTGCTTTCCAAATTAGATATAGTCACTGTGTGGTAGATTTGGACTTGACTTAGATGTGTCGGATTTCCTCATGTGATTGAAAAAAGTCAGACCATATCATCCAACATATTTAACACTTGTTCAAAGATAATATATAGATGGTCGCTCATCAGCAGCCTTATTCTTCTGGTTAGTTGACACCGTAGCTTGCAATGGCCTTGGCTAACGCGAGTATAGAGGTAGGGCGTTACACTTGGTATCAGAGCCAAGTTCAGAACAATATAAGATATTATGGCGAGGATCACCGTCTTAAGTTTTTAGGAAATCTTGTTAGGATTTTATTCGAGCCTTAGGACCCGTCATTTCCTATCTTATGCCATGATCCTTATTTGACCAATCAAATTTATTTGAGTTAATCTTTGTGACATCTTGGCCTAGTCAAACCTAGAGTCCCATCCCTTTCCTTATGTAGGAATTCAAATTGTTTTCATTTGTGTTGAAATAACTTTTGGGACTTAGTTTTGAATATTTCTAAATTACACTGTAAAATGGTTTTATAAAATAATTTTGGCTAAGTAAAATACCAATCAGTTTGAGATTAGCTTTGCGAGGCGAAAATGAGCAAATTATTTCCGCTAAGAACTATGAAATGTTTTCATTTATTAATTTATGATTAAAAATTTAGTTCATAAATAAATGGTTGCACTCCTGATTATTTATTTATAAATTTACGCCTTTATTTGGATGTAATTTATTTTATCATGTTGAGTTGCTCATTGAGTATGTTAGGAGTTCTTTTAGAGAAGTGGGACGCCACGTTATCGATAGGAGTTTCTGAACACTTCAATGAGATGATTACGACACAACCCTTACATTAAATATTAATGACGTGCGTCGCCATTGAACCTTAGCACTGGCAACTTTATAAAAATAAATGGCGAGGCAAACCATTAGTATTGATTGTTAATTTGCAACCTTAGGGATTTTAATAAGATAATAAAAGCGGGGATGTGATATATATCACCATCGTATATATCCTTTAAACTTTCCATAGTTTGAATTTTTAACTACGAGTTTGAGATATCTTATTTTGGTAAAGTAGCTAATGCCAATAAAGGTACCATCCTTGTTATTTTTTATTGATGATGGTTACCGCGATCATCTCATTCGAGTTTTTTTTTTTGAATTGTGACCATTTACCTTCTTTGCGTCCAAGGAACTTGGGGACACCATGTCCTTAGGAATTTGACGGCGCTTGTTTTATATCCATGTATGTAGTTTTTCCAAACCTATGTTGTATGAAAATTCGTACATGCTACCTTGAGTTTTTGCTACTGTAACAACCCGCATTCTACGCATTGGAGGATCGTAGAATATTTGTTTCTTTCCCATATGAAGTCGTATGGTCATGTAACTTTGGGAAACAACCATTAGAGTCATTTTCCATGTTCATGATTTTTGTCGATTTTTAAATGACCGTTTTGCCCCTAGCTGATCTTGTTTCGGCCATAACTTTTGATTGGAAAGGAATTTTGACTTGAAACCACTTCCATTAGATTCGTTTGATGGTTTACCTTTCCGTAGAGTGGTCACATATGAGAAACGGACTTACCGTTTGGAAGATATGGCTGAAATAAGGTTTGTAAGGTGAAAAACAGCTTAACCGGACCAAATAGGGTGATTAGTGAATTGGCCCATAACTCATTTCGGGATTAGGGTTATGGGGAGGCTGAAAAGAGTTAGAGTTTCATTCCATTTCAGTTTTCTAGCCTCCACTTACCCCTTAGAAACCCCAAAAATGGCCTCCAACCTCTAAATCACCTCCAAATCACTCTCTAATCAAGGATTAAGCTTAGCAACATCAAATCAAGAGAGATCAACACCAAATCAACATTAGAGCTGCTGTTTAGCATTGGAATTTGCACCAAATCAGATATTTATTTCAGATCTAAGTCTTATTTGTGGCTAACGTGAGTGATTTGCATAGTTCCTCACTAATTATGACTAATTAAGGGTAATTAGTGTTAATTAGCGAATTTAAACATGATAAAATTCTGGAAAAATATTTATAAATTCTTAAATAATGTTTTAGACCTCTGATATGAATTTGGGTTAATTTGGTTAAGTTTTGCTAATCCTATCATTAGTTATGCCTAAACATGCTTTAGGGAAAATATGGGGTTTTGGCTATGTTTGACCCATTTTTACCTATCATATTGATGTTTTGGTGTTTAAGGTCCCTTATACTTGTTGCTATGACTTTGTGGTATGCTTTGTGATTGATTAGAATACTTAGAATGGTCGAAAACGTCGTCGAATTGCGTAAAATGTTCGCTGGAAAAGTTGTAGAAAAACAGTGCAGGCTTTTGGATTGGATCGGGTGGATGGGCTCGGACCGGGCAAAGGATCACCGAACCGAACCGTATCTTAGCACAAGAGAAAGTATGGCAAAAAGGAAGGCCACAAAGGTTGAACTGGGATCGGATCGGGCTAAGGATGGGGGATCGGATCGGAGCGGATGGGAATAGGAAGGGGGACCAGATTGAGCTAAGGAAGGGGGATCAGATCGGAGCGGATGGGAATAAGGAAGGGGATCGGATCGGGCCAGAAGGCCAAGCCAGGAGCTAAGAGAGTGGAGGACCCGAACCGAACCAATATGACGTGAAGGACCCGAACCGAACCGATGAAGCAAACTGATGGAGCAAAAGGGAACCCGAACCGAACCAGTACGACGTGAAGGACCCGAACTGAACCGAAATGCATATACATGACCGAACCGATCTAGTATTGGACAATAACCCGATATGCAAAGGTAATCCAAGTTGGAAGTTAGAGCTCAGGATCCAGTTGGGAACCAATGAGTTCACTTCATGATTGGGCTTTGTTGCGGGACGTGTGCTAAGGAGTTGTCGACGTTCGTAACTTCGATTCACCATGAATGATTGGACTACGTTATCAGTGCAGTAGAGTCATTATGACTCGAGGGGCAAAGTGATCATAGTAAGACTATGAGCAAGCGTAGATGGGGTGAACAAGTCCATAGGGCAAAGTTGACATAGTAAAGGATTAGTAGGACTATGAGCCAGCGCAGATGGGGTGTACAACTCCATGGGGCAAAGTGGACATAGTAAAGGATTAGTAAGGCTATGAGCCAGCGCAGACGGGGTGAACAACTCCATGGGGCAAGTGGACATAGCGAAGGATTAGTGGCTATGTATCAGTGCAGTGAAGAAATTTATGACTTCATGGGGCAAGGTGATCATAGCAAAGTATTGAGGTGATCGAAGTGGTGAATATCGTATGCTTTACGCACTGAGTAAGAGATGTGAGGATGGTTGTTATGCTTGATTGTTTGCCATTACTATCACATGCACACCCCCACCCCTGTTATCTTTACACCATTTGAAATGGCACCTTAGAGTGTTGTACAGTATGTAGTGCTAACGCTTTGGTTGCAGGTCCAGGTTCAGGTATGGTTTAGTATACCTGTTATTGTTCTGTTTGGATGCTTATCGCTCATACCAGACTTTTGTCTGACCTAGAGTTTTATGTCTCTTCTTATTACTCTGGGTGATCACACGAGCAGACTAGAGACAAGTTAGCTGGTGATGTGCGAGTAGCTGATCCGGAGGCGAGCAGGAGGCTTCCACATATGATATATATATATATATATATATATATATATATTCTCCCTGCGTCGTTGGTGGTCGCTACTTGGGCATTAGTAGTGTACCTCCCTTATCTTGCTTTTGCTTTTTGATACAGTTTGAAAAGTTGTAATAATGTCTGCTTTGGATCATAAGCTGTACTTGTATTTTCCGCTGCTATGTTAGTTTGTTTTCAGCTTAT
Organism: Allium sativum; assembly: GCA_030737875.1. Lineage (NCBI taxonomy): Eukaryota > Viridiplantae > Streptophyta > Magnoliopsida > Asparagales > Amaryllidaceae > Allium > Allium sativum. Next base: position 4,523,683 of record CM060915.1, read on the forward strand.
GCACCATCTCACCTGTTTTATGTCAAGTATGTTGTTATTATATTTTGTTCCATGCGCTGTGAGACATTCTACAGGTTCCTTGTTAGTTCATTTCCTTCTTTCCTTTCCTTCTGACAACCGTCTCGTGCTAACTGGACATGTGTACAACGCACTTTTGGAGTAAATGTCGGTTGGTGCGGGGCGGGCCGTCACATTTGGTATCAGAGCTCTAGGTTGCGTAGTTAACCTAGGGAAAGACACTAGGGAGAGATAGTATGTATATGAGTGCGCGTATTTGTGATTACTTTGGTTTTCAAAAGCTATATATATACTATTAATAATATAAGAATGAAGTCGTACTGCACTAGCACCACTATGGGGTCGTTAATCGTTTTCTCTTTACAGATTGAACGATGAGTTGAGACACGAGGGGTGCTGGTAGAGGGACCAATAATGGAAAAGCTCCTAACATGAGGACGATGTTCACTAACTTCATGAGGGAGATGCTTAGGGATGTTCAGGGAGCAGTTCCCAATCCCGGTAATGGTGGTGGTCCAGTAGTGCAGGCGCCTAGGGTCGATTTCGCTTGGTTGTGCAAGGATTACACTAACCTTGGTGGGAAGTCGTTCCACGGAATGGAGTCGGCCACAGATGTACAGGATTGGTTGGATAGTTGTGATCGTATCTTCGACAACTTGGGTATTGAGGATGCGATGAAGAGAAGGCTAGCGTCTCGTCAGCTGCAAGGGCGAGCGATGAATTGGTGGAATGCCATTAGAACAGCTACTCCAGAAGATCAGATTACTTGGGATCAGTTCAAGGCTCGCTTTAGCGAGAAGATCATTCCAGCTGCCCAGAAATCGGTGTTGTTTAAGAGATTCTTGGAACTCAAGCAGAATGGTAGGGCAGTCTCTGACTATATTGTTGAGTTCGACACTTTGTCGAAGTATGGACTATCTCTTATCGATACTCCTGAGAAGAAGAATGAGAAGTTCATTACTGGTTTGGATGGATACTTGGGGGAAAGGCTTATTAACCACATCGATGAGACTTTTGAATCGATTGTGGGGAAAGCTTTGAGATCAGAGAGTCTTTACCCTAAGTCAAAGACTGAGGTTGCATCTGCAGAAGGGCTGAAGCCGCAAGCAGGCGGTGGAGGCAAGAATAACTCTCAGAACAAGAGGAAGCAGAACCAATCTAAGGAAGGCTAGAAAAAGAGCAAGAAAGATGTTGAGTGCTTCAGCTGTGGTAAGAAGCGCCATTATGCCAAAGATTGTCGGGCCAAGTCAGCGGATAAGAAGTGCTTCAACTGTGGCTAAGTGGGACATTTCAAGGATAAGTTTCCACAACCTCCTAAAGAAAAGCAGATGGTGAAAGCATATGCCCTTAACGCTATTTCTTCTTCGTCGAATGCCCCAACTGCGGCGGAGAAAGGAAAGAATGTCGTCATTCAAGTTATGCTTTCTATTTATGATGTGCCAGTTCGAGTTTTGTTTGATACTGGGGCTTCCCGTTCGTTCATATCTAGTGACCTGGTGGATAGGTTGGGACTGGAACCCGAGATAGTCGATAGACCTTTGGTTGTGACGAACCGGATTGGTGGTTCGACTAACCTTGGTATGATTTGCCGAAATTTGGTCTTATCGAGTCATGGATGTATGTTTGTTTGTGATTGCCTTGTTTTGGGCTTTACTGGGTATGGCATTATATTGGGGGTCGATTGGCTCCAAAGATACGGGGTGGTAGTAGACTGTGAGGGCTTTTTGGTGACAGTTAGGGCGGATGATGGGCGGAGGGTCGTGTTTGGTAGTCTACCTAGTGATGGGGTAATGGCTAGTTTTATAAATTCCCTCGACATCCCGCATGATGAGTTGTCAGATGTGCCCGTGATTGGCCAGTATCCGGACGTCTTCGAGGAGGTGACCGGGCTTCCACCACACCGAGAGATTGAGTTCCATATTGATTTAGTGAAAGATGCCCGACCTATAGTGATGCCACTTCGTCGTATGGCACCAAGGGAGCAGCGAGAGCTCGGGGTGCAAGTAAGCGATCTTTTGAAGAAGGGATTTATTAGAAGAAGTGTCTCTGAGTGGGGAGCACCAGTTGTGTTTGCCACTAAGGCAAATGGTTCCGTTCGTTTGTGTGTGGACTATCGCGAGTTGAATAAGGTGACGAGGAAGAATAAGTATCCTCTACCGCGGATAGATGATTTGTTTGATCAAGTGGAAGGAGCAAGAGTGTTCTCCCAGTTGGACCTCGTGACAGGATTTCATCAGCTCCGAGTAGCAGATGAGAGTGTTTAGAAAATGACATTTAGGACGCCGTCTGGATTCTATGAGTGATTAGTTATGCCATTTGGGTTGACCAATGCACCAGCCTACTTTGTGGATCTTATGAATCGAGTATTCAGAGATCAGTTGAATAAGTTTGTTCTTGTGTTCGTAGACGACATCCTTGTTTACTCGAGGACAGAGGAGGAACACAAGGGACACTTGAGGATAGTGATGGAGGTGTTGAGGAAACACCAATTGAAAGAGAAATTCTCTAAGTGTCACTTCTGGAGAAGGGAAGTGAGATTCTTGGGCCATGTTGTTTCAGAGAATGGTATAGCCGTGGACCCTGCGAAGGTGGCTACGGTACAGGATTGGCCTGCGCTTAAGAATGCAACAGATGTAAGAAGTTTCTTGGGGTTAGCTGGATATTATCGTAAGTTTATCCAGGACTTCTCCAAGATAGCAGCACCATTGACTCCGTTGACTAAGAAGAATCAGGCCTTCGTCTGGGATGGAGTGTGTGAGAATGCATTCAAGAGTCTAAAAGAAAAGTTGACGCGTGCGCCAGTGCTAGTCATTCCTAAAGGGAATGAAGAGATGACGGTATACATGGATGCTTGTGGTACCGGACTAGGTGCTATATTGATGCAAGGAGGTAGGGTTGTAGCTTATGCTAGTCGGCAACTAAAGCCACATGATAAAAGGTACCCTACCCATGATTTGGAACTAGCAGCGATCGTGTTTGCGCTGAAGATGTGGAGACATTATCTCTTGGGAGAGAGATTTGAGTTGTTTACCGATCATAAATCGTTAAAATATCTCTTCTCTCAGTAAGATCTGAATCTCCGTCAGCAGAGATGGTTAGAGTTCTTGGCTTCATATGGTTTTGATATCGCATATACACCTGGGAAGGGCAATGCGGTAGCCGATGCCTTGAGTAGGAGACCTGCCAGTTTAGGGGCAATGTTTCTTGAATGGAAGCAACTGGAGTATATCGCAAGGTTTGATTTCAGACCAAAGTGCGAATTGAATCCAGAAATGCTAGCTAGTTTGGCGATCAGACCCACTTTGATAGAGAGAATTGGTTCCAGCCAGAGGGACGATCCTAATCTATTGGAAATCATCTCCAAGTTAGAAATGGATATCGACGGTGAGGAGATGAATTTGTATGGGCCTGATCGAGATGGATGGCTTAGAAAGAATGAAAGACTAGTTGTACCCAACGTGAATGGTTTGAGAGATGAAGTGCTTAGAGAATGTCATCACTCAAAACTGACTATACACCCCGGTGGTGATAAGATGTATCGAGACATGAGACAGACTTACTACTAGGAAGGGATGAAAAGAGACGTTGGGAAGTTTATATCCAAATGCATGAATTGCCAGCTAGTTAAAGCCGACCAAAAGAAGCCTAGTGGTTTGTTGCAACCATAAGAAATTCCCGAAGGGAAATGGGAGCAAGTCTCGATGGATTTCATCAATGGTTTACCAAGGACTAGATCGGGACATGATAGCATTTGGGTAATTGTGGATCGATTGACTAAGAGTGCAAGATTTATACCATTCAAATCGACCAGAACGGCAGCTAAGTTAGCAGAATTGTATATGAAGTGGGTAGTGAGATTTCATGGAGTACCTAAAAGCATTGTGAGTGACTGAGACCCGTTGTTTACTAGTGGGTTTTGGAAGATCTTACAAGAGGCTCTAGGATCAGAATTACGTCTCAGTACCGCATATCATCCTCAGACTGATGGTCATACGGAGAGGGTGAATCGTATATTGGAAGATCTCTTGAGCGCTTGTATATTGGATTTTGGTGGATCATGGAATGACCATTTGCATCTAGTAGAGTTTGCATATAATAATAGCTACCAATCCAGTATCGGTATGGCTCCATATGAAGCTTTGTACGGAAGACCGTGCAACTCACCATCATGTTGGATAGAGACCGGTGAGAAGTTTGTGCTTGGACCAGATGTGGTAAGAGAAACCTCGGACAAGATTAAGATCATTCAGCAACGAATGAAGGCTGCCCAAGATAGGCAGAAGAGTTATGCTGATAAGAGGAGAAGAGACTTAAAATTCTCCGTTGGTGACTTGGTGTTTGTCAAGATTTCTCCGTTGAAGAGCGTGATATGATTTGGCAGGAGAGGCAAGTTGGCACCAAGATTTGTTGGCCCATTCCCAGTTCTTGAACTAGTTGGGAATTTGGCGTATAGAGTTGACTTACCGGAAAAGATGGCGGGAGTTCACAACGTATTTCATGTTTCCCAACTAAGGAAGTTCGTGCACGACCCAGATATGACTATTTCACCTGATCAGTTAGAGGACTTCGAAGTGGAACCCGAGGCGGTTGGGAACCGCAAGCCGATTCGTATTGTCGAGCATGATACGAAGCAACTTCGAAGGAAGGCGGTGAAGCTAGTCAAGGTTCAGTAGGGCGAGAACGAGAATGACTGTACTTGGGAGACAGAGGAGAGCATTAGGAAGACATATGCAGAACTCTTTGCTTGTTAAGATTTACTTAACAATTTAGCTATTCCGCATGCTAGGATAGACTTGTTTTTCCTGTTTTGCATGTTTGATTGTTGTTTTATGGATGATAGGCATGCGGGACCCTTTGTGTGTTTGGATTAGGGAATTTCGGGGGCGAAATTTCTTAAGGGGGGGAGAATGTAACAACCCGCATTCTACGCATTGGAGGATCGTAGAATATTTGTTTCTTTCCCATATGAAGTCGTATGGTCGTGTAACTTTGGGAAACAACCATTAGAGTCATTTCCCATGTTCATGATTTTTTTCGATTTTTAAATGACCGTTTTGCCCCTAGCTGATCTTGTTTCGGCCATAACTTTTGATTGGAAAGGAATTTTGACCTGAAACCACTTCCATTAGATTCGTTTGATGGTTTACCTTTCCGTAGAGTGGTCACATGTGAGAAACGGACTTACCGTTTGGGAGATATGGCTGAAATAAGGTTTGGAAGGTGAAAAACTGCTTAACCGGGCCAAATATGGTGACTAGTGAATGAGCCCATAACCCATTTCGGGATTAGGGTTATGGGGAGGCTGAGAAGAGTTATAGTTTCATTCCATTTCAGTTTTCTAGCCTCCACTTACCCCTTAGAAACCCTAAAAATGGCTTCCCACCTCTAAATCACCTCCAATCACTCTCTAATCAAGGATTAAACTTAGCAACATCAAATCAAAAGAGATCAACACCAAATCAACATTAGAGCTGCTGTTTAGCATTGGGATTCGCACCAAATCAGAGATTTATTTCAGATCTAAGTCTTATTTGTGGCTAAGGTGAGTGATTTGCATAGTTCCTCACTAATTATGGCTAATTAAGGGTAATTAGTGTTAATTAGCGAATTTAAACATGATAAAATTCTGGAAAAATATTTATAAATTCTTAAATAATGTTTTAGACCTCTGATATGAATTTGGGTTAATTTGGTTAAGTTTTGCTAATCCTATCATTAGTTATGCCTAAACATGCTTAAGGGAAAATATGGGGTTTTGGCTATGTTTGACCCATTTTTACCTATCATATTGATGTTTTGGTGTTTGAGGTCCCTTCTACTTGTTGCTATGACTTTGTGGTATGCTTTGTGATTGATTAGAATACTCAGAATGGTCGAAAACGTCGTCGAATTGCGTAAAATGTTCGCTAGAAAAGTTGTAGAAAAACAATGCAGGCTTTCGGATCGGATCGGGTGGATGGGCTTGGACCGGGCAAAGGATCACCGAACCGAACCGTATCTTAGCACAAGAGAAAGTATGTCAAAAAGGAAGGCCACAAAGGTTGAACTGGGATCGGATCGGGCTAGGAAAGGGGGATCGGATCGGAGCGGATGGGAATAGGAAGGGGGATCAGATTGGGCTAAGGAAAGGGGATCGGATCGGAGCAGATGGGAATAAGGAAGGGGATCAGATCGGACCAGAAGGCCAAGCCAGGAGCTAAGAGAGTGGAGGACCCAAACCGAACCAATACGACGTGAAGGACCCGAACTGAACCGATGAAGCAAACTGATGGAGCAAAAGGGAACCGAACCGAACCAATACGACATGAAGGACCCAAACTGAACCGAGATGCGTATACATGACCGAACCGAACCGATGGTAAGGAGGAATCTGAACCGACCCAGTATTGGCCAATAACCCGAGATGCAAAGGTAGTCCAAGTTGGAAGTTATAGCTTAGGATCCAGTTGGGAACCAATGAGTTCACTTCATGATTGGGCTTTGCTGCGGGACATGTGCTAAGGAGTTGTCGACGTTCATAACTTCAATTCACCATGAATGATAGGACTACGTTATCAGTGCAGTAGATTCATTATGACTCGAGGGGAAAAGTGATCGTAGTAAGACTATGAGCCAGCGCAGATGGGGTGAATAACTCCATGGGGCAAAGTGGACAGAGTAAAGGATTAGTAGGACTATGAGCCAGCGCAGATGGAGTGTACAACTCCATGGGGCAAAGTGGACATAGTAAAGGATTAGTAAGGCTATGAGCCAGCGCAGATGGGGTGAACAACTCCATAGGGGCAAGTGGACATAGCGAAGGATTAGTGGCTATGTATCAGTGCAGTGAAGACATTTATGACTTCATGGGGCAAGGTCATCATAGCAAAGTATTGAGGTGATCGAAGTGGGGAATAAAGTATGCTTTACGCACTGAGTAAGAGATGTGAGGATGGTTGTTATGCTTGATTGTTTGCCATCACTATGACATGCACACCCCCACCCCCGTTATCTTTACACCATTTGAAATGGCACCTTAGAGTGTTGTACAATATGTAGTGCTAACTCTTTGGTTGCAGGTCCAGGTTCAGGTATGGTTTAGTATACCTGTTATTGTTCTGTTTAGATGCTTATCACTCGTACCAGACTTTTATCTAACCCCGAGTTTTATGTCTCTTCTTATTACTCTGGGTGCTCACACGAGCAGACTAGAGACAGGTTAGCTGGTGATGTGTGAGTAGCGGATCTGGAGGCGAGCAGGAGGCTTCCACATATGATATATATATAGATATTCTCCCTGTGTCGTTGGTGGTCGCTACTTGGGCATTAGTAGTGTACCTCCCTTAACTTGCTTTTGCTTTTTGAGACAGTTTGAAAAGTTGTAATAATGTTGGCTTTGGATCTTAAGCTGTACTTGGATTTTCCGCTGCCTTGTTAGTTTGTTTTCAGCTTATGCACTGTCTCACCTGTTTTATGTCAAGTATGTTGTTATTATATTTTGTTCCATGCGCTGTGAGACATTCTACAGGTTCCTTGTTAGTTCATTTCCTTCTTTCCTTTCCTTCTGACAACCGTCCCGTGCTAACTGGACATGTGTACATCGCACTTTTGGAGTAAATGTCGGTTGGTGCGGGGCGGGCCGTCACAGTTACCCATTCATTTTGCTATCGAGAAGACTTTAGTTTTCTTTGAGTAATCACATATTCTCTATTTTACTTTTGAGTGTTACTTGTTTCAAACAAGTAATTTCATCTTTTTAGTTGAGTAAGGAATTTAATTAACCGTCTTGGTAAAAACGAGTGGGTCGACACACTTGTGTTTCCCTTGTCGTTTAATTTCTGGACTTAGTCGGTTGAAATTCGCTTTCCATTTTCGCATATTTAGTGGAATATACAACTTGTTCGTAAATATTCGAGTAGAGCTAGTGGTTATGGGACATATAGCTAAACTCTTATAGTTACTAGCTTGGTGTAGTTTCACTATATTTGACCGTCGGGTCATCTTGAGGGGTGTGTAGTCACCTCTTCTGACGGAATACTATGATTGGTGTGATAGTAACCTCGTCTTCATATGGAATACTATAAGTGGTGTGATAGTTACCTCGTCTACGGACGTAATACTACGAGTGGTGTGATAGTCACCTCATCTTCAGACGGAATACCACGAGTGGTGTGGTAGTCACCTCGTCTTCGGACGGAATACTACGAGTGGTGTGATAGTCATCTTGTCGTTAGAAGAAACACTATGAGCGATGAGGAGCCACCTCGTCTTCAGACGAAATGCTTAGTCGAATTTCTTTACGGTCTTCGGACCACTTGAGTTAGTCACCTCTTCAGACGGAATACTATGAGTGGTGTATAGTCACCTCATCAAAAGGAATACTATGAGCGGTGTATAGTCTCCTTGTCTTTAGACAGAATACTATGAGTGTTATATAGTCACCTCGTCGGACGGAATACTATGAGTGGTGTATAGTCACCTCATTGGAAGAAAACACTATGGGTGGTGCGAACCATCACGTCGATGAGACGAATGGCTTAGTTTGAATTCTTTGCAGTGTCGGACCATCTTGTCGAAAGGCAACAAGTTCCCTTTGTTGATTTGTAACTTTGTGGTGAACAAAGTTGCTTATCACTTCACCAAGTTTAAAACTAATCACTTGGTGACTTTCGATTTGGAATAGGCCATTTCTCTCTTTGGCTACTTCCATGTTCATGGATGTTCAAACTCTTTCCTTGAAAAGAGAACATTCTCTACATGCTTATTTACACATCTTGGTTGTTCGGAGTTTACGATGATTTCTTGGAATGAATTGGCCTAATCATTTTAAGGTCTATGTTTTATATCCAAAGGAATCGTCCATCTTCGGTATCCCTTGTCGATGATGCAATTTTCTATCGTTCTTAACGATCTAATTTAGATTCGTTAGCTTCCTTGTGTTTCTTAAATTCTCATAATAAGGAGAATGACGTCAAGGAAAATGAGTTTCTATGGTTCGTATTACATGTGAAATTTCAAAAAAAAATTGCACCCGTTTTGGGACAGCAACCTTAATGGGTAATCGAGTTCGGAACTGATTATCAATTGCGTGACTCAATCTTGTTGTGCTTTCCACTATTTGACTTAGCAATCGGTTTCCACCAACTCTTTATTATTGCGCTTGCTTTGTCATTAGGGTTACAAATAATCCAGTTTACTTTGTTAACCTTAATGAACCAAATTGTTGAGATCATAATCCGACTGGTTTGACCTCATTCGAATTGGTGGTATCTTTGCGAATTTGAAAACTCATGTTTTCAAGTTTTATGAAATTCTTCCAACTTCTACCATTTATCATGTCTTCATGATTTAGAAGTTGTTCGTGAAATATTGGAGGACGTGCTAATATTTCAAATTTGATATTTTTGGGGTCTATGCATAATGTAACACCCCACTCCCGCTATGATCACTCACTAAGGGAATGCCATAGCATCGGTGGAGTATTTTAGTGAATATAGAACAGAAAAATTACAACAAGACAGATATAAATAGTACTTGAAATTTTAAAACATCATCTCATAACAGCGGAAGTAAAACATGTCTGGTTACATCATAAAACCACAATAAAGGTCAAGTACAATATCCATCAAAATAAAGAAGTACATAATCCCACTCTCATACAATAGCCAAACAAAAGAAAAGATAACTGGATAACTGGAGCTTTACATCTATCCAAGCTCCTAAAGACTGGAACAGCAATCCGATCAAGCTCCACTACTGCTAGGATCCACCGTAGGACCTGAGGGTTGGGAAAAAGATAAAAACAACAGGGTCAGACATAAGTCTGAGCGAGTCCTATAACTTTAACAATACAATCGTTAAAGTAACCAGAGAAGACATAAACTGATATACGGTAACATATAGGGATGAATGGCTACCCTAAGCAGTCAACTAAACGAAGATAAAGGATAAAGACGCATCTACCCTCCCTAAGGTAAATTACTAAACTGCACCACACCAGTCGTTCCTAACTTAAAGGTTGATCCCACCCAAGGACTTATAAAATTTACTAATTAGTACCTGCGTACCCCTAGGTGACCAAGTAGGCGCCACGGGGCCCTACAATCCACTAGGTGTACACACTACTTCCCATTCGATCGGCTCCCTAACGTAGATACCCGTGCTGGCCCCACCGTGGGATGTATCATTCCCCAATGTGGCAACCTGATGGAACTAAAGGTGCACGGCTTATATCTACTCGATGCAACAACGGCTTACCTACCAGCCCGGGCCCACTCACGCATATGAAGCCCGTTGGACTTGCGTTGCCACCGCTAACCCGTTTGCCTCTTACAGTCAAGCCCAGTATGCGTGTCCCGTCCTCGACATGGGTCGAGCCCACAAAGATACGTATGGGTTACTGGTTGAAATGGGCCTCCACAAGCTACCCACCTAAGCTTGTCCCTTTTTCTAGTATATCCCACTTAACCCTTTAATCATGTTTTAATTACATGTTCCATTTTGGTTAAGTATTCTAATCGTATTTTCTATTGCCACCCAAGGCAACCACTAGATTTTCTCATGCCACCCGAGGCACCCACTTAACCCCTCATGTCCCTCTACATGCTAATGTGGTTAAGTGTTTCTTAATTAATTAATTAAGAACGTAACCTTTGTAAAGACCTCTCACATTAGACTGTCTTTTATGACCGCTGGTTAAGCCGGTTGGGTCCGGGCAGCCTTATGTCATAACAGAGTCTAACCTCGTGTCTTTACATTAATTACGTATTTAGTTTGTGCCTAAGACCTCTCACATTGGGCTAACATTTGTAGCAACTGGTTAAGCCGGTTGGGTCCGGGCAGTTTTACGCTACAACTGAGTCCAACCTCGTGTCTTAGTCAATTAATTACACCTAATTAATCACCCTCATAATTTTATATTAATTATCCCTAATTAATCAAGTTTTCTTAACATGGGTAGACCTAACTTAATAGGTAAATTCCCATGGGGTAGACCTAACTCAATAGGTAAATTCCCAACACATAGTATGGGTACACCTAACCAAATAGGCAAATTCCCATACTATGTTTATTTATTTTGTGTTATGCATAATTATATTAATTTCACACAATCTTATTAACTTATGCATTTAATTACCCCATCGTTCCCACGTAATTTCGTTCATGATATAACACATATAAAAGGTGTCAACTTGCATATGAATGAACATGTTTCAAAGGTGCCATCTTGCATATTAACAAACACATAACTTGCATATGAACTTGCATAACATGTCACATAACTTGCATATAATATGTCACATAACTTACATATTCATTTTGCATAACAAACTTGCATATTAGCTTATAGACTTGCATAATGTGTCATCATGAACTTGCATATTAATAAACATGTAACTTGCATATTTACATACATGTAACTCGCATATTAACAAACATGTAACTTGCATATAAAGAAACATGTAACTTGCATATTTACATACATGTAACTTGCATATTAACAAACATGTAACTTGCATATTAACAAACATGTAACTTGCATATTTACATACATGTAACTTGCATATTAACAAACATGTAACTTGCATATTTACATACATGTAACTTGCATAGCATATTACCATGAACTTGCATAACATGCATATGATTACATAGCCCACAACTTGCATATTTAGCATCATGCAAACATAACATACATCATATTAAACTTGCATAAGCTTACATACTCAACATGCATAAACATAAGATTAATGCTAACATCATATCATATGATTCAAAGCTCATTAACCCACATACAAAACCATAAATCTCATCACATCTCATCTAATTAGTTTACCAAAAGATCATCAAAGTGATAGAAACTCACAACTAGCAACTTTGAACACCAAATGAAGAAGATTAAGATGCTAAGAAGGGATTAGAAGTTGATTAGAGAGTGATTAGTATGCAACCCTCTTCATAAAATTAGTGGAGGCCATGAGAGCTAGCATTTTGCCATAGTTTAGTCACTAGGTTTAATTATGAATGAATTAGGGTAGGTTAGGGTCTTATTTATAGATTAGGCAAGTGTTTTAGGCCATAGGATTAACCCTAGATTCAATCCAAGCCATCAAAGCATGTCTTGGGGAAGAAGTCAAGTGTAGGAACCATCTAGGGCCTTTAGATTAAAGATGGACCATGAGAACCATTCAAATGCAAAATCTGCACTTGAGCGAATCGGCCCACGGGTTGACAGCCAAACACCCTGGATTAACCCCTAGTCGACCCAGCGGGCTCGGGTCGACTTCAAAAATCGGCCGGTTCGGTCATTCCCCTCTCCCAATTCGCTGTTTTGAGCATTTTTGCATATTTTTTTTTTATTAAATTTTCAATTATATATATATATATATATATCAATATATATATATATATATATATCTACACAACCCATTTCACTTAATTAAGTATACTTTAATTTGGGAATTTTCGTGAAACTTCGCGAGGCCATATCTTGGTCATACGGACTCCGATTTTCGAAAACTCGGACTCTATTTCGCGTATTTTTCCGAGACGAACGCAATGGCATAGCCCGTTTCCCTTGATTCCCATTTTAGAATTAAATTCTGCCTCGATTTATGTTATTACAGGTTATTGAAAATACGGGTTGTTACATTCTCCCCTCCTTAAAGGATTTCGTCCCCGAAATCTTCAAGTTAGGAAGAACGTATCCTACCATCCAATCATCCATCTACTCAAAGCATCATCCACGAGCAATCATTGTCCTTACAAGATTCTAAATGCTGGATGGATATATGCAAAAGTGTGTGTATATGTACTTACCTAATGCGAAAATCAGGCGGTTACTGATACAGTAAACCTCCTTAATGCAAACCATGATAGTGCCATGCATCCAATATGTATGCGAAACCCTATTGACACATACAAATTTCTACATGCGTGCACAACCATACACAAAAATGCATCATCCATATGATAACACAGCCATGATACATCCATCAATCTAACTACCACATCCATTTATGCAATATGCAACATGAAGTGACTGAGCCGATCTAGTGCCTAATGTGTGTGTATATGCATCCACGAGCAACCACTAGCAAACAATTGCATCCATATGCATCCATCAACCATAACATGTTTCAAACACATGTTTCAACCATAGGTTTTACCCTATCTAAAGGTCATAGGTATTAGCGAGAGGATATACTAAAGATAAGATAAGTACTAGACAAGCAATAAAGGAGAAGTTAAAAGACATACTCTCAAAAAGAAATGGATACAAAGAACGCATCTTTGCTTCCGTCTCCCAAGTAGCATTGCTTTCGTCATCTCCCCATTGCACTTTAACTAGCTGAACTTCTCTGTTCCTCAACTTCCTAGTTTCTGACCCAAGGATGCGAGTAGGAGCTCGTCGAATCGTCGCATCACGCTCTACCTCTACATCTCTAAGCAAGCTCGGCTCTACCACCTCCGCGGTCTCATGTAAGCACTTCCTCAAATGTGATACATGGAATACATCATGAACACCACTAAGTCTGTCGGGCAACTCCACCCTATATGCCATCCGTCCAATCCTTTCCTTAATAGGAAACGGCCCAACAAATCTCGGTGCTAACTTCCCTACGGACCCAAAGCGAACAACATTTCTCAATGGAGATACTTTGATAAAAACCATGTCCCCAACCTCAAACTCAAGATCCGTCCTTCTCCGATCCGCATAAGATTTCTGTCTATCTTGCGCTGCTTTCATCCTTTTTCGAATTAAATCAATCTTCTCTGAAGTCTCTCTAACCATATCCGGCCCAAGCAAGATCTTATCCGTAGATTCCCACCAACATGTAGGAGATCGACAAGGCCTTCCATAAAGAGCTTCGAAAGGAGCCATACCAATACTGGACTGAAAGCTGTTATTATATGCGAACTCCACCAAAGGAAGATGTTCTTCCCATGTACCTCCAAAATCCAAGATACAAAGCCTCAAAAGATCTTCTAAGATACGGTTCACCCTCTCAGTCTGACCGTCCGTCTGAGGATGATATGCGGTGCTCAAACACAACTGAGTCCCTACCGCCTCTTGCAAACTTCTCCAAAACTCACTAGTGAAAATAGGATCTCGATCACTCACAATGCTGGATGGTACGCCATGCAATCTAACAATCTCTCTAACATAGACTGAAGCAAGCCATGGAGCGGTCCTCTTACTCTTTACGGGTATAAAATGGGCACTCTTGGTAAGTCTGTCTACCACAACCCAAATTCCCGTATTGCCCTTCCTCGATCTCGGTAACCCGTCGATGAAATCCATCGAGACACTATCCCACTTCCACTGTGGAACTTCCAATGGGTGTAGCAACCCACCGGGTTTCCTTTGCTCCACTTTAACTTGTTGGCACACTAAGCATCTAGCCACATACTCGGCCACATCTTTCTTCATACCGGCCCATAAGAAAACTCTCTTCATGTCTTGGTACATTTTGTCTCCACCGGGATGAATAGTCATTCTTGAACGATGTGCATCATCCAAAATAGCCTTCTTCAAACCCTCATCTTGCGGTACACAAAGTCTACCGTCTCTATGCAACCATCCCTTATCATCTATGGTGTATCTACCCAAATGGCTGGACGACTCCCCTCTTATAAGCTTCTCTACCAACACAACCAACTGTGGGTCGTCTCGCTGAGCCTCGCCAATCCGTCTCAAAAGAGTAGGTCTAACCTCCAAGGATGCCAACAAACCAGGTACAAAATCAACAGAAGGTCTGAAGTCAAACAAAGAAAGAAACTCCAAGCTTCGTCGTTCCACGAACAATGGACTCAAAGATAGCCTTTTTCTACTTAAGGCGTCTGCCACCACGTTACCCTTACCAGGGGTATACGCTATCTCGAAATCATAGGATGCTAAGAACTCCATCCACCTTTGCTGTCTTAAGTTTAAATCCTTCTGAGAGAATAAGTACTTCAATGATTTATGGTCGGTGAACAACTCGAATCTCTCACCAAGAAGATAATGGCGCCAAGACTTAAGTGCGAAAACAATCGCGGCCAACTCTAGATCATGGGTAGGGTAATTCTTCTCATGCACTCTCAATTGTCTCCCTCCATAGGCTATTACCCTTCCCTCCTGCATCAAGACTGCGCCTAATCCTGTTCCACAAGCATCGGTATAAACAACAAACGGCTTACTCCCATCCGGGAGCACTAAAACTGGAGCGGTGGTCAAAGCTCTCTTTAACCGTCGGAAAGCATCATCACAATCTACATCCCACGAGAAAACCAGATTCTTTTTGGTCAAGCGGGTTAATGGGGCTGATATCTTCGCGAAGTCTTTGATGAACTTCCTATAATATCCTGCCAACCCCAAGAAACTTCTTACCTCGGTAGCATTTCTAGGAACTTTCCAATCCTGGATAGATACTATCTTTGCGGGATCCACAGCTATCCCTTCCTTAGAGACCACATGCCCTAAGAATCGCACTTCTCTTCTCCAAAAATGGCATTTAGAGAATTTAGCTTTAAGACTATGCGCTCGAAGAGTCTCCAACACTTCCTTGAGATGTAAGGCATGCTCTTCTTCATTCTTGGAAAAGACCAAGATGTCATCCACAAAAACTACTACAAACTTATTCAGATACTCTCTGAACACTCTACTCATGAGATCAACAAAGTATGCGGGGGCGTTTGTCAACCCAAATGGCATCACTAGCCACTCATAAAAACCATCCGGAGTCCGGAAAGCAGTCTTCTCTATACTGTCCTCCGCCACTCTTAACTGATGAAACCCTGTAGCTAAGTCCATCTGCGAAAATACTGACGCGCCAACCAACTGATCAAAGAGATCATCTATCCTCGGTAATGGGTGTCTATTCTTCTTCGTGAGCTTATTAAGTTCTCTATAATCCACACAAAGTCTGAGGGACCCATCCGCCTTCGTGGCAAACACTACTGGAGCTCCCCACTCCGATATACTTCGCCTTATGAACCCCTTCTCAAGCAACTCCCCTACTTGCTTATGAAGTTCTCTTCTCTCACGAGGAGCCATGTGGCGTACTGGCAAAGACACTGGTTTGGCATTATCCACCAAATAAATTCGGAAATCTATCTCCCGCTTCGGAGGCAAACCCTTTACTTCTTCAAACACATCCGGATATTCCCGGACTACTCTGACAGAACACAAACTCTCGACCGAAGCATCGAGCGATTCAAGATAACTTAGCAAAACAGATTCCATGGGATTGCAAGAGATCTCGAGAGTGTTACCCAAGCGGGTCATGAGCCTGACAACTCTCCTTTCGCAATCAAGAACGGCACCATTACTGGATAACCAGTCCATGCCCAAGATCAACCCATAGCCCGTGAAGCCCAATACAAAAGCATCACATCTAAACTCAACGCTAAGTATAGAAATCTTCAAACCCAAACATATCATAGACAGATATATGGAGCCCCCAATTGGGTTTGAGACAACCAAGGGATCATCAACTAGACTGGTGTCTAAGTGCAGTGACTCAACTAACGATGATGAGATAAAAGAATGCGATGCGCCAGAGTCAAACAAAGTACGAACTGGATGATCAAACAGAAAAACCAGACTTTCAACGGAAATAGTTCTACCTCTCTGCTGAATCGGTGGAACTGAGAGAACCTGAACTTGCCCCCCTGACTGAGGTGGTGCTATAAGAGCTTGCACCTGGCCTCCTGAGGTAGACCCCGTCTTCTGCCCCTTCTTTGGGCAGTTTTTCACAAGATGCCCTGCTTCACCACAATGAAAGCAACCGGTCTTCTTCTTTTTGCGACAATCCTTACTAAGGTGTCCTGGTGTTCCACAATTGAAGCACTTCTTCTTCGTCTTCTTTTTGTCACCATTGCCTTTTCCGCCCTTGCCTTGTTGTTGTTGTTGCGGTTTCTTCTGATCCCCCTTTTTCTCTGGTGCCTTAGAATTCTTATCATCCTCATGCATAAGTGCCATGTAGACAAGCTTCTCAAAAGTGGCCCCCATAGGAATGTGAGTCATAGCTATTCCTTGCAATGGTTCGTTCAAGCCTCTAACGAACCTCAAAGCCTTCTTCTCCGGTGTATTCACCAACTCTATGCCAAACCTTGCTAATTGATTGAATTTGTTGACATATTCTTTCACCGTGAGATTCCCTTGCTTCAAATTCAAGAACTTCTCCATAAACAGATTCTCTTCCGCCCTTGAGAGAAACTTAGCCCCAAACCTTTGCTTAAAATCTGCCCAAGAGTCAACAGGGCGTTCTCCATTAGTGACCTCCCACCAGAATGAGGCCTCTCCCTTCATTAACCAAGCCGCCAACTTGACTTTCTTTCCCTCTTCCACTTCAAAGATATCTAGCAACTCTTCCACTTCCTTAAGCCAATCTCTAGCCTCTACGAAAGTCTCTGAACCAAGAAAAGGTTTTCCTCCTATAGCCTTGAACTCCTTGCAAACCTTAGCAAAATTATCCACTCTAGGCTGAGGAGGAGGAGCGGTTGTCTCTGGTGTAGTAGCATTGGCCGGACCCGCAGCCGCGGCCCTAGCCTCTTGCAACCTCCTATACCATAGTGGTATAACTAAACCCTCCGGGATGTTAAGATCTTCAGCCATGCTGAAACGAAAGAGGAAAGATTCAAAAAGGAGATTCCGAAAGATAAAGATATGGCTATTGGGGATTATGCTTTTCTTTTTCAAAAACTTTTTCTCTTAGAAGACATGCTTTTGAAAATACTTTCTTCGAAAATACTCTTAGAAAATAGTTTTTCTCAAAAATTTTATCTGTTCTGGTAACCTTAAGCTCTGATACCACGTGTAACACCCCACTCCCGCTATGATCACTCACTAAGGGAATGCCATAGCATCGGTGGAGTATTTTAGTGAATATAGAACAGAAAAATTACAACAAGACAGATATAAATAGTACTTGAAATTTTAAAACATCATCTCATAACAGCGGAAGTAAAACATGTCTGGTTACATCATAAAACCACAATAAAGGTCAAGTACAATATCCATCAAAATAAAGAAGTACATAATCCCACTCTCATACAATAGCCAAACAAAAGAAAAGATAACTGGATAACTGGAGCTTTACATCTATCCAAGCTCCTAAAGACTGGAACAGCAATCCGATCAAGCTCCACTACTGCTAGGATCCACCGTAGGACCTGAGGGTTGGGAAAAAGATAAAAACAACAGGGTCAGACATAAGTCTGAGCGAGTCCTATAACTTTAACAATACAATCGTTAAAGTAACCAGAGAAGACATAAACTGATATACGGTAACATATAGGGATGAATGGCTACCCTAAGCAGTCAACTAAACGAAGATAAAGGATAAAGACGCATCTACCCTCCCTAAGGTAAATTACTAAACTGCACCACACCAGTCGTTCCTAACTTAAAGGTTGATCCCACCCAAGGACTTATAAAATTTACTAATTAGTACCTGCGTACCCCTAGGTGACCAAGTAGGCGCCACGGGGCCCTACAATCCACTAGGTGTACACACTACTTCCCATTCGATCGGCTCCCTAACGTAGATACCCGTGCTGGCCCCACCGTGGGATGTATCATTCCCCAATGTGGCAACCTGATGGAACTAAAGGTGCACGGCTTATATCTACTCGATGCAACAACGGCTTACCTACCAGCCCGGGCCCACTCACGCATATGAAGCCCGTTGGACTTGCGTTGCCACCGCTAACCCGTTTGCCTCTTACAGTCAAGCCCAGTATGCGTGTCCCGTCCTCGACATGGGTCGAGCCCACAAAGATACGTATGGGTTACTGGTTGAAATGGGCCTCCACAAGCTACCCACCTAAGCTTGTCCCTTTTTCTAGTATATCCCACTTAACCCTTTAATCATGTTTTAATTACATGTTCCATTTTGGTTAAGTATTCTAATCGTATTTTCTATTGCCACCCAAGGCAACCACTAGATTTTCTCATGCCACCCGAGGCACCCACTTAACCCCTCATGTCCCTCTACATGCTAATGTGGTTAAGTGTTTCTTAATTAATTAATTAAGAACGTAACCTTTGTAAAGACCTCTCACATTAGACTGTCTTTTATGACCGCTGGTTAAGCCGGTTGGGTCCGGGCAGCCTTATGTCATAACAGAGTCTAACCTCGTGTCTTTACATTAATTACGTATTTAGTTTGTGCCTAAGACCTCTCACATTGGGCTAACATTTGTAGCAACTGGTTAAGCCGGTTGGGTCCGGGCAGTTTTACGCTACAACTGAGTCCAACCTCGTGTCTTAGTCAATTAATTACACCTAATTAATCACCCTCATAATTTTATATTAATTATCCCTAATTAATCAAGTTTTCTTAACATGGGTAGACCTAACTTAATAGGTAAATTCCCATGGGGTAGACCTAACTCAATAGGTAAATTCCCAACACATAGTATGGGTACACCTAACCAAATAGGCAAATTCCCATACTATGTTTATTTATTTTGTGTTATGCATAATTATATTAATTTCACACAATCTTATTAACTTATGCATTTAATTACCCCATCGTTCCCACGTAATTTCGTTCATGATATAACACATATAAAAGGTGTCAACTTGCATATGAATGAACATGTTTCAAAGGTGCCATCTTGCATATTAACAAACACATAACTTGCATATAAACTTGCATAACATGTCACATAACTTGCATATAATATGTCACATAACTTACATATTCATTTTGCATAACAAACTTGCATATTAGCTTATAGACTTGCATAATGTGTCATCATGAACTTGCATATTAATAAACATGTAACTTGCATATTTACATACATGTAACTCGCATATTAACAAACATGTAACTTGCATATAAAGAAACATGTAACTTGCATATTTACATACATGTAACTTGCATATTAACAAACATGTAACTTGCATATTAACAAACATGTAACTTGCATATTTACATACATGTAACTTGCATATTAACAAACATGTAACTTGCATATTTACATACATGTAACTTGCATAGCATATTACCATGAACTTGCATAACATGCATATGATTACATAGCCCACAACTTGCATATTTAGCATCATGCAAACATAACATACATCATATTAAACTTGCATAAGCTTACATACTCAACATGCATAAACATAAGATTAATGCTAACATCATATCATATGATTCAAAGCTCATTAACCCACATACAAAACCATAAATCTCATCACATCTCATCTAATTAGTTTACCAAAAGATCATCAAAGTGATAGAAACTCACAACTAGCAACTTTGAACACCAAATGAAGAAGATTAAGATGCTAAGAAGGGATTAGAAGTTGATTAGAGAGTGATTAGTATGCAACCCTCTTCATAAAATTAGTGGAGGCCATGAGAGCTAGCATTTTGCCATAGTTTAGTCACTAGGTTTAATTATGAATGAATTAGGGTAGGTTAGGGTCTTATTTATAGATTAGGCAAGTGTTTTAGGCCATAGGATTAACCCTAGATTCAATCCAAGCCATCAAAGCATGTCTTGGGGAAGAAGTCAAGTGTAGGAACCATCTAGGGCCTTTAGATTAAAGATGGACCATGAGAACCATTCAAATGCAAAATCTGCACTTGAGCGAATCGGCCCACGGGTTGACAGCCAAACACCCTGTATTAACCCCTAGTCGACCCAGCGGGCTCGGGTCGACTTCAAAAATCGGCCGGTTCGGTCATTCCCCTCTCCCAATTCGCTGTTTTGAGCATTTTTGCATATTTTTTTTTATTAAATTTTCAATTATATATATATATATATATATCAATATATATATATATATATATCTACACAACCCATTTCACTTAATTAAGTATACTTTAATTTGGGAATTTTCGTGAAACTTCGCGAGGCCATATCTTGGTCATACGGACTCCGATTTTCGAAAACTCGGACTCTATTTCGCGTATTTTTCCGAGACGAACGCAATGGCATAGCCCGTTTCCCTTGATTCCCATTTTAGAATTAAATTCTGCCTCGATTTATGTTATTACAGGTTATTGAAAATACGGGTTGTTACACATAAAAGTTCCAATTTATTTGTTTTTGAGATATTAGAGAACGTGCTAATATTTCCAATTTAGGCTATATAACCCGGATTTATTTTATGACCTTGTTTTCCCAACGGGATCGCTTATCCTTGTGAATGGGATATATATGACCATCATATACATTATATTCAATGTAAGCAAATTTTGTAAGTTAGTACTTTTAAGAAATTTTATAAGGGACAAAATTTTCTAGATAAAACATGACAATAAATGTTCGACGATTTTGGATAGTCGATATTTAAACTTTCTGATTTGATTGATTAACTAGTTTGTGTTGAAAACTTAAGAATATGGGTTTATGATTTATAAACTTATTGAACGTTAAATGAGTTAAATAAATTTAATTAAAAACGAGCTTGCCATGTAGCAGTAGTTCGTCATTTTGAGAAATGAACTTCAAATAAGTATGTAGAATCCAATATAAGTCGGAATTCTTCGAAACAATAATTATCCAGTCATATTGGATTATTATTTTTTAATGAAAGAAAAATATTTGAATTTCATCTTGTATATTTTCAGATATGACTAAACTAAGTTTTGATAAAAATCGCAGTAAGGTAGTTTGCGATTAAAATTAAATTTGAAATTTAGGTTTAGAGTATGTAGAGTTTGAGTAAGAAAATTCTAATTTCTTAAAGACAGTTATGGGAAAAATAAGTTAGTTGTTCGTATATGTTCGTGACTTTTATTTGAACATTATATGTGTATAAACTTAAGTTATATAGTGATTTACGACTCAAAGTTAAAATTTTATTCGAAAGTGAATTTTGAGTTAATTAATCTTTAAATAGATGTTGTTGAGGCTAGGTTGTTATTTTTATTGAGTTTTTCCTTAAGTAATTGCGAGGACACAATTTCTTTAAGGGAGAAGTCTGTAACAATCCGCATATTTAACGATAATATATTTAAATATTTTATTTAAATATAACGTCATTAATTCATAATCGCGTGTATGACCAAAAAGCCACATTTTGCATATGGATGAATTTGGACTCGAAACTACTTCCATTGAGTCCGGATCATCGTTTACAACCTTTTTGACTATAAACTTCAATATATTTCAAGTTCGTGAAAATTGGCACTTGGGTTGGGTCTTGGTTTAGCTAACCTAACCCACCTTATAACCCCCAAACTAGCCACTCCCTCTTCATTCACTTCCAAACCATCAAGATAAATAAAAATAGAGAGTGGAAAGGGAAATTAAAATTCCTAAGGATAGGTTTGGCTTCTAGAGATCTAAATCAAGGGGAAAATCAAAGAGACAACTTGTGTAAGCTCTCTCTACTCCTCTTCTTTCTCTCTACCTTATCAATTTTTGGATTTTTGTGCAACCCTAACACATATAAGTTTTCTTGTGTGTATGTTTATTGTTTAGAGAGTAGAATTGATGAGATATTGGATTCCTAACAAGAGTAGAGGCTTGTTCTTGTCATTCAAGAGCCAAAGGTGAGTTCTTTGATGAACTCACATCTATTCCTCAAGCCTATGTGCTTGTAAAGTGTATTTTAGTGCATTTATATCATGTATATGTTGTTTATCCATTTGGTTAATTTCTTGTGTTGTTGATTTCCTTGATTTTCGAGTATTGGAAACCCTAGTATGTCACATGTTCGGATTGTGGATGTTATAGGTGAAGTTCTTATGTGCACACATGCCTTTATGGTTTCTCTTTAGCATTGCCAAACCATCGCGTTTTAGATTGAATTGAATTTGATTGCTTTGGTTGGAGAATTAGTTCATTTTCGAATATATAATCAAAATCATAGCAATCTCATGAATGTATGTGTGTGTGCATGTTTGTTGGTGTTATAAGATGTTTTGGTAAGCCTTAGATGCTTCATTTTCACTTAGAAATCATCATATACCATTACCATTTGTTAGGGGCTCATCTACGGCCGATTGCACATTCATTCCTAGGCAAATATTGCATTTGCTTCAGCTCAGATGTCTGACCAAATAGGTCAGACGTTTATCCAAGCTCTCGGGCAAAATTAAAAAAACTGCTCACTGCCAGCTCAGATGTCTATCCTGTAGTGACAGATGTCTGTTGGCATAAAATTGTTGTTGACCAGTGGAGACCACGGTCAACAGTTTAGGGCCATTTGAGCTCATTCCCGACCAAGTTTCGGCCCATTTAGACTTCGTTTGTGACTTGTTAGTTTCTTTGGTTCGCAGATTTCTACAAATTGATTTCATGAACTTTCGATTCTTTCGTTGTGAACGAATGTTATAATCGATAGTCGTGGGGTTTTGTCTACGTTATTAAAACATAAATTCTTTGTTTGATCGTTAATTCGATCGAGATCACATGAGATTTGCCACTTCGAAATGATATAGGAAAAGGTTTTTTAATTATTTGTAGATATCAAATCTTTTACTAAACGGTTTTTAACTCCACTTCATTATATGAAGTTATTTTATAGATTGATTTTCAAATCTACTAGTATATATATATTTGATAAACCTTTTTCTCGTTCGTATGAGAAATCTAATTAAACTCCTTCGTAAAACCAAGGACTATGACCCCTTGTGTTTGCTTTGATGGTTAATTCTTAGACTCGTTTAATTGAATACTGTGGCAATGATCGCTTCGTATTTCTAGTGTAATATGCAACTTGTTCGTAAACATTCGAGTAGAGAAAGTGGTTATGGGACATGTAGCTTGACTCTTATATTTACTAGCTTGGCGTAGTTTACACTAAACTTGGTCATATCTAATCAGTCTGACCTTCAGACCACATCGATGATCTTCGAATCGTCTTGAAGAGCTTCGGCTCCTGCGATCTTCGGATTTGCGATGATCTTCGGATCATCCTGAGGAACTTCAGTTCATTCATTTATATCGATGATCTTCGAATCATTTTGTCTCGGCGAGATATGCGATATAATATTTTTTATTTCATGTGGACTTGATGGGTGACATCATTTCTCATGAATATCCTCTTGTTGTTATCGTACATTCTATTACTTGTAGACTTGTTGGGTGACATCATTTCTGATGAATATCCTTGTGTTGATATCGTATTTCCTATTTTCTTGTAGACTTGATGGGAGACATCATTCTCATGAAGAATCATTCGTTGAGATCTTGTTATCTATATTGCGTTGACTTGATGGGTTACATCATTTCTCGTAAATAGCTATATCTTTAGAGTGTGACAATCTATTAGTTAGCCTTGAGATTTTCTTTGACATATTTTATAGACACTTCCGAGACTTCACATTTATTGTGATTATTATTGTTATTGCTCCTATGTCATTAAGTATTTATATCTCTACTTCTATCTCAGTTTATTATGATGAGTACAGTTAGACTGATCCGTTTATTGTTTATTCTTATAAACAATACTCGGGTCAGACCAAGTATACAGGTGCTTATATTGGACTTCTTGCTGGGATCGCCTTTTGGCTTTTAGTTATCTACCTTAGTCTTGTAGTTCTTGCTTTTACATGTATCTTATATTTCATGTATACGTATTCATTTTGATAGAACTTGTACCAATTCTTTTGCTGTATAGTGGATCGACTATGGCCACTATCAATGTATTTATACTTATGTGTTGTTATTCATATCTATTTTCTGCCTTGTGATATGAATATCTGTGTATGACTCTGATTTATTGTTATGTATTTTATATTGCTTTCGGAATTATATATAACCACTATGTAGTATATTTGGACTTGATTTAGATGTGTCATATTTCTTCATGCGATTGAAAAAAGTTAGGACATATTGTTTGAAATATTTAACACTTGTTCAAAGCTAATATACAGATGGTCGCTCCTCAACAGCCATATTCTTCGGGTTAGTTGACACCGTTTCTTGTAATGGCCTTGGCCAACGCGATTATAGAGGTGGGGCGTTACATTGGTAACCTGATGAGATTGAAGCTTTAGCTCAATGGGGATGATGGCTTCGGATCCATTGACAAGGGCTAACGGAGTGTGTCTGGTTGCTGATTTATGGGTGGCCCGGTAGGCCCATAGGGCCAGAGGGAGTTCGTCAGCCCGCATGCCTTCGGCATTTTCCAATCACTTCTTGATGATAGATTTGATCACATTCTTAATAGTCTCGACTTGCCCATTGGCTTTAGGCCGAGCCACCGCTAAGAATCTCTTTTCTATGTTTTTCCGCTGTCAGAAAGCTTTGAATTTTGTGCTCTCCAATTCGGTCCCATTATTTGAGATAACGACCTAGGGGATCCCGTAATGGGTGATGATTTTGCAGACGACGAAATTGGTTACCTTCTTGGTGGTGATCGTGGCGAGAGCCTTGGCTTCTGCCCATTTTGTGAAGTAATCAACTACGACGATGGTACAACGTGCCTCGCCGCTAGCCATTGGGAGAGTTCCAATGATGACTATTCCCCACATGGCGAACGACCAAGGACTGACCATTTGAATCAATTCGATAGGTGGGGATCTTGGTGTCTTTGAGAAGCGCTGGCATTTGCCGCACTTGTAGGCATATTTTGTGGCGTCTTGATCGAGCGTGGGCCAAAATTAGTCATGCTAGATGATTTTTCTTGCTAAGGTTCCCCCTGGTATGATCGGTACACTCGCCTTCATTTAAATATGTTAACACACGGTTGGCATCGTTGTGGGCTACGCATCGAAGTAGCGAGACATAGAAGCCTCTATTGTAGAGTACTCCGTTTAGAATGTTGTAGCATGCTGATTGGCTAGTAAGCGCTCGTCTTTCCTTATAACATCCCAGGAGGGTTCCGTGTTGCAAATAGTCTTGATTGGTGTCATCCAAGATTCGGCCTCGGTGCTCGTTACCGAGTTGGTCTACATCCGGCTAATGTTTGGAGAATCCAGCACTTCGACTGGAGTGAGCCTCATGAGCTGCACATCTTCGGAGCTTGCCAGCTTGGCCAACGAGTCTGCCTTTTAATTCCGTTCTCGGGGAATGTGCATGATGGCAAAATAATCGAATTTGGTGGGCAAATCCCGAATCTGGGAAAGATAAGGAGCTAGCCGTGCCGCCTTGGCCTGGTACTCCCCTTGTACTGACGTACGATGAGCTATGAATCAGAGAAAATTTGGATGGCCTTTAGCTCAAGTTCGATTGCGATTCTATGTCCGGATATTAATCCCTCATACTCCGCGTCGTTGTTGGTAGCAAAGAAGTTGAGACTTAGTGAGTAGCATATCGGGCGCCCTTCTGGGGCGATGAGCATGACACAAGCCCCAGAACACTTATTATTGGAAGATCCATCTACAAACAGTTTCATCTAGGTCTTCGATGCTATCTGGAGAAATCTCCTCGAGGTCGGTGAATTCCACAATGACATCAGCGAGTGCTTGTCCGAGGATGGCTCTAAGGGGGATGGATGTTATCTCAAACTGACTCAGCTCTATGTTCCACTTTGATAGTCGTCCGGATGCGTCAGGTCGTTACAGGCACAGTCGTAGTGGCAGGTCGATGAAAACTTTTATGAGGTGAGATTGAAAGTATGGTCGTAACATCCAGGAGGAGATCAACAGGCACAAGGCTAGTTTCTCAAGCTTCGGGTAATTCTTGTCTTCCCCCGTCAATCGTTTTCTGATGTAGTAGACGGGTTGCTGGACACGATCTTCAATGCATACCAGTGGCGAACTGATTGCCTGCATGGAAACAGACAAATAAATGTACAAGTCTTCATGGTCCACAGGTTTGGACAGGATAGGTGGTCTCTCTAAGTTATTTAATAGGTCCTCTAATGCGGCGACACATTCTGGGGTCCATCCGAAGATGCGCTTCATTTTTCGAAGCAAGTTGAAAAAGGGAATGCACTTGTCAGTGCTTTGGAAATGAATTAACTTAAAGCAGTGACCTTTTTATTTAAACTTTGAACATCTTTGATGTTCCAAGGGAGTTGAATATCCTCGATAGGCTTGACTTTGTCTGGATTGGCCTCGATGCCTCGGGAGTTGACGATGAAACCTAGAAATTTTCCTGAGGAGACTCCAAAGGAGCACTTCAGGGGGTTGAGTTTCATGTCATATCGGCGGAGAACATTGAATATTTCGGAGAGGTCATGGATGTGGTTGCTCGATATTTTAGATTTTACTAGCATATCGTCCACATGCACCTCCATGGATATTCCAATTTAGTTCTTAAAGAGGTCGTTAACCATTC
This sequence comes from Allium sativum, assembly GCA_030737875.1. Lineage (NCBI taxonomy): Eukaryota > Viridiplantae > Streptophyta > Magnoliopsida > Asparagales > Amaryllidaceae > Allium > Allium sativum. The sequence goes on from CM060915.1 coordinate 4,550,863, forward strand.
GTTGATAAGTGGCCACTGCATTCTTGAGATCGAAAGGCATGATGCGGTAGCAATAGAGCCAAAGATCGGTTATGAAGGACGTGTGATCCTGATCAAGGAGATACATCAGATTCTGATTGTAGCCTGATTAAGCTACCATGAAGGATAAGAGCTGGAAATCGATGGTCAAATCAACGAGCCGATCGATCTTCAGAAGTGGTAAGCTGTCCTTGGGGCATGCCTAATTTAAGTCGAAGAAGCCGACACACCTTCGCCACTTGCCATTTTCATTTTTGATTAGAACCAGGTTGGAGACTCATTCAGGATAATCGACTTCGTGGATGAAGTTGTTGTTGAGTAGCCTATCTTACTCTTCCTTGAGTGCATTAGATTTTTCGGGTCCCAAGAAGGGCGTTTCTATTTGACCGGAGGTAGCGTGGGATCAAGGTTCAGCTTGTGGCAAGCAATTGCAGGGTCGATCCCCCTCACGTCTAAGTGGGTCCAAGCGAAACATCTAGGTTGGCCCTCAAGAAATCTACAATATCCTCTTTTACTGCGGGGTGGAGTTGCGATCTGATTTTCAAGACCTTTGATGAATAATCAGCGCTGATCGGAACATCCACCGTAAGTTCAACTGGAGTAGCCCTCTCGTAGTTGGGCCATTTGTTCTCCCTTGGAGCGAGATCGTCTGAAAAACAGCAGTGGCACCTGAGCTAAGGCTAAGACGCCTTTGATTTCTATGCAAGTATTGTCTTGGCATAGGAAGACAAAGGCACAGCCTTGCCTTTGTCCTTATTGCGCGCGTTATTCCATTCTATTGCATAACAATCTCTTGCGGTTGCTTGATCACCTTTGATCGTGCCGATCTCGCTTTCTGTTGGGAACTTATTAGGAGAGACCATGGTGACATGCAAATTTGGAATTTTGTAAGGAAGGGACATCCAAAGAAGACATTGTAGAGAGAGATAATGTCGATAACCACAAAAGTGAGGACTCGGACCCAGTTTCGATCTCCGTCACTAAGTTCATCAGGTAGTACGATCATTCCCACTGAGTTATTGGATGATCCGTTGATGTCGTGGATTATGGCATGGCAAGTTATCAAGTCCTTGATTTCCAATTTCATTTGATCGTAAGAAGCTTTGAAGATGATGTTGACTGAGCTCCCCAAATCAATCAATATCCTCTGGACGGAAGAAGGGCCAATCAGAGCAGTGATCACGAGAGGGTCCATGGTTGGGATCTGAGTTCCCATTGATTCTCTTTTGTGGAAGACGATGTCATCCCGCATTGTTTTCTGGAGTTTGACGGGGATGGATTCATCCGTAGTTGAACAAGCTTCATAAGTGGCATGCTTTGTGGAGCTCTCGTATTCTTCCATATCAAAAAATTTAGTGTGTGGGGGTAAGGCCTACAGCAAATGGTGTTGATCACCATACCTCGTCTTTGGTTGGATGGACCAGGGGCCGTCTTGGAAGGTGCTGGAGGTGCGGGAGCAGGAGGGCCCGAGTTTGCTTTAGGAAGAAAAGGTTCTAGAACGTACTGCTCAAGGCGCTTTTCACGGATAATCTTCTCGATGGCGTCCTTGAGTTGACAACAGTCATTGATATTGTGCTCGTACATATCGTGGTATCAACAGTACTTGCCGATGTTCTTCTCGAGTTCAGCGGACTATCTATAGTGCGGCTTCTTATACTGAAGCGTGTTACATGTTTCTAGGTAGATCGTTTCCAGGTCTTCATTCAGCGAGGTTTAGGTCTCATAAGCGTGGTAGCAGCCAGTCCTTTTGGGATCTACGGGGACCTGATTGTCGTTGCGGCCGCCCTTCCTGCTGTTGCCAAACTTATATTTGTAAAGACCTGCCCTCTTGTTTTTATTGAGAGGCTCTCCAACCTGTCTCCATTTGGTGCTGTCGTCGATGGTATTGTCATATGGGTTGTTGGATGATTTGGTTCGAGGGATTGATTACGCTTTGCTTCTTCTTGACACAAGAACTATCCAGCCTTTTCGTAGAAAGCATCGAGGCTCTTGGGCTTCTTCCTATCGATCTAGACCCCGAACTCAGAAGTATGGAGGACGCCTTTTGCAAGCTGAAAAATTATGGTATGAGGTTTTAGGTCATATATCTCGGCTAGGGCAATATTAAACCACGAGAGGTAACATTTGAGTGGCTCGGCAGGTCCTTGGAACATATTGGACAGAGAGAGGGCGTGTTTCGGAGTTGGAACGTGCATCCTGAATTGCTTAACCATTTCGGTGGCCAGTTGGCCGAAGTTGTTGACAGAATGGAGCGGAAGGCGAGAGAACCAGAGTAAAGCAGTGCTTGACATGAAGAAAGGGAAACACTTGCATTTGACCGGGTCGGTGGCCCGACTAGAATCCATTTTCCACTCATACCATTTTAGGAAGGCATAAGGGTTGATTGTGCCGTCATAAAGTGGCATTTGCGGCATGCTGAAGCGTCGTGGCCATTAGGCTTCATGCACAATCCTAGTGAAGGGATTGCGCCTTAGGTGGGTTTCTAATGAGTCGTTGGCGTTCCTTCGCATTTCCATCATGATCCTTCGGACCACGTCAGGGAGATATGTCAGATGTGGATCTACTGGTGGAATCCATGGATTTTGTCGATCCTCGAGAGTCCTCTCCTGTGGCTGCCTTTTATGATGGACATCCGGGTCATCCTCCTCTATGTCATCAACATTTATGATTTGGTTTGGTATGGATGATGAGGTTGAATAGGTTGATGCGCATCTTGACCCGGAAGAGCTTGGGCCGCCTGGGTTGTTGGGAGAGTAGGTCCCGGGTCTTGGAAGACGGAAGTTGGGTTCTTATGAGGAGGGGGTCGGTTGCTTGGATCCGGCTCGTCAGTGATAATCAGTCGGGAATGGTCACGATAATATGCCCCTTCACTGTAAGTGACAATAGTTCGGTCGTCGTTTCCATTCACATTCCAAAGCTATTGCCAATGCGTTTGGCAAGGGCATTGGAGAGGACAGTGACATTGTTGATGAAGATAAATCTCCTTCTCTGATGTGGGCAACTAGACTCGAAAGAGGAGGTTTCCGTGATGGTACGCTGAGGTTGGGCGTTGTTCTAAGAAAGCCGAAGTCGGGCAACGATGCGTTGACTTTCTTGGAGTTAGCGCATAAGCCCGATGTTATTTCTTAATGCCTGATTGAGCTCGAGTGTTGTGTTCTCATACTTCTAGTCAAGCGCGTGGATTTGCGCTTGTGTCGCGGGAGCTTCGGGGTCCATAGGACGAAGGGTCTCGGTTGCAGCCGGGATATCCGTCGGCTAAGGTTGCTGGGATGTTCCAGCTTTGGCTGCAGCAAAAGAGCCGATCATTGCATTCTTTGGTCGCTTTACCATCGTAAGAGTACTTGGAGGCAGGTTAGCGAAGGAACCTAAAGCACGTCGGAGTCGAGATGGTAATGTGCGACAATGAAGTGAATCCGAGTTGTCTCAGTGAAAGCACAAAAATTTTGACGGCAAATTATGTCGTAAACACCTAAGATTCTTAGTTACTTAAGAATTATAGTTTCTCGAGGAAGTGTAAATGCGGAAAGAAGTAAATAACACAAGAGATTTATAGTGGTTCGGTCTCGGTAGAGGCCTACGTCCACTTTGGAAGAGTCATTGGAATAATATTAATATCAAAGAGTTACAAGGTTAAGACTATCTCATGACATAATTTTACATACATCTCTAATTTATATAAAGTCATAATTGACATATGCAAATATTAGGAAAAAGACACTTTTGCCCATCTTCTTCCTCAAAGCATGGGTGTAACGACCCACATTCTACGTATCGGAGGATTGTAGAATGTTTATTTCATTTACATACGAAGTCGTATGGTCGTGTAACTTTGGGGAACGACTATTGGGATCATTTCTCATGTTCACAATTTTTGCTAAATTTTAAATGACCATTTTGCCCCTAACAAATCTTGTTTTGCCTATAACTTTTGATTGGTAAAGAGTTTCAACCTGAAACCACTTTCATTGGATTCAGATGATGGTTTACCTTTCCTTAGAGTGGTCACATTGATCAAACGGACTTATCGTTTGGTAGATATGGCTGAAACAATGTTTGGAAGGTAAAAAACAGCTTAACCGGGCCTAATTAGGGTGATTAGCAGCTAGGCCCGTAACCCATTTCGGAATTAGGGTTGTAGGGAGCCTCATAGGGTTCGGTAAATTAGTTTTTATCATTTTTCCAACTGCCACTTTCATCCTTTGAACCCTAGCAATCGCCTACACCTTCTAAATTCATCCCAAATCGCTCTCTAATCGCGTATTAGCTTAATCTACGCCAAATCAAGGAAGATTAACATCAAATCAGAGTTGGAGCTCCTGTGTTGCATTGGAAACTGTGCCAAAAAGGTTGAGTTTCAGATCTAAGACTTTATTTTTGGATAAGGTGAGTGATTAGCATGTTTTTACACTAATTACGGCTAATTAGGGATGATTAGTGATAATAAGCGAAATTATGCTTGATAAAAATCTGGAAAAATATGTAAAAATTCTGAAATATTATTTTATGCCTCTGGTGAAAATTTGGGTTAATTTGGAGTAAGTTTGCTAATCCCATCATTGGGTATGGTTAAACATGATTAAGGGGAAAACATGGGTTTTGGGTATGTTCGATCTATAATAACCTATGTACTTGGTGTTTTGACCATGTTGATTGATCCTATATGTCATTACTACCATTTGGAATGTTTTATGACTGTCTAGTGAAGTTAGAATGGTTGAAAACGCCGTCATGTGGCGTAAATAGCTCACTGGAAGTGGCACAGGAATTCAGATCGGATGGGAGATGGAGGGCCAGATCGGATCGCCCATGGGGTCGTGGAACACCATCAAGAACCGAGTCATTTCCCCGAACCGAACCGACTGCATGAAATCCTCGAGCACCATCACGAGCCGAACCGTGGAACACCATAATAAACCGACCTGTTGCTTCGAACTGAAGCACCATGAATGGACTATCACGAACTGTGATGTCTGAACCGACCCGGAGAACTATGCACCATGAACCAAAGCTCCAACTCGAACCGAGGAAGGCCGATCCGAACCCAATGAGGCGCCACAACTCGAGCCGATCTAGAGAGGGTGCTACGAACCGAATCGCCATCTTCATGACTCACGAACCGAGTGGTGATCGAACCAAGATGTTGACCAAATCCCGAGATGCAAAGGAAGTCCAAATGGGAGATTATTACTCAAGATCCAGACGGGAACCATCGAGTTTACTTCATGAGTTGGACTTTGCGGCGGGACATGTGCAAATGGGTTATTGGTATTTATAACTTTGATTTATTATTGATGGGAGGGGCATCGACTATGGACCTGTGTGATAGGGTCAAAGTTGTATGGAGTCGAACTCCATCGGGACCCCATGGGCAAAGTGGTCGTAGTAAGGTTTGGATGGATCCGAGCTCCATCAAGGCCCTAAATGGTTCTAGTAATCAAAGCAGTGGATATTGTATGCTTTACGCACTGAGTGAGAGACGTGGGGATGATTGTTATGTTTGATGTTTGGTTTCACCGTGACATGCACACCCCCTCCCCATTATTTGACATCATATGTCAGTGTTACCTTAGAGTATTATACATCTTGTTATGCTGACTCTTTGGTTGCAGGTCCAGGCTCAGTTATGGTTATGTATACCTGTTATTGTTTTGTTTTGCTGCTATCGCTCAACCGAACTTTTGTCTGACCCGGAGTTTTATGTCTCTTCTTATTACTCTGGGTGCTTCTAAACGAGCAGAATAGAGACAGGTTAGTTGGTTATGCACGAGTAGCTGTCCAGAGACGAGCAGGAGGCTTCCACATGCTATTTACATATATTCCTCATGTGTTGTTGATGGCCACTGCTTTGGGCATTAATAGTGTACCTTGTCTATTTTTATTTCGAGCCAGTATTTTGAAGTTGTAATAAGCTGTATTTTGATTTCCGCTACTCTGATGGTTATAGTTCAGTTTTAGCTTATGTATTGTCTCGCCTGTTTTATGTCAAGTTATGTTATTATTATATTTTATTCCATGCACTATGAGATATACTACAGGTTCCTAGTTTTTCATCATTTAAAATCCCTTTTTCTTTGATGACCGTCCCGTGCCGGTTGGACATCGGCATAACGCATTTCAGGGAAATATCGGCTGGTTCGGGGCGGGCTGTCACATTTGCTATCAGAGCAAGGTTGCATAGTTAACCTAGGGGCAGACATCAGGGAGAGATAGTATACGTATATGAGAGCGCGTATTTATGATATTTTTGTTTTTGAAAGCTATATATATATATATACTATTAGTATATTTAAGGATGAAGACGCATTGCACTGGCACCACTATGGAGATGGTTAATCGTTTTCTCTTTACAGATTGGACGATGAGCCGATATACGAGGAGTACGGGTTTAGGGGCCAATAATAAGAATGCCCCTGATATGAGGATGATGTTTACTACCTTCATGAGAGAGATGCTTAGGGATGTTCAGCTAGCAGTTCCTAATGCTGCTAATGGTGGTGGTGCAGAAGTGCAGGCGCCAAGGGCCGATTTCGCCAAACTTTGCAAGGATTACACTAGTCTTGGAGGGAAGCCTTTCCACGGAACAGAATCAGCTACATAAGTTCAAGATTGGCTAGAAAGTTGTGAGCGCATCTTTGAGGATTTAAGAATTGAGGATGCAATTAAGAGAAAGCTAGCATCCCGTCAGCTTCAAGGACGACAATGAATTGGTGGAATGCTATTAAAGCAGCTACTCCTGAGGATCAAGTCACATGGAATGTGTTTAAGACTCGCTTCAGTGATAAGTTTATTCCAGCTACTCAGAAATCAGAATTGTGTAGGAAATTCTTATAGCTTAAGAAAAATGGTAGGGCAGTCTCGGAATATATTGTTGAATTCGATACTTTATTGAAATATGGATTATCTCTTATTGATACTGACGAGAAGAAGAATGAGAAGTTCATAACTGGCTTAGATGAGTACTTGGGTGAAAGGCTTATAAACCACATCGATGGGACATTCGAATCTATTGTGGGAAAGAAATTGAGATCTGCAGGGAAGCCAAAGCGGTGGAGGTAAGAATAATTCGAAAACAAGAAGAAACAGAACCAAGCTAAGGATGGTTGGAAGAAAAGTAAGAAAGATGTTGAGTGCTATAGCTGTGGCAAGAAGGGCCACTATGGCAAAGAATGTCGAGCAAAGCCAGCGGACAGGAAGTGCTTCAATTGCGGCCAGGTGGGGGCTTCACAAGGATAAATGTCCACAACCACCTAAAGAGAAGCAGATTATGAAAGCATACGCTATTGGTTGACGGGCAAAATTGTCGCATGCCAACACCCAATGTGTGTGTGTGAACAATTATCCAAATAAGGAGTAAAGTATGTAAATGCGGGGAGACACAGCTTTTATAGTGGTTCGGCACTAACGCCTACATCCACTTTATAATCCTTGTTCATCATATCTTTGATTGGTTACAAGGTTGTACAAGTTCAGACAATAACTAAGTACAAAGTGTTACAATAGAATAGCAAAATATATGTTTGGTCTACACTTTGACTAAACTGGCCTTCTTCTTCTTCGTTGAGAAGAGTTGACTTAGTCAACAATATCAAAGAGTGTTCATGTCCATGAAGTTCAAAAGTGGCATAACAATCCTTGTTAATGTTCAAGTGTTGAAGGAAAACATGCATGCCATGTTTTAATTATTCATGTCATCTCCCATGGACATGGTGGAGGTGTTGGAAGCCATTAATGAGTGTTTGGAGCTCTTAGTGTCCAAAAATTCCAAGGGAGAATGCCCCAAATGAAGGCCAAGGCTTGGGGTATTTATAGGAGGAAGGTTAGGTAGGAGTAGGTGAGCAGCTGGACCCAACAAAGCCAATTTTCACATCCAAAACAAGGCACAATATAGAAAATTCGCACCCCCTTGTGCGAGGTTCGAAATTTAGCACACCTCCAGGGGGTCGAAGTTTGGACCCCACCAGGGGGGTTCGAAATTTTGAACCCACCTATGAGTTCAAAATTTCGACCCCACCAGGGGGATTCGAAATTTCGACCCCACCTATGGGGTTCGAAATTTCGACCCGCCAGGGGGATTCGAAATTTCTACCCCACCAGGGCAGTGCGAAATTACGACCCCACCCTGGGGTACGAAATTTAGAACACTGTGGAGGGGTTCGAAATCGACAGAGGCTGAGGTTGAAACCACACTGCCGAAGGAGTTGAAATTACTGAGTGAGAAGTGAAGGAATCCGAGTTTTCATGAGTCTGAACTAAAGGTATCTAAGCTTCTGGCATGGAGAAAATCGGATGAATCGGGCGGTGGCCATAGTTTCGACCTAATCAGAGAAAATTGGATGAATCGGTCTCTGGGGCCTCGGACCTCCACCGGCGCTGCACCCGGACCCGCTTGACGAATCGCCTTCGGCTCGGATGAATGTTTGCTTGAAAGTTCATTGGGCTCATAAGAGGCCATCTGACAGAGGTTTCGGGTCTCCTTGTGTTCATGACATGACTACGACCCTGCTGCTTTGTGTTTTTTGAAGCTTGAGCGTGTCGCTCACCAAATACTTGACAAGTGATAGCTATGACAAAAAAGCGTGTCAACATTTGCCCCCCAAAATATATCTTGCTTAATCCAAGGAAGGTGTGTTTTGCGAGGAGAAGAGAAATCCATAAACCAAAGCTGGGAGAAGTCCGTAGCGAGCTTCTATATTCATAAGATGGAAGAACTATGATCACGCCAGGTCGCATGATCCAGGAAACCAAAGCCGATAATCCGGAAATCCGTGATCGCTTCGGATCGTATTAGTGGAAGACCATGATCGCTTGGGATTGTACTAAAGAAAGAAATCCGACAATCTCTTCGGATCGTTTTAAGATATAACCCAAATAACTACATAGCCAGAAAACCATATGAACCGTCAGGTCAAGGTGATCCAGTAACCCAATGAGTTGGATCTGTCATCCTAACGTCCAGGACCCAGGACTCGCCACGAGTTGCAGCGACTGTGTCGAAGTAAGGTAAGAGGCCAAGATAGTCACGAGTGGATATTCTTGCCGTGTCACTGACAAGTCCACCTGATGTAATCCAAGGTCATTGACAAGGCGACCCACTAATCCAAATAAGAAGGATCATACTAGGCCCAGAAATCGGCACAAATCCATCAGTGGATATTCTTTTTGTGTCACGGACAAGTCCACCCGACGTAATCCAAGGTCGTTGACAAGGCGACCCACTAATCCAAACGAGAAGGATCGTATGAGATCCGAAACACACCACAAATCCGTGAGTGGATATTCTTGTCATGTCATGGACAAGTCCACCCGACGTAATCCAAGGTCGTTGACAAGGCGACCCACTAATCAAAACGAGAAGGATAGCATGAGATCCAAAACTTGCCACAAATATGTGAGTGGATATTCTTGTCGTGTCATGGGTAAGTCCACCCGACGTAATCCAAGGTCGTTGACAAGGCGACCACTAATCCAAACGAGAAGGATCGTATGAGGTCCGAAACTTGCCACAAATCCATGAGTGGATATTCTTGTTGTGTCACGGTTAAGTCCACCTAAGGTAATCTAAGGTCGTTGACAAGGCGACCAACAAATCCAAAGAAGCAGGATGGTGCACGATCCGATGCTTGCCACGAGTCAAGGCGATCTCGTCGAAGTAAGACGGGAAGCCAAGATAGCCCGACGCTTATTAGAGTTTGCAATCCCAATATCGATTTCATACTTCGCAAGTAAGCGTCCTCACCTTGCGAAGTAATTTTATTAAAGTTATAAAAGTTAGGAAATTTTCAGTAAAGCCAAAGGAAAACCCAACGGTTCGTCATCTGTAAAGAGCATGCCTAGGGAGCTGGCCTGCCCCCGTGCATGGGTAAGCGGACTTGGCCATTTTTTTATTTTAAATTCATTCATAGAGGAAAGCGAATGGTTTATTGTTCGTAAAGAGAATGCCTAGGATCTCGCCGGTTCCTATTACATGGGTAAACAAACATAACCATTCACAATTTAAAGCCAGAAAAGTAAAATTTTCATTAATAACCGCGGGGGGTGACAGTGTATCGTCCGCAAAGAGCATGCTTAGGGATTATAAAAGCTCCCGTACACGGGTATATCGACTCAACCATTTTACAACCATGATAACCTGGATAACCAAAAAGAAGGATACATCCGAAGAGCTCAAGCTCTTAAAGCCAAAACCATGGGCTGAAGCCTTAAGTAGCCAAGCCTAGAGAGCCAGGTTGAGAAAGCCATAAGTGAGGAGCGCCTTATTTGAAAACCAAAGTACCCTAAAGCCCAGAAAACAAAAGAAAAACCTAACTATAGCCTGAGCATCGAACGCCGAAGAACCAAGATTTTAATCTTGAAAGCCGAGAGAAACGAATCCATACTATTAGAAAATCCAAAGCCGCAAGCCACAAGATACCGAAGACAAGGAGACTTGCATCCAATACATTAGAGCCAACCAGATGTTAGTTGATGACCGTGCACCTAGGAAGATTGCGGGTCCCGAGTAAAACAAATCTCCCTTGAGGGAGTGACGTTTGTCTTGGATCAGCAGCCCTATTCCGAATAAACCCTGCCAAAAGTATAGCTGATACGCTCTTCTATTATATCCCTAAGATGCTGACAATCATTCATGTGATGGCCACAGAAACCATGAAACTCGCAGACCTCATCAGAATCCCTTTCTCTTGGCGTTAGGTCCTTGGGGAGAGGCCATCTAAATGGATGAAGTGGTTGAACCTCCCGAAAGATCTCCTCGAGGGTATGAGTAAGCTCTGAGTAGGACGAGAACTTGGATTGCTCCCAAGCTTTATTGGGTTTATTTCCCGAGAGGAGTTCCTTAATGGTAGCAGGAGCTTTTCCCTTCTCGGATTCGGATGGTTTCTTGTTTGCAGCAATATTTACCTCGATGACTTTTTTGTTGCCAACCTTCGCATCCTCCTCTCGTAGAAATCTTTCAGCCTCAAAATAGAACTCGCCAAGGTTCCTTGGCAGGTCCCGATGCTGTGATGTTCTAAACTCAGACTTATCTAGAACACCAGATACTGCGGCCATTAAAACCATGGAAGGGTCAGGTTTGTCGACTGAGGCGACGCAGCGTTGAATCGTTTCAAGAACTTTCGCAGAGTCTCACCGGACTTCTGCTTAATGCTATTGAGCGTCATGATGCTTTTTGGGCGAGCTATGTCGACTCTAAACTATTCCACAAATCGGGTAATCAAAGCATTCCAAGAAGGAATAGAGTCCGGCTCTAGTTGCCTGTACCACATTGCAGCTATGTTTGTTAAGAAGAGCGAGAAGTACTTGGCCATAACATTTTCCGAAGCCGAGAGAACTTCCATATGTCGAATGTATCTCATGAGGTGAGCGTTGGGGTCCTTGCGACCGTCATAAGGATCCAAGCCGGGTAGTTTGAAATTAGGTGGGTTACGAGAGTTCCTGATTCAAAAGAGAGCGGGCTGTGAGTCACACAATCCATGTCCATAGAAGAAGCACCGCCTCGAGTGAACCGACGGAGGACATCCCCAATCTCAGACCCGTTTCCAAAAGCGAGCAACTAGTTTAAATTATCCAAAGCGGCACTGGTGCCCCCAGTGTTCGAGTCCAAGTTAGGAGTCGGTTGAGTGAAAAGGAAGTCTAGTTGGATTCCAACTTGAGGGGCCACATTAGGTGCAATCCTGGCTCCCAGAACCGTGGGAGTGCTACCATCCAAAGCACACACGTCGGCGCTTGAGCAACATTTCCCACTGTGGAGCCCGCAACTTTTCCAAGTAAAGTAGTGTCATGGTTGGAACAACGTCGGGATTAGGGGTGCCTCCGAGTGTAGTGGGATCGACACCGTTCTGAGGAGCGGCACCGGCATGTTGGTTTGTATGTGGGGTTTCCCCCAAGTCCTGAGCCGTGGGTGGGGGAACGTTGGTACTTGTCCCAATAATGTCTGCCTGGCCTGTTGGCCTTTGAATGTTCCTTATCCTTCCATATGATCGAGGAAGGTATTGAAAGCGTCTTCTTGTAGCTCGAGTCGAGCGTTCAAATCGGTAGCGAGATTCTTGATCATTCCATCGACGTTTTCTCGAGTGACATAGTTCGATGGAACTTCGGTCGAAGAACGTTCATGTCTTCCTTCATCTCCTGTCGCTTCATGGGCTTAAGTGATAGGTGGGAGTTTCTTGCGCTTAACCCCCATGTTGTGGGGCGGGTAACGTTGAAGTTGAACCTGAGTTTTGAAGACAAATCCGAATCGTTAATCAGATGCAGAGGTCGAAGTTGTGCGTCCCCCTTCCTGGCGTGCCAAAATGTTGACGGGAAAAATTATTGCATGCCAACGCCTAATGTGTGTGTGAACAATTATCTAAATAAGCATTAAAGTATGTAAATGCGGGGAGACACAGCTTTTATAGTGGTTCGGCACTAATGCCTACATCCACTTTATAATCCTTATTCATCATATCTTTGGTTGATTACAAGGTTGTACAAGTTCGGACGATATCTAAGTACAAAGTGTTACAATAGAATAACAAAACATATGATTGGTCTACACTTTGACTAAAATTCCCTTCTTCTTCTTCGTTGAGAAGAGTTAACTTGGTCAACAATATCCAAGTTTTGTGTTCATGTGCATGAAGTTCAAAAGTGGCATAACAATCCTTGTTAATGTTCAAGTGTTAAAGGAAAACATGCATGCCATGTTTTAATTATCTATGTCATCTCCCATGGACATGGTGGAGGTGTTAGAAGCCATTAATGAGTGTTTAGAGCTCTCAAGGTAAAGAAATTCCAAGGGAGAGGGGCCCAAATGAAGGCCAAGGCTTGGGGTATTTATAGGAGGAAGGTTGGTTAGGAGTAGGTGAGCAGCGGGACCCAGCAAAGCCAATTTTCGCACCCAAAACAAGGCCCAATATAGAAAATTCGCACCCTCTGGTGCGGGGTTCGAAATTTCGCACCCCTCCCGTGGGGTCGAAATTTCGAACCCACCTGTGCGATTCGAAATTTCAACCCCACTAGGGGTTCGAAATTTTCAACTAACCTGTAGGGTTCAAAATTTCGACCCCACCTGGGGGATTCGAAATTTCGCCCCCACCTATAGGGTTCGAAATTTCGACCCACCAGGTGGATTTGAAATTTCGACCCCACAGGGGTGCGAAATTTCGACCTCACCAGGGGGTACGAAATTTCGAACACTCTGGAGGGGTTCGAAATCGATAGAGAACGAGGTTGAAACCAAACTGCCGAGGGAGTTTAAATTACTGAATGCGAAGTGAAGGAATCTGAGTTTTCATGATTCTGAACTAAAGGGATCTAAGCTTCCGACATGGAGAAAATGGGATGAATCGGGCGGTGTCCACAATTTTGACCTAATCGGAGGAAATCAGATGAATCAGACGATTCAGACTGTGGGGCTCCAGACCCCCACCGGCGCTGCGCCCAGACCCGCTTGACGACTCGCCTTCGGCTCGGATGACAGTTTTCTTGAAAGTTCATTGTGCTCGTAAGAGGCCATCTGACAGAGGTTTCGGGTCTCCTTATGTTTGCAACGTGACTTCAACCCTGCTACCATGTGTTTTTTGACGCTTGAGCGCGTCGCTCACCAAATACTTGACGTGTGACAGTTTGTACAAAAAAGCGTGTCAACATTATCAATGTTTTTCCTTCTTCGTCGAATGCCCCAACTACAGCGGAGAAGGAAAAGAATGACGCCATTTAAGGGATGATTTCCATTTATTATGTTCATGTTTGAGTGTTGTTTGATACCGGGGCTTCCCGTTCCTTCATATCTAGTGACCTAGTAGATAGGTTGTGATTGGAACCCGAGGTTGTCGATAGACCTTTAGTTGTGACGAACCCGATCGGTGGTTCGACTAGCCTTAGTATGATTTGTCGTAATTTGGTCCTATCGAGTCATGGATGTATGTTTTCTTGTGATTTCTTTGTCATAGGCTTTACTGGGTTTGGCATTATTTTAGGAGCCGATTGGCTCCATTGGTATAGGGTGGTGGTAGACTGTGAGGGATTTTCGGTGACTATTAGGGCGAATGATGGGCGGAGCGTAGTGTTTGGTGGTCTACCTTGTGATGAGTTGATGGCTAGTTTTCTAAATTCCCTCGACATCTCACAGGATGAGTTATTAGGGATTCCCATTAGTGGCAAGTGTCCGGATATCTTCGAGGAAGTGACTGGACTTCCAGCACACCGAGAGATTGAGTTATGTATTGATTTATTGAAAGATGTCAGACATATAGTGATGCCACTTCGTCTTATGGCACCTAGGGAGCAGCGAGAGCTTAGGGTGCAACTAAGCGATCTTTGAAGAAGGGATTTATCCGAAGGAGTGTTTCCGAGTGGGGAGCACTATTTGTATTTACCACTAAGGCAGATGGTTCCCTTCGTTTTTGTGTGGATTATCGTGAGTTGAATAAAGTGACTAGGAAGAACAAGTAACCTCTTCCATGGATAGATGATTTGTTTGATCAACTAGAAGGAGAAAGAGTGTTCTCCCAGTTAGATCTTGCGATAGGTTTTCATCAGCTCCAAGAAGCAACTGAGAGTATAGCTAAAACGACTTTCTGAACGCCGTATGGATTCTATGAGCAGTTGGTCGTGCCATTTGGGTTGAATAATGCACCAACATATTTTGTGGATCTTATGAATAGGATATTCAGGGATCAATTGAATAAGTTTGTTCTTGTATTCGTAGATGATATCTTGGTTTACTCGAGGACAGAGGAAGAACACAAGGAACATTTGAGGATAGTGATGGAGGTGTTGAGGAAACGCCAATTGATAGCAAAGTTTTCTAAGTGTCACTTCTAGTAGAAGGAAGTGAGGTTCTTAGGCCATGTTGTTTCAGAGAATGGTATTCCGTTGGATCCTGCGAAAGTGGCTACGGTACAAGATTGGTTTACACCCAAAAATGCAACAGACATTAGAAGCTTTTTGGGATTAGCTGGATATTATCATAAGTTTATCCAAGACTTTTCCAAGATAGCAGCACCGTCAACTCAGTTAACCAAGAAGAATCAGGCTTTCGTTTGGGACGAAAGGTGTGAAAATGCATTAAAGATTCTAAACGAAAAGTTAACGTGTATACTAGTGTTAGTTATTCCTAAAGGGAATCAGGAGATGACGGTATACAGGATGCTTGTGGTACCGGACTAGGTGCTATACTGATGCAAGGAGATAGGGTAGTAGCTTACGCTAGTCGACAACCGAAGCCGCATGAGAAAAGATATCATACACATGATTTGGAATTGGCAGCGATCGCGTTCGCGTTGAAGACGTGGAGACATTTTCTCTTGGGAGAAAGATTCGAGTTGTTTACCGATCATAAATAATTAAAGTATCTTTTCTGTTAGAAGGATCGAATTCTCCAATAGCAAAGATGGTTAGAATTCTTGGCTTCCTATGATTTTGACATCGCATATACACCACGAATGTGAAATACGGTAGCTGATGCATTGAGTAGGAGACATGCCAGTTTAGGGGCTATGTTTCTTGAATGGAAGAAACTGGATTATATTGCAGGATATGATTTCATACCTAAGTGTGGATTGGATCCAGAAATGTTAGCAAGTTTGACGACCAGACCCACTTTGATTGAGCGGATTGGTTCCAGTCAGAGAAACGATCCTAACTTATTGGAAATCATCTCCAAGTTAGAGATGGGTATCGATGAGGAGATGAACAAGTATGGGCTTGATTGAGAAGGACGGCTTCGAAAGAATGGGAGACTGGTTGCACCCAATGTCAATGGATTGAGAGATGAAGTTCTTAAAGAATGTCATCACTCAAAACTGACTATACATCCCGGTGGTAACAAAATGTATCGATACATGAAGCAGACCTACTACGGGAAGGGATGAAAAGAGACGTTGGGAAGTTTATATCCAAATGCATGAATTTCCAACTTGTTAAAGCCGAGAAAAACAAGCCTAGTGGTTTGTTACAATCACCGGAAATTCCCGAGTGGAAATGGGAACAAGTCTCAATGGATTTCATTGATGGTTTACCAAGGACTAAATCGGGTTATGATAGTATTTGGGTGATTGTTTATCGATTGACAAAAAGTGCAAGGTTATACCAGTCAAGTTAATTAGAACAGCAGTAAGTTAGTAGAACTGTATATGAAGTGGGTAGTGAGATTTCATGGAGTACCTAAAAGTATTATGAGTGACCGAGATCCGTTATTTACTAGTTGGTTTTGGAAGAGCTTACAAGAGGCTTTAGGGTCAGAATTATATCTCAGTACCGCATATCATCCTCAAACCGATGGTCAAATAGAGAGGGTGAATCGTGTATTAGAGGATCTCTTGAGGGCTTGTACATTGGATTTTGGAGGTTCTTGGGATGACCATTTGCATTTGGTTGAGTTCGCATAAAATAATAGCTACCAGTCCAGTATTGGTATGTCCCCATTTGAAGCTTTATACGGAAGAGCGTGCGACTCACCATCATGTTCGCTGGAAACCGTTGAAAAATTTGTGTTGGGCAAGATGTGATAAGAGAAACTTCAGACAAGATTAAGGTCATTCAAACGGCGAATGAAAGCTGCCCAAGACATGTAGAATAGTTATGTTGATAAAAGACGAAGAGACTTGAATTCTTCATTGGGGACTTAGTATTTGTCAAGATCTCTCCGTTAAGGAATGTTATTCAATTTGGCAAGAGAGGGAAGTTGGCACCAAGATTTTTTGGTCCATTCCCTGTCCTCGAGCAAGTTGGGAATCTAGCATATAAAGTTGGATTACCTGACAAGATGGAAGAAGTTCACAACGTATTTCACCTGATCAGTTCGATGATATCGATGTAGAACCCGAGACGGTTGGAAACCGCAGGCCAATTCGTATTGTCGAGCATGATACGAAGCAACTTCGAAGGAAGATAGTGAGACTGTCAAGGTCCAGTGGGGTGATAACAAGAATGATTATACTTGGGAAACAACGGAGAACATAAAGAAGTCATATCTAGAACTCTTTTCCTGGTAAGATTTTTATAGCGATATAGTTCTTCCCTAATTAGTAAACCGCATGTTAGGATAAGCTTGTTGTGTTATCATGTATGTTTGATTGGTTGTGTAAGGCTGATAGGCATGCGGGATACCATTGTATGTTTTGATCAAGGAATTTCGGGGGCAAAAATTTTTTAAGGTTGGGGGTGGAGTGGGGGGGAGATGTAACTACCCGCATTTTACGTAATGGAGGGTAGTAGAATAGTATTTCATTTACATACGAAGTCATATGGTCGTTTAACTTTAGGGAATGACTATTGGGGTCATATCCCATGTTCACGATTTTTGCCATATTTTAAATGACCATTTTACCCCTGAAAAATCTTGTTTCGCCTATAACTTTTGATTGGTAAGGAGTTTTGACCTGAAGCCACTTCCATTAGATTCGAATGATGGTTTACCTATTCGTAGAGTAGTCACATTGATCAAACGGACTTATCGTTTGGGAGATATGGCTGAAAAAAGGTTTGGAAGGTGAAAAACAGCTTAACCGGGCTTAATTAGGGTGATTAGCAGCTAGGCCCATAACCCATTTCGGGATTAGGGTTATGGGGAGGCTGATAGGGTTTGGAAAATTAGTTTTTATCATTTTTCCAGCCGCCAGTTTAATCCTTTGAACCCTAGCAATGGCCTACACCTTCTAAATTTATACCAAATCGCTCTCTAATCGTGTATTAGCCTAATCTGCACCAAATCAAGGAAGATTAACATCAAATCAGAGTTGGAACTGCTGCGTTGCATTGGAGGCTAGGCCAAAATAGTAGAGTTTCAGATCTAAGACTTTATTTTTGGCTAAGGTGAGTGATTAACATGTTTTTACACTAATTACGGCTAATTAGCGGTGATTAGTGATAATTAGCGAAATTATGCATGATAAAAATCTGGAAAAATATGTTAAAATTCCGAAATATTATTTTATGCCTCTGGTGAAAATTTGGGTTAATTTGGAGTAAGTTTGCTAATCCCATCATTAGGTACGGTTAAACATGGTTAAGGGAAAAACATAGGATTTGGGTATGTTCGTTCGATCTATAATAACCTATGTACTTGATGTTTTGACCTTTTTAATTGATCCTATATGCCACTACTACTGTTTGGAATGTTTTATGATTATCTAGTGAAGTTTGAATGGTCGAAAACGCCGTCGTGTGGCGTAAATAGCTCGCTGAAAGTGGCGTAGGAATTATGATCGGATGGGAGATGGAGTGTCAGATCAGATCGCCCATGCGGTCGTGGAACACCATCACGAACCGAGTCATTTCCCCAAACCGAACCGCCTGCATGAAGTCCTCGAGCACCATCATGAGCCGAACCGTGGAACATCATCACGAACCGACCTGTTGCTCCGAACTTAAGCACCATGACTGGACTGTCACGAACTGTGATGTCTGAACCGACCCGGAGAACTATGCACCACGAACAGAAGCTCCAACTCAAACCGAGGAAGGCCGATCCAAACCCAGTGAGGCACCACGACCCGAGCCGATCTAGGGAGGGTGCTTTGAACCGAACCGCCTGCTTCATGACTCACGAACCGAGTGGTGATCAAACCAAGATGATGAACAAATCCTGAGATGCAAAGGAAGTCCAAATGGGAGATTATTATTCAGGATCCAGATGAGAACCAACAAGTTAACTTCATGGGTTGGAATTTGCTGCAAGATGTGTGCAAAGGGGTTATCGGTATCTATAACTTTGATTTACTATTGATGGGAAGGGCATCGATTATGGACTAGTGTGATGGGTCAAAGTTGTATGGAATTGAACTCCATCAGGACCCCCAAGGGCAAAGTGGTCGTACTAAGGTTTGGATGTTGCCGAGCTCCATCAAGGCCCTAAATGGTTCTAGTAATCAAAGCGGTGGATATCGTATGCTTTACGCACTAAGTAAGAGACGTGAGGATGATCGGTATGTTTGATGTTTGTTATCACCGTGACATGCACACCCCTCCCCATTATTTGACATCATATGTTAGTGTTACCTTAGAGTATTGTACATCTTGTTGTGCTGACTCTTTGGTTGCAGGTCCGGGTTCAGGTATGGTTATGTATACCTTTTATTGTTTTGGTTTGCTGCTATCGCTCATACTAGACTTTTCCCTGACCTAGAATTTTATGTCTCTTCTTATTACTCTGGGTGCTCCTAAATGAAAAGACTAGAGACATGTTAGCTGGTTATGCACGAGTAGCTGTCCGGAGATGGGCAGGAGGCTTCCACATGCTATTTACACATATTGTCCCAGTATTGTTGGTGGTCACTGGTTCGGGCATTACTAATGTACCTTGTCTATTTTTCTTTGGAGACAGTATTTTGAAGTTGTAATAAGCTGTATTTTGATTTCCGCTACTCTGATGGTTATAGTTCAGTTTCAGCTTATGCACTATCTCGCCTGTTTTATGTCAAGTTATGTTATTATTATATTTTATTTCATGCACTGTAATATATACAATAGGTTCCTTATTGATTCATCATTTCAAACCCCTTTTTCTTTGACGTCCATCCCGTGCTGTTGGACATCGACACAACGCATTTTAGGGAAATGTCTACTGGTTCGGGGCAGGCCGTCACAATGGGTGCCATTAAAAAGGCTACTTGGAGATCTAAAGAGATGTCAAATCACCAAATTCGAACCACTTTGTAGTGTAAGCTTGAGGGTTATTTATAGTAGAGTGGTTAGGTGAGAGTAGGTAGTAGTAGGTAAAAGTAGGGGACCACATCAGAAAACTCGAATCCCATAGTGCATACCACTAGAAACTTAGATCCCGTAGTGCCAATGCCCAAAAACTTGTACCCCTCCCTAGGGTCCGAAATTCGTACCTCGTGGAGTACAATGGATATTGGAATACTGGTAGTCAGGGTTCATGAGACTCGTGACTTTCTGGGGTTTGAGGTATTGGTTTGGCAATGTTGGAAGGAGCGGCGAGGTTCCTGTCAGCATGATCCCATTTCGGCTCATTTGCTTTACTCCTTGGTGACACACCAGGCTTTAACTTCACGTGATACGTTGAGTCGAGCGTGTCTCAAGAAATTTTGGGAACCGGACCAAAAGCCCGGTTAACAGCTGTTTTATTGCTCATTAAGACTGATGTTTACTCAAGGTTTTATGTTTCCTTTTATTAGCTTGGGCTGTTCATCCATTATGTTTGGATGGGTAGACTTTGTAGCAGGTTGTAGGTAGCAGATCTTCGTGGACGATGCTGTAGAATGATTACGAGCAGGAGGCTTACGTATCACTTTTCTTATACTCATAACTTGTTGTTGTTTCCGCTGTTTCTTTTGTTGTATGGACCTCTGAGTGATTGTAGTGAGGCACCTTTGTTGTAACACCCCGTAATTTTAAAGGGCATTATAATAATAAACTGAAGAATACTTAACTAAACATTAAGAATTATGTAAAAATGGGTTGCACCATTGCGTTCATCTCGTAATTTTGCTTAAGATAGACTCTGAGTTTTCCTAAATGGACATCATATGTAGAAGTTATTAAGGTTTGAAGTTTGTATACGTATAAGCGAAATATATATAAACAAACCAGTCAAGAATATTCAAAATAAATCAAAAATGGAGAGCAAGAACACGCGTGAATCTGGCCTGTTAGGGGTCAACCCGCACACCATGGGGGGTCAACCCATGGGTCAACACACACATAGGGGATGTCGACCCTAGGGTCGACTCTGGGATTGACCCCACCCAAATCTAGGACAAATTCATTTTCTAGACCTGGACGCTTTTCTTGACCTGATTCGTTGGCTTGAGGCTATATATAGGACCTCATTTCTATTGTTATATTCATCAAAAAAATGGAGACAACGAGATGCTGCCCCAACTCAGATTGAACTAGCCTATTCTTCTGCAACAATGACTTGTACGTATTCAAGAACCTCTGCTACAACATCAACTCAATTCTTTAAATCCAGTCCCTGTGAGTTCATGTTATTTTTAGATATAAACATTTAATAAGTAATCTTGACATGTTTATAATTTTGGATCTAACCTATGCTTGTTAATAGCCTGAATCATAATTAAACAGACCCGCCATTAATTGTAAACCTGATCTACTGTTCAGTTCTTATATGCATAATTCTATCATCATATGCCTATTCTGTTAATATGCCTAATTCTATCGTCGTATGCCTTTTTGTTATTATTACTATTTCTGTTATCTTCTCTCCCTCTTTCCCTTTCTATTTTCATAGCCTAGGCTACCTTTGAGCCTAGGCCTATCGCTGAAATATGCGAACGGACGAAATTGGGAATGGTTGGGAAAGATAAATTAGGGTATAACTTGTATTGTGAATCAGACTAGAGATTTGGGGGCATAACTTGTGATGAACATGAATAATTGTCTAAGAACGAATATGCCTGAAATTACAGTAAATAGAAATTGTAACCACACATAGACATGAGGTTAGATTACACTTGTGGTAGAAGTTTACCCAGAACCGCCCGGCAAATCCAGCATCCACAAGTGGTTAATCGAATGCGAGGTTTCTTGCGCCTACATGTACATGTAACGATACTAAGACACGAGGTTAAGTCCAACTTGTGGTATAAGTCTGCCCGGAACTGCCCAAACATATCCAACATCTATAAGTGGTCGACTTAATGTGAGAGGTCTGGTGCATTAACATACATGAATGAAAAATGATAATAACATGATAACCTGTAATACTTAACTCATTTAAATCTGTGGGGGTCACATGAACCTATCAAACTGTGTAAGGGTTAAGTAAACTTGTTTGAATCAATTGGGTAGGGTTAAGTAAATCGGTTAAATCTATGAGGGTTATACGAACCCGACAAACTTAACCTATTTTATATGTTGGGGTTATGCGAGTTTGTTAAACTGTTAAGGCATAACCTGTCAAAATCCTAGTAGTAGAGGTACAAGCCAGGGGTGGCTTGTATCATTTGTGGTGTGGGACCTGTATCAATCAGTAACCCATACATGTATCACAGGGGGACCCCGAACTACGTAGGGGCCAGGAGTACGCTTACTGAGATGATTATAAGAGGTTCATATGGGTGGAGGTGACGGCACATTCCAACAGATTCATGTGCGTGCATGGTTCCTGATTGCTCGGGAAATTAAGACGTTGTGACATCAGTAGATATGGTTGTGCTTATCGGAAAAAGTGACTGCCACTTTAGGAAGTGAAACATCCTACTGTAGGGCCAGCACAGGGTATCTACTGGATAGGGAGCTGATCGATTGGGGTAGTAATTAGGGTACGTCTAGTTCTGCTTATTTAGGAGCCTGCTATTATCGTTTGGGGTAACACCCATTATATCTGTCGGGCTGATTGTTATTATTGTTGGGGGTAAAACCTATCACTAGAAGTACACATAGGTGTATAATATATTTCTGTTGGGATGATTATGTTTCTGTTTTACTGGTATTGGTGTAGAGAAAAGTATTTGAGAAGCGTAACCTATTCTGTTTGTTTATTCTACTTATCCTGCTCATTCTGTTACACTTGTCTTATGATATTGTTATCTCTCTCATCTAGTTTATATGCCTGTAATGATGCTTTTTCTTATTTATATGCTAAAAGTAACTGGACTCGTCAGACTTTATGTCTAACCCATTTTGTTTCTTTTTCTCTCCCTTCCTTTCCCCTCCGAATCTCCGGGTAGGAATACTCAGGCTTGATTAGGATTCTCTCTTCTGTTTCTGCTTAGAGCTGCTTATATGTACCATTTTGATAACCTATCTACTATGATATGGTTCTTTTGGGGGATTGTGATTTATATTATTGTACTCTGTGTTAGGGATTACAGAAAGGATTGTTAAGGCAAAACAAACACTAGAGGAAGGGGCGAATAGTGTTTGTGAGAATTTTAACAAAATCTAAAACTTATGTGAACTACAGGATAAATTAAACTCCACAAATACAATCACAAACATAGATTCACAAATAAATAGAAATAAAATGCAAAAAAGGAAAGAACACACCGGATTTTATACTGGTTCGGATTGCTCCTACGTCCAGTCCCGCACAACGTTGGATTGCGCAGAGTTTAATTACTATTTCAATAGTCAAGTACAACCTCCTTGATTTCACGGCTACAAGGAAACCATTGATTCCTACTTCCTTGGCTTCATGGCTACAAGGATCACACCGATTCCTACTTTACTCAACCCAAGCAATTACAAACAGCCTTATAACTCTTCAATAGTACTTGATTCAGAGAGAGATGAGAAGAGAGTGTAGAGAGAAGAAGTTTGATCAATACGGAATTGAATTCGGTAGAGTATAAGTATATAAATCATAAAAATGATTAAGAATATTTATATAATGAAAGAGAGTGAAAATGGAGAAGAAGATCTGTTTAAAAAATCGAATTCAAGCCCTTTTGATAGTGTGTGAAAGGTTGCAAAGTTCCTGAAACGTTTCAAATAGTGAAAAGACACTTACTTTCAAATTTGAATTTCCGACGGTTATATGTCAGCATAGTGTTTTCTACATGTCGACATACTTTAGTATATTTTTGAATTTTAAAACATTTTCAAGTGTTTTTATCTAAATATAATTCTGGAAATTCTTAAAGAAAAATCTAGTGTTGTAAATTAATATTATATAGTAGAAAAACATATGAAAACATAAATTTAAACTATATAAATATATTTATAAAATTATAAGTTTTTAAACTATATAAATATAAAGTATAAGAATATAAATATATAAAACTTAAGTTTAAAAAACAAAAATAAATAAGAAAGAAAAAATTGAAAAAATAAAAAATAAAATAGAGTGGGAATTTAGGATAAAAAATAGAATTTGAAAATCAAAGTCTGAAAATCAAAATTTGAATATTTAACCTGGAGTACTATTTGGAGTCTTACATAATCTAGACTCTATAACTACATTAATCTTGAACTCTTGAAATCTTGAATACTCATGAGTCTTGAAATTTGTTTGAATTATGAATCTCTGTTATCTTTAAAATGTACAGTCTTCAGTAATATTTCCTTTATATAGTTCCTGCATACGTGTGTGTATATATATTCTATAAAAAGTGTTAGTATATATTTTATAATCAATGATAATTGAAATATGGTTGTTATCATCAAAATGCCATTCCCCAACACTCTGATAATTTTAGTACAAGGCAGATATTGTAATTTGATGTAATGGGTTTTCTGTATTTCAGACTTATGCTGTAATTGGATTTTGAACCATGAAGTTTTCTATTTGGAAATAAAGTTTTAAATTCCGCTGTTATTTTATATCTGTCCTGTGATGTTTCTGTTTCTGTTTACCCATAACGCTTCACGGAACTTAATGCATTCTGTTAAAGAGTGATATTAATGGACATGGGGTGTCACATTTGTACATATTTTCAGAGTGTATCCAATGTTGAACGGATATTTCATGGTGATATGAAAACGTTTAAGATTCTGCTCAATTCTGCTTCACTATTATTGCCTCTTGTATATGTTCTATTATATTTTATCCTTGCGAAGTGAGTTCTACGATTGGTTCCTCTTTTTTTACCTACCTCGATGATCGTCCATAGCTTCCTGGCACGTTTTTCAGTGCTCTATTTGTAACACCCCACTCCCGCTATGATCACTCACTAAGGGAATGCCATAGCATCGGTGGAGTATTTTAGTGAATATAGAACAGAAAAATTACAACAAGACAGATATAAATAGTACTTGAAATTTTAAAACATCATCTCATAACAGCGGAAGTAAAACATGTCTGGTTACATCATAAAACCACAATAAAGGTCAAGTACAATATCCATCAAAATAAAGAAGTACATAATCCCACTCTCATACAATAGCCAAACAAAAGAAAAGATAACTGGATAACTGGAGCTTTACATCTATCCAAGCTCCTAAAGACTGGAACAGCAATCCGATCAAGCTCCACTACTGCTAGGATCCACCGTAGGACCTGAGGGTTGGGAAAAAGATAAAAACAACAGGGTCAGACATAAGTCTGAGCGAGTCCTATAACTTTAACAATACAATCGTTAAAGTAACCAGAGAAGACATAAACTGATATACGGTAACATATAGGGATGAATGGCTACCCTAAGCAGTCAACTAAACGAAGATAAAGGATAAAGACGCATCTACCCTCCCTAAGGTAAATTACTAAACTGCACCACACCAGTCGTTCCTAACTTAAAGGTTGATCCCACCCAAGGACTTATAAAATTTACTAATTAGTACCTGCGTACCCCTAGGTGACCAAGTAGGCGCCACGGGGCCCTACAATCCACTAGGTGTACACACTACTTCCCATTCGATCGGCTCCCTAACGTAGATACCCGTGCTGGCCCCACCGTGGGATGTATCATTCCCCAATGTGGCAACCTGATGGAACTAAAGGTGCACGGCTTATATCTACTCGATGCAACAACGGCTTACCTACCAGCCCGGGCCCACTCACGCATATGAAGCCCGTTGGACTTGCGTTGCCACCGCTAACCCGTTTGCCTCTTACAGTCAAGCCCAGTATGCGTGTCCCGTCCTCGACATGGGTCGAGCCCACAAAGATACGTATGGGTTACTGGTTGAAATGGGCCTCCACAAGCTACCCACCTAAGCTTGTCCCTTTTTCTAGTATATCCCACTTAACCCTTTAATCATGTTTTAATTACATGTTCCATTTTGGTTAAGTATTCTAATCGTATTTTCTATTGCCACCCAAGGCAACCACTAGATTTTCTCATGCCACCCGAGGCACCCACTTAACCCCTCATGTCCCTCTACATGCTAATGTGGTTAAGTGTTTCTTAATTAATTAATTAAGAACGTAACCTTTGTAAAGACCTCTCACATTAGACTGTCTTTTATGACCGCTGGTTAAGCCGGTTGGGTCCGGGCAGCCTTATGTCATAACAGAGTCTAACCTCGTGTCTTTACATTAATTACGTATTTAGTTTGTGCCTAAGACCTCTCACATTGGGCTAACATTTGTAGCAACTGGTTAAGCCGGTTGGGTCCGGGCAGTTTTACGCTACAACTGAGTCCAACCTCGTGTCTTAGTCAATTAATTACACCTAATTAATCACCCTCATAATTTTATATTAATTATCCCTAATTAATCAAGTTTTCTTAACATGGGTAGACCTAACTTAATAGGTAAATTCCCATGGGGTAGACCTAACTCAATAGGTAAATTCCCAACACATAGTATGGGTACACCTAACCAAATAGGCAAATTCCCATACTATGTTTATTTATTTTGTGTTATGCATAATTATATTAATTTCACACAATCTTATTAACTTATGCATTTAATTACCCCATCGTTCCCACGTAATTTCGTTCATGATATAACACATATAAAAGGTGTCAACTTGCATATGAATGAACATGTTTCAAAGGTGCCATCTTGCATATTAACAAACACATAACTTGCATATGAACTTGCATAACATGTCACATAACTTGCATATAATATGTCACATAACTTACATATTCATTTTGCATAACAAACTTGCATATTAGCTTATAGACTTGCATAATGTGTCATCATGAACTTGCATATTAATAAACATGTAACTTGCATATTTACATACATGTAACTCGCATATTAACAAACATGTAACTTGCATATAAAGAAACATGTAACTTGCATATTTACATACATGTAACTTGCATATTAACAAACATGTAACTTGCATATTAACAAACATGTAACTTGCATATTTACATACATGTAACTTGCATATTAACAAACATGTAACTTGCATATTTACATACATGTAACTTGCATAGCATATTACCATGAACTTGCATAACATGCATATGATTACATAGCCCACAACTTGCATATTTAGCATCATGCAAACATAACATACATCATATTAAACTTGCATAAGCTTACATACTCAACATGCATAAACATAAGATTAATGCTAACATCATATCATATGATTCAAAGCTCATTAACCCACATACAAAACCATAAATCTCATCACATCTCATCTAATTAGTTTACCAAAAGATCATCAAAGTGATAGAAACTCACAACTAGCAACTTTGAACACCAAATGAAGAAGATTAAGATGCTAAGAAGGGATTAGAAGTTGATTAGAGAGTGATTAGTATGCAACCCTCTTCATAAAATTAGTGGAGGCCATGAGAGCTAGCATTTTGCCATAGTTTAGTCACTAGGTTTTATTTATGAATGAATTAGGGTAGGTTAGGGTCTTATTTATAGATTAGGCAAGTGTTTTAGGCCATAGGATTAACCCTAGATTCAATCCAAGCCATCAAAGCATGTCTTGGGGAAGAAGTCAAGTGTAGGAACCATCTAGGGCCTTTAGATTAAAGATGGACCATGAGAACCATTCAAATGCAAAATCTGCACTTGAGCGAATCGGCCCACGGGTTGACAGCCAAACACCCTGGATTAACCCCTAGTCGACCCAGCAGGCTCGGGTCGACTTCAAAAATCGGCCGGTTCGGTTATTCCCCTCTCCCAATTCGCTGTTTTGAGCATTTTTGCATATTTATTTATTAAATTTTCAATTATATATATATATATATATATATATCAATATATATATATATATATATATATCTACACAACCCATTTCACTTAATTAAGTATACTTTAATTTGGGAATTTTCGTGAAACTTCGCGAGGCCATATCTTGGTCATACGGACTCCGATTTTCGAAAACTCGGACTCTATTTCGCGTATTTTTCCGAGACGAACGCAATGGCATAGCCCGTTTCCCTTGATTCCCATTTTAGAATTAAATTCTGCCTCGATTTATGTTATTACAGGTTATTGAAAATACGGGTTGTTACATTCTCCCCTCCTTAAAGGATTTCGTCCCCGAAATCTTCAAGTTAGGAAGAACGTATCCTACCATCCAATCATCCATCTACTCAAAGCATCATCCACGAGCAATCATTGTCCTTACAAGATTCTAAATGCTGGATGGATATATGCAAAAGTGTGTGTATATGTACTTACCTAATGCGAAAATCAGGCGGTTACTGATACAGTAAACCTCCTTAATGCAAACCATGATAGTGCCATGCATCCAATATGTATGCGAAACCCTATTGACACATACAAATTTCTACATGCGTGCACAACCATACACAAAAATGCATCATCCATATGATAACACAGCCATGATACATCCATCAATCTAACTACCACATCCATTTATGCAATATGCAACATGAAGTGACTGAGCCGATCTAGTGCCTAATGTGTGTGTATATGCATCCACGAGCAACCACTAGCAAACAATTGCATCCATATGCATCCATCAACCATAACATGTTTCAAACACATGTTTCAACCATAGGTTTTACCCTATCTAAAGGTCATAGGTATTAGCGAGAGGATATACTAAAGATAAGATAAGTACTAGACAAGCAATAAAGGAGAAGTTAAAAGACATACTCTCAAAAAGAAATGGATACAAAGAACGCATCTTTGCTTCCGTCTCCCAAGTAGCATTGCTTTCGTCATCTCCCCATTGCACTTTAACTAGCTGAACTTCTCTGTTCCTCAACTTCCTAGTTTCTGACCCAAGGATGCGAGTAGGAGCTCGTCGAATCGTCGCATCACGCTCTACCTCTACATCTCTAAGCAAGCTCGGCTCTACCACCTCCGCGGTCTCATGTAAGCACTTCCTCAAATGTGATACATGGAATACATCATGAACACCACTAAGTCTGTCGGGCAACTCCACCCTATATGCCATCCGTCCAATCCTTTCCTTAATAGGAAACGGCCCAACAAATCTCGGTGCTAACTTCCCTACGGACCCAAAGCGAACAACATTTCTCAATGGAGATACTTTGACAAAAACCATGTCCCCAACCTCAAACTCAAGATCCGTCCTTCTCCGATCCGCATAAGATTTCTGTCTATCTTGCGCTGCTTTCATCCTTTTTCGAATTAAATCAATCTTCTCTGAAGTCTCTCTAACCATATCCGGCCCAAGCAAGATCTTATCCGTAGATTCCCACCAACATGCAGGAGATCGACAAGGCCTTCCATAAAGAGCTTCGAAAGGAGCCATACCAATACTGGACTGAAAGCTGTTATTATATGCGAACTCCACCAAAGGAAGATGTTCTTCCCATGTACCTCCAAAATCCAAGATACAAAGCATCAAAAGATCTTCTAAGATACGGTTCACCCTCTCAGTCTGACCGTCCGTCTGAGGATGATATGCGGTGCTCAAACACAACTGAGTCCCTACCGCCTCTTGCAAACTTCTCCAAAACTCACTAGTGAAAATAGGATCTCGATCACTCACAATGCTGGATGGTACGCCATGCAATCTAACAATCTCTCTAACATAGACTGAAGCAAGCCATGGAGCGGTCCTCTTACTCTTTACGGGTATAAAATGGGCACTCTTGGTAAGTCTGTCTACCACAACCCAAATTCCCGTATTGCCCTTCCTCGATCTCGGTAACCCGTCGATGAAATCCATCGAGACACTATCCCACTTCCACTGTGGAACTTCCAATGGGTGTAGCAACCCACCGGGTTTCCTTTGCTCCACTTTAACTTGTTGGCACACTAAGCATCTAGCCACATACTCGGCCACATCTTTCTTCATACCGGCCCAGAAGAAAACTCTCTTCATGTCTTGGTACATTTTGTCTCCACCGGGATGAATAGTCATTCTTGAACGATGTGCATCATCCAAAATAGCCTTCTTCAAACCCTCATCTTGCGGTACACAAAGTCTACCGTCTCTATGCAACCATCCCTTATCATCTATGGTGTATCTACCCAAATGGCTGGACGACTCCCCTCTTATAAGCTTCTCTACCAACACAACCAACTGTGGGTCGTCTCGCTGAGCCTCGCCAATCCGTCTCAAAAGAGTAGGTCTAACCTCCAAGGATGCCAACAAACCAGGTACAAAATCAACAGAAGGTCTGAAGTCAAATAAAGAAAGAAACTCCAAGCTTCGTCGTTCCACGAACAATGGACTCAAAGATAGCCTTTTTCTACTTAAGGCGTCTGCCACCACGTTACCCTTACCAGGGGTATACGCTATCTCGAAATCATAGGATGCTAAGAACTCCATCCACCTTTGCTGTCTTAAGTTTAAATCCTTCTGAGAGAATAAGTACTTCAATGATTTATGGTCGGTGAACAACTCGAATCTCTCACCAAGAAGATAATGGCGCCAAGACTTAAGTGCGAAAACAATCGCGGCCAACTCTAGATCATGGGTAGGGTAATTCTTCTCATGCACTCTCAATTGTCTCCCTCCATAGGCTATTACCCTTCCCTCCTGCATCAAGACTGCGCCTAATCCTGTTCCACAAGCATCGGTATAAACAACAAACGGCTTACTCCCATCCGGGAGCACTAAAACTGGAGCGGTGGTCAAAGCTCTCTTTAACCGTCGGAAAGCATCATCACAATCTACATCCCACGAGAAAACCAGATTCTTTTTCGTCAAGCGGGTTAATGGGGCTGATATCTTCGCGAAGTCTTTGATGAACTTCCTATAATATCCTGCCAACCCCAAGAAACTTCTTACCTCGGTAGCATTTCTAGGAACTTTCCAATCCTGGATAGATACTATCTTTGCGGGATCCACAGCTATCCCTTCCTTAGAGACCACATGCCCTAAGAATCGCACTTCTCTTCTCCAAAAATGGCATTTAGAGAATTTAGCTTTAAGACTATGCGCTCGAAGAGTCTCCAACACTTCCTTGAGATGTAAGGCATGCTCTTCTTCATTCTTGGAAAAGACCAAGATGTCATCCACAAAAACTACTACAAACTTATTCAGATACTCTCTGAACACTCTACTCATGAGATCAACAAAGTATGCGGGGGCGTTTGTCAACCCAAATGGCATCACTAGCCACTCATAAAAACCATCCGGAGTCCGGAAAGCAGTCTTCTCTATACTGTCCTCCGCCACTCTTAACTGATGAAACCCTGTAGCTAAGTCCATCTGCGAAAATACTGACGCGCCAACCAACTGATCAAAGAGATCATCTATCCTCGGTAATGGGTGTCTATTCTTCTTCGTGAGCTTATTAAGTTCTCTATAATCCACACAAAGTATGAGGGACCCATCCGCCTTCGTGGCAAACACTACTGGAGCTCCCCATTCCGATATACTTCGCCTTATGAACCCCTTCTCAAGCAACTCCCCTACTTGCTTATGAAGTTCTCTTCTCTCACGAGGAGCCATGTGGCGTACTGGCAAAGACACTGGTTTGGCATTATCCACCAAATAAATTCGGAAATCTATCTCCCGCTTCGGAGGCAAACCCTTTACTTCTTCAAACACATCCGGATATTCCCGGACTACTCTGACAGAACACAAACTCTCGACCGAAGCATCGAGCGATTCAAGATAACTTAGCAAAACAGATTCCATGGGATTGCAAGAGATCTCGAGAGTGTTACCCAAGCGGGTCATGAGCCTGACAACTCTCCTTTCGCAATCAAGAACGGCACCATTACTGGATAACCAGTCCATGCCCAAGATCAACCCATAGCCCGTGAAGCCCAATACAAAAGCATCACATCTAAACTCAACGCTAAGTATAGAAATCTTCAAACCCAAACATATCATAGACAGATATATGGAGCCCCCAATTGGGTTTGAGACAACCAAGGGATCATCAACTAGACTGGTGTCTAAGTGCAGTGACTCAACTAACGATGATGAGATAAAAGAATGCGATGCGCCAGAGTCAAACAAAGTACGAACTGGATGATCAAACAGAAAAACCAGACTTTCAACGGAAATAGTTCTACCTCTCTGCTGAATCGGTGGAACTGAGAGAACCTGAACTTGCCCCCCTGACTGAGGTGGTGCTATAAGAGCTTGCACCTGGCCTCCTGAGGTAGACCCCGTCTTCTGCCCCTTCTTTGGGCAGTTTTTCACAAGATGCCCTGCTTCACCACAATGAAAGCAACCGGTCTTCTTCTTTTTGCGACAATCCTTACTAAGGTGTCCTGGTGTTCCACAATTGAAGCACTTCTTCTTCGTCTTCTTTTTGTCACCATTGCCTTTTCCGCCCTTGCCTTGTTGTTGCTGTTGCGGTTTCTTCTGGTCCCCCTTTTTCTCTGGTGCCTTAGAATTCTTATCATCCTCATGCATAAGTGCCATGTAGACAAGCTTCTCAAAAGTGGCCCCTATAGGAATGTGAGTCATAGCTATTCCTTGCAATGGTTCGTTCAAGCCTCTAACGAACCTCAAAGCCTTCTTCTCCGGTGTATTCACCAACTCTATGCCAAACCTTGCTAATTGATTGAATTTGTTGACATATTCTTTCACCGTGAGATTCCCTTGCTTCAAATTCAAGAACTTCTCCATAAACAGATTCTCTTCCGCCCTTGAGAGAAACTTAGCCCCAAACCTTTGCTTAAAATCTGCCCAAGAGTCAACAGGGCGTTCTCCATTAGTGACCTCCCACCAGAATGAGGCCTCTCCCTTCATTAACCAAGCCGCCAACTTGACTTTCTTTCCCTCTTCCACTTCAAAGATATCTAGCAACTCTTCCACTTCCTTAAGCCAATCTCTAGCCTCTACGAAAGTCTCTGAACCAAGAAAAGGTTTTCCTCCTATAGCCTTGAACTCCTTGCAAACCTTAGCAAAATTATCCACTCTAGGCTGAGGAGGAGGAGCGGTTGTCTCTGGTGTAGTAGCATTGGCCGGACCCGCAGCCGCGGCCCTAGCCTCTTGCAACCTCCTATACCATAGTGGTATAACTAAACCCTCCGGGATGTTAAGATCTTCAGCCATGCTGAAACGAAAGAGGAAAGATTCAAAAAGGAGATTCCGAAAGATAAAGATATGGCTATTGGGGATTATGCTTTTCTTTTTCAAAAACTTTTTCTCTTAGAAGACATGCTTTTAAAAATACTTTCTTCGAAAATACTCTTAGAAAGTAGTTTTTCTCAAAAATTTTATCTGTTCTGGTAACCTTAAGCTCTGATACCACGTGTAACACCCCACTCCCGCTATGATCACTCACTAAGGGAATGCCATAGCATCGGTGGAGTATTTTAGTGAATATAGAACAGAAAAATTACAACAAGACAGATATAAATAGTACTTGAAATTTTAAAACATCATCTCATAACAGCGGAAGTAAAACATGTCTGGTTACATCATAAAACCACAATAAAGGTCAAGTACAATATCCATCAAAATAAAGAAGTACATAATCCCACTCTCATACAATAGCCAAACAAAAGAAAAGATAACTGGATAACTGGAGCTTTACATCTATCCAAGCTCCTAAAGACTGGAACAGCAATCCGATCAAGCTCCACTACTGCTAGGATCCACCGTAGGACCTGAGGGTTGGGAAAAAGATAAAAACAACAGGGTCAGACATAAGTCTGAGCGAGTCCTATAACTTTAACAATACAATCGTTAAAGTAACCAGAGAAGACATAAACTGATATACGGTAACATA
This sequence comes from Allium sativum, assembly GCA_030737875.1. Taxonomy (NCBI): domain Eukaryota; kingdom Viridiplantae; phylum Streptophyta; class Magnoliopsida; order Asparagales; family Amaryllidaceae; genus Allium; species Allium sativum. Next base: position 4,584,292 of record CM060915.1, read on the forward strand.
TAGGGATGAATGGCTACCCTAAGCAGTCAACTAAACGAAGATAAAGGATAAAGACGCATCTACCCTCCCTAAGGTAAATTACTAAACTGCACCACACCAGTCGTTCCTAACTTAAAGGTTGATCCCACCCAAGGACTTATAAAATTTACTAATTAGTACCTGCGTACCCCTAGGTGACCAAGTAGGCGCCACGGGGCCCTACAATCCACTAGGTGTACACACTACTTCCCATTCGATCGGCTCCCTAACGTAGATACCCGTGCTGGCCCCACCGTGGGATGTATCATTCCCCAATGTGGCAACCTGATGGAACTAAAGGTGCACGGCTTATATCTACTCGATGCAACAACGGCTTACCTACCAGCCCGGGCCCACTCACGCATATGAAGCCCGTTGGACTTGCGTTGCCACCGCTAACCCGTTTGCCTCTTACAGTCAAGCCCAGTATGCGTGTCCCGTCCTCGACATGGGTCGAGCCCACAAAGATACGTATGGGTTACTGGTTGAAATGGGCCTCCACAAGCTACCCACCTAAGCTTGTCCCTTTTTCTAGTATATCCCACTTAACCCTTTAATCATGTTTTAATTACATGTTCCATTTTGGTTAAGTATTCTAATCGTATTTTCTATTGCCACCCAAGGCAACCACTAGATTTTCTCATGCCACCCGAGGCACCCACTTAACCCCTCATGTCCCTCTACATGCTAATGTGGTTAAGTGTTTCTTAATTAATTAATTAAGAACGTAACCTTTGTAAAGACCTCTCACATTAGACTGTCTTTTATGACCGCTGGTTAAGCCGGTTGGGTCCGGGCAGCCTTATGTCATAACAGAGTCTAACCTCGTGTCTTTACATTAATTACGTATTTAGTTTGTGCCTAAGACCTCTCACATTGGGCTAACATTTGTAGCAACTGGTTAAGCCGGTTGGGTCCGGGCAGTTTTACGCTACAACTGAGTCCAACCTCGTGTCTTAGTCAATTAATTACACCTAATTAATCACCCTCATAATTTTATATTAATTATCCCTAATTAATCAAGTTTTCTTAACATGGGTAGACCTAACTTAATAGGTAAATTCCCATGGGGTAGACCTAACTCAATAGGTAAATTCCCAACACATAGTATGGGTACACCTAACCAAATAGGCAAATTCCCATACTATGTTTATTTATTTTGTGTTATGCATAATTATATTAATTTCACACAATCTTATTAACTTATGCATTTAATTACCCCATCGTTCCCACGTAATTTCGTTCATGATATAACACATATAAAAGGTGTCAACTTGCATATGAATGAACATGTTTCAAAGGTGCCATCTTGCATATTAACAAACACATAACTTGCATATGAACTTGCATAACATGTCACATAACTTGCATATAATATGTCACATAACTTACATATTCATTTTGCATAACAAACTTGCATATTAGCTTATAGACTTGCATAATGTGTCATCATGAACTTGCATATTAATAAACATGTAACTTGCATATTTACATACATGTAACTCGCATATTAACAAACATGTAACTTGCATATAAAGAAACATGTAACTTGCATATTTACATACATGTAACTTGCATATTAACAAACATGTAACTTGCATATTAACAAACATGTAACTTGCATATTTACATACATGTAACTTGCATATTAACAAACATGTAACTTGCATATTTACATACATGTAACTTGCATAGCATATTACCATGAACTTGCATAACATGCATATGATTACATAGCCCACAACTTGCATATTTAGCATCATGCAAACATAACATACATCATATTAAACTTGCATAAGCTTACATACTCAACATGCATAAACATAAGATTAATGCTAACATCATATCATATGATTCAAAGCTCATTAACCCACATACAAAACCATAAATCTCATCACATCTCATCTAATTAGTTTACCAAAAGATCATCAAAGTGATAGAAACTCACAACTAGCAACTTTGAACACCAAATGAAGAAGATTAAGATGCTAAGAAGGGATTAGAAGTTGATTAGAGAGTGATTAGTATGCAACCCTCTTCATAAAATTAGTGGAGGCCATGAGAGCTAGCATTTTGCCATAGTTTAGTCACTAGGTTTTATTTATGAATGAATTAGGGTAGGTTAGGGTCTTATTTATAGATTAGGCAAGTGTTTTAGGCCATAGGATTAACCCTAGATTCAATCCAAGCCATCAAAGCATGTCTTGGGGAAGAAGTCAAGTGTAGGAACCATCTAGGGCCTTTAGATTAAAGATGGACCATGAGAACCATTCAAATGCAAAATCTGCACTTGAGCGAATCGGCCCACGGGTTGACAGCCAAACACCCTGGATTAACCCCTAGTCGACCCAGCGGGCTTGGGTCGACTTCAAAAATCGGCCGGTTCGGTTATTCCCCTCTCCCAATTCGCTGTTTTGAGCATTTTTGCATATTTATTTATTAAATTTTCAATTATATATATATATATATATATATCAATATATATATATATATATATCTACACAACCCATTTCACTTAATTAAGTATACTTTAATTTGGGAATTTTCGTGAAACTTCGCGAGGCCATATCTTGGTCATACGGACTCCGATTTTCGAAAACTCGGACTCTATTTCGCGTATTTTTCCGAGACGAACGCAATGGCATAGCCCGTTTCCCTTGATTCCCATTTTAGAATTAAATTCTGCCTCGATTTATGTTATTACAGGTTATTGAAAATACGGGTTGTTACACTATTCCTCTTATTAAGTGCAGGATTTATGGGAGGTCGTCACACTTGCGTTTACTCCGTCGATTAATTTCTGGACTTACATGTATAGTTATTTTGTTGCTTCTCTCGTGTTGTATATCTGTATATACATCGATGAGAGATCACTTGTGTTTTATATCTTTATATACATCGATGTTGATCATTTTCAATTGAGCTTGTGTGTTGTATTTCTTTATGTACATCGATGGGAACCTTATGTGTTGCATATCTTTGTATGCATCGATAAGAAGTTGTCTCATGTGTTGTATATCTTTATATACATCGATGAGAGATCACATGTGTTGTATATCTTTATATATGTTAATGTTGATCATTTTCATTCACGATTTGAAGCCACCTGTAAGACGAAACACTTAGTGAGGTGTGAAGCTACCTATTATTCGGGCGAAATGCTTAATGAGGCGTGAAGTCACCTTATCTTCGGATGAAATGCTTAGTCAAATATTTTTGTCATGTGATGCAACCATTTCGGTGAGACGAAACACTTAGTGAGGTGTGAAGCCACCTTGTCTTCGAATGGAATGCTTAGTGAGGTGTGAAGTCACCATGTCTTCGGATAGAATTCTTAGTGAGGTGTGAAGCTACCTTGTCTTCAGGCGAAACACTTAGTCAAATCTCTTCACGGTGTGAAGCCACTACGTCGGCAAGACGAAACGATTAGTGAGGGATTTTAAATATGAATCGACTGATATTCCGGCTTTAAAATATCACGGCGTGAGCAAACGGACTCGGAATTCGATGAAACAAGTGTCGTTGGATTCGTAATTCAAACTATAGGCGTATGTCCGTTTTTAGTTAAATTGGATATCATATGTGACTACACAGATTTTTTATTGACGAATACAAATAACGGTAGGTTGTAATAATAAAAATTCGAATATAAAAATATTACAACTATCCTATAAATACCAATACATCAATAACCCTAAAATAATTCCTCTCGTAGTTAGTATCTTCTCAGCTGCGATCTGAAAATAAAACAGTGAGCAATTCTATCCTTTATAAATTCATAAAAAAATCAAAGAAAAATCCAATAATTTTGAAACATGATTATTCGGATCCATGGAGAGTCTAACTTCAATTCTATATGCGTTGTGTATGGTTCGAACATAGTATGGTTCGATGACCTGTTGTTGCATGAAGTTAGGGTTTAAAATTTCTTGGATCTACAAGCTTCGTTTGAAGTTCGTATTGTTATATTGGGATTGAGGTGTAAAAATGGGGTTTGTGTTCAAAGTTTTGTAGTAAATGATGATACTTTGTTTCGATGATTGTCCGATGTCAAGCGGAATTTGCTATTCGACGTGATGCGATTTTGAGGACGTGAGTTTAGTGTAAATGGGATGAGTAGATGGGAAATTAAGTAAGAGGAATACGGGTGTATTTTTGTTGAATTTATAATGGGAAGGAGAAGCAGGAATTATGATTTAAGTTTGGCAATGGCATTGCGTTGGAGCAGCAGTTCATTACGGTAGGGAAGAGTCATGAGTAGGTGATTAGAAGTATTTAATTGTTTAAGAGAGGATCAAAGGTTAATAATTAGTCTAATTATTAAGTTAATAATTCTTTTATAAATACAAGGCTTGTAAAATCAATAACTTCCTCATACATTATCGGAATTTGACGAAACATGATCCATTGGGATTGGATGGATGAAGGCTTCATAATAAAACTGGTTTGGAGCGATTTGGAGCTCGTTACAATATATGGTGGAATAATACTCCTGAATGGACAAATCGACCGTTATTGGTTATTTAACGATTAACGACCAAACTAGATAAACTCACTAACTCCGTCTAGTTTATAAAATTTATTTATGTATTTTAAAATTGATATTTGATGATTTAATGTTGTGTGATGCTTGTTTTGAAGAAATCTTATAAATTGGTTGAAATTATAGATATAGTTTTATATATAAATGTTGGTTAAATATTGATTCTATTTATCGTAATATCTCATATTGAATTGAAATTGATGTTATTTTCATTGATTAACATCTGTGGATGCAGGGAAACATGTCGGAGGGATCCAACTGGATTCCTCAAAATTATTACTAATTGTTTTCATATATGGTGATATATGATTGATTAACCATTCTGTGATAATTTGGTTGTGTAGAAATGCTTGAATAGCACTGCCTTTAGAACAATTGGTATTTTAAGTACAGTTAAAATATATTTAATTGAAATGGGAAAGGGTTTAGGTTTTAAAAGGGAAAAAACTATTTTTAAAATTTGTTAGCCTGTTTTTTGACCAGACTATCCAAAGCCCAAGAACTCTATCAGGAAGGCTACTCAAGGCTTGAGCATGAATGGGCAGAGATCGGCATCTACTTGGATGATGTAACAAAGAATGGGAAAACTCATATTTCTGCGCACAAAAGCTTTGGGTTGGATTCCACCATTTCGGATCAAGCTAAAGTGAATATTTCTGACCGACCAAACTGGATCGGGACATCCGATTCGGGTCACTCAACCCTAACCGAATTCTGGGCAGTTAAAGACCATTTCCCCACTTTCTCCATAACTTTCGAGATTTATTCTGAAGCTTCCATGTGGCCACTCAACCCTAACCTAATTTCTACCTATAAATACACATACAACACATCATTTTTGGGGACTTTTTGACATCTTAACATCCATGGCTGCCATGACTAACACTTCTCCATAGATAATCACCATCTTATGCAATAAAATTCAATGGAGTTGGAGAGAATTATTCATTTAATTTGAGTTATTGAGAGATAAAATTCCTTGCAATTGTAATCTATGAATGAAATGAGAAAATATGAAGTGGATGTAGGCTCGTTAACGCCGAACCACTATAAAACTCGTGTGTGGATTGATTTTTCTTGTTTTTAGTTTATGATTCCTTATTATTCTCCATAAAATATGATCAATTGGGTGTTAGGACCATTTTTTGGTCTAACATTTTGGTGCTTCCACTAACAACTAAAGATTCTCAGCATATAAGGATTCTCTATTCTACTATTGGATCACCAAGTTCGATGAGGAAATCCTGCGAATTCTACATTTTCTATTGATTTTACAAGAGTGGAGATCACCAAATGTGAAGCCACCCCATGCTATCTAGTAGCAACAGCATGTTCCCACTTCGAAGAAGTCTTTGGATCGGATGCAGGGGAACATGGGCTTAGATTGTGTTAATACAGATCGCACAACTCCGGTTCGGATCGTCACATTTGGACAGGCTCGGGTCCGACCCGACCCACGAAGTCACACACTAGAACGCTAGATCTTGGAATGTCAGCACTGGTTCAGGTCGGATGACCAGGGATCCAATCCCCATGAAGTGCATTAGATCGAATAAGAAACTTTCGACTCGCAGCCCCCAATGACATCACGATCTGACCCAGAAGAGTGACCCCGACCCGAGCAGCACAGGAAGATCTGAACCAACTAGCTAATGATGCCCCGATCCGGCTCAGAGGAAAGAGTCTGATCCGACCCAACTAGAAGGCACTCCCGAGCTGCAATTTGAAGGGATGATCCGATCCGATCCGAAACAACTATTTTTGGGAAAATACGTTTTTTAGATCATTTCAGAAAAGGCTCTATCTTCCGAAATCGAAAAATTCGTACGATGCCCATATTTTCGACCTAATCGGTTAGGTCGATTGCCGCCGCTCGACTCGCCTTCGGCTCAACATATATTTTGGCTAACAGTAGTCATCAAAGCTTGTCAATGTAGATTAGACAGAAAGTCTAAGAATATCAAAGCAAGATGACAATGACTGGGATTTTTCCTAAAGCCATGACACTTACTTACATCAGCAAGCCTGTATGAGGAGCTATCGATCAGATTCAGCATGTTATCATCGACAGTATACGAGACAGTGATTGTCTCATAGAAGCTTCCTCTTCCATAGCTCCGATGTTGTGTAGATTTCATCAATGCAATTGATGTTGTTCCCTAACGAGCAGTGACCACCTTATTTATGTAAAGTAAACCTGTCCAATCGGCGGAGCATCGAGTGATGGTTATACTGAACCATCCAAGCACTACTCCAAAGATGATTCATATGATCTTAGTGACCATGGTTTTCAATAATTGGATACCAGAAAGCAGCCAAGTATCCTAACATCCCAAAGCTACACTTCAATTATATGATGTTGTGAATGAAATATTTCCTGCGGTTCACCTCCCGAAAAACTCGGCTAACCTATGCAATGGCTATTTGTTGTCAACCGCATCGAGGAAGACTGATTTCCATCAAATAAGGGTTAGGTCAACATACTTTGGTACCCAGAGTTAGGTACTAGTTGAACCACCACACACCATGATTGGACCTTTGGATCCTCTCCCGGATTATAGCAACTTGACTACTCACCAGCCACCATAAGTCCCTGGTTAAGTGATGAGAGCTCGAGATTAAAGCAAATATTAATTAACCATTAGCTCCCTACTTCTTATTTCCATTGTGACATAACACATGAATATTACTTAAAGTCTCGCAAACTATGCTGTCGTGTTCAAGCTTATCTGATCAAGGTCTAGACTGACTAGCTCCAACAAAACTCAGAACTTACATTGTAGCCTAATGTCTATTGCTAAAATTCCCAATCGAAACTGGACTGGGAATGGTCTGTGGTGACTAAGTTACTAGAAGATCCTGTTATGTGCCTAAATGGAATATGCTACACATCATAGATGGAACCCAAATACGCTTCCCGTCCTTATGAGATGGAGTGCGAAGGAGGCATCGGCTTAGCAAGCAAAGAAAACATCGCATAAAGAGTTGCCTAGTGATCTAACCAATGACATAAATCTCAGAGAAAATGAAGATTCGGGATGCGGGAGGGCGACATTTAACAAAGCAACTGCCCAAAGATTGAAAAGATCGCTTACGGTTTGATGATTGCTTCGAGAAAACTCTGCCACTATTTCCAAGTTCATCTAATTGTGATACACACTAATTGGCCAATACGACAGGTCCCATAGCAACCCGAGGCATCTGGATGATTGCTCGAACGAAACATCAAACTGAACCAGTTTGATCTCAATTCCTTCATATAGAAGTCCATACAGGGGAAAGTATTAACCGACTTCATCATTGAGTTTACCATTCTTGAAGAGGATGTAATAAATGAAGAAGATAGCCCCACAAAAAGGAAGTTGAAAAAAGCACCTAGAAGGTATACAAACGGTGCAAGGAATGATCAACGGTCCGACGCTGGAGTTTTGCCGATAATTCCTGAAGAATGGTCAATTTTTCGTGCCTTAGGACTGCAATATTCCGCTACCAACAACGATTCCGAATACGAGGCTCTTACCGCCGGCCTAAAACACGTTAAGGTGATAGGAGTAGCGCCATTGAACATCTTTGTAATTCTCGGATTGTTATTTGCCAGTTTCGGAGGGAATTCCAGATGAAGGGACCGTGACTCGCAGCTTATCCAGAACAGATAGAGGGGCTGTTGGATTGATGGAAACATTACAACATGTCTCGTATTCCACACACAGAAAATTAGAAATCGGATTACCTGACCAAGTTAGAAAGTTCCGACAATCCAGAAGAGATGACGATAATCCCAATCAAGACGCTACAAACTCCGACCATTGATCAGATGGAAGTTGATCCAGTGGAGACCGAACCCGAAAGAGATTCAAGGACAACCCCCATAAAGAATTTCCTGTTGCAAGGACTGCATCCAACAAGGAGAAGTGAAAGGCGTGCCATCGTTCGTTATGCCTCAACATATGACAAGCTAGGCGACATTGCTTATTTCCTTTGGAAGGTTATCCTAAGATTGACAGCAACGAGTCCTATTGCTGAATACACCATCCTGAATGATTAGACAAAAGCACTCATCAACTTCCCACTAGATAGAGATGTACACGAATGATGCTTTTGACGAATGATGTCTCGGAGTTAGAAAATGAAGATTCACAATTCCACTCTATTGATCGATTATCTGCCAAGAAACTCATGCCCCAGATGCTGGGGGCAATAGAAGAATCAAGTGTGGAATGCTCGTGATTACATTATCTAATTCAATGCTAACACATCGTATGCCTGCATGATTGATTGCCTTAGTCTTTCCCAAAGAGTGGAGAGTTAAGGGTTTGGAACACTTAAACATGGATGCTGATTGATTTTTTATGTATAAGCTTTTATCCTCGGTGCGGGATCGAAGGCATATCTATAGATGGATGAGGCATGTTTATCCTTATGGCTCCCGAACCAACTTCCTGACACGGATAGGGCTAAGATCCTTTAAGCATGGACCCATTTTTAATCATAGATCTATTGTCCTCCTGTCAACTACCATCCTAGGACCAATATGATGATGTGCTACTATTAGCAGTACAGACGTGACTACCTGAACTCAATCCTCGCCTTTGGCATGGGGGCAAGAAGGTGATTCAAAGGAGATGCAATCTCTTCATTTGCTTATAGTATTTACCTAGCTACCTTTATCACTCCAAGATCCCAATCAAGCCATCCCCAAGAAGAGATTAGGTGAGGCAAAATGGACCTACAAAGGAACTACAATGCCATTTTGGCGCCGAATGATATTCATTCCTTTAAGAGGATTACTCTTTAACCATGACCCTTGGATTTTCATGATTTATAAGTTATTGATGTAATTGACTCAGATGAATTAACATGTGGATAGTGTAGGTACCCCGGCTTTGACATCGATCAGACTTTTATCACCCGCATATGGGGTTATGGAATAAACCCATAACGGGCTAGACTGAACTTCTCATATACAAAGCCACACCCTCCATCTAAATAGAGTTTTATAGCTCAAGGTCGGAATCTAACTCTAGATAGATGCAACCCGACTAGCTACATGGCTCGATCCTATGCATGACACCTCCAGATGACATGAATCTGAAAAAAGGAGGCAGTACTACCCCTTGATATGCTTACTTTTCAATTATGCAATCTACTTTTACATGCTTCCTTAATTATTGACATGCCTAAATCGTGCGACATGATTGATGCAAGTGCATGAAATTTGGTGCCAATTAATCCTCCCATAGATTAAATGGAGGAACGTAAAGACTCAGCAAGTTTGGCCCGACCAATTGCCCGATAATGTACATCCCCCGTAGCGAAGTGGGAAGTATGAATTAAAATCGAGTTCGAGAACAACACTCGAACCGGCAGAAACCCTCTCTTGGAATTAGAGTGCAGAAGGAAAGCCAGGGTGAATGACATGACCGTTCACCTGATTAACTCTAACTCTTATGAATCGAGAGAGAATATAAAGGATGGGAAGACGACGTCCCCAAGGCATGATGATGCACCACGATTAAAAGAACGCCTTGATTCCACTCTACCCTGGGAATTCGACGGGAGAGTATAAAGGCGCCAGGGACGGAGCGCTGCAAATGAACTCCGACCCCATTGAAGGATTGGGAGGAAGAATGAAAGCCGAGTTCGAACTCAACCTTGGGTATATGACAGGAGAGTGTAAAGGCATTGCAATTAAATGCCACAGAAGGGCTCCTACCCCGCTGCAGGATCGGGGGAAAGAATGAAAGCTAAGCCCGAACCCCTCATTTTTGGACATGGGCGGGGGGGGCGGGATGCACTATCGATCCTAATCAATCCCAAACAATCCCTGGCCAGGCACTTTATTAACTATTGATTGGGGCATACACACACATCACACCCGTACGATGGCTGCGATATGATATGCTATTTATTTGCAGGGATTATGATTTGCATGGATACCGAATTGAAACCTTATCTGATTTGTGATGTGATTTATTGCTTACTACTCAGTGTAGTAATGCTCTGACTACAAGTATACTCGATTGATATATATAACAAACTTGCAAATGTATTATATTGCAGGAATACCAATTTTTTTGCTGATTGAAGATTTACAAAGGATAATTGGTTAAGAACGTGAGGCCCACACTCACAACAACAGCAGGCTAGTAGAAAACAAATAAAGGGCCATGTCCATAATGTAGATGTTGATGCCTAATGATAAGCATCCTACGTAACTTGAAGCTGCGACCCAAAAGAGTCCTTGAGAGTGAATTATTCAATAACATTTCATGTGACTTAATATTCGCAGCTGGGAAGGACCCGACGAAGCCTTGGGATTCTTGGAATTTTACTCGGCCTCAATACGATCTCGAGTGATCGTCGATTTTCCGGTCTTAATATGATCTGACACAGTCGTGGCATTCAGGATTTCTATGGATTGAAGACTTCCCTGACGATCCAGAATACTCCTCCCATCGTCTAAATTTGAAAAGGACGTGATCTAACCACCACCTGTCTTATGCCATTACCCCTGGACTGGAGGCCGCTTGAGGACCATAGAATGGATGTAGAGTGAACGTCTATTTGCTAGTCACGACCGATTTTCCGATTGAAACACCCCAGATGAGGAGGCACGCTATTTCTTTTACTTCTAGATTGCAAGGAAGCGAATTGCCTGATACTCTGACTCAAGGGCTAAGGAGAAGGAAGACAGAAATTTCTTCCATGCTGGGGACGTTGGTGCAAAAGGTGCTAGGAACGAAGGAAGTCAGCAGATTTCTTCTTGCGATGATCCCTCAGTATGTCAGACTAGATATGAAATGGATGGTGCCATTACTGAATTGAGAACCCAGATGCTCGGCAAGATGAACTTCTCCAGAAACGACGGAAAATGATGGATAACTTCTTTACTTGGATAGATGGAAGGACAAGAAACTACGATTTACTGGTAGGAGTGAGCATCGTGGGAATTCAAGCGAGAACGAACTTGGCTCGAACATTCCATGCTCCATAGCTCATATCGCACGAGACCCTACGACAAGTTGACAATGTCATCTTGGATGAAACAAGGGTAAATAAACCTCCTCTTAGACATATGCAACATGTAACTTCTAAAGTATCATTCTGGATGAAAACGAAGGCAATGCAAGATCGGGTTGGAAACCGACCGAAGTCGTAAAAACCCCCTAGTGCACCAAGCCCGGTCCGCGGATACCACATAAGTGTCTAATCATAGCGTATGCACATAGTAAACCGTTTTATCATGTCATATCGTATGACTCCGTTTAAGTTTCCAACTCAACTCAACCTCGACATGGAGCTCCCTATTCCTTAATGTAGGGGCAAGTAGAAGCATTTGAGCCACCTATAATTCAATCTTATCGCCACCCAACGACGATCCTCAGAGCTTGGATGGGAGACCCAAGACTATCCCGCATACATCCGAGCCGTGAATCACCATCCAGAATTACAAGATGGAAGCTTGATTGACGACTATTACATATGCGGACCTAAGAAGCCAAAGACCAGCTTCCACCCACTTCAAGAATTCATGCTGGGGGCACCAGGCTAAATTGGACAATTAGCAACAACTCCTCGAAAAAAAAGGCCAGATTGCCAATGTTAATTGAGGCTTCACCATAGGAGGCACACCTCAAAGGCGATGTAAGCAACGTCAGATAAAACTTTTTCACATGAGACATCCGGAATTTCAGTGACTCCCTGCACTTTAAGCTACCATTTCTGGATCATGTCTCACATAGTTGTTATACCATTTTTGGTGGCATCTATCTGATTTGATCAACCATAGGAACGCTTTGGTTACCCACTTCATTGAGTGATCAAAGGTCCATGTCTGTCGATCCAAGAATGTCATGTTACTCACTACAATCAAACAAAGGTCAGGCGAGACCCTACATTCGTTCCTCAAAAGGTTCAATGCCGCAACAACATTTATAGATCGACCTGGACCATCTATGGTGTTTACAGCAGCAATATTCGGTATTCTAGATAATTTGGACTTCAAAGTCTCTCCTCATCGAGACCCACCAAAAGGCCTTGGCGGATTCACCTATGGAACAAACCTCAGTATCTTTATACCATTAGATTTTCCTAGAGAAGTTGGTGAATTATATCATGTGACAGATTCCTGCAACAAGAGGATATTAATATTGAGATGGACGGTCTCAATGTTTTCAGGACGACGAATAGAGCATCATTCGACTCTTGAAATGATAAAGACAAAAGGAAAACCCCGAAAAAGACCGATAGGAATATAAAATTCCAGAAAGGACTAATTTCATTGATGAAGCCCACGATATTGATTGTCAAGCGAAATGGAACCAAGCGTGAGAGATAGACTCAACAAGACTATGATGGCTATTTCAGATTATGCCAAATCATGAAACAATGGAGCTCAAATATCTCCCTAATAACGTTCCTCACTTGCATGATTGATGAGCATAATCAACTATGTGGCTGATGCAAGGAGAGTATCTGAATTCGCTGACACTCGATATGGGAATCCTCACTTTCTAACTGAAGAGACAAGATGACACTAAAGAGAACATGATTCGACCATTCATGCATACAACTTTAACTCTTGCTGACTTGAGAAAGAGTATTGAATGACTTGGGTCGATTACAATTGCCGAACCTAAGCTCTAACCTAATACGATAATGAAAAGTAAAATGGCTAGAAGATTAGATGTCTGATTGACATGGTCCAGCCCCCATCGATGCTGGGGCATAAACATCGACTTCCTTTGTCCTCCACTGACGTTAGGAGCCCGAGCTTTAACTCGTAGACTAAATTTGAATATGACCCTGACTTTGTGCATAATTCATAACATATAAGCTAATCTCTTGAATGTGATTTGATTCATCCTGACCATTTAAGAAATCTAGATCAATTATGAATCCAAAGACTTGGTCTACAACTGCATCGAATGGAGAGTGTGATAAACTCCTCTGCTACCTTACTATTATGATGATCCTCCCAATTATTGACTTGCATATTTTCAACATCTTGAACTGACTCGTATGTGATCACGGGATTACTAAATGATCAGGAGTGTCATGGCTTCCGGATGCCTTATTGTTAAGATTCGATGTAATTGGGGAGCCCAAGATTAAAATCCTGATATCGAGATAGTCCAAATCCAAGCACAAATGACAGATCCATATGCCAGTTTTGAAGCAATATATCGCAATAAGCTAGATGCTAGCTCAAGGCCCAAAGATTCTGATACTGCCCTATGACTTGGATGACTACTCTATACATTGACTCGAACATAAAAGAAAATCAGACTTGACCATGCACTTGAATTGTGTACGAAGACGACGACACTTGGAAATGACCTATGTGTGTGAAATCACATTCGGGATCTAATGATCCAGCACGACTTATGGTGAAAGAGATGATCCCCTTGATTTGACGAAGTCTAAACAATTACTGGTCATTTTGTCCACTCTGGCAATAGAATATGCCCCGATAAAGACCCACGGAAGCGGTGCGATATATGACAAACCATTTATACAGGGAATAATCCATACGACGGAACTACTCAATAGGACACAACTATCTGATAAAGCCTCCTCAATGGTGGACGACATTACAAAAAGATTCAGCTCGACTTATTCAAAGCATTTCTCGGCTGCAATAAGATGTACTCTAAAGGGGCAAAATGTTAGCCTGCTTTGTGACTAGACTATGCAAAGCCCAAGAACTCTATCAGGAAGGCTACTCAGGGCCAGAGTATGAACTGGAAGAGATCGGCATCTGCTTGGAAGAAGTAACAAAGGATGGGAAAACTCGTATTTCTGCGCACATAAGCTTCAGGTTGGATTCCACCATTTCGGATCAAGCTAAAGTGAATATTTCTGACCAACCAAACCGGATCGGGTAAACCCGATCGGGTCATGCTGATCGGGTCACTCAACCCTAACCGAATTTTGGGAAGTTAAAGACTATTTCCCCATGTTCTCCACTACTTTCGAGATTTACTCTGAAGCTTCCACATGGACACTCAACCCTAACCGAATTTCTACCTATAAATACACATACAACGCATCATTTTAGGGGACTTTTTGACATTTTAACATCCATGGTTGCCATGGTTAACATTTCTCCATAGATAATCACCATCTAATGCAATAAAATTCAATGGATTCGGAGAGAATTATTCATTGAATTTGAGTGATAGAGAGACAAAATTCCTTGTAATTGTAATCTATGAATGAAATGAGAAAATATGAAGTGGATGTTGGCACGTCAACACCGAACCACTATAAAACTCGTGTTTTGATTGATTTTTCTTGTTTTTAGTTCATGATTCCTTATTATTCTCTGCAAAATATGATCAATTGGGTGTTAGGACCAATTTTTGGTCTAAATAGAAACGTAATTTTGAATGGGCTAAAAAATAACTTGTTTTTTAATAAATAAAACAAGTAATTCGATTTATAATCGAAGTTTATAAATGAAGTGGGAATTTGGGATCGTTTTATAAAGGAACAATGAAAGTTATTTCAATGTTCGAAATGAAAATAGGATTGAAGTAAATCTATAAGGACCTATAATTAAAATTCGACGATGTTGAATGTTTTTAAAATGAATTATGTTCTAAAAATTTAGATATGTTATAAAATAGAACTTGGAATGGAAGTTTATATTTGTTTCGGAATCAATAAATTATATTTCTATATGAAAGCGGTATAGACTTATGAATGTATTAAATAAAATAGAGCAGTAAGTTGATGTGTAAATGGAAATTGATAATCAACATGAAATAGGAATAAGAAGATATATAGTGACTCGATAATTGGAATTTAAACCTGTAATGATACCTGTAAAAGTGAAATCAAGTTTTGATTGTATAAAACAAGTCCAGTTTCTATAAAGGAATAATATTCACATTTCAAAGTGAAAAATGATTTAAAAGGAAACGGTTCGCAAATTAAAATGATTATAAAAAGAAATTGTTAAAGAACTGAAAGTGATAACATCAAAGGTGAATTTGAATGAAAATGGAACCTGAGTTACATGAAACGGTAATTTATTCCGAAGTTCGGAACGTTTATCGAATAACGATTATTCGAAGAAGAATTATCAAATAGAAATTTTTCGAGATAGAGTTATACATTAGAATTCGACTATATCGAATTTAGGAAAGTACTATTTACTTTCCGTTTTTAAACCAAGATTTATTTTTCTAATTAATTAGTTATTATTTTATTTATTCAAATTAATGAATAAAATTTATATTTTAAGATTTAATACCTCAGAGTGTGGATTATAATATTATTGTTATAATCACTGATTTCCGTTAAAAAGGGGGATTCGTAAATTAAACCCGAGAGTTGCATAAGAAATGTTTTTTTGGTAATCGGAGTTAAGAAATGGAGTTAAGAAATTTGGAAACTGACTGGAGATTAGTTAAGTTGAATGGCTTCCTGAGTGTCGATCTGATGTTGGTTTCGACCTTCGGTGTTGACATTTAGGAAGTTGTTCACTTACTAGTTTACGGTTTGGGACTGATGATTGTGGAAGGTTGTGATACATGAATGAGAAATGGAAATGTTTTCCAATGTGAATAATGAATATTTTCTAAATTTAGGAAGTAAGAAATTGTGAGTAGATGGAAACGTTTTTTCGAGAATCATTAGAGGCTAAACAGGTTTGGAGAAATATTTGGGTAAAAGATATTGAAGAGAAATTGAAAAATGAATAATTTAATGATAAATTAATTTAAAGGGCTCAATGTTGATTGATGATTGATCGATAGAATTTAGATTTGGAAATAGGACCGTTGTTGTATGGGTGTTTTCCTTTGATTGTTAAATAACCAACTATCAAAGTTTTTGACCATTTTTCCGTTGTTAATATGGAGAGACAGGAATCAGATCTATTATCTAGAAACCACTCTGTATTGGCATAAGCGTTGCGAATCAAAATATGTTGAAGGCAATCGAAGATGGAGTTTATGCAAGAACTATTCTGACAGTCCTAGGTAGAAATTTCCCAAGATGGATTGATGGAATGGTGCCTTCAGTTTGTCCCATCCCAGGACAACATATATGGACAAATGTCCAATAGAGTACACCTAACAGATCATATACGTTGATCTCTTCAAAAATATTATATATGGTGGCGGAGGAATTCGTTTCTCTTAGCTTTATAGCCATGATATTGTTGGGAAATTGATAAATGGTTTGGCAGGTTTGAAGATGTGGCATTCAAAGTGAACAAAGACGTGGCATGCCAACAATAAGCGTGGGCTCAAGCCTCACAAACAAGGAAATGGTATAAAATCGGGTAGGTCACCTATCTAATTGGGTAGCTCCCAATTAGGATGTATTGTTACCTGGTCTAAAGAAAATCCATTTGCTTCTTTAATCTGTTTCGTTGTTGTCCCTTTCGGGAAACGGTTGTTGATCCCAACCATTAGTGATAATACATTCGGTACACTCAAGTGAAATGAGTGACCGGCCATGTTTTGCCTGGGTTGCAAGATGTTCTTGTTGAACCCAGTGCATTCCTATCTAGAGATACACTGTTGGCAGGTGGTCCCATACCTTGCCAGTTGGATTCCATTATCCAATAAGAGCCCACAGTTTTTGATTATATATTATGTATGTGGAGCATGAGATGCATGCATTCCATTAAATCTTAATTATTTGATTTAGACACTATTATAATATCAGAGGATTTTTGATATAAATAATATTTTGGTTTATCATAAGTAAAAACCATCCGTGTTTATGTGTGGATCGGTCTTACGATTATCCTTTCTTTAGAAAGGATTACAAAAGTTAAACCATGTGGTTGGAGTTTACTCACAAAAGTCCCATGACTGACCCAAAGTTTATTTTGTTTTGTTTTACCCTAAACTCTTGGTGCCCAAATTTGTACGGGCAGTCAAGTAGTTCGGATTTTACAGATATACTTGGAGGAACTTGGAGCAAGAAGCTTCAACATTTTATAACTACTTTTTATTTCCACTGTGATGTTATGTGTTGTACTCTGAAATGGTATGTATATATAGTTATAAGTTTGTATTTCAAAAGTTATGTAATATAATATATTTTATTCATTCCCTTGT
Organism: Allium sativum; assembly: GCA_030737875.1. Classification (NCBI taxonomy): domain Eukaryota; kingdom Viridiplantae; phylum Streptophyta; class Magnoliopsida; order Asparagales; family Amaryllidaceae; genus Allium; species Allium sativum. The sequence continues at coordinate 4,601,935 of CM060915.1, forward strand.
GAGATTCGTGTTTATTCTGATTCTGTTCTATTGTGATCTTCTTCTTCTCCTATTCTAACTTTCTTTCTTTCTGTTTCACACCCTCTAACTTCTTTCTATTTATGATCCGGTATGTTCGATGCTTGAATAGTTGATGTTAGATCCAAAATTGGCTCTAACACCCAAACAAGTAAAAATTCTAATGAAATGAAAAATTAAAACGGAGAAAACACATGATTATAGTGGTTCGGCATTAAACAACCTACGTCCACTTTTCTTCTTTTTCGATTGATGTCTTGAATGCGAATACAACGATGGTTTTCACTCAATTCTCCCTTATTTCATACATTGATCCACTCAATTTCTTTTGCAATATGACTTAAAAGATGATTGTAGGCTGAACAAGTTGATAAAATTCGGGTTGCAAAGGAATTTTAATCCTGAAAGTGCCAAAAGATCCCTTCAAATTCCTCTTGATGGAGTATTTATAGGCGTTAAATCCTCCTGGAAACAGATCAGTTCGGGTCCACGTGGCCTTCATCCTACCACTTTCGGGTTCGGATGGATTCTGGTGAGGACAACACATCTGGTTAGTGGCCATCGTGGGTAGAACGTGTGTGTAACCGCCCCGATTCTTAAGGAAAAAGTGTGAGTGAAGCTGCTGACATCCTGGGCTCAGATCGGATGGACAATTAAATGGGGTTCGGATCGGCCTTGCTACTTCCAATCCGGTCTGGTCTGCATACTTTCCTTCATTGCTTTGAATTGGTTTGTCTCTGTCCAAAGAAAACCCGATCTGATCCGAATATTTGGCAGAATGTTCTTCATTATTTGATTCTTTAACTTTGTGTAGCCTAGTTCACAAAGTAGGCTAACATTTTGCCCCATCAAGGGATGCTTCTATCAAAGATGGAGCATTCCTTGACATCATCTATTAATTGGTCTTCGAATTTGAATCGTTAAAAGGTCGTTTCCGTTGACGTATAGGGATATGCTGCTTCAGAAAGTTGTATCTCTCACCGTCTGTGTATACATCACGAAGCGTGTGGATTACTTCCTTCATTTTTAACGAATTTTAGAATTCTCCTTGATTTCCAGCGGTCCCTCCAGGTAATCTTTCTTTTTATTTTCCTTTGAATTTAATTTGCATGCCAAGTTATTATGTTTAATCCCATTCGGATCGGACCCCGATCCGAACAGCCTTCCTTCTTTCTATAGCTAGATACTGGGTTTCCAGGCCAGAATGAGTTAGTGGGCTTGTACCCCGGTCCGAGTGGGAAAAAAGGATGGGAATACGAGTGGTCACCATAGACATGTATATAAATTAGCTACCTATCTCGTTCCTCCTTCTTCCTTTCGCTGCCCCATTTAGTTTTGCACAAGAAAAAACCCTAGCTCTCAAGAACTTCAGAATTTTTGTTTTAATCTTCAAATCGAACGCATAGGTAGGTTTACAACTTCGATTCACCTTGTAGTAGCTCATTTCAGTTACGATTGGTAGTCAATTTGAATGATTTGAGCATGGAGTTTGCCCAGCTTAGGCGTCGTGGCCCCATCTCTCGCCGTCGTCGTTGGTGGCTCCGTCATCACCTCGAGGCATTGGGAGATGGGATTAGGATTTATTATTGGATATTTGATCATATAAGTGCTCGGTTTTGATTGGGGTTTTTTGTCATGGAGTTGGGTTTGGTGTCCGTTGAGTGAGGAGCTGGGATCGGTTCGGGTGGAGAAACATTGAAGTGAAGGGAAGGGAGAGAAGTTTATGTGACCGGATCGGATCGGAGTAAAAGGGCAAAGAGGGAAAACAAAGATCACTTGACCAGGTCGGGTCGGAGTGAGAAACAAGGAGGAAGAGAGGCATGGGTGTTCACGTGTAACACCCCACTCCCGCTATGATCACTCACTAAGGGAATGCCATAGCATCGGTGGAGTATTTTAGTGAATATAGAACAGAAAAATTACAACAAGACAGATATAAATAGTACTTGAAATTTTAAAACATCATCTCATAACAGCGGAAGTAAAACATGTCTGGTTACATCATAAAACCACAATAAAGGTCAAGTACAATATCCATCAAAATAAAGAAGTACATAATCCCACTCTCATACAATAGCCAAACAAAAGAAAAGATAACTGGATAACTGGAGCTTTACATCTATCCAAGCTCCTAAAGACTGGAACAGCAATCCGATCAAGCTCCACTACTGCTAGGATCCACCGTAGGACCTGAGGGTTGGGAAAAAGATAAAAACAACAGGGTCAGACATAAGTCTGAGCGAGTCCTATAACTTTAACAATACAATCGTTAAAGTAACCAGAGAAGACATAAACTGATATACGGTAACATATAGGGATGAATGGCTACCCTAAGCAGTCAACTAAACGAAGATAAAGGATAAAGACGCATCTACCCTCCCTAAGGTAAATTACTAAACTGCACCACACCAGTCGTTCCTAACTTAAAGGTTGATCCCACCCAAGGACTTATAAAATTTACTAATTAGTACCTGCGTACCCCTAGGTGACCAAGTAGGCGCCACGGGGCCCTACAATCCACTAGGTGTACACACTACTTCCCATTCGATCGGCTCCCTAACGTAGATACCCGTGCTGGCCCCACCGTGGGATGTATCATTCCCCAATGTGGCAACCTGATGGAACTAAAGGTGCACGGCTTATATCTACTCGATGCAACAACGGCTTACCTACCAGCCCGGGCCCACTCACGCATATGAAGCCCGTTGGACTTGCGTTGCCACCGCTAACCCGTTTGCCTCTTACAGTCAAGCCCAGTATGCGTGTCCCGTCCTCGACATGGGTCGAGCCCACAAAGATACGTATGGGTTACTGGTTGAAATGGGCCTCCACAAGCTACCCACCTAAGCTTGTCCCTTTTTCTAGTATATCCCACTTAACCCTTTAATCATGTTTTAATTACATGTTCCATTTTGGTTAAGTATTCTAATCGTATTTTCTATTGCCACCCAAGGCAACCACTAGATTTTCTCATGCCACCCGAGGCACCCACTTAACCCCTCATGTCCCTCTACATGCTAATGTGGTTAAGTGTTTCTTAATTAATTAATTAAGAACGTAACCTTTGTAAAGACCTCTCACATTAGACTGTCTTTTATGACCGCTGGTTAAGCCGGTTGGGTCCGGGCAGCCTTATGTCATAACAGAGTCTAACCTCGTGTCTTTACATTAATTACGTATTTAGTTTGTGCCTAAGACCTCTCACATTGGGCTAACATTTGTAGCAACTGGTTAAGTCGGTTGGGTCCGGGCAGTTTTACGCTACAACTGAGTCCAACCTCGTGTCTTAGTCAATTAATTACACCTAATTAATCACCCTCATAATTTTATATTAATTATCCCTAATTAATCAAGTTTTCTTAACATGGGTAGACCTAACTTAATAGGTAAATTCCCATGGGGTAGACCTAACTCAATAGGTAAATTCCCAACACATAGTATGGGTACACCTAACCAAATAGGCAAATTCCCATACTATGTTTATTTATTTTGTGTTATGCATAATTATATTAATTTCACACAATCTTATTAACTTATGCATTTAATTACCCCATCGTTCCCACGTAATTTCGTTCATGATATAACACATATAAAAGGTGTCAACTTGCATATGAATGAACATGTTTCAAAGGTGCCATCTTGCATACAAACACATAACTTGCATATGAACTTGCATAACATGTCACATAACTTGCATATAATATGTCACATAACTTACATATTCATTTTGCATAACAAACTTGCATATTAGCTTATAGACTTGCATAATGTGTCATCATGAACTTGCATATTAATAAACATGTAACTTGCATATTTACATACATGTAACTCGCATATTAACAAACATGTAACTTGCATATAAAGAAACATATAACTTGCATATTTACATACATGTAACTTGCATATTAACAAACATGTAACTTGCATATTAACAAACATGTAACTTGCATATTTACATACATGTAACTTGCATATTAACAAACATGTAACTTGCATATTTACATACATGTAACTTGCATAGCATATTAAACTTGCATAAGCTTACATACTCAACATGCATAAACATAAGATTAATGCTAACATCATATCATATGATTCAAAGCTCATTAACCCACATACAAAACCATAAATCTCATCACATCTCATCTAATTAGTTTACCAAAAGATCATCAAAGTGATAGAAACTCACAACTAGCAACTTTGAACACCAAATGAAGAAGATTAAGATGCTAAGAAGGGATTAGAAGTTGATTAGAGAGTGATTAGTATGCAACCCTCTTCATAAAATTAGTGGAGGCCATGAGAGCTAGCATTTTGCCATAGTTTAGTCACTAGGTTTAATTATGAATGAATTAGGGTAGGTTAGGGTCTTATTTATAGATTAGGCAAGTGTTTTAGGCCATAGGATTAACCCTAGATTCAATCCAAGCCATCAAAGCATGTCTTGGGGAAGAAGTCAAGTGTAGGAACCATCTAGGGCCTTTAGATTAAAGATGGACCATGAGAACCATTCAAATGCAAAATCTGCACTTGAGCGAATCGGCCCACGGGTTGACAGCCAAACACCCTGGATTAACCCCTAGTCGACCCAGCGGGCTCGGGTCGACTTCAAAAATCGGCCGGTTCGGTTATTCCCCTCTCCCAATTCGCTGTTTTGAGCATTTTTGCATATTTATTTATTAAATTTTCAATTATATATATATATATATATATCAATATATATATATATATATATATCTACACAACCCATTTCACTTAATTAAGTATACTTTAATTTGGGAATTTTCGTGAAACTTCGCGAGGCCATATCTTGGTCATACGGACTCCGATTTTCGAAAACTCGGACTCTATTTCGCGTATTTTTCCGAGACGAACGCAATGGCATAGCCCGTTTCCCTTGATTCCCATTTTAGAATTAAATTCTGCCTCGATTTATGTTATTACAGGTTATTGAAAATACGGGTTGTTACATTCTCCCCTCCTTAAAGGATTTCGTCCCCGAAATCTTCAAGTTAGGAAGAACGTATCCTACCATCCAATCATCCATCTACTCAAAGCATCATCCACGAGCAATCATTGTCCTTACAAGATTCTAAATGCTGGATGGATATATGCAAAAGTGTGTGTATATGTACTTACCTAATGCGAAAATCAGGCGGTTACTGATACAGTAAACCTCCTTAATGCAAACCATGATAGTGCCATGCATCCAATATGTATGCGAAACCCTATTGACACATACAAATTTCTACATGCGTGCACAACCATACACAAAAATGCATCATCCATATGATAACACAGCCATGATACATCCATCAATCTAACTACCACATCCATTTATGCAATATGCAACATGAAGTGACTGAGCCGATCTAGTGCCTAATGTGTGTGTATATGCATCCACGAGCAACCACTAGCAAACAATTGCATCCATATGCATCCATCAACCATAACATGTTTCAAACACATGTTTCAACCATAGGTTTTACCCTATCTAAAGGTCATAGGTATTAGCGAGAGGATATACTAAAGATAAGTACTAGACAAGCAATAAAGGAGAAGTTAAAAGACATACTCTCAAAAAGAAATGGATACAAAGAACGCATCTTTGCTTCCGTCTCCCAAGTAGCATTGCTTTCGTCATCTCCCCATTGCACTTTAACTAGCTGAACTTCTCTGTTCCTCAACTTCCTAGTTTCTGACCCAAGGATGCGAGTAGGAGCTCGTCGAATCGTCGCATCACGCTCTACCTCTACATCTCTAAGCAAGCTCGGCTCTACCACCTCCGCGGTCTCATGTAAGCACTTCCTCAAATGTGATACATGGAATACATCATGAACACCACTAAGTCTGTCGGGCAACTCCACCCTATATGCCATCCGTCCAATCCTTTCCTTAATAGGAAACGGCCCAACAAATCTCGGTGCTAACTTCCCTACGGACCCAAAGCGAACAACATTTCTCAATGGAGATACTTTGACAAAAACCATGTCCCCAACCTCAAACTCAAGATCCGTCCTTCTCCGATCCGCATAAGATTTCTGTCTATCTTGCGCTGCTTTCATCCTTTTTCGAATTAAATCAATCTTCTCTGAAGTCTCTCTAACCATATCCGGCCCAAGCAAGATCTTATCCGTAGATTCCCACCAACATGTAGGAGATCGACAAGGCCTTCCATAAAGAGCTTCGAAAGGAGCCATACCAATACTGGACTGAAAGCTGTTATTATATGCGAACTCCACCAAAGGAAGATGTTCTTCCCATGTACCTCCAAAATCCAAGATACAAAGCCTCAAAAGATCTTCTAAGATACGGTTCACCCTCTCAGTCTGACCGTCCGTCTGAGGATGATATGCGGTGCTCAAACACAACTGAGTCCCTACCGCCTCTTGCAAACTTCTCCAAAACTCACTAGTGAAAATAGGATCTCGATCACTCACAATGCTGGATGGTACGCCATGCAATCTAACAATCTCTCTAACATAGACTGAAGCAAGCCATGGAGCGGTCCTCTTACTCTTTACGGGTATAAAATGGGCACTCTTGGTAAGTCTGTCTACCACAACCCAAATTCCCGTATTGCCCTTCCTCGATCTCGGTAACCCGTCGATGAAATCCATCGAGACACTATCCCACTTCCACTGTGGAACTTCCAATGGGTGTAGCAACCCACCGGGTTTCCTTTGCTCCACTTTAACTTGTTGGCACACTAAGCATCTAGCCACATACTCGGCCACATCTTTCTTCATACCGGCCCAGAAGAAAACTCTCTTCATGTCTTGGTACATTTTGTCTCCACCGGGATGAATAGTCATTCTTGAACGATGTGCATCATCCAAAATAGCCTTCTTCAAACCCTCATCTTGCGGTACACAAAGTCTACCGTCTCTATGCAACCATCCCTTATCATCTATGGTGTATCTACCCAAATGGCTGGACGACTCCCCTCTTATAAGCTTCTCTACCAACACAACCAACTGTGGGTCGTCTCGCTGAGCCTCGCCAATCCGTCTCAAAAGAGTAGGTCTAACCTCCAAGGATGCCAACAAACCAGGTACAAAATCAACAGAAGGTCTGAAGTCAAACAAAGAAAGAAACTCCAAGCTTCGTCGTTCCACGAACAATGGACTCAAAGATAGCCTTTTTCTACTTAAGGCGTCTGCCACCACGTTACCCTTACCAGGGGTATACGCTATCTCGAAATCATAGGATGCTAAGAACTCCATCCACCTTTGCTGTCTTAAGTTTAAATCCTTCTGAGAGAATAAGTACTTCAATGATTTATGGTCGGTGAACAACTCGAATCTCTCACCAAGAAGATAATGGCGCCAAGACTTAAGTGCGAAAACAATCGCGGCCAACTCTAGATCATGGGTAGGGTAATTCTTCTCATGCACTCTCAATTGTCTCCCTCCATAGGCTATTACCCTTCCCTCCTGCATCAAGACTGCGCCTAATCCTGTTCCACAAGCATCGGTATAAACAACAAACGGCTTACTTCCATCCGGGAGCACTAAAACTGGAGCGGTGGTCAAAGCTCTCTTTAACCGTCGGAAAGCATCATCACAATCTACATCCCACGAGAAAACCAGATTCTTTTTCGTCAAGCGGGTTAATGGGGCTGATATCTTCGCGAAGTCTTTGATGAACTTCCTATAATATCCTGCCAACCCCAAGAAACTTCTTACCTCGGTAGCATTTCTAGGAACTTTCCAATCCTGGATAGATACTATCTTTGCGGGATCCACAGCTATCCCTTCCTTAGAGACCACATGCCCTAAGAATCGCACTTCTCTTCTCCAAAAATGGCATTTAGAGAATTTAGCTTTAAGACTATGCGCTCGAAGAGTCTCCAACACTTCCTTGAGATGTAAGGCATGCTCTTCTTCATTCTTGGAAAAGACCAAGATGTCATCCACAAAAACTACTACAAACTTATTCAGATACTCTCTGAACACTCTACTCATGAGATCAACAAAGTATGCGGGGGCGTTTGTCAACCCAAATGGCATCACTAGCCACTCATAAAAACCATCCGGAGTCCGGAAAGCAGTCTTCTCTATACTGTCCTCCGCCACTCTTAACTGATGAAACCCTGTAGCTAAGTCCATCTGCGAAAATACTGACGCGCCAACCAACTGATCAAAGAGATCATCTATCCTCGGTAATGGGTGTCTATTCTTCTTCGTGAGCTTATTAAGTTCTCTATAATCCACACAAAGTCTGAGGGACCCATCCGCCTTCGTGGCAAACACTACTGGAGCTCCCCACTCCGATATACTTCGCCTTATGAACCCCTTCTCAAGCAACTCCCCTACTTGCTTATGAAGTTCTCTTCTCTCACGAGGAGCCATGTGGCGTACTGGCAAAGACACGGGTTTGGCATTATCCACCAAATAAATTCGGAAATCTATCTCCCGCTTCGGAGGCAAACCCTTTACTTCTTCAAACACATCCGGATATTCCCGGACTACTCTGACAGAACACAAACTCTCGACCGAAGCATCGAGCGATTCAAGATAACTTAGCAAAACAGATTCCATGGGATTGCAAGAGATCTCGAGAGTGTTACCCAAGCGGGTCATGAGCCTGACAACTCTCCTTTCGCAATCAAGAACGGCACCATTACTGGATAACCAGTCCATGCCCAAGATCAACCCATAGCCCGTGAAGCCCAATACAAAAGCATCACATCTAAACTCAACGCTAAGTATAGAAATCTTCAAACCCAAACATATCATAGACAGATATATGGAGCCCCCAATTGGGTTTGAGACAACCAAGGGATCATCAACTAGACTGGTGTCTAAGTGCAGTGACTCAACTAACGATGATGAGATAAAAGAATGCGATGCGCCAGAGTCAAACAAAGTACGAACTGGATGATCAAACAGAAAAACCAGACTTTCAACGGAAATAGTTCTACCTCTCTGCTGAATCGGTGGAACTGAGAGAACCTGAACTTGCCCCCCTGACTGAGGTGGTGCTATAAGAGCTTGCACCTGGCCTCCTGAGGTAGACCCCGTCTTCTGCCCCTTCTTTGGGCAGTTTTTCACAAGATGCCCTGCTTCACCACAATGAAAGCAACCGGTCTTCTTCTTTTTGCGACAATCCTTACTAAGGTGTCCTGGTGTTCCACAATTGAAGCACTTCTTCTTCGTCTTCTTTTTGTCACCATTGCCTTTTCCGCCCTTGCCTTGTTGTTGTTGTTGCGGTTTCTTCTGATCCCCCTTTTTCTCTGGTGCCTTAGAATTCTTATCATCCTCATGCATAAGTGCCATGTAGACAAGCTTCTCAAAAGTGGCCCCCATAGGAATGTGAGTCATAGCTATTCCTTGCAATGGTTCGTTCAAGCCTCTAACGAACCTCAAAGCCTTCTTCTCCGGTGTATTCACCAACTCTATGCCAAACCTTGCTAATTGATTGAATTTGTTGACATATTCTTTCACCGTGAGATTCCCTTGCTTCAAATTCAAGAACTTCTCCATAAACAGATTCTCTTCCGCCCTTGAGAGAAACTTAGCCCCAAACCTTTGCTTAAAATCTGCCCAAGAGTCAACAGGGCGTTCTCCATTAGTGACCTCCCACCAGAATGAGGCCTCTCCCTTCATTAACCAAGCCGCCAACTTGACTTTCTTTCCCTCTTCCACTTCAAAGATATCTAGCAACTCTTCCACTTCCTTAAGCCAATCTCTAGCCTCTACGAAAGTCTCTGAACCAAGAAAAGGTTTTCCTCCTATAGCCTTGAACTCCTTGCAAACCTTAGCAAAATTATCCACTCTAGGCTGAGGAGGAGGAGCGGTTGTCTCTGGTGTAGTAGCATTGGCCGGACCCGCAGCCGCGGCCCTAGCCTCTTGCAACCTCCTATACCATAGTGGTATAACTAAACCCTCCGGGATGTTAAGATCTTCAGCCATGCTGAAACGAAAGAGGAAAGATTCAAAAAGGAGATTCCGAAAGATAAAGATATGGCTATTGGGGATTATGCTTTTCTTTTTCAAAAACTTTTTCTCTTAGAAGACATGCTTTTAAAAATACTTTCTTCGAAAATACTCTTAGAAAGTAGTTTTTCTCAAAAATTTTATCTGTTCTGGTAACCTTAAGCTCTGATACCACGTGTAACACCCCACTCCCGCTATGATCACTCACTAAGGGAATGCCATAGCATCGGTGGAGTATTTTAGTGAATATAGAACAGAAAAATTACAACAAGACAGATATAAATAGTACTTGAAATTTTAAAACATCATCTCATAACAGCGGAAGTAAAACATGTCTGGTTACATCATAAAACCACAATAAAGGTCAAGTACAATATCCATCAAAATAAAGAAGTACATAATCCCACTCTCATACAATAGCCAAACAAAAGAAAAGATAACTGGATAACTGGAGCTTTACATCTATCCAAGCTCCTAAAGACTGGAACAGCAATCCGATCAAGCTCCACTACTGCTAGGATCCACCGTAGGACCTGAGGGTTGGGAAAAAGATAAAAACAACAGGGTCAGACATAAGTCTGAGCGAGTCCTATAACTTTAACAATACAATCGTTAAAGTAACCAGAGAAGACATAAACTGATATACGGTAACATATAGGGATGAATGGCTACCCTAAGCAGTCAACTAAACGAAGATAAAGGATAAAGACGCATCTACCCTCCCTAAGGTAAATTACTAAACTGCACCACACCAGTCGTTCCTAACTTAAAGGTTGATCCCACCCAAGGACTTATAAAATTTACTAATTAGTACCTGCGTACCCCTAGGTGACCAAGTAGGCGCCACGGGGCCCTACAATCCACTAGGTGTACACACTACTTCCCATTCGATCGGCTCCCTAACGTAGATACCCGTGCTGGCCCCACCGTGGGATGTATCATTCCCCAATGTGGCAACCTGATGGAACTAAAGGTGCACGGCTTATATCTACTCGATGCAACAACGGCTTACCTACCAGCCCGGGCCCACTCACGCATATGAAGCCCGTTGGACTTGCGTTGCCACCGCTAACCCGTTTGCCTCTTACAGTCAAGCCCAGTATGCGTGTCCCGTCCTCGACATGGGTCGAGCCCACAAAGATACGTATGGGTTACTGGTTGAAATGGGCCTCCACAAGCTACCCACCTAAGCTTGTCCCTTTTTCTAGTATATCCCACTTAACCCTTTAATCATGTTTTAATTACATGTTCCATTTTGGTTAAGTATTCTAATCGTATTTTCTATTGCCACCCAAGGCAACCACTAGATTTTCTCATGCCACCCGAGGCACCCACTTAACCCCTCATGTCCCTCTACATGCTAATGTGGTTAAGTGTTTCTTAATTAATTAATTAAGAACGTAACCTTTGTAAAGACCTCTCACATTAGACTGTCTTTTATGACCGCTGGTTAAGCCGGTTGGGTCCGGGCAGCCTTATGTCATAACAGAGTCTAACCTCGTGTCTTTACATTAATTACGTATTTAGTTTGTGCCTAAGACCTCTCACATTGGGCTAACATTTGTAGCAACTGGTTAAGTCGGTTGGGTCCGGGCAGTTTTACGCTACAACTGAGTCCAACCTCGTGTCTTAGTCAATTAATTACACCTAATTAATCACCCTCATAATTTTATATTAATTATCCCTAATTAATCAAGTTTTCTTAACATGGGTAGACCTAACTTAATAGGTAAATTCCCATGGGGTAGACCTAACTCAATAGGTAAATTCCCAACACATAGTATGGGTACACCTAACCAAATAGGCAAATTCCCATACTATGTTTATTTATTTTGTGTTATGCATAATTATATTAATTTCACACAATCTTATTAACTTATGCATTTAATTACCCCATCGTTCCCACGTAATTTCGTTCATGATATAACACATATAAAAGGTGTCAACTTGCATATGAATGAACATGTTTCAAAGGTGCCATCTTGCATACAAACACATAACTTGCATATGAACTTGCATAACATGTCACATAACTTGCATATAATATGTCACATAACTTACATATTCATTTTGCATAACAAACTTGCATATTAGCTTATAGACTTGCATAATGTGTCATCATGAACTTGCATATTAATAAACATGTAACTTGCATATTTACATACATGTAACTCGCATATTAACAAACATGTAACTTGCATATAAAGAAACATATAACTTGCATATTTACATACATGTAACTTGCATATTAACAAACATGTAACTTGCATATTAACAAACATGTAACTTGCATATTTACATACATGTAACTTGCATATTAACAAACATGTAACTTGCATATTTACATACATGTAACTTGCATAGCATATTAAACTTGCATAAGCTTACATACTCAACATGCATAAACATAAGATTAATGCTAACATCATATCATATGATTCAAAGCTCATTAACCCACATACAAAACCATAAATCTCATCACATCTCATCTAATTAGTTTACCAAAAGATCATCAAAGTGATAGAAACTCACAACTAGCAACTTTGAACACCAAATGAAGAAGATTAAGATGCTAAGAAGGGATTAGAAGTTGATTAGAGAGTGATTAGTATGCAACCCTCTTCATAAAATTAGTGGAGGCCATGAGAGCTAGCATTTTGCCATAGTTTAGTCACTAGGTTTAATTATGAATGAATTAGGGTAGGTTAGGGTCTTATTTATAGATTAGGCAAGTGTTTTAGGCCATAGGATTAACCCTAGATTCAATCCAAGCCATCAAAGCATGTCTTGGGGAAGAAGTCAAGTGTAGGAACCATCTAGGGCCTTTAGATTAAAGATGGACCATGAGAACCATTCAAATGCAAAATCTGCACTTGAGCGAATCGGCCCACGGGTTGACAGCCAAACACCCTGGATTAACCCCTAGTCGACCCAGCGGGCTCGGGTCGACTTCAAAAATCGGCCGGTTCGGTTATTCCCCTCTCCCAATTCGCTGTTTTGAGCATTTTTGCATATTTATTTATTAAATTTTCAATTATATATATATATATATATATCAATATATATATATATATATATATATCTACACAACCCATTTCACTTAATTAAGTATACTTTAATTTGGGAATTTTCGTGAAACTTCGCGAGGCCATATCTTGGTCATACGGACTCCGATTTTCGAAAACTCGGACTCTATTTCGCGTATTTTTCCGAGACGAACGCAATGGCATAGCCCGTTTCCCTTGATTCCCATTTTAGAATTAAATTCTGCCTCGATTTATGTTATTACAGGTTATTGAAAATACGGGTTGTTACAGTTCACATCAATCCGGACCGCCCCGAATGTCTGCCTCCGAACCAATCCGATTTCACTTAATAGGTGTGAATGTCTGCTTCAGACCGAAGCATGGGTTTGCCTCCCGATCCGATCCCAACACGTACATCCGAACCGAACTGAAGCAGTCCATCTGAATGCACAAGAATTTTTCCAATTGGATAAATCAATATTTGACATAACCTTCAACTTAAAGAACAATTAGGATAGCGCCTTACGAACATAGACGAACATCAAGGACCATTCTGCACATTACCGCTTTATTGAACCTTTGTTTCACGCTCTCATGTGTTTACTTTGCATCTTTCACACACGTAGTACGCACTTTAGTTCACACACACACGCGGGGATACGGGCTATCTCACTCTAACTTATGTTATTGCTTCTTCAGTAGTCTAGTGATCATGGCAGAGAGACGTTCGTCTAGGTTAGCAAAGCAGAGAGAAACTGCAGAAACTTCCGAGAGATTCACTCTTGATGATATATCCTCTCCCTCAGATCTTTAATGGGTCGATGAAGGCCCAGATTATGAAGTAAAAGCACATTATAGTGAAATACCTTCCGATAGTGAAGTTTCTTTTGGCGATGAAGAGGAAGGAGGAATAGGAGATAATCGAGCCCCTGATGAGTTTGAGTCCGCCATTGTATTGGAGTCACCCAAAGATTCTGTTGAATCGACGATTGATGACGATAGACTTGTTCGAATATGTCTGAAACATGGGATACTCGAAAGAGATGCCATGGTTCCATCGAAAACAGATCGCCCCCACAATCCTCCGGAAGGATTTATGGCAGTTACCCGGTTGATGTGTATGGTAGGGGCTATTCCACCGTTTCCGCCTTTTGTTGTTGATTTTCTGTGATAGATGCGGATTACCCCCATGCAATTACATCCCAATTCTTATGCTTACTTATACACCTTGTATATAGCATACAAAAAGGTTTTAGGAATAGAGCCTACCTTTGATGACGTCCACTTTTTTTTATAATTTCAACCATCAGACTCAAGAGACTCCTTCCTTCTCCTATTTCGAATCAGTCCCAAAAAGGAAAATTATTTCAGCTCCATTCAGCAGCAAGGCTGGCGATTCTAAGCTCGAATGGTTTTATATCAGGCAACAGCCGGGGTGCGCCAGGAGATGGACCAAATCAAGTAAAGCACCGATTTTCTAGATCTCAATTTTGAATGTTCATGCTAACACATTAACTTGCTTTCTTTTTTTATTCGCAGTTGATAACCGAAAACAAATATTGGATCAATTGTACTTTAATTGTTTGAATCAGCTTCTCGATGGCGATCAAAAGTTTCTAACCATTGACGAGGTTCTTAAGGATGAGTATCTCCACCATCACGGGTTACTATCCATTACACATAGCATAGTTCATGGGACGGGTCCATATGTGTACATACCCCCAGTAGACATTATTCCTGAGACGGGCGAGGGCTCGAAAGGCCCAAAAATACCTCTTCGGACTTCACTTTCTCCATCTTCAACTCAGGACGACGAGTTAGCCAACATAGCTGAAAAGCATAGAGAAGGGTACACCGTCCCTGATGATTCTATTTCTCCTGAGAAGTCAACACCCCCTAAAGAGCTGCCAACAGATGCTTCTCAAGGAGATATCCCTACTACCAACGATTCCACATTTCAGGGTTTAGGAGATCTCCCCCTGCCCGAAACCATCTATATTTCAAAGGACTTTGGCACAAATCCTTTAACTTTCACTTCTTCAGAGGAGACTACTCCTGTGAAGGCCAAAGAGCCCACTCGCGCTAGTCTGGCTTCAGACTCGGGTTTGTCGGGGGGGGGACACCACTTAGGATGCACTTAACACATTAGCACCACACATCACAGCACTCACTTTTTATGTGAACACAGATTTTGAATTCCACTTACATTGCTGCACAGGTACAATGTCTCGTCCTTATTACGATGTCAGGAAAATACGCCGTAGAATGTCTAGACCTCCTCCGATATCGAGCATGATCATCGTGAGAGCCGGGGCAGAGATGACAGAAGGCTTCATGATTCTTATCGACCACATACTTCGCGTTCTCGTTCCCCCGTTCGGTCAGATCCAGATAGATATAAGAGCTACCAGAGTCGTCGAGGGGAAGATACATCGCAACCTAAAGACCGAACTTCTCCTCAAGACAAACACAGTCGGGAAAAAGTCCACCGAAACATACCGATTCACGAGACAAACACAAGGTTTTTGAGAAGCGATCTGGAAAGGGTGATACAACCATTGTCCCAACTAAGCGAAAAGACACTGAACTAACATACTGCAAACCTCCACCACTGGATGCTGAGTCCAAAGTTAAGATGGCATATCTGGAGAAGCAGTTCCCAGATCATTACTTTGAGAACCTGACTTTTTTACCGGCACTCGAGCCCATTTCCTCAAAGTGGGCTGATGAGGCTAAAGCAAAGATTGACGCAGTCGAGAAGCAATACTCAGAGATGTTCAAATATTCACGCAATCTCTCCAGAATTATTCGAACTTTAATTACAGATGTTAATTCGATGAAAAAGACCGCAAATGCCGATGAAAAGGCCTTGAAAAATTTGGAGAAGGACCTTGAGGACACACAGACTCAACTCATCATCGCTCAACGAGACGCCAACAACTTCAAACAGCAATTTAAGGAGTTACAGAAGTATTATCATGACTTGCTGGAATCTCATAGTCAAGAGCGTTTGGAGTTGAAGAAACAAGCGGAAGACGCTAAGTCAGACAATGTCAAAATGCAACTGGCTTACAATACTCTTAAGCAAGAAAAAGCCAAGTTAGCGAGAAAAAATGCTGAACTGGAGAAACGAAACGCTGAGTTGGATTCCAAGTTAATGGAAGCCGAGAATAGGGCTGCCCTAGTTGAGGGGAATGTGGAGAATGTCATTAAGTCTGCTGAAGAGACCCGTAAACATCTATCAGAGGCTCAGGAAGAAGTGCACTGTTTTAGCGAATTACTGATTGAATTCTTCGCGCACATAATTCGTCGCCGAAACATTTCTTGGATTGAAGGCTATCCAATTACCTTAGTTCAAGTATGGAGTCAAATCATCGAACGGGAGAAAGAGGAACTTAAGGTAGACTTCGTTGATGAAGATAAACTTATGGAAAAGTATCTGAGAGATGATGAACCGGCACGCCTGGCCGAGGAGCATTGCCTCATTGCCGCTGCTATGGAGGAGGAGAAGCGGATGGCCAAACAAAATAATATCTCTGAGGCTGGTTCTTCTTCTACTACCACTGAAACTACTGAAGTCGAAGGATATGATCCCGAGAACCCAGGGATTCCTCAGGCGTCTCTTTTATCTCCTATACCCGAACCAGCGTTAGAGACGGTAGTCACTCCAATTGAGAGAACATCGAAAGGTATTTCTACCTTTTCACCTCAATTTGTCAAGGCTGTCTCCACCTTTCATCACATAATTGGGCAATCAATGGAGGATCCTTTATTTTCTCCTGAGTTGATAACTGTTGCTTCTCATTCTGTAGGTGTTGCACCGACCGAGGAGACTAACGTGCCTCAGGGAACCACTACTAGGGAAAAATCTGTGGAAAAGATTCAAGGAAAACAGGATAAAGCTACGATTGTTGAGTCAGGAGGGGGAGCTAAACTATCTAAGGCCGACACTTCTCATGATGACGAGATGATAGATGCCTTAAAAGACAATGATGGTAGCGAGGGGCATGAAGAAGATCCTGATGTGGCTACAATTGGGGATTCAAAAAGTGCCGATGACATCACTTTGGCTGAAATGAAAGCCAAACAAGACAAACGTATGCAACTAAAAGTTGAAGACTTGAACCCCGAAAGCCTTAAGCCCCTTGCAGTGGTGGATCCTGGATCAAGGTTAGTCGTTAAGCTTTCAACTAGGTCTATTACAGAAGAGCTTGCTAAAAAATCTTCTCTTGATTCCAGTGTTCCGACTCCTGGGAAAATATCAATCGATTCTAGCACTTCGACTACAGAGAAGAAAAGGCCGAAGCGCATTATGACTGATGTTGAAAAAGAGGCTAGGTCTACTCATAAAGCTGCCAAAAAATCCAAGTCCGCTCTAAAGCCCAAGTGACGAAGTGCTTTGTTTTATTTTGGCATTTAATTGGTCTGCAATTGTTGCAGCGAGTGCGGCCCTCGCATCCTTTGCTTGATTTCCCTGTACAAACTCACGTGTTTGTAAATAATAATAATTTATTACCTGCAATGTCTGATAGTTGTTAGTTTGGTACTTAAGTAAAAATGCAAAAGCATGTCTATCACAGTTATATAATGAAGTCATCATTGAGGGGAATATGTGTACACATATATGCCCCCAGTCAGTCTTGGATTACTGAGCAAGAATTATTCAGGATTGATTAAATTTGAAATCCAATTGCCCCCGATTCTCCGACTAGCCCATATTCCTTCCATCATTGATGCCTATTCTTTCTAGCATCTTTATACTCTCCTGTCTCATAACCAGGTTAGAGTATTGTTGAGGCGGTCTCTCATCTGGGTGCACCTTCACGCCTCGAGGGACGTCGTCTTCCCATCCTTTATACTCTCTCTTGATTCTTGAGAATTAGAGTTAAGAATGTCGTCTTCCCATTCTTTTGTGTTTTTTCATGCAAACTGTCATTTTATTTGCTCCTGCACATAGGTCATCTCCAACTTTGCAAACCTAATTTAATATTTCGTGTTTCATGGTCATGATAGAATAATTGTTGAAGATATAAATAATGCAGAAAAAGTAAATGACACACGATATTTTTATAGTGGTTCAGCTAAGTCGTAGCCTACATCCACTTCATAATCCTTTGTTCATATAAACAGACTTTTTTAAGGAAAGTCGTGCCTTTTTACATAGCTTATAAAAACAAAAAGGATGACATTTCATATTTAGCTCAGATATCGTTGTAAGTGTTAAGCGTTCCAAACTCTGGGAATCTCTTCACCGTCCACGGTCGTTAGCTTGAATGCTCTTGTATCAAGCTTCCGTTGGATCGTGTATGGCCCTTCCCATTTTGGACCCAATTGGGTCGAAGGCGGGAAGACTCGTTTTAGTACTAGGTCTCCTGGTTCAAAGGTTTTGAAGCAAACTTTCTGGTCATAATAACGTGCTACTTGATGTCGATGTCTCGAGGCACGCAAGTTAGCTTCGTCTCTTTTCTTCAATCATGTCAAAAGATTCTAGGCGGAGTGTTCTATTTGTCATCGGGTCATAATATGCGACTCGATGAGAAGGGACTTCCAATTCTATCGGGATCACTGCTTCTGACCCAAAGGAAAGTGAATAGGGAGTACAGCCGGTAGCCGTCTTAAAGGTTGTCCTGTAGGCCCATAAAGCTAGTGGCAACTCGTCTACCCATATGGCTTAGGCCCGCTCCAATCGCTTCTTCAGGATGGATTTAATGACCTTGTTTATGGCTTCGACCTGGCCATTTGACTGTGGGTGAGCTACTGCAGTGTATCGTTTATCAATCTTGTATTTCTGGCAGAAGTTTCTGAACTCGATGCTGTTGAACTGCGTCCCATTATCAGTTACAATGGTCTTCGGTATCCCAAATCAACAAATAATGTTTCTGACCATAAAACTGATCACCTTCCTGGCCGTGATAGTTTTTAAGGGTTCAGCTTCCACCCATTTTGTGAAATAGTCCACGGCAACGATCGCGTACTTAACTCCTCCTATGGCAATAGGTAACACCCCAATAATGTCAATTCCCCAAATGGCAAATGTCCATGGGCTTACCATCGACTTGAGCTGAGTCGAAGGCGCTCTGGGAACTTTGGCAAATCTTTGACATCTGTCACAACGTCGTGAATAATCAGCCGCGTCTTTATTCACGGTAGGCCAGAAATATCCATACCGTAATACTTTCTTTGCTAGGGTATGGCCCCCAGTGTGGTCTCCACACTCACCTTCATGTACTTCTTGCAGTACACGTTTAATGTCGTCGTGTGCGATACACCGTAATAGGGGCATTGAAAACCCTTGGTGATAAAGGACGTCGTCCTGTAAGACGTATCTTGCAGCCTTGCATCCTACAGCTCGTCTTTCGCTCTTTTTCACAGGGAGGGTTCCATTCTTGAGAAAATTCTTGATCGATGTCATCTAGGATTCTCTCTCTGGGTCGACTTCCAAGGCTAGCTCCGCTTCCATTAGGTCGAAACTTGGAGATTCCAAAACCTCTATCGGAACCATTTCAGTTTCTTTAGGATTATCAGAACTTGCCATCTTTACCAGTCGATCTTCTTTCTGGTTTTCCGTTCTTGGAATGTGCGTTATGCTGTAATGCTCCAAACTTTCCAACAACTCCTTTAACTTTTTGAGATAAGTAACGAGTCGAGGTCCTTTAGCAGTAAATTCTTCCCGAACCTGGCATACAACTATCTTGGAATCGCAATATATATCTAGTGTCTTCACTCCCAATTCTTTGGTGAGTTTCAGCCCGGCAATCAGGGCTTCATACTCGGCATCGTTGTTAGTAGCAGTAAACTTTAATCGTAATGCATAGTAAATAGATCGTCCTTTAGGAGTTATTAAAACAACTCCGGTGCCGGACTTTCGATCATTTTTGGCTCCGTTTATATATAGTTTCCACGGACTAAGCTCTAACTCTCGATCCAAAGTAACTGCCTTTTCACCCACCGTTTCCTCTTCGGGAATTGTAAATTCAGTTATAAAGTCAGCCAGTGCCTGCCCCCTAATTGATCTTCATGGTTGAAGGTTCAAATCAAATTGACTCAGCTCAATGTTCCATTTAAGTAACCGTCCTGATGCTTCGGGTTTTTGTAACACTTGTCTCAAAGGTTGATCGGTATATACAACTATCGGGTGAACCTAAAAATAATGGCGAAGTTTGCGGTAAGTAATCAGGAGGCTATAAGTAAGCTTTTCTATCTTCGGATAATTACGTTCCGCAGCAGCTAGCTTTTTGCTCACGTAATACACAGGTTTCTGGACTTTATCCTCGTCACGTACTAATGTCGTACTGACGGCGTGAGATGATACCGCTAAGTAGACGAACAAATCCTCATGTTCCACAGGTTTTGATAATATTGGAGGCTTTTCTAAGAAGTCTAATAGATTCTGGAACGCTTCCACACAATCGAGGGTCCACTCAAAATTTCGCTTTCCTCGTTTTATGAGATTGAAGAAAGGTACATATCTATTCGTAGCTTTGGAGATAAACCTACTAAATGCAGCAACTTTTCCGGCCAAGCTTTGAACGTCTTTGATCTTGCGTGGTTCTTCAATATCCCTTATTGCTGCTATTTGGCTAGGATTTATCTCAATTCCTCGAGAACTCACAATAAACCCAAGGAATTTTCCAGATGCGACCCCAATCGAACATTTTAAGGGGTTTAACTTCATCCCATACCTTCGAAGAACATCTAACATTTCAGCTAAGTCCCTTGTATGGTCGGAAGATTGTTTAGACTTCACAAGCATGTCGTCCACGTAAACCTCCATGGTTTTCCCGATTTGATTATAAAACATGCGGTTGACCAAGCGTTGATACGTGGCTCCTGCATTCTTTAACCCAAATGGCATTACCACGTAACAATATAACCCCAAGTCTGTGATGAAGCTTGTATGCTCTTGATCTAGTATGTGCATGGGAATTTGATTGTACCCGGAATAGGCGTCCATAAAGGATAAAAGCTCATGTCTGGCCGTCGAATCTACTAGCTGATCAATTTTAGGGAGAGGAAAGCTATCCTTCGGGCAAGCCTTGTTCAAATCAGAAAAGTCGATACATGTTCACCACTTCCCGTTTGACTTTTTGACCAGGACAGGATTCGATATCCAGTCAGGATATTTCGAATCCTTAATGAATCCATTATCTTTTAATTTCTCTACCTCTTCTTTTAAAGCTGCTGACCGCTCTGGGCCTAACATCCGTCTCTTCTGCTTGATTGGTGGGTGCTTTGGATTAATACACAAAGAGTGGCTCATGATGGCAGGAGAAATGCCACGCATGTCAACGTGAGTCCAGGCAAACACATCCAGATTTGCCTTTAAAAAATCAGCCAATTCTCTCGCTCGAACTGGATCTAGTTGCGAGCCGATCTTTTGTACTTTTGTCGAATCTGTTTCATCAATAGGTATATCTATTGTTATTTCGTTGGGAGTCTCCTTCCTATACTCGGGTTATCTATCCTCTCTGGGATCTATATCCTCGAGCACATCTGAGGGCGACTTTCTTGGGGCAGGACCCCTTAATTGCTATGCTGAGTTCTCCTTTGGAGGGGCAGAGCCGTCCTTAGTTTCTATATTCAAACCCTTCATTAACATCTTTAACTCTGTCATGTAACAAGCTCGTCCCATAGCTTGGTCACCCCTCATCACCCCAATTCGTGAGTTGGTGGGAAATTTAAGCAACAGGCACCAAGGTGCAATACATGCCCTAAACTCGGCAAGGGCCGGTCGGCCTAGGAAGGCATTGTAGGGTGACTCCACATCCAAAACTACAAACGGCAGGATCCTCACTCTCTGGAGATCTCCATGCCCTAATGTGACTGGTAATTCCACATAGTCCATCGGAGCCGTCGACGCTTCGTTGAAGCCACATATCCATCTTTCGCATGGCTTTAAATCTTTTGCTTCAAGTCTCGTTTGTTCGAAGGCTTTCTGGAAGAGGATATTGACCGAGCTCTCGTTGTCCACTAACACTTTATGTACTAAAGCAGGGCCAATTGTTGTGATAATCACTAGTGGATCGTCAGTTGGAGATTGAACTCCGGAATCAACTCTACTGCGGAATACGACTTCGTCGGACATCATCTTTTGTTGTTTTACTGGAGTAATGTCTTCGAGGCTACTGCATTCTCCAACTTCAAAATGCTTGGCAGCGTTGATGTACGGATCCATTGCTTTAAAACTACGACCAACTAGGTGAGGTCTGCCTATAATAGTGTTAATGAAGATCCCCTTACCTTTCTGCTGGGCTATGGGTTTTGAAGTAGGCTAGTTTTGGTCCGGGGCTTGTCCCCCTTACCCCTTGTCCCTTGGGGCGACCTTGTACTCGTCTAACTTCCCTTCTCGCTGCAATCTTTCGACTATATCTCTCAAATGACGGCATTCATTGGTGGAATGACCGTGGGTTCCATGGAACAAGCAAAACTTTCCTGTTGCGATCTCCTTCTCAGTGGGGTCTCTAGGTGGTGGCTTTTTGTGCTGCAATATACTATATGTATCCAAGTAAATATTCTCCAACGTATCATTTAACGGCATATAATTTTCAAAAGTCTGGAATCTGGGTCTTTTATTAGAGCTATTCCCTCGGTTTCTGTTCCTTCTGTTGTTGTTTCCATTTCTATTGCTATTACTCCCATTCTGGTTGCCAATGTTTACTTCAACCTTTCCTGAACTGTCACCAGATTGTTTCACAGCAACATTACTCTGGACACCTTCCCTCGAGGCTCCTTCGGACTTTCTTTTCCTATTTGCATGAGCTTCTTCTCGCCTTAAGCGGATATTGGCTTTTTCATAGAACAATTCTCTAGTAGGAGGCGGTTTCCCAGACAAGTAATCCCCAAATTCTGTGTCAGGGTCTACCCCTTCTATCAAGGCCATCAGGTTAGTGGCTTATGAGGATTACTAACTTCGGTGATGGCCAGGTTGAAACGATCTAAATATGACTTCAAAGATTCTCCTGGGGCCTGTTTAATCCGTGACAACTCTATGACGCTCTTGGACTTTTGGGCATGAAGCCATAACTAATTCATGAAGCACTCACTCAATTCTGTGAAATTTGATATCGACCGAGGAGGGAGTCGAGTGAACCACATTAACGCCACGTCTTCAAGGTAAATTGGAAAGGCTTTGCATTTTACAGCATCTGGAGCTGCTGCAGCATTCATGAACCATGCATATCGCATCAGATGCTGCCCTGGGTCCGTTCTTCCTGAATATCGATCCATCTGAGGCAAGTTGAATTGCCGAGGGAACTGGAAGCTCAATATATCATCCGTGAAGGGGGTATGACTTCGCTCAATGCCCCAATCTTAATTAGTATACCGTCGGCTCTTGGACATAATCCAGCGTACCATTTCCCATACATCGGCATTTGTTAATGTCTGCACAGGATCTCTAGGTCTGATGTTCGGATTACCCCTGGGTTCCTGATCAGGGGATAATCTCCTGTTTCTAGCGGCAGCTGCTCTGTACTCCTCTCTGCGCTCCCGGTCGATCTCAGGAGGTAGAGGTTGAAGAAGCTGCTATTGCGTAGGGTTGTTAATATTAGGATCCCTGGGTAGGACGTGTGATCTATGCATGGTAGAAACATAGGTTGTTACAAGCTAGGGTCATCATGCCCCAACACACGAGCGGCGTCTTCTCGGGATCCTAAAGATCCAAAAGTTAATTGATCGAGGTTCCGAGGTCGTTCAAGCGGCCTTCTCTCATGAGGGTGTCCCTCGTCTAGCAAGGCGGCGTGTTGGGGAAGTAGTCTTCTGCCTCCGGAGCTCCTGGAGTTCTCTACCCATAGTGATCATGTTTTCCTGCATACGAAGGCTGTCACACCTTTGGGCTTCCAATGCTTCCTTAGTGCTCTAGAGCATGTCAAGAAATCATGAAAATTTTCCCTGTGTAATGGTTGCAGATGGATCGGGCTGAACATTAGTCATTGTGGATGGAATCGGAGCGTTGGTGGGAGCTCGAGTAGAAGTTCCAGCTTCATTCTGGTTCGGATCGGATCAGTGCGCAGTGGCCTGGCCGGAGCGGTTCGGATGGGGAGAGTGAGTGCCCTCAACTTCATTAGACTGGATCGGATCGGTGTCTTCCATCTGGTTCGGAACCTCCAGATCGGAGCGGTCTGCTCCAGAGCCTTGAGCGCGCGACCTCGTTAACACGATGGCTTGTTGATCTTCTCTAGCATAATTTCCCCTAGCGCCTTGCACTTCTTTTCCTTTTGTCTTGGCCATAATACTCGATTCTTCAACAGTCAGTCAACAAGTACTTAAAGATGTCAGAAACAGAGGATTAACTTCTTTGAACTTGAGGGTCCAAATAGTAGAATGATAATCCCAACAGGCTGAGAATTCGAAGATCTCTCAATGAAAGCACCAAAATGTTAGATCCAAAATTGGCTCTAACACCCAAACTAGTAAAAATTCTAATGAAATGAAAAATTAAAACGGAGAAAACACACGGTTTATAATGGTTCGGTGTTAAACAACCTATATCCACTTTTCTTCTTTTTCGATTGATGTTTTGAATGCAAATACAACGATGATTTTCACTCAATTCTCCCCCATTTCATGCATTGATTCACTCAATTTCTTTTGCAATATGAATTGAAAGATGATTGTAGGCTGAACAAGTTGATAAAATTCGGGTTGCAAAGGAATTTTAATCCTGAAAGTGCCAAAAGATCCCTTCAAATGCCTCTTGATGGAGTATTTATAGGTGTAAAATCCTCCTGGGACCAGATCGGTTCGGGTCCGCGTGGCCTTCATCCCGCCACTTTCAGGTTCGGATGGATTCTGGCGAGGACAACACATCTGGTTAGTGGCCATCGTGGGTAGAACGTGTGTATAACCGCCCCGATTCTTAAGGAAAACGTGTGAGTGAAGCTACTGACATCCTAGGCTCGGATCGGATGGACAATTAAATGGGGTTCGGATCGACCTTGCTACTTCCGATCCGGTTCGGTCCGCATCCATTCCTTCATTGCTTTGAGTTGGTTTGTCTCTGTCCAAAGAAAACCCGATCCGATCCGAATATATGGCATAGTGTTCTTCATTATTTGATTCTATAACTTTGTGTAGCCTAGTTCACAAAGTAGGCTAACAGTTGACATGAGTTTTATGTCGATTTTCAAGGTCGAAAAACCTAGTTCATTACAGTGGTGTCATAGGTGAAGGTTGAGTGATTACTTAGGCTCTCTGACGTGACCCTAGATTAAGTTTGAGTTTATATATATAAGCGCGTATTTGTTATTTAATATAAAATGGTTTTATATTGTGGAGATTTATTGGTTAAGTGGCTTTTGAATTCTGTTCGATCAGTTTTATCCACTCTATCGATAGGAGTTTCTAAACACTTGAATACGATGAACCGACACAGTATCTTTTGAAAAGTGGGAAAATGGAATAATTTTACCCAAATTATATTTTGATATAAAGGAAGTATGTATGGGAAATATTATAACATATAGGATGTGTTGGTTGTTATTAAAATCAAATAAGATTATAATTAGAACAGTTATTAATAAAAAATCAGAAATCATATAACTGCAATATATGAAATTAGATGGATTAAATCTGAATTTAAATCAGAAGTTGGAATTCAAATTCCTAAAATTTGAAGAAGTGTTTGTAAATGGATTTGAATTAAACGTATGGAAATTTTAAAATTGTGGGAAATTTGAAATTGTTTTCCAATCATTGTGAAGGATATTTTGAAATAAATTTCAAAATGGAAATGTTTAAAAATGAATTTCAAAGGTGATATAGTATTGAACTCGCTTCGGTTGCTGGAAAGTAACCCAGATGATGCTGGCCACATCATCAGTATTCATTTTCGAGTTTCTAAGTGAAGGATTACTACCAAAGATATAGATTGAATTAATTTGAGAAAACAAGTTGTTTTGAATTCCAAAATGGAGAAATATTTGATTTTTGAAAAAGCTAAGTTGTTTAAAACTCCCAGAAAGAGATTGTTTGAAATAAAAAATAAATTTAAATAGAAACTTGTGAAAGCAAACTGGAATTGAATTGAAACCAGTTAAGTGGAAATTGAATTGAAATAGAAAATATTGAATAAAATTGGATTATGATATAGGAATCTGGAATTATATTGAATTGATTGGGGATTGATTGGGATGACATTTATCTATGCTGAATTGATAGCAGATTGTAACACCCCGTATTTTCTGTAAACATTAAAGTAATGAATCAAAGAATAATTAATTACAAATTAGAGAATTAAGGGAAATGGGGTAGGCCATTACGTTCGTCTCAGAATTATGCTTGAGAGATAGTCCGAGTTTGCATAAATCGGACTCCGTATGAAGGAGTTATGACCTTCAGAAGATTCAAGAATTTAAATAAACAGCTCAGATTAAAGTTCAGAAAATTCAAAATTCGAAATCAGAGTCAGAAGTGGGCTGGGCCGGAATTTTCCCGCCCAAGGCCAGGTCGACCAGGGGGTCGATCTCCCCCCATACAGGTCGACCAGGGGGTCGACCTGGGGGTCGACCCCTCCTCGGGCCAGATCTGAAAAATGACATGTTTCTTCCTGCAACGATTTGCTGTGTCTTTAGGGTTTGTGTGGCAAGTTCTGGTTGGTTCTCTTAGGTTTGAATGGCTTTGATTTGCCCTGGGTTGATCTGACGGTCCCTATTAAATCAAACTTCTATATAAGCAACCTAAATCTAAACCGTAAGCCACACAAAAATATTCCTAAGACCGTCATGCTGTCAGAACTCAACCTAGAGTATCCGCCATTCTCCTTCAACTAGAAAGCAGGTTAGGAATTACAAATCAAATCTAATTCAACTAAGAGAATTCAACGTCTACAATAAAGGAAAGCTATTCAATTTCAGAATACAGATCCCAGAACGCAAGACTAGTCTCCTTTTTGTAAGTCCAGTTATCATTTAGACCTAAACGATATTGGAATTGTGACTAAATAACTGGATGTAGAACAACGCCCTATGTAAATTTATGTCTATCCTTTTTGTTAAAACTGAATTGATTAAGGCAATGACTCTTACCATGTTGTATGTAATTTGATGATAAATTGGCGATGACATATTATAATTTGGCGATGGCATATCATATTGTGTAATTTGGCGATGACATACCATATTGTATAATTTGGCAATGGATATCATATTGTGTAATTTGGCGATGGCATACCAAATTTTATAATTTGGAGATGGTTATCATATTGTGTAATTCGGCGATGACATACAATATTGTATAATTTGGCGATGACATTTCAAGTTGTATGATTTGGTAATGACACATATATGTTGTATGACAATTTGGGAATTTTGCTATGTTTATGCAAGTTCAACCATGTTCACATATATGACCTAAACTACATGCTAATATGATTAGGTTCATGTTAAATTTGATCCAACTAATTTGCAAGTTTGCAACTACATGCCTAATTTTAAGTTTATGTAGTTCTATGTAAAACCCCTATTTCATGATTCATGTTGAGTAGATCTAAATGTGTAAGTTCATAATTAAATGTATATTGTTCTATGCCAAATTCATATGATACATGTGTAGTTAGATCCATATTTTTATGATGTTGGAATTATTACATGTTCCTCTTTTTCCCCTTTTGTGAATAAGTTAGGCTATGTATCGAGCCTAACATTTTATGTGATTTATGCGAACGTTTAACGGGGGTAACATTGGGGAAAAACATGAAATTACATATAATTGGCATACTTGGCTCATAAATGTTTTATGGCATAAAGTGGTATAAATTTTTATACCTAAAATTATGAACTTGATTTAAAGGGAAAATGGGGCTTGACTTGAATGACAATAATTTACATATAAATATAGAGAGGTAAATATGTAAATTTAGAAAAGACGAATATGCCTAACCCAAGGTTAGATTGAGTTACAGTGTAAGACTTCCCAGAACCGCCCGGCACATCCAGCAACCGTAACAATATATATCTAATGTGGGAGGTTGGTGCACCGAGCCCAAAAGAACCTGAGGTTAGACTGAGTTGCGGAGTAAAACTGCCCGGACCCGACCGACACATCCAGTAACCGCAAGAATACCTGTTTAATGTGAGTGGTTGGTGCTTTAATGAATGAATTATAGCTAAGTTAGGAATGGTAGGGTTATGTTAATTAAGGCGACACTTAACTAAATACAACATGTTAACTAAACTGATGGGTGGGGTTAGGCTAACTTGGACACTTAACCAATTAAACATGTTGATTAGAAAACCCTAGTAACGGGGACCCATTTCAGCAGTAACCCACATAGATGTATCATGGTACCCTGAACTAGGCAGGGTGGGCACGATTACTGGGCTGATTATAAGTGGTCAATACAACGGCGGTTGGTGCGTCAGTGTATGTTCCGACGGAGTACGAGCGTGCACGTACTCCGGAGTGGAAAAAGAAGGCACTGGGCATTAGTAGTTATGCACTGTGCATCTTGAATCGTGTCGAGTTGCCACCATAGAATTTGATACACCCCGTGGTGGGACCACCACAAGTATCTAAAATCGAGCGGGGCCATATGACACAAGTAGTAAATGCATGCGAGTAGGAACCGATCGATAAAAAGGGATCACTGGGTTTGAACTCATGATGATGGTTGAAATATCCAGTAGGTGCAGAGAATATGGATATGAGTGCGATAGTATGATTAGTTTATCTTGCCTTATCCTATGTTACCTTATTTCCTTGCTATTGTCATGTGTCCAGCTTATTCAAGTCATGGTTCTCTTATCAGTTTACATGCTGAATAATCACTGGACTTACCAGACTTATGTTTGACCCATTTTTCTTTCGCTCTCTTTTCTTCCGCCCCCCCCCCCCCCCCTCAAGTACCCAGGGAGGGAATAGCTCAACTTAATTTGGACCGTTCATCTTTCCAAGCTTGAAGACTCTGTGATGTATAGCTTGGAACCTCCTATCTTTGGCTATGGCTTTGGACACACTACTACTTGGGGATTTATGCAGTTTTATTTTGTTTTATGCTTCTTTATGTTATAATCAAGACAGAGATTTTGATGTAATGATTTGGAAGTTGATTTGAGACATTTGCTGTAATGTTTTTGTTATGAACCACGAATGAAATAAATCTAATTTTTTTGCTGCTTATATATGTCTGTCTTGTAAATTATCTGTGTCTTTTACCTATAATGCTCCACCAAAGCTAGTGCATTCCCTTTGTGAGTGACCCTAGCAGAGGTGGGGTGTTACATTTGGTATCAGAGCAATGGTTTACCAGATTAGATAAAAAATTTGAAAACTGTTTTTCAAAAAGAAGTTAAAAGAAGCAATTTTCAAGAAAAAGTGTTTTATTTTAAAAAGGCATAATCCCCCAAATGCCATATGCACTATCTTTCTATCCTTTGTTTTGAATCTTTCCTTTTTTGTTTCAGCACGTCTCAGGATCTTAACCTTCCAGAGGGCGCGCCGGTACCTGGCTGGTTCAGAAGGTACCTAGAGGCTAGGGCTACTATCGTAGGCCCAGCAGACGTTCCTCCTCCCCCGGCTGCAGCGGCTCCTCCTCCTCCTCCTCGTGCAAATGCTTTCTCAAAAATATGTAGGGACTTTCGGGCCATGGGTGGAAAGAACTTCAGTGGAAATGAATCCTTCATGGAAGCAAGAAACTGGCTCAAAGAAACTGAGGATTTGTTTGATATCTTCGAAGTGGATGATAGGCAGAAGATACAGTTGGCCGTATGGTTGCTCAAAGACGAAGCTTCCTATTAGTGGTAAGTTACTAATGCTGAAAGACCAGTTGAAGCTTGGATGTATTTCAGAATGAGGTTTGAAATGAAATTCCTCTCACAAGCTGAACGAAGCCTACAAATGGAGGAGTTCTTAGCTCTCAAATAGGGGAGTATGTCGGTCAAGGAATATGTTAACCAATTCAACAAATTGGCTAGGTTCGGATTGGAGTTAGTGAACACTCCACATAAGAAGGCTCTCCGTTTTGTTAAAGGATTGAATGAGCCACTGCACAGCGTAGCTATGTCCCATATACCTATGGGTGCGACTTATGGTGGGCATGGCACTGTTACAAGAAGAAGATAAGGCTGGCAAGAAAGAGACAAAGGTGGAAGTACCTCAAGATAAGAAAGGGGAAGGATCACAGAGCAAGAAGACAGATTCCAAGAAGGGTGGGAAGAACAACAAACCCCATGACAAGAGGAAGTGTAATTTTTGTGGCATTCCTGGACATCTGGTTAAGGACTGCGGAAAGAAGAAGAGGAAGATGGGTGGTTGTTTGCATTGCGGCGAAACGGGACACATGTCTAAGGACTGCCCAAGAATGCAAGGGCAAGGGCATAGAGCTGGATCTACTTCTGGAGGGCAGGTTCACGCTCTCATGGCAATTCCACAAGAACAATGTAGAAATGTTTCTGTTGAGAGTTTAGTTTATCTTTTTGATCATCCTGTTCGTACACTCTTTGATTTTGGCACATCGCGCTCTTTTATATCAACTGCTTTAGTTGAATCTCTACCCCTAGACACCAGTTTAGTAGAGGATCCCTCAGTTGTTTCAAATCCAGTTGGGGGATCAACTTATTTGTCAATGATTTGTTTGGATTTGGAAATTTCTATACTAAGTGTTGGGTTTAGATGTAATGCCTATGTTTTGGGCATCAAGGGCTATGGGTTGATTCTAGGCATGGATTGGCTATCCAGTAATGGTGCCATCCTCGATTGTGAAAAGAGAGTGGTTAGACTCATGACTCGCCTCGGTAACACTCTCGAAATTTCTTATAATCCCGTGAACTCTGTTATGCTTAGCTATCCAGAATTTCTTAATGCATCTGTTGAGAATTTGCAGTCTGCTAGAGTAGTCCATGAATACTCGGATGTCTTTGAAGAGGTGAAAGCCTTACCTCTGAAGCGGGAGATAGACTTCCGCACATACCTCATTGATAATGCAAAACCCATTGCTTTACCCGTCAGACACATGGCTTCAAGGGAGAGGAAAGAACTCAGCAAACAAGTTAAAGAGTTGCTTGAGAAGGGGTTTATAAGGCGGAGTATTTCTGAATGGGGTGCTCCAGTAGTGTTCACAACTAAAGCGGACGGTTTACTTCGCCTATGCATGGATTATAGGGAGCTAAACAAGCTGACCAAGAATAATAAGCACCCACTCCCAAGAATAGACGACTTGTTCGATCAGCTTGTAGGTGCATCGGTTTTCTCCCAACTAGATCTAGCTACCGGGTTTCATCAGCTAAGAGTGGCTGAAGACAGTATTGATAAGTCCGCGTTTGGAACTCCGGATTGTTTCTTCAAGTGTCTTGTCATGCCTTTCGGCTTGACAAACACACCCGCTTATTTCATTGACTTAATGAGCAGGGTGTTCAGGGAGTTCCTTAATAAGTTTGTAGTGGTCTTCGTAGATGACATTTTGATTTTCTCAAAGAGTGAGGAAGAGCATGCTCAGCATTAAAAAGAAGTCATGGATACTCTTCAAGCACATCAGTTGAAAGCCAAATTCTCCAAATGCCACTTCTGGAGAGAGGCAGTAAGGTTTCTTGGACATGTAGTGTCGAAGGAAGGGTTGGCTGTGGACCCCGCAAAAGTAGTTGCGGTGCAAAATTGGAAGGTTCCACGGAATGCGACCGAGGTCCAGAGCTTCCTCGGGCTAGCGGGCTTTTACCAAAAATTCATCAAAGACTTTGCAAAAATCTCAGCTCCGCTTATAAGGTTGACGAAGAAGAACCTAACTTTCAATTCGGATTTGGATTACGATGTTGCTTTCCAACGATTGAAGAGGGCTCTAACAACAGCCCCAGTTCTGACATTGCCGGATGGGAGCAAGATGTTTACCGAATACACGGATGCATGTGGTACGGGACTAGGTGTTGTCTTGATGCAAGAAGGGAAGGTAGTAGCTTATGGAGGCAGACAATTGAAAGTACATGAGAAAAACTACCCAACCCACGATCTAGAGTTGGTTGCCATCGTCTTTGCGCTTAAGTCTTGGTGCCATTATCTCCTAGGTAAGAAGTTTGAATTGTATACTGACCATAAATCATTGAAGTACATTTTCTTGTAGAAAGATCTTAACTTGAGGCAACAAAGGTGGATGGAGTTCTTGGCATCCTACGATTTCGAGATTTCCTATACCCCTGGCAAGGGCAATGTAGTAGCAGATGCCTTGAGTAGAAAGAAGCTGACCTTAAGCCCTCTCTTTGTAGAAAGGCAGGGCTAGGAATACATAGCCAACTTTGACTTTAGACCCTCCATCGATCATGTGACTGGTTTGTTAGCATCGCTAGAAGTGCGGCCTACTCTTTTGGACACAACAGGAACCGCGCAACGCGAAGACCCTCAGCTAGTTGATGTGATGGATAAGCTAATTAGTGGTGAGACTTCTAGCCACCTCAATAGATACTCGATCGATGATATGGTTTAGGTGGGATGAAAGGCTATGCATCCCTCAAGCAAGGGATTTGGTGAAGAAGGTTCTCGAAGAGGCACACCATTCTAAGTTGACCATACACCCAGGTGGAGACAAGATGTATAAATACGTAAAAAGGGTTTTCTTTTGGAATGGCATGAAGAGTGATGTACCTGAGTTCATCGCTAAGTGTTTGATATGCCAGTAAGTCAAGGCGGAGCAAAAGAAGCCTGGTGGTTTGCTTCATCCTCTAGAGGTCCCACAGTAGAAATGGGATAGCATTTCAATGGACTTTGCCGATGGGCTGCCTGGGTCAAGAAGGGGCCATACCAGTATTTGGGTAATAGTGGACAGGCTCACAAAAAGCGCTCACTTTATACCCGTTAAAAGTAGAAGGACTGCCTCATCTTTAGCATCCATTTATCTTAAAGAGATAGTTCGACTCCATGGGATACCCTCCAGCATTGTGAGTGACCGAGATCCTATATTTACGAGCGAGTTTTGGAAGAGCTTACAAGAGGCTATAAGCACACAGCTATGCTTAAGCATGGCCTATTACCCCCAAACCGATGGTCAGATGGAAAGGGTGAACAGAGTATTAGAAGTCCTCTTGAGATTATGTATTCTTGACTTTGGAGGAACATGGGAGGATCATCTTCCTTTGGTGGAGTTTGCCTACAACAACAGCCACCAAGCCACCATGGGCATGGCACCCTTCGAAGCTTTATATGGAAGACCATGCCGATCACCAACTTGTTGGTGGGAGTCTACAGACAAGCTCATATTTGGACTAGATATGATTATAGAAACTTCCGAGAAAGTGGACTTGGTACGAAGAAGGATGAAGACTGCCCAAGATAGACAAAAGTCCTACGCAGATAGAAGAAGGACCGACCTTAAGTTTGAGGTTGGAGATAGGGTTTTCCTTAAAGTATCCCCCTTGAGGAACGTCGTTCGCTTCGGATCCGCAGGAAAGTTGGCACTAAGATTTGTAGGGTCGTTTCCTATCATTGAAAAGATTGGAAAGATGGCTTACAGATAGAGCTGCCTGAAAGATTGGCTGGAGTTCATAATGTCTTTTACGTTTCTCACCTACGGAAGTGCTTACATGAGTCTGCGGAAGTGGTGGAACCAAGCATGTTAGAGGAAGTAGAAGTTGAACGAGAGGCGACTGTGAGAAGAGTTCCAACTCGTATCTTTGGTACAGAAGTCAAAAACTACGCAACCGCGAAGTCAAACTTGTTAAAGTTCAATGGAGTGACGGTGAGGAAGACGCGACTTGGGAGACTGAGGCCAAGATACGCGCAGCCTACCCTTTCCTTTTTGAGGGACATCTATGATTTCTTTTCCTTAAGTTTGTTCATGCTTGTATCTATCTTTTTAGTATTTTCCTCGGTTCTTTTCTCGATCCTTAGGTAGAAACCAATGGATGCAAACATGTATTTGAATCATGTTATGATTGATGGTTGCAAGTGATTGCTAGTTGTTGCTCATGGATGCATATACACAAATTAGGTGTAAGATCGGCTCAGTCACTTTCATATTGCATATGCTTATATGTACTTGTATATGATTGAAACTTGATGTGTTCTCATGTGGATGTTGCATTTGTATGAATGATTGTGCACTCATGTAGAAAGTATGATTAGGAATGATTGCATACATAATGGACTCATGGCACCGACATGACTTGAATTAAGGAGGTCAACTGAATCAGTAGACCGCCTGATTTTGCATTAGATAAGGACATGAACACAAACTATGCATATGATCATGAAGCATTAGAAGTCTTTTAAGGACAATGGACGCCTGTGTTTGATGGATGAATAGATGGACGATTGGATGGTAGGATATACGTTCTCCTTGACTCGAAGATTTTGAGGACGAAATCCTTTAAGGAGGGGAGAATGTAACACCAATATTTTCTTTAAACGTTAAAGTAACAAATCAAAGAATAATTAATTACAAATGTGAGAATTAAGGGAAACAGGTTATGCTATTACGTTCGTCTCGGAATTCTACTAGAGATAGAGTCCGAGTTTGCGTAAATCGGACTCCTTATAAAGGAGTTATGACCTTCAGAAGATTCAAGAATTTAAATAAACAGCTCAGATTAAAGTTTAGAAAATTCAAAATTCGAAATAAGAAGTGGAAGTGGGCTGGGTGGGAATTTTCCCGCCCAAGGTCAAATCGACCAGGAGGTCGACCAGGGGGTCGACCTCCCGTCGGGCCAGATCTGAAAATTGACGTGTTTCTTCCTGTGATGATTTGCTGTGTCATTAGGGCTTATGTGGCAAGTTCTGGTTGGTTCTCTTAGGTTTGAATGGCTTCGATTTACCCTGGGTTGATCAGACGGTTCCTATTAAATCAAATTCCTATATAAGCAACCTAAATCTAAATCATAAGCCATACAAAAATATTCCTAAGACCATCATGCTGTCAGAACTCAACCTAGAGTAGTCGCCAGTCTCTTTCAACTAGAAAGCATGTTAGGAATTACAAATCAAATCTAATTCAACTAAGAGAATTCAACGTCTACAACAATGAAGAGCTATTCAATTTCAGAATACAGAACCCAGAACGCAAGACTAGTCTCCTTTTTGTAAGTCCAGTTATCATTTAGACCTAAAGAATATTGGAATTGTGACTAAATAACTGGGTTAGAACAACGCCCTATGTAAATTTATGCCTATCCTTTTTGTTAAAACTGAATTGATTAAGACTATGACTCTTATCATGTTAAGTTTGTGACCATGTTGTATGTAATTTGATGATAAATTGGCGATGACATATTATAATTTGGCGATGGCATATCATATTGTGTAATTTGGCGATGACATACCATATTGTATAATTTGGCGATGGATATCATATTGTGTAATTTGGCAATGGCATACCATATTTTATAATTTGGCGATGGATATCATATTGTGTAATTTGGCGATGACATACCATATTGTATAATTTGGCAATGACATTTCAAGTTGTATGATTTGGTAATTACACCTATATGTTGTATGACAATTTGGGAATTTTGCTATGTTTATGCAAGTTTAACCATGTTCATAAATATGACCTAAACTACATGTTAATATGATTAGGTTCATGTTAAATTAGATCCAACTAATTTGCAAGTTCGCAACTACATGCCTAATTTTAAGTTTATGTAGTTCTATGTAAAACCCCTATTTCATGATTCAGGTTGAGTAGATCTAAATTTGCAAGTTCATAATTAAATGTATATTGTTCTATGCCAAATTCATATGATACATGTGTAGTGAGATCCATATTTTTATGAGGTTTGAATTATTACATGTTCCTCTTTTTCCCCTTTTGTGAATAAGTTAGGCTATATATCGAGCCTAACATTTTATGTGATTTATGCGAACGTTTTACGGGGGTAACGTTGGGGAAAAACACGAAATTACATATAATTGGCATACTTGGCTCATAAATGTTTTATGGCATAAAGTGGTATAAATTTTTATACCTAAAATTATGAACTTGATTTAAAGGGAAAGTGGGGCTTGACTTGATTGATAATAATTTACATATAAATATAAAGAGGTAAATATGTAAATTTAGAAAAGACGAATATGCCTAATCCGAGGTTAGATTGAGTTATGGTGTAAGACAGCGCGGAACCGCCCGGCACATCCAGCAACTGTAACAACATATATCTAATGTGGGAGGTTAGCGCATCGAGCCTAAAAGAACCCGAGGTTAGACTGAGTTGCCGTGTAGAACTACCCGGACCCGACCGACACATCCAGTAACCGCAACAATACCTGTCAAATGTGAGTGGTTGGTGCTTTAATGAATGAATTAAAGCCAAGTCAAGAATGGTAGGGTTAAGTTAATTAAGGCGACACTTAACCAAATACAACATGTTAACTAAACTGATGGGCGGGGTTAGGTTAACTTGGACACTTAACCAATTTAACATGTTGATTAGAAAACCCTAGTAACGGGGACCCATTTCAGTAGTAACCCACATAGATGTATCATGGTACCCTGAAATAGGCAGGGTGGGCACAATTAGTGGGCTGATTATCAGCGGTCAAAACAACGGCGGTTGGTGCGTCAGTGTAGGTTCCGACGGAGTACGGACGTGCACGTACTCCGGAGTGGAAAAGCAGGCACTGGGCATCAGTAGTTATACACTGTGCATCTTGAATCGTGTCGGGTTGCCACCATAGGATTTGATATACCCCGTGGTGGGACCAACACAGGTATATACAATCGAGCGGGGCCGTATGACACAAGTAGTAAATGCGTGCGAGTAGGCACCGATCGATAAAAAGGGACCACTGGGTTTGAACTCCTGATGATGGTTGAAATATCCAGTAGGTGCAGAGAATATGGATATGAGTGTGATAGTATGATTAGTTTGTCTTGCCTTATTTATCTTGTCTTATCCTATGTTACCTTATTTCCTTGATATTGTCCTGTGTCCAGCTTATTCAAGTCATGGTTCTCTTATCGGTTTACATGCTGAATAATCACTAGACTTACCAGACTTATGTCTGACCAATTTTTCTTTCGCTCTCTTTTCTTCCGTTCCCACCCCCCTCAGGTACCCAGGGAGAGAATAGCTCAGCTTAATTTGGACCATTCATCTTTCCAAGCTTGAAGACTCTTTGATGTATAGCTTGGAACCTCCTATCTTTGGCTATGGCTTTGGACACACTACTACTTGGGAATTTATGCAGTTTTATTTTGTTTTATTCTTCTTTATGTTATAATCAAAATAGAGATTCTGATGTAATGATTTGGAAGTTGCTTTGAGACAGTTTGTTGTAATGTTTTTGTTATGAACCACGAATGAAATAAATCTAGTTTTTCCACTGCTTATATATGTCTGTCTTGTAAATTATCTGTGTCTTTTACCTATAATGCTCCACCAAAATTAAGGCATTCCCTTTGTGAGTCACCTTAACGGAGGTGGGGTGTTTCACAGATGGAAATGATAGAGTTGGATGCCTGACAAAAATGTATATGATTTTGATTATTTAATGAGCCTATTCGGCAAGCCGCTTGGCTATTTGATTTTCTTTTGGATTGTAGAAGGCCTAGAGAGGCGAGTTGTAGTTGTACCGATTGAACCATGCAAAGGAGACGTTGGCGAAATTTTTCGAAAATTTAAGATATTAGAAAATTTTCAGAATTTTTGAAAATTAACGGTGGTAAAAATAAATTAATATTTTAATTGTAAAATATTGGTTAAGTTGAAACTGAAGTTAAGAAGTAAACCAAAAGATTTTAACCTAGATAATATGGTTTGTAGCATCTTTCCTACCTTACTAATTTCTGGAACGAAATTCTTGGAAGGGGGAATGAATGTAATATCCCAAATTTTTAGCGATTAAATAATTTATTTATTTAATGAATTAAATAGTTTAAGTAAATAAGTTTGATTATTTAAATAATATATAAGTGGTGGAATAATTAATTTAATTTCTGAAATAGTCGGAAATAGGTAAATTTGCAGTATTGTTTGAATTGGATAATCTAAAATATTTAATTCAGTTTAGAATTGAATTATAATAACGAATTTATTTATAAACATCATTTGAACTTATAATTTATATTATAATTTAAAACAAGCTCTTAATGTCACGGTAGTTCGTAATTTTACGTTTTGAACTTCAATTGGATATAAAGGATACAATATAAGGCGGATTTCTTTGAAACAAGAAATGTTCGAATCCACTGAACTATATTTTTCTAATGGAAGTGAAAAATCGAGATTTCATCTTGTATATTATTAGTTATGGACAAATTAAGCGTTTAGAAACTCGTTGTGGAATTCATTTATAATTTATAACGATTTATGCATATAATAAAAAGGGATTTTTATAT
This sequence comes from Allium sativum, assembly GCA_030737875.1. Taxonomy (NCBI): domain Eukaryota; kingdom Viridiplantae; phylum Streptophyta; class Magnoliopsida; order Asparagales; family Amaryllidaceae; genus Allium; species Allium sativum. The sequence continues at coordinate 4,640,172 of CM060915.1, forward strand.
AAATTGTATATCGTTTTAACTTGGATTTGAAATATCGAGATATAAATCCAAGAATGTATATTTTGGAGCTTCAAGACATTATGTTTGGATATATATGAAAATAATAGTTTATTATTAAATTAAGTTGTTTTGAATATATTAATAATTTATTGGTTTATTTAGACCTTAGGAAATAGCCATTTTCCTAACGGCCCCTGTTTTTGATGAAACGAATTCTATTAAATTCATAATAATTAATTATTGCTAGATTTAAATATTCGCGTCAATCGGACTTGTTTTGTGACCATGCAGGATTTAAATGTGAATCAACTGTTATTTTGGCTTTAAAATTTCACTATGTGAGCAAACAGACTTAGAATTCGACAAAACAAGTTTCGTTAGGTCCGTAATTTCAAACTAAAGGTGTATGTCCATTTTCATTGAAATTGGATATCGTATGTGAATACGCTGATTTTTAATTGACGAATACAAATAACGTAGGTTATAATTAATAAAAATTCGAATATAAAAGTATTAAAACTATCCTATAAATACCACTACATCACTAACCCTAAAATAATTCCTCCCGTAGTCAATATCTTCTCAGTCGCCATCAGAAAATAAAACCGTGAGCGATTTTATCCTTTAGAAATTCATACAAAATCAAAGAAAAAATCCAATAATTTTGAAACAAGACTATTTAGATCCATGAAGAGTCTAGCTTTAATTCTATATGCATTGTATATGGTTCGAACACAGTACGGTTCGATGACCAGCTGCTGCGTGAAGTTAGGGTTTAAAGTTTCTTGGATCTATAAGCTTCGTTTGAAGTTCGTGTTGAAATATTGGGATTTAGGAGTGAAAATGGGGTTTGTATACAATGTTTTGTAGTAACCGGTGATACTTTGGTTCAGTGATTGCCTGACGTCGAGCAAAATTTGTTGTTCAACGTGATGGGGTTTTGAGGATGTGAGTTTGGTGTAAATGGATGAGTAGATAAGGAAATGAGAGGGAGGAATAATGGTGTATTCTTGTTGAATTTATCATGGGAAGGAAAAGCAGGGTTTGTGATTTAAGTTTGGCCATGGCATTGCATTGAAGCAGCAGTTCGTTACGAGAGGGAAGATTCATGAGCAGGTGATTAGAAGTATTTAATTTTTTAAGAGAGGATTAAAGGTTAATAATAAATTTAATTATTAATTTAATCATTCTTTTATGAATACAAGAATTGTAAAATCAATAACATCCTTATACATTATCGGAATTTGACGAAACAGAATCCGTTGGGATCATATGGACAAAGGCTTCATAATAAAACTGGTTTGGAGCGATTTAGAGCTCGTTATAATTTGTGGTGGAATAAAACACCTGAATGAACAAATCGACCATTATTCGTTATTCAACGATTAATGACCAAAGTGAGTAAACTCACTAACTCTGTCTAGTTTATAAATTTTATTAACGTATTTTAAAATTCATATTTGGTGATTTAATGATGTGTGATGCTTGTTTTGATGAATTGCCTAAAAACTGGTTGAAATTATAGATATAGTTATATATATAACGTTGGTTAAATATTGATTCTATCTATTGTAATATCTCATATTGAATTGAAATTGATGTTATTTATGTTGATTAACATATGTGGATGCAGGGAAGCAGGTTGGAGGGATCCAACTGGATTCCTCAAAATTATTACCAATTGTTTTCATATATGGTGATATATGATGTATTAACTGTTTAGTGATAATTTGGTTGTGTTGAAATGCTTGAATAACACTGCCCTTAGAATAATTGGTATTTTAAATACCGTAAAAATATATTTAATTGAAACAGGAAAGTGTTTGGAATTTTAAAAGGGAAAATCTATTTTTAAAAATAGAAAAGTAATTTTGAATGGGCTAGAAAATAATCAATTGTTTTTAATAAGTAAAGCAAGTAGTTCGATTTATATTTGAAGTATATAAATGAAGTGGGAATTTGGGATAGTTTTAAAAAGGAACGTTGGAAGTTATTTCGATGTTCGAAATGAAAATAGGATTGAAGTAAATCTATAAGGACCTATAATTATAAGGAGCTATAATTAAAATTCGAAGATGAAGAATGTGTTTAAAATGAATTATGTTATATATATAAATATGTATATATATATTATAAAATAGAATTTGGCAAGGTAGTTTAAATTTATTTCGGAATCAATAAATTATATTTCGATATGAAAGCGATATAGACTTATAAATGTATTGAATAAAATAGACCAGTAAGTTGATGTGTAAACAGAAATTGTAATCAAAATTAAATTGGAATAAGAAGTTATAGAATGACTCGATAATTGGAATTTAAACAAGTAGTGATACTTTTAAAATTGAAATCAAGATTTGATTAGATAAAACAAGTCCAGTTTCTGTAAAGGAATAATATTCACGTTTTAAAGTGAAAAATGATTTAAAAGCAAATAGTTGGCAGATTAAAATGATTATAATAAGAAATTGTTAAAGAACTGAAAGTGATAAATTCAAAGGTGAATTTAGAATGAAAATAGAAACTGAGTTAGACTGAAACAGTAATTTATTCCAAAGTTTGGAACGTTAATCGAATAGCGATTATTCGAAGGAGAATTATCAAATAGAGATTTTTCGAGAGAGAATTGTAAATTAGATTTCAACTATATCGAATTTAGGAAAGTACTATTTACTTTCCATTTTTAAATCAAGATTTATTTTCCAAATTAATTAGTTATTTTTTTTAAATTAATGTATAAAAGTTATATTTTATGATATAATACCTTAGAGTATGAATTACAACACTATTGTTATAATCACTGATTTCAGTTAAAAAGGTTGATTCGTAGATTAAACCTGAGAGTTACGTAAGAAATGTTTTGTTGGTAATTGGAGTTAAGAAATGGAGTTAAGAAAATTGGAAACTTATTGGAGATTGGTTAAGTTGAATGGCTTCCTAAGTGTTGAGATGATGTTGGTTTCGGCCCTCGGGTTGATATTTATGAAGTTGTTCACTTACTAGTTTACAGATAGGGACTGATGATTGTGGAAGGTTGGTGATACATGAATGAGAAATGTAAATGTTTTCCTATGTGAATAACGTATATTTTCTAAATTTAGGAAAAGTAAGAAATTGTGAGTACATGGAAACGTTTTTCCGAAAATCGTGAAAGGCTAAACAGGTTTGGAGTAATATTTGGGTAAAAGATATTGAAGATAAATTGAAAAATGAATAATTTAATAATAAATTAATTTAACGGGCTCAGTGTTGATTGATGATTGATCGATAGAATTTGCATTTGGAAATAGGACCGTTGTTGTATGGATGTTTTGCTTTGATAGTTAAATAACCAGCTATCAAAGTTTTTGACCATTTTTCTGTTGTTAATACGGAGAGACCGGAATCCGATCTATTATTTGGAAACCACTTCGTATTGGCATAAGCCTTGCGAATCAAAATATGCTGAAGACAATTGAAGACGAAGTTTATGCAAGGATTGTTCTGGTAATCCTTGGTAGAAATCTTCTAAGATGGATTGACGGAATGGTGCCTTCCGTTTGTCCAGTCCCAGGGCCACTTGTATGAACGAATGTCCAAGAGAGTACGCCTAACATATCATATACTTTGATATCTTCAAACATATTACGTCTAGTGGCGGAGAAATTCATTTCTCTTAGCTTTATACCGTGATATTGTTGAGAAATCTATAAATGGTTTGGCAGGTTTGACGAAGTGGCATTTAAGGTGAATAAAGATATGGCATGTTAAAGATAAGCGTGGCCTCAAGCCACAACCAAGAAATGGTATAAAATCGGGTAGGTCGCATGGCTAAGTGGATAGCTCTCAATTAGGGTGTATTGTCACCTGATCTAGAGAAAATCCATTTGCTTCTTTAATCTATTTCGATGCTATCCCTTTCGGTAAATAGTCACTAATCCCAACCATTGGTGATAATACATTCAGTACGCTCAAGCGAAATGAGTGACCGGTCATGTTTAGCCTGGGTTGCAAGATGTTCTTATTGAATCCGGTGTATTCCTCTCTAGAGATACCGTACTGAAGGTGGTTCCATAGCTTGCCAGTTGGAATCCACTACCCAATAAGATCCCACTTTTTTTTTTGCATATTATGTATGTGGAGCGTGAGATGCAAGCATTCCATTAAATTGTTAATTATTTTATTTAGACACTATTATAATATCAGAAGAGTTTTGATTTAAAGAATATTTTGGTTTATCGTAAGGTAAAAGCCATCCGTGTTTATGTGTGGATAGGTCTTACGATTATCCTTTCTTTAAAAAGGATTATAAAAGTTAAATCAAGTGGTTGGAGTTTACTCACACCAGTCCTATGACTAACCCAATGTTTATTTTGTTTTGTTTTACCCTAAACTCTTGTGGGCCAAAATTTGTATGGGCAGTCAAGTAGTGGGGATTTTACAGATATACTTGGAGGAGCATGGAGTAGGTAGCTTCAGCATTTTATAACTACTGTTTATTTCCGCTGTGATGTTATGTGTTGTACTCTGTAATGGTATGTATATACAGTTGTAAAGATGCACTTGAGTAAGCTTCTCCATCTCCCTCTTCTCCTTCTTGCTTTCTCATCAATTTCTGATATTTCCTGTGACCTAACTTCTAGGAAATTTGTGCATTCGTGTTTAGATTGAAGATTAATAAGCTATACTGAAAGATAAAGTGATCTAGCTTGGTTTTTCACCTCCTCCTTCTTTTTCAAGATCAAAGGTGAATTTTTGCGAACTTGCATCTATGACTCAAGCTTTTATGCTTGGTTAGTGTGCCCTTGGCATGTATATATGTTGTGTGTGAATTATGTGAATTAGTTTGGTTTCGTGAATTTGCCCATTCTGGTGTTTTAAAAGCAAATTCTATGCAGCCCCATAAATGGATGCATGTTGTTGTGGTGCGTTGGAGTGTGCATGTGACCCATATAATTATTTGGAGTCATCACGGGAAGTCTATATTTGTCGAAACTCTCCTATGTGAGAGCTCCTTTATTCATTTCCAGACTGGCAGCAGGTCAGACGTCTAAACCATAGGGTCAGACGTTTGATCCAAGGTCAATTTTTAACCCGAGCATCAGGTTAAACATTTGGAACCTTGGTCGGGACGTCTGAAAATGAGGCTCGTATAACTGATTTGGATTGGTTATTTGTGATTAGAAGTTGGTTAGATGTCCGACCTTTTGTTTTAGATGTCTGAAACATGTTTCTGCTCTGTTGACTAGTGGAAATCACAGTCGACATTTTAGGTTATTCCAGACTAATCCCCAACTAAGTTTTGGATCGTTTTCTCTTCTCCATGTATTTCAGCAGCTCGGTCAGATGGACTTCCAATTCATTCATGATGTGATATTCCAAGGGTTTGATTTACGTTATTAAAACACGAATTTTGAGACCGATTGTTATTACAATCGATATTTTACGAGATTTGCCACTTCAAACTATAAACAGTTTTATATAGATACCAAAATCTTTATTAAAATGGTTTCTAACGCTAGTTTTCGTACAAAGTCATTTTATAAACTATCTTCTAATCTACTATTGTATATTTATATAAAGCATTACCTTACTAGTATGAGAAATTCAATTAATCGCCTTACTAAAAATAAGGATAATGAACCCTTGCATTTGCTTCGATAGTTAATTCTTGGACTCATTCGATTGAAAACTATGGCAATGATCGTTACGTATTTTTAGTGGAATATACAACTTGTTCATAAATATTCGAGTATACCAAGTGGTTATTGGACATGTTGCTTGACTCTTATATTTAATAGCTTGAAGTAATCTACACTTTCCTTAATCAGTCGTGATCATCTTAGGAACTTCAATTCTTGAGGCTCTTCTGGTCATTTTAGGAACTTTGGTTCATTTTAGGAACTTCGGTGCTAGAGGATCTTCGGATCATTTCAGGAACTTCAGTTCTCGAGGATCTTCGGATAATTTTAGGAACTTTGGTTCATTTGATTATATCGACAATATCCAGATCATCCTAAGGAACTTTGGTTCATTTGATTATACCAGCGATTTTGGTTCATCCCGAGGATCTTCAGATCATTTCTTATTGACGAGGTATGCGATATTCTATCTTAAGAGTAGTTTTATAATTTAGGATGAGATATCCTTATATAGCACTGAGATTTCTTTGACATATTTTATGGACATTTCAAGCCTTTACATTTTACATGTGAACATTGTTGTTGTTGCTTATATGTCGGTTTTTGTTTTTATCTCTTATTCTTTCTTAGTTTATTATGATGAGTACAACTAGACTAATCCGTTTATTATTTATTTTCTTATAAATAATAATCGGGTCGGACCGAGGTATTATAGGTGCTTCTCATGACTTTTAGTGAGGACTACCTCTTGACTTTTTGCAACTACATTATTTTTGTAGTAGTTTCGGTTTATACGTATATGAGACATCTATGTATACATATCATTTGTCTAGAGCTTGTGCATATTCTTTTGTTGTATAATGGATCGAGTTTGATAACTATATTTGTATTTACACATGTGTGTTATATTCATATCTATTTTCTCCTTAGTGATGTGAATATATGTGCCTAACTCTAATTATATTGTTATGTATTTTATATTGATTTCGATTCATATATAGCCACTATGTAGGGATACCGCTAAATATACGAACAAATCATCGTGATCTACAAGTTTTGATAAGACATGAAGCTTTTCCAAATGATCTAACATTATGAAATGCTTCTACACTATTGAGCACCCAAGCAAAATTGTGTTTTCCCCGCTCAACCTCCACTGTACCATTGATTCCAAAGGAATATATTATAGGTTTTTTTCTTTCTCTCTTAAATTTATTTTCTTTTCTAATCCCTTTCTTATAGAATTTGGATAGGACCTGAATCTGGTATCATAAGATTTAAATATATAAGAATTATAACTGTTAATTTGTGTGTGTACATACATATATATATATATAGATAGATATTTCTAAGGGATTGGAGTTCACATTCGTGTTCTAAGACAAACATCGTCAAATCTGAGATATTTCCATACGGTCAAATCACCATGAGTGGAAATAATACTTGTTTAGGCATATTCTACATTTTTTTAGTTTTTATAATTATTAATATTCCCAAGGAGTTTTGGATTCTCGATAATATCAAATTGTAAAAACCTCAAATCTCCTATTTTTATATGTTTCGCAAGAATTATCAATAAATGTTTGGGTTTGTGAATTTGTCTGGGTTATGGATGAAGAATATTTTGGGTGATTTACTTTTGTTTGATTTGATTTGTCCATTTTATTTAAAAGTGTTTGTGATGTAAAAAGGTTCAGATTTTATTTTGTTTTATTATTTGAATAGGTTTGGATTTCCATTTTAGATGGATAATTTGAACGTATTGAGATTTGAAACAAATCAAATGTCAATGTTTTCTTGTACAACATGGAAAAGGGTAAATTGGATTAAATAAGTGGCCTATGTATACATGTATATATTTATTTATATGTATATATGTTGTAAGAAATTTACACCTTGTTCAAGATTCATTACCTGAATTGTTCTAAAAAGCCTAGGATACATGTTTTGATAGTTATGTTGTTATTCTCATTACTGCTGTCATTAATTATGCCATTATGCCATGTTTTTAGCAGTTTGGTGTGGGAATTAACTTGTATGCATTTAATGTAGACCGAATTGACAACTTATACTGTTAAAATGTTTCTTCATTCGAACGGAAATTAACGCTTATTATACATATTAAATATTCTGCTTGTATAATGTTGTTAGCGTAATTCAATGTAATAATGACGCAATAAATACATTAGAATAAGGTTAGCAATTTGAAATGTCCCCAGTATAAATTGTTTTTTTGTTTGTGTATAAAATGGCTTATTTATATATTAAATAATGACACAAAAACACGAGGTTAGTCAGCATCTATGGTAGAAGTCTGTCCAGAACCAACCGACAAATCCAGCAACCCCAAGTGAATTTCGCTAATGTGAGAGGTCTGGGTGCCATGGGCCATTTAATTTATTTCACTAAGACACGAGGTTAAGCTCAATGTAATAGAAGTCTGCCCGGAATCACCCGGCATATCCAATAACTACAAGTAGATGGTTTAATGTGAGCGGTCTAGTGTGTGTGTGTATATATAGCTATCGTGTGTATAAATAGGAAGGCTTACTACGCCTTGAGAAGGTCTTAAGTGGATGACTCTCTTCTTATCTAGTTTGGGTCTTAAGTGGTACGGACCAGAACAATTCAGAAGGTTTATTCCTTGCATATGTACCAAAGCCATGAGACCCTTCCTTATTTGACTCAAAATCAGTTTATGGGTTATCCTTCTCCAAAAGTGGTTTAGTCATGGCGATAACGGAGTAGGGTAGTTTACCAGAATGTCCATTTCCTCTAGCAGCTCTGATGGGCCAACCTAGGGATAGATTTGGCATACATGGGACACAACATGCTTTCTATTTCACTAACTGTCTAAGGGAAGTCATGAGCGGAATAGGTATTCTACCATAATATCAGTTAAGTAGTAACATGAGGCGTCAGCTAGAGGGGTCTTAAAGGGCTATATACAAGCGTACCCTAAACCGGTACTAAAGGGAGAGATACTACTTCTCATATTTCTTGTGAGAATATATATTTTTAAGAACGTTGAAGTACTAGGACAAGGTCTTAAGTGGCTAGGGTTCGCCTTAGAGTCATAAGAGATCATAAAAATCCACCCTTGATAAATATTTATACCAAAATAGGCCTTAAGTGACCGAGAATGTCCACCTCGTTGGTCTCCACCCTAAATGCATCAATGAAGGTCTTAAGTGATTGATTTGAATATCCACCTCATTGGTTAAATATTTCTTTGTATATGTGTGTGCTTCTGTGTTTCATAGACATACCTTGACATATATAACCTGCCAAATTTTGGGTATGGTCTTTATGCAAATATAATTTTTAGTCAAAAAGGACTTTATGTTCTAACCCCTTTCCTTAACATATCTAACAGGTTAATAGGTAAGGATAGCGACACGATGGCCGAAACAATGATGGAACATGATGAGGACAGCGATGAGTCTGTTATGTTATTATTAGCTATTGTTGCTATTTTGTTATGGAAACTCTAGATTATGAACAATGATGATGTACCATTTTGAATAAGTTTATTTCACAATCTTTATCGGAATCTATGGTTTTTATTTTATGGTACATCTTATTTTGGTATTATACTTTTTTTGTTCTGCTGTGTGAGCTTTCCATCACATTATATTATCTGTTATTCTGTATTAGTGTAATTCCTTATAGGAACCAACGATCCGTTCAGAGTGGCTCTAAGTTTCGAAGGGCCTTTTCTAGGTCGAAATTTAGTTCCACTTCGGGTAGGTTGTAACATTTGGTATCAGAGCATAGGTTACCCTATTATAGCGAAATTATATATATAAGGGACATGTTTATATTTTGAAGAAGGTTTTAAAACTGTATGTATAATATATATATTTACCCCCAATAAGCATACGCAGCTATACTAGGCAACTTTATTGTTTTCTTCCCTTTTCGGCTTAAATACTATCTCAGGATTATCCAATGAAGGATTCTTCCTTTTCTTTTCCAAATAGTAGAATGGCTGAAAATCCTTACGAATAGGGTAACTAGGCAAGACCTCGGTATTTTCCAGAATGGTTCCAATAGTTTCTCTAGACGGTGGAGTAGGTCCACGTTGCTAATCTATTCCCCGTTGTGCCTGCAACTCCTACCGCTGAGATAAACTTTGATTTTCCTCCATTCTATAAGAACTTTGCGAGCCTTAAAGGAAAACCATTCTTAGGAACAGAAAGCTTTGTGAATACTCAAGCCTGGATAATGGACTGTGAAAGGATTTTTGAAGCCACTAGATGGTCAGATGAAGTTAAAAGGAGAATTGCAGCTTGGCTCTTAAAAGGAGAAGTCCTTGAATGGTGGAACCTAGTATCTAGCGAAAACAAGGGCTAAGTATTTACACGGACTGAATTCAAGACCCGCTTTGAAGCAAAGTTTCTACCAAATGCTGAGATGATGATCCAATTAGAGAAGTTTCTCCACCTCAAACAAGGAAATATGAGTCTGCGAGAGTACGTGGCTAAATTTACATAGTTATACAAGTTCGATGGGGGTTTGTTTGAAACCCCAATGACCAAAGCTTTAAGGTTTGTAAGGGTTGAACTCCCCATTAAGGACACTTTGTTGTTGCAAGTGACATTTGGAGCAGCCTACAAAACACTAGTGCTGACGGCCATTTTGCACACAACTGAAGGATATAAGAAGAATAAGAATGGTGAGAAGGGATAAGGAACTTCTAGTTCTAATAAGAATAAGAAGGAAGAATAGTGAAAGAATAAAAAAAATTGTAACTTTAAGAAAGAGGCTAAGACTTGTATGAGGTACAACCGCAAGTGCCATAAGGCCAAGGATTGCAGGGCTGCTGTAACACCCCGTAATTCAGATAGTATTAATATTCACAAATTTAAGGAATAACTAATCTCAGACGTGTGAATTGTGGGAAACGGGTTGCGCCATTGTGTTCGTCTTGGAATTCTAGTTGAAATAGAGTCCGAGTTTGCGTGATTTGGACTTCGTATGAAGAAGTTATGGCCATTGGAAGTTTTTGAAAATTTAAAACAACTAACAGGAAATTTAAAATTCAAAATTCGAAGTCAAACAGGCTAGGCGGGAAATTTCCCGCCCAGCGCCCCAGGTCAACTGGGGAGTCGACTGGGCAGTCGACACCCCATGGGGAGTGGACTGGGCAGTCGACACCCCAGGGACCAGGTCGACTGCGCAGTCGACCTGGGTGTCGACCTGGTCTGGCGGCTAGGGTTTCTGGCTGACCTGTTTTTAATGGGCTAATGACCCATTAGGGTTTCTGACCTAATCTAGTTGGCTAGGATTAATTCTGAGATAATCTGACGGTCTAAAATAAACCCTAACTCTATAAATACCTAGGAAGTCTCTCACCCTAATTCATAAGAAAAATAGAATAGTTACCGTCATACCATCGCCATGGAAATCAATGGAGCCGCCGCCAACTAAGAAGGAAGAAAAGCTAATTCAGTTCTAATTCTCTCAACCCTAAAGCAAAGCAAAACTCTCTCTTTTCTTCTCTAAATTGTGAGTATGATGATCTTAACAAGATTATTATTATTTTAATTAGATTGATTTATGAATGAATTATGAGTAGATGATGTGAATTATCATATATGTTGTTGTAAACCCTCATGCTATCATGTATGTTGTAATCCTATGCTATGTGGTGATGATATCCTATATGTTGTAAATCATGCTATGATGATGTTATGTATGTTGAAAGTTTCTATGCTAAGTTGTGATGAATCATACATGTTAAAAAGCCATGATGTTACTATCTATGCTAGTTAGTTCATATTAATTGAATCATCATGTTTGGGCTATGTTGATCTATATGACAAGTTACATATGCAAGTTAGATTGATTAGAAAAGCTATGAACATATGCCATGACATCTAGAATTATGCTATGACATATGTGATACCCTATGCTAGTTCACACCATCATTATGTTGCCTAAAAACCCCATATGCAAGTTTATGTATAGATTTGGGCTATGATCATATCATGTAAATTGAGACATTTAACAAGTTGACACCTTTTGATCCTTAACATGTGTAGTTTATGCAAGTTTCACCCCTATTATGATTGGATTTATTTTAATTGTCTATATGTTGTGATAATTTATCTTTGTGCTAGGTGATAGACTATTCAAGTCTCGCCTATATTATGCGTTGAATAAGCGAGCGTATAAACATGGGGTAGGGGTAATATTAAGTATTTAATATTGAAAAGCTGGGGTGCAATTGATATGATTTTTCATGCCATAAGTGGATGGCCATAATTGAGTCAATTATGGACATCATTAAAATTGGAAGTAATTAATAATTTGAATAGGGAATTATTAAAACTGGGGTAAAAGATTATAAGTGTTAATCGATGCTTAGGACACGAGGTTGGACTCGTTTGTGACGTAAACCTGCCCGGACGCACCCGACAAATCCAGTGGTCACAAATGTCAGCCCAATGTGAGAGGTCCTAGGCCTAATCTAAAGCATTACAGTTGTAAAGACACGAGGTTAGACTCTTTTATGGTGTAAGACTGCCCGGACCCGCCCGGCAAATCCACCTGCCATAAATGCCAGTCTAATGTGAGAGGTCTTTATGAGGTTATGGCCTGAATGAATTAAGAAATACTTAACCAGATAAACATGTAAAGTGGAACATGGGGGTTAAGTAGGTGCCTTGGGTGGCATGAGGAGTCTAGTGGGTGCCCTTAGTGGCATCTGAAATACGAGTAGTAATACTTAACCAAACACACATGTAAATGAACATGACTAAGAGGGTTAAGTGGGATATACTAGTGACAAGCTTAGGTTGGTAGCTTGTGGGGGCCCATTTCGACCAATATCCCAAACGTATCTTTGTGGGCTCGACCCAAGTCGAGGACGGGACACACATGCTGGGTTTGACTGTAAGAGGCCAAAACGGGGAGCGGTGGCAACGCAAGTCGAACGGGTTTCATATGCGTGTGTGGACCCGGGCTGGTAGATAAAACATTGTTGCATCATGTAGGTATAAGCCGTGCATTCTCAAGTTGTATCGGGTTGCCACTTTAGGGGAGTGATACACCCCACTATGGGGCCAGCACGGGTATCTACGAGTAGGGAGCCGATCGAAAGTGGGTAGTGGGGTACACCTAGTGGAGATAGGGGCAGACGGCACCTATGTAGTCAGCTAGGGGTACGCAAGGCTATTTATAAAGTTTCTGTGTGAAGCAAGTGGGATCAACCATTTGGGTGACTGGTGCGGTGCAGTGTAGTAATGTGCGGTGCAGTGTAGTAATGTGCGGTGCAGTGTAGTAATGTTCGGTGCAGTGTAGCAATCATTCGTTAGTAATTAGGTGTGCCTTTGACGTTATCTTTCACGTTATCATTATCTGCTCATTCCATACCTAATAGTTCATAGACGTTTACTTGTCTTCCAGCTTATGCCTTAGTCTAGTTATTTTGATAATAGTATTGTTAGAATTATCATACTCGCCAGACTTTATGTCTGACACCCTCCATTTCTATCCTTTTTCCCCCTCCAGGTCCTCAGGTTGGGCCCAGCTCTAGTGGAGTTTGATTGGATTGCTTCATCTCTCTTAGAAAGCTTGGACTGTTGAAGTAAAGTCCGGCTTGTTATATTTTTAATGGCTATTTATGTAATGGGATTATGTATTTTGTTTTTATGAAGATGGATATTGTACTTGGTTTTATGATGTAACAAACATGTTTAATTTCCGCTGCAATAAAATGAAGTTTTAGATTTCCAAGTACTATTTATTATCTGTCTTGTTGTAATTTTTCTGTTCTATATTCACTTTTAACCTCCATGGAAGTTAATGCATTCCCTTTGTGAGTGACATTAATGGACATGGGGTGTTACACCTGGTATCAGAGCTTAAGGTTACCAGAACAGATAAAAATACTTTAGAAAAATAGTTATTTTTGGAAGAAGTGCTTTCAAAAACATGTTTTAATGAGTAATTTAAAGAGAAAGGTTTTTTTTTGAAAAACATAATCCCCAAAGGCCATATCTTTATCTTTCGAATTCTCCATTTTGAATCTTTCCTTTTTCGTTTCAGCATGGCTGAAGATCTTAATCTACCCGATGGTGTAACGATACCAGGATGGTATAGGAGGCTATTGGAGGCTAGGGCCGCTGCAGGTCTAGCCAATGTTCCTCCACCACCAGTTGCACCCGTCCCTCCTCCTCCTCGCGTAGATACTTTTGCAAAGACGTGCAAGGAATTCAAGGCTATGGGTGGAAAACCATTTCAAGGGTCAGAAACGTTTGTGGAAGCTAGAGATTGGCTTAAGGAGGTGGAAGAATTGCTAGAAATCTTTGAAGTAGAAGAAGGGAAGAGAGTTCGTTTAGCAGCTTGGTTGATGAAGGGAGAGGCCTCGTTTTGGTGGGAGGTCACTAATGGGGAGCGTCCTATTGACTCTTGGGTGGATTTCAGACGTAGGTTCGAGGCGAAGTTTCTCTCAAGGGCGGAAGAAAATCTATATATGGAAAGGTTCTTGACATTGAAGTAAGGAAGCTCATCAGTGAAAGAATATGTCAATAAATTTAATTAGTTAGCAAGGTTTGGCTTGGACTTAGTGAACACGCCGGAGAAGAAGGCTCTAAGGTTCGTGAATGGCTTGAATGAACCCTTGCAAGGGTTGGCTATGACCCACATCCCGATGGGGCCACCTTTGAGAAGTTAGTAGAAATGGCGCTCATGCATGAGGAGAAAAGCGCTAAAGCTGATAAGGCACCCAAGAAGAAGGGGGATCAGAAGAAACTACAACAGCAAAACAAGAAGGGTGGAAAAGACAATAACGGCAAGGGAAAGAAGAAGTGCTTTAACTGTGGAATTTCCAGGCCATCTCAGCAAGGATTGCCGAAAGAAAAAGAAGACTGGATGTTTTCATTGTGGCGATGCGGGACATTTAGTGAAGGACTGCCCAAAGAAGGGGCAGAGGGCAGGAGCTACCTCGGGAAAACAGGTGCAGGCTCTTATGGCACCAGGGCAGGCTAGGGGACAAGTTCAGGCTCTCGCGGTTCCACCGCTGCAAGAACGAGGTAGAACCATTTCTGTTGAAAGTTTAGTTTTTCTGTTTGATCATCCTGTCCGTACCTTATTCGATTCGGGCGCATCGCATTCGTTTATCTCTACATCATTAGTTGAATCACTACACTTAAACACCAGTTTAGTAGAGGATCCCTTAGTTGTTTCGAATCCAATTGGGGGCTCATCTTGTTTGTCTATGATGTGTTTGGATTTGAAAATTTCCATACTTAGCGTTGAATTTAGATGTGATGCTTATGCGTTGGGCTTCACGGGATATGGGCTAATTTTAGGAATGGATTGGTTATCCAGAAATGGGGCCGTTCTTGATTGTGAAAGGAGAGTAGTTAGGCTCGTGACTCGCCTTGGCAACACTCTCGAAATCTTTTGTAATCCCATAAATTCGGTTATGCTAAGTTATCTAGAATCGCTTAACGCGTCTGAGGAAAATCTACGATCTGTTAGAGTGGTCCGAGAATATTCGGATGTGTTTGAGGAGGTGAAGGGCTTGCCTCCGAAGCGGGAGATAGATTTTCGAATATATCTTGTGGATAATGCGAAACCAGTATCTTTGCCAGTACGCCACATGGCTCCACGTGAAAGGAGGAACTCGATAAGCAAGTGAAGGAGTTGCTTGAGAAGGGGTTCATAAGACGAAGTATATCAGAGTGGGGTGCTCCAGTAGTATTTGCCACGAAGGCGGATGGGTCCCTTAGACTTTGTGTGGACTATAGAGAAATTAATAAGCTTACTAAGAAGAACAAACACCCACTGCCGAGGATTGACGATCTCTTCGATCAGTTAGTTGGCGCCTCAGTGTTTTTACAGTTGGACTTAGCCACTGGTTTCCATCAGTTGAGAGTGGCTGAGGATAGCATTGACAAGACTGCCTTTAGGACTCCGGACGGTTTCTATGAATGGCTAGTGATGCCCTTCGGTTTGACAAACGCCCCCGCATACTTTGTTGATCTGATGAGTAGGGTGTTTAGGGAGTACCTTAACAAATTTGTGATAGTCTTTGTAGATGACATCTTGATCTTTTCTAAGGATGAAGAAGAGCATGCCCTACATCTTAGGGAAGTGTTGGAGACTCTTCGAGCGCATAAGCTTAAAGCTAAATTTTCTAAGTGTCACTTTTGGAGGAAGGAAGTACGGTTCTTAGGACACGTGGTTTCCAAAGAAGGGATAGCTGTGGATCCCGCGAAGGTGGTGGCCATCCAAGATTGGAAGGTCCCTAAAAATGCTACCGAAGTAAGAAGTTTCTTGGGGTTGGCTGGCTACTATAAGAAGTTTATCAAAGACTTCGCAAAGATATCAGCTCCATTGACACGCTTGACGAAGAAGAACCTAGTTTTCACATGGGACGTAGATTGTGATGATGCGTTCCAACGTTTGAAGAGAGCTTTGACTTCAGCCCCAGTCTTAGTATTGCCAGACGGGAGTAAGTCGTTTACCGTTTATATTGACGCTTGTGGGACAGGACTAGGCGTAGTCTTAATGCAAGAGGGCAGGGTAATAGCCTATGGTGGAAGGCAGTTGAGAGCGCATGAAAAGAATTACCCCACGCATGACCTAGAGTTGGCCGCTATCGTTTTCGCGCTTAAGTCTTGGCGTCATTATCTTCTTGGCGAAAGATTCGAATTATTCATTGACCACAAATCTATAAAATACTTATTCTCTCAGGAGGACTTGAACTTAAGGCAGCAAAGGTGGATGGAGTTCTTGGCGTCCTACGACTGCGAAATAGCCTATACCCCTGGCAAGGGTAACGTGGTGGCAGATGCCTTAAGTAGAAAAAGATTATCCTTAAGTCCTTTGTTTGTTGAGCGGCGAAGTTTAGAATTCATTTTGATGTTTGACTTTAGACCTTCCGTTGACTTCGTACCTGGTTTGCTAGCATCCTTGGAGGTCAGACCTACGCTTTTGGGATGGATTGGCGGGGCACAGCGAGACGACCCGCAGTTAGTTGAGTTAGTAGAAAACTCAAAGGAGGGGAGTCATCAAGCCATCTCCGTAGGTATACCCTAGATGCTAAGGGTTGGTTACGTATGGACGGTAGACTTTATGTACCAAAAGACGATGACCTAAGGAAGACTATTCTTGAAGAAGCACATCATTCGAAGATGACCATTCATCCCGGCGGGGACAAGATGTACAAAGACATGAAGAGAGTTTACTTTTGGGCCGGCATGAAGAAAGATGTGGCCGAGTATGTCGCTAGATGCTTGGTATGCCAAAAAGTAAAAGCGGAGCAAAAGAAACCCGGTGGGTTGCTTCACCCATTGGAGGTTCCACTATGGAAGTGGGAGAGTGTCTCGATGGATTTTGTGGATGGATTACCGCGATCGAGGAAGGGTAATACGGGGATTTGGGTTATAGTAGATAGACTTACTAAGAGCGCCCATTTCATTCCCGTGAAGAGTAAGAGGACTGCTCCATGGTTAGCTTTTGTATATGTCCGAGAAATAGTTCGTTTGCACGGTGTTCCTTCTAGCATAGTGAGCGACCGCAATCCTATTTTCACTAGCGAATTCTGGAGAAGCTTACAAGAGGCGGTAGGGACTCAGTTATGTTTGAGCACCGCATATCATCCTCAGACGGACGGCCAGACCGAGAGGGTGAATCGCATTCTAGAGGATCTGTTGAGGCTATGTATCCTAGACTTTGGGGGTACGTGGGAAGAGCATCTTCCATTGGTGGTCCAAGGGGTTGGTTCACTTTTGGGCAACTCTTCTCAAAATCTCGAAAGGTGCTGAGTTGGAATAAAATCCAGTTGGAAAAGGAAATCCAATAAGGTAGCTACTAAAGCATAAACAGCTCGTTTTTCCTTCCCCGCCGCGGCGCGGTTCCCTCGTCGCGAAAGAAGTAATGAAAGGAAGCGCCGTGTTGTTGCTTGTATAGTACATCGTGAATAACCAAATTCCAATTGAAATGAAATCTTCCGTGATTTTAAGAACTTTTCAATATATAGAATATGTTCGCATATAATAACATCTTTCAGTCCAGCATTGGTATGGCACCATTCGAAGCTCTTTATGGATGACCTTGTCGTTCACCTACATGTTGGTGGGAATCTACGGATAAGATCTTACTTGGGCCCGATATGATTAGGGAGACTTCGGAGAAGATCGACTTGATTCGAAGGAGGATGAAAGCAGCGCAAGACAGGCAGAAATCTTATGCGGATAAGAGGAGGACAGATCTCGAGTTTGAAGTTGGGGACATGGTCTTTGTCAAAGTGTCTCCATTACGAAACGTTGTTCGCTTTGGATCCGTTGGGAAATTAGCACCAAGGTTCGTAGGGCCGTTTCCTATTAAGGAGAAGATTGGACGGATGGCGTATAGAGTGGAGTTGCCCGAGAGACTTAGTGGTGTACATGACGTATTCCATGTGTCACATTTGAGGAAGTGCTTGCACGAGACCGCAGAAGTGGTAGAGCCGAGCTTGCTTAGAGAGGTGGAGATAGAGCGTGATGCGACGATTCGACGAGCTCCTACGCGCATTCTTGGGTCGGAGATCAAGAGGTTGAGGAATCGAGAGGTCAGACTAGTCAAAGTGCAATGGGGAGATGATGAGAGAAACGCTACTTGGGAGACGGAAGAGAAGATGCGTTCACGGTACCCTTTTCTTTTTGAGGGTATGTCCTTTAACTTCTCCTTTATCATTTAGCCTGTACTTATCTTATCTTTAGTATATCCTCTCGCTAGTATCTTTGACCTTTAGTTAAGATAATCCTATGGTTGAAACATGTGTTTGAGACATGTTATGTATGGTGGGTGCAAAGTGGATGCAAGTGTTTGCTAGTGGTTGCTCGTGGACGCATATACACACACTATTAGGCACTAGATCGGCTCAGTCACTTCATACTGCATATTGCGTATAAATAGCTATATTTAGTAAAATGGATGTATAATGGTTGTGCTATCATATGGATACCGCATTTTGGTGAATGGTTGTGCACGCATGTAGAAATAATATGTATCGATAGGGTTCTTTTGCATACATAATGGACACATGACACTATCATGGTTTGCATTAAGGAGGTCAACTGAATCAGTGGACCGCCTAATTTTGCATTAGACAAGGAACATATACACACACTGTGCATTTAAACATAAAAGCATTAGAAGTCTATAAGGACAATGGATTCCTGTGTTTGATGGTCGAGTAGATGGTTGTTTGGATGTTAGGATATACATTCTTCTTAACTTGAAGATTTCGGGGACGAAATCCTTTAAGGAGGGGAGAATGTAACATCCTGTAATTTAGATAGTATTAATATTCACAAATTTAAGGAATAACTAATCTCAGATGTGAGAATTGTGGGAAACAGGTTGCGCCATTATGTTCGTCTCGGAATTCTAGTTGAAATAGAGTCCGAGTTTGCGTGATTTGGACTTCGTATGAAGAAGTTATGGCCATCGGAAGTTTCTGAAAATTTAATACAGCTAGCAGGAAATTTAAAATTCAAAATTCAAAGTCAAACAGGCTAGGCGGGAAATTTCCCGCCCAGCGCCCCAGGTCGACTGGGGAGTCGACTGGGTAGTCGACACCCCAGGGACCAGGTCGACTGCGCAGTCGACCTAGGTGTCGACCTGGTCTGGCGGCTAGGGTTTCTGGCTGACCTGTTTTTAATGGGCTAATGACCAATTAGGGTTTCTGACCTAATCTGGTTGGCTAGGATTAATTCTGAGATAATCTGACGGTCTAAAATAAACCCTAACTCTATAAATACCTAGGTAGTCTCTCACCCTAATTCATAAGAAAAATAGAATAGTTACCGTCATACCGTCGCCATGGAAATCAATGGAGCCGCCGCCAACTAAGAAGAAAGAAAAGCTAATTCAATTCTAATTCTCTCAACCCTAAAGCAAAGCAAAACTCTCTCTTTTCTTCTCTAAATTGTGAGTATGATGATCTTAACAAGATTATTATTATTTTAATTAGACTGAGTTATGAATGGATTATGAGTAGATGATGTGAATTATCATATATGTTGTTGTAAACCCTCATGCTATCATGTATGATGTAATCCTGTGCTATGTGGTGATGATATCCTATATGTTGTAAATCATGCTATGATGATGTTATGTATGTTGAAAGTTTCTATGCTAAGTTGTGATGAATCATACATGTTAAAAAGCCATGATGTTACTATCTATGCTAGTTAGTTCATATTAATTGAATCATCATGTTTGGGCTATGTTGATCTATATGACAAGTTACATATGCAAGTTAGATTGATTAGAAAAGCTATGAACATATGCCATGACATCTATTATGACATCTAGAATTATGCTATGACATATGTGATACCCTATGCTAGTTCACACCATCATTATGTTGCCTAAAAACCCCATATGCAAGTTTATGCATAGATTTGGGCTATGATCATATCATGTAAATTGAGACATTTAACAAGTTGACACCTTTTGATCCTTAACATGTTTAGTTTATGCAAGTTTCACCCCTATTATGATTGGATTTATTTTAATTGTCTATATGTTGTGATAATTTTTCTTTGTGCTAGGTGTTAGACTATTCAAGTCTAGCCTATATTATGAGTTGAATAAGTGAGCGTATAAACGTGGGGTAGGGGTAATATTAAGTATTTAATATTGAAAAGATGGGGTGCAATTGATATGATTTTGCATGCCATAAGTGGATGGCCATAATTGAGTCAATTATGGACATCATTAAAATTGGAAGTAATTAATAATTTGAATAGGGAATTATTAAAACTGGGGTAAAAGATTATAAGTGTTAATCGATGCTTAGGACACGAGGTTGGACTCGTTTGTGACGTAAACCTGCCCGGACCCGCCCGGCAAATCCAGTGGTCACAAATGTCAGCCCAATGTGAGAGGTCCTAGGCCTAAACTAAAGCATAACAGTTGTAAAGACATGAGGTTTGACTCTTTTATGGTGTAAGACTGCCCGGACCCGCCCGGCAAATCCAGCGGCCATAAATGCTAGTCTAATGTGAGAGGTCTTTATGAGGTTATGGCCTGAATGAATTAAGAAATACTTAACCAGATAAACATGTAAGGTGGGACATGGGGGTTAAGTAGGTGCCTTGGGTGGCATGAGGAGTCTAGTGGGTGCCCTTAGTGGCATGTGAAATACGAGTAGTAAGACTTAACCAAACACACATGTAAATGAACATGACTAAGAGGGTTAAGTGGGATATACTAGTGACAAGCTTAGGTGGGTAGCTTGTGGGGGCCCATTTCGACCAGTATCCCAAACGTATCTTTGTGGGCTCGACCCAAGTCGAGGACGGGACACGCATGCTGGATTTGACTGTAAGAGGCCAAAACGGGGAGCGGTGGCAACGCAAGTCCAACGGGTTTCATATGCGTGTGTGGACCCGGGTTGGTAGATAAGACGTTGTTGCATCGTGTAGGTATAAGCCGTGCATTCTCAAGTTGTATCGGGTTGCCACTTTAGGGGAGTGATACACCCCACTGTAGGGCCAGCACGGGTATCTACGAGTAGGGAGCCGATCGAAAGTGGGTAGTGGGGTAAACCTAGTGGAGATAGGGGCAGACGGCACCTATGTAGTCAGCTAGGGGTACGCATGGCTATTTATAAAGTTTCTGTGTGAAGCAAGTGGGATCAACCTTTAGGGTGACTGGTGCGGTGCAGTGTCTTAATGTGCGGTGCAGTGTAGTAATGTGCGGAGCAGTGTAGCAATCATTCGTTAGTAATTAGGTGTGCCTTTGACGTTATCTTTCACGTTATCATTATCTGCTCATTCCATACCTAATAGTTCATAGACGTTTACTTGTCTTCCAGCTTATGCCTTAGTCTAGTTATTTTGATAATAGTATTGTTAGAATTATCATACTCGCCAGACTTTATGTATGACCCCCTCCATTTCTATCCTTTTTCCCCCTCTAGGTCCTCAGGTTGGGCCCAGCTCTAGTGGAGTTTGATTGGATTGCTTCATCTCTCTTGGAAAGCTTGGACCGTTGAAGTAAAGTCCAGCTTGTTATCTTTTTAATGGCTATTTATGTAATGGGATTATGTATTTTGTTTTTATGAAGATGGATATTGTACTTGGTTTTATGATGTAACAAACATGTTTAATTTCCGCTGCAATAAAATGTAGTTTTAGATTTCCAAGTACTATTTATTATATGTCTTGTTGTAATTTTTCTGTTATATATTCACTTATAACCTCCATGGAAGTTAATGCATTCCCTTTGTGAGTGACATTAATGGACGTGGGGTGTTACAGCTGCTTTGGCAAACAAAGAGTTTGAGGGAAAGTGCTATAATTGCCACGAGGAAGGACACGTGTCTAGAGATTGCCCAATGCCTAAAGTTATTCAGAGAAGTCAGAATTATGCACTGGAGGTAGTACTAATACAAACCCGACCCTCGAAAGATCAAGGTCAACCCGCGCTTGAAGGTGTAACTTCTATTTTAGGAATTTCTATATACACCTTGTTTGACTTGGGAGCGACCCATTATTTTATTTCTAAAAGGCTAGCTGATTTCTTGAACCTTCCCTTATCTATCACTAGTAATCTGATAGAGGTGACAAACCCTATCGGAGGAACTAAGTATCCTTGGTTAATATGTAAAGACCTAGCATTGGATATCGACGATGTCGAATTCCTCTACGAAGTGTATTCATTGGATTTTGTGGGGCATAACCTTATCTTAGATATGGATTGGCTATCATTTTATAGGACCATCTTAGATTGTAATAAGAGAATTGTTCATCTTAGGATCCAAGGAGGATGTAGTCCGAAAATTCCTATTGATATTAGAGCAAGGATAAAGCCCTATTATATACCTTATCTCCTAGTTCGGAAGGGTCATCCTCGGTCCCTATAGTATGTGAGTACTTGGATGTCTTTGACACACCATAGAGAAATCTCTTTTCATATTGACCAAGAGAACGATGCTAGGCTGGTAGCTTTACCCTTAAGGCATATGGTGCTAAAATAAAGGGGAGTTAGATAAACAGATTTCGGAATTGCTATAGAAAGGCTTCATTCAATAAAGTACATCTAAATGGGGTGCACCTGTTGTGTTTGCCAACAAAGTGGGTGGATCTCTAAGGCTTTGTGTGGATTATAGGGAGTTTAATAAGCTAACCAAGAAGAATAGGTAATCCTTACCCAGAATTGATGACCTATTTGACTATTTTAGAGGAGCCCGGGTATTTTACCAAGTAAACCTTGCAACTAGACTTCACCAATAGAGAATTTTGGAGAATGGCAAGGAGAAAACCTTATTTAGGACGCCGGATGGATTGTTCCAATGGGAAGTTATGCCCTTCTGGTTAACGAATACACCCGCCTTCTGTGTTAATCTCATGAGTAGAGTGTTCAGGGGCATTCGAAATAAGATCGTGGTTGTTTTTGTAGATGATATCCTCATATTTTCTAATTACCATAAAGGGCATGAATGTCACTTAAGATAGGGTATAGGGATATTAATAGAGAACCAGTTGAAAGAAAAAATTTCGAAGTGTCATTTCTAGAGAGAAGAAGTTAGATTTTTGAGACGTATTGTGTCAGGCAAAAGGCTTGGCAGTAGACCCTACGAAGATCGAGGCAATTAAAGAATGGAGAATATCTTGAAATGCTACGGAGGTGAGAAGCTTCCCTTGATTGGCTGGATATCACCAGAAGTTTATGAAAGACTTCACAAAGATTGCTACTCCTTTAACTCAACTAACAAAGAATAACTTGGTATTTTCTTAGAGTGATAAGCACGGGGTGGCCTTTAAGGAACTAAAGGAAGTATTGACTAGTGCGCCAGTTCTTATTATACCCGATGGCTTGAAAATGTTCACGACTTACACTGATGCATGTGGAACCTGTTTAGGAGCGATTCTTATGCAAGAAGGAAGAGTTGTTGCTTATGCTAGTAGACAACTAAAGGACCCCGATAAGAGATATCTAGTACATGACCACGGTAGTGTTTCCCATTGAAAATGTGGAGGCATTACCTTTTAGGGGCGAAGTTTGATCTTTTTATTGATCATAATTCCCTAAAGTATTTATTCTCTCAACGTGACCTGAATTTAAAACAACAAAGATGGATGGACCACATTGCCTCTTTTGATTTTATGATTTAGTGTACCCCAGGAAAAAGGAACGTCGAGGAAGATGCGTTGAGTAGAAGGCATGCATCTTTAAACACAATTTTGTAATGGAAATAGTTGGAGTTTCTCTCTAACTTTAACTTGCAACCCCTGCCAACAGCTTTTAGTAATTTTCTTGGAGTAATGCTTATTAGACCCACTCTAAGAGAAAGGATTCAGAATATGCAAGACCTTGACGAAGAGATAAGAAATATGAAAGAGAAAGTGAGGAAGAAGGAGACATTTCCCCATTCAGGCAGATATACATTAGGTGACGACGAAAGTTTGCTTAAGGATGGACGACTTTGTGTCCCTAAAGATGAAGAGTTAAGAAAGGAAAACTTGGGGGAATGCCATAGGTCGAGGATGACCATACACCCTGGTGAAGACAAAATGTACAAGGATATGAAATGGTATCCCATATAGCATAGTGAGCAATCGAGACCACTTATTCATAAGAAGGTTTTTGAGAAGTTTACAAGTAGCTTTAGGAATAACCCTCATCTTAAGGACAACTTATCACCCGCAAATTGATGACTGGACGAAAAGAGTAATTCAGATCCTAAAAGACTTGTTCAGAGCCAGCATTATCGACCTTGGATTAGTTTGGGATCAGCACTTGTCACTTTTGGAGTTTACATAGAATAATAGTTTTCAAGCAATGATAACTACGGCCCCTTTTGAAGTGCTTTAAGGGAGGCCATACAGATCGCCTACTTGTTGCTGGGACACTACCGACAAGATTATATTTGGACAAGACTATGTCTGTGATTCCCAAGAGAAGATCTCTTTGATCAAGCAGAGGATGAAAGTAGCTCATGATCGACATAAATCATACATAGATAAGAGGAGGAGGGAACATAAGTTTGATCTAGGAGACTTTGTTTCCATAAAAGTTTTCCCTCTCAAGAAGACTGTTCGATTAGGGAAGACTCAGAAGTTGGCTCCCTTATTTATTGGGTCTTTTAGGATCATCGAGAGAATAGGACTTTGTCTTATCTAGTGGATCTTCCTGAACGCCTATCAGGGATCCATAATATTTTCCATGTATCTCATCTGAGAAAGTACCTTCATAGTTCTGCTGAGAGACTCAAGTTTGAAAAAAATGGGGACATAGGAAAGCTCGAGTTGGAGTCCAATGTCCCCCGTGGCACTCACAGATTATAGAGCATGGAATCAAGAGACTCCGCATTAAAACTGTTTGCCTCATCCAAGTACAATAGGAAAATGATCATGCGGAAAAGCACATGGGAGACTGAGGATAAGATGAGACAGACCCACCTAAAACTTTTCTTTGGTAATTTTTCCTCTACTTTACGTTTATGGATGCATTATGGTTGCTAGATTGGATGTTAGGCAATTGGATGCAACATAGTTGCACAGTGCACAGACATATATGCATATTAGGATGTTTTGCATAAATACCGCATCACTTATTTCACATACACACTAGGATTGAGCTCACGTTAGTAAGTCTGTAGTTCATAATCACTTCGAATCATGGATGTTTATGGATGAATTAAATATAACATGGGTGTACAGCATGGATGTTTAGAGCGAGTTGTGTTTTTCGCCCCTTTAGACAGATTTCAGGACGAAATCTATTTTAAGGGGGGAGAATGTAACACCCCATAAAAATATACCTAAAAATAAATTAATAATAATAAATAATAATAATTAAAAATAAAGTAATAATATAGTAATTGGATAAAAAATGGAATTTTGCAACGTTATGAATTTGGCCACAAAAATATCGTAGTTGTATTCGTGACAGAATTCTAATCAATTTTCATATATAATATGTCAAAATTTGAGCCTGTATGAGAACAACACTTAAAAGAAGTTATACGTTAAATATATATGCAACAGTGTTTGAAATTCAAGTTATAATATAAACATATGGAATAATATATGAGCAATTAATGAGTGATTGGAATATTCCATCCAATTTGAATTTGTATGTATGTATAATTATTCAATAAGGGACAACAATAGCGTATAAAAGGAAAGATATAAATAACGTAATATAATAAAATCTTTCCAGCCCACATATATGTAACTAGGAAAAAGTGCGACCAGGAGGTCGATTGCTCCCTTAGGAGGGATGACGACTGTCAGTCGGCCGCCTGGTGCGGCCAATGCCCAATTCAGCCAGGTTTGGGTTGGGGTTTTGGTGTTTTTATTTATAAATTTAACAGCCGGGATTTAACCTTATTAATCCTATGGCAATTATTCACTCATACACCTACAAATAACACCCTAAACCTCAACCTAAACCTAGTCTTTTCTACTTCCACACTTCCACTTTGCCATTGATTCTAGATGAATATATTATAGGTTTTCTTCTTTCTCTCTTAAATTTATTTTCTTTTATAATCCCTTTTCATATAGAATTTGGATAGGATCTGAATCTGGAATCAAAAGATTTTTGTAACAACTGGAATTCCAACGGATTGATTTTTTTTTAAAAACTCTAATCCATCGAAACTCGTGATGGTTGCTCTGGTATCCTGCATAAAAGACAGAGGTAAAATATATCAGATCTCAGAAAATATCTCACAGTGGGATGGATAAAATATAATATAATCAAAATATAGCCTTACCCAAGTTATATTACTACCTAATCAGTACCCAAAGCTATCATATCTCTGCCACAAGTCTAACCTGCGAGTATGTTATGAGGAGGAGGTCAGAACACAAGCTATGGTGAATGGATTTAAACTACACATTTTGGACAACCCTGCATATACCATTCAATCACATTTTCTTATTTATTCGGTGGCTTGGGTTAACAACACTCAAGGCTTTCACACATGTCTTACCTATTTACTCCTAGTGTATTATCCTAATACATTATATATGTAGCTACCCCCAATATTGAGGTACACCCCATGGTACCGCACTCGCATGGTATCCGCCGTATTGCCACAGAAATACACGCAGTCCCGCATCCTACGCCAAATTGACGTACGAATCTCTATACAACAACATTACGTTCCACATATATCTGTCATTACTATTCTACGTAAGCGTACGGACTGCCACCTTCGATCGAATCAGATTCTATCACAGAGTAATGCCTTCAAGTCTACGATACACCACCCAAAGTAGACATGCATGTATCTAGACAATCCCGTATACGTATCGTCAATCGTTTTCGATGCCTTAACCGCACATAACCTCTGATGTGTACCAAGTTCCGTGGCAGGGCTATACAAGAAATAGAGAACTCGGTGGGGAGCTTTTCCATATCTGTATAGGCTTGCCTTTAAGAGCCTCAAAATACATATATCCTTCGGGTCTATTTTTCATGGTGGCTATGGCCCCACCTCGGCCCCTCCCTAAACTAGTAAAGATTACAAGAGCTAAGTGACTTGCCCCTAACAAACAATCTAAACATTCATTTTGCGTCTCCCCTCAACTACGGTGCCTCGACAATGAAATGTGGATGGCATCTTGGGTTTAGCTATAGTCTTTTCGCATTCCACTGGCTGCCGATGATGGGTACCCGATGATCTACTATCCTTGTTTGTCGTGACGCCTACCTCCCCATTCAGGCGATCACCGAATCACCCTAGTATCACCTTGTCACAAATTTCTAACTACAAAGCTACTTTTGCAGTCAAGGATACTCAATGGGTAGTTACACGCAGATCCAATCTCTGTGAGCACAATTCGAACACTGCACCACCATAGAGGTCTACCAGGGCACCTTACACATCCCAAGAAGCCACGTGCTACCCCTTCTAGTCCTTCGGAGCCGAAAGAATAATCAGATGAACGTGCACTCCCCTCGTGCCTTATGACACTACGATGATCTACCCCATTGGTTATTCACCCTCAAACGTACGGACTGGAGCAAGCACCTCAGTTTAATGTGTTATTAAACCCTATGTCTAAACATTCAATTATGTGTTTGCTCTACCTTATCGGATTTACATCTAACTTAGCTAGTCCCATTTGTTGGAGAATGGATTTTTGATGACAACAACCTTATTTCATTTATCATTGATTATAAAATGTATATTAACACTTTTTGTATAGAATACATAAATATATATATATATATATATATGCAGGAATTATATACATGAAATATTACTAAAGACTGTATAGTTATAAAGATGATAGAGATCCAAAGATCAGAGAAATTTCAAGACTCATGAGTAATCAAGATTTCAAGAGTTCAAGAGTTTAAGATTAATGTAATTATAGTATCTTGACTTTGTAAGACTCTAAATAGCACTCCAGGTTCAAATTATAATTTTCAAATTATGATTTTCAATTTTAACCTCAATCCTCTCTATTTTATTCTTTTTATTTTTATTTTTATTCAACTTGTTTTTCATATTTAAGTTTTTCATTTATATACTTTATATTTATACTTTACATAGTTTAAAACCTTAGAATTTTATAAATATGTTTATATAGTTTAAAATCATGTTTTCTTATGTTTTTCTATCATATAATATTAATTTACAACACTAGAATTTTATTCAAGAATTTCCAGAATTATTTTCATATCAAAACACTTGAAATATACTTTGAAAATTACAAATACACTAGAGTATGTCGACGTGACAAAAACACCATGTCGACATATAATTGTCATTTTTTTCTAATTTTGAAAGGAAGTGTCATTTCACTATTTGAAACGATCCAGAATTGTTGCAACACTTCATACTCTATGGGGTTAAAACCGAATTTTTTAACATCTCTTCTTCTCTAACTTCATCATCTTTCTCTCCACCATTATTCTTAATCATTTTTATGGTTCTTACACTTATACTCTGCCGAATTCATTTCTGTTTTGATAAAAAGTTCTTCTCTCTACACTCTCTACTCTATGAATCAAGTGCTATTGATGAGTTATAAGGCTATTTTGTAATTTATTAGGTTGAATAAACCTTGTTTGTATGTCAAAGATGAATCGGTGTATCCTTGTAGTCATGAAATCAAAGGATTAGGAGTCGGTGTGTCCTTGTTGAGCCGTGAAATCAAGGAATAGGAGTCGGTGTGTCCTTGTTGAGCCGTGAAATCAAGGAATAGGAGTCGGTGTCTCCTTGTTGAGCCGTGAAATCAAGGGGTGTAATTGACTATTGAAATAGTAACAAAACTATGAACAATCCAACATTGTGCGGGACTGGACGTAGGACTGGACGTAGGAGTAATCAGAACCAGTATAAAATCATGTATGTTCTTTCCTTTTCTGCATTTTTATTTTTGTTTATCTTATTTGTGTTTTAATCTATGTCTGTGATTGTGTTTGTAGTGCTTGATTCGTTCCATAATTCACTTTAGTTTTAAATTTTGTTTAAATTCTTACAAACACTATTCACCCCCTAGTGTTTGCTTTGCCTTAACGATCCATTCCGCATTCCCTAACAGTTGGTATCAGAGCAACGTCTTTCAAAATTTCATAATCTGATTTTTGAAAATTTGGTCAAATGGCAAGTTTTGGAATCTCTGATAATACTAGTGTCAATTCATGCATTGCATCAATGTTAAAAGAGTCTGCATATATTAATGTTAAAGAAGCATATAATCTATTGAAATATTGTTCAATATAGAAAAGGACGAGTTCTATAACTTTTGAAAATTCAAAAGTTGAAAAGATGGGTAAATTGGCCATTGGCAATTCAAATTCCGAAAAGCGATTGGTGGAAATGAAAAAGGAAAAATGGATATTGGATAGTGGTTGTTCGAGACATATGAATAGAAATCTAGAACTACTCAATAATCTGAAGTATGAAGATGGTGGATTGGTGAACTTCGGAGATAATTATAAAGGATACATTATTGGAATCAGCAATGTTGGTAATTCTGAAACTCCTATTATTTCTAATGTTTTATTAGTTAGGAATTTAAAACACAATTACTAAGTATAAGTCAACTTTGCGATAAAGGTTATAAAATAAATTTTGAAAAAAATAAATGTTTCATAGAAGATAGGAATCCAAAAGTTATATTCAAAGGCGATAGAAAGAAAAATATCTATATATTAAGTATGAAAATTTCCAATGATAATTTATGTCTTATGGCCAATACAAGTGAT
The DNA here is from genome assembly GCA_030737875.1 of Allium sativum. Lineage (NCBI taxonomy): Eukaryota > Viridiplantae > Streptophyta > Magnoliopsida > Asparagales > Amaryllidaceae > Allium > Allium sativum. The sequence goes on from CM060915.1 coordinate 4,669,982, forward strand.
CCCTGGATATGGCATAAGAGATTCGGTCATATAAATTTCAGACATATTTCTAGAATTTCTAAATTAGATTCAGTTAGATGATTACACAAAATGAGATTTAAAGTTAATAACTTACGCGATGCATGTCAATTCGGAAAATTAAAGAAGAGTTCATTTATATCGAAAGAAGAAATTACTACTTCAAAACCAGTAGAGTTAATACACATGCGTTTATTTGGTCGATCCCAAATTCAAGCAATAAATCATAACAGATATGTATACATAATAGTTGACGATTTTTATAGATTCACTTGGACATTGTTTCTTAAAAATAAAAGTGATGCTTTCGACCAATTTAAACTAAAAGGATTCAAAATTTATTATCACTAAAAATTAAAATAATTCGTAGTGATCATGGTGGAGAATTCGAAAACGAAAATTTTGAAAAATAATGTTATAAAAAGGGTAAAACCCACAATTTTTTAATTCCAAGAACTCCTCAACAAAACGGAGTAGTTGAACGTAAAAATAGAACGACACAAGAATGTGCAAGAACTATGTTATCCGATAGTAATTTACCAAGGAATTTTTGGGCTGAGGGAGTTGCAACAGCTTGTTATATTATTAATAGAATTTCAATTAGGCCTTGACTCATAAAACTTCTTCTGAACTTTTATATAATAAGAAACCGAAAGTATCATATTTTAAAATATTTTGAAGTAAATGTTTAATACTTAATACAAAGGATAATTTAGACTAATTTTATTTAAGGAATTTTTATTGGATATTCAGAAAGAAGCAAGGCTTATAGAGTCTTTAATACTCGAACCAATACTATGGAAGAAACATTAAACATATCTTTTGATGAAAACTATAAAAGTATAACTCGAAACAATAAATAACATTGTGAGGATGAAATTAATGAAATAAATAATGAATATAACTAACCAAATAAAAGAACTAGATTACTTAGAGATCATACTGTGGAAAATATCATAGGGGATATTGAATCCGTTGTTAGAACTCGTAATCAATTAAATAATATGAGTAATACTGCATTTATATCAACTATTGAACCCAAAAATCCAAAGGAAGCTTCTTCCAATGATTCATGGATACTTGCTATGCAAGAAGAATTGAATCAATTTACTAGGAATGAAGTATGGGAACTTGTTCCTAGACCAGAGGATAAAACAATAATAGGAACTAAATGAGTCAATAAAAATAAAATGAATGAACACGGTGCGGTAGTAAGAAATAAGGCACGACTAGTAGCACAAGGATATACTCAAGAAGAAGGAATAGATTACAATGAAACTTTTGCCCTCGTAGCAAGACTAGAGTCAATTAGAATTTTACTAGCTTCTGCAAATTATAATAATTTCAAATTATATCAAATGGATGTCAAAAGTGCATTTCTGAATGGATTTGTCAAAGAAGACATATATGTAGAGCAGCCACCCCTATTTGAAGATGAAAAATTACCAGATCACGTATATAAACTGAAGAAAGCTTTTTATGGATTAAAACAGGCTCTAGGGCTTGATATGATAGATTACGAAATTATTTATTACAATCACACTTTGAAATAGGAAAATTAGATAGTACTTTGTTTATCAAGAAAAAGGACAAAGATATACAACTAATACAAATATATGTTGATTATATAATCTTTGGGTCAACAAATGAAAAAATGAACAAAGAATTTTTGGATATTATGACTAAAGAATTTGAAATGAGTCATATAGGAGAATTATCATTCTTCTTAGGTTTACAAATTCGACAATTAAAGATTGGAATATTCATTAATCAAGAAAAATATGCAAGATATTTAATTAATGAATATAATCTAACAACAACAAATGGAAGACCAACACCTATGGCAACTAATATTGCTTTAAGTAAAGATGATACGTCAAAAGACGTTGATAAAAATATATATAGGGGAATGATAGGATCATTATTATATATATAACCGCTAGTAGACCAGATATAATGCATAGTGTATATCTCTGTGCAAGATATCAATCATAACCTAAGGAAACTCATTTAACAGCCGTAAAACGTATTCTGAGATATGTAAAGCATACATCGTATTTTGGATTATTTTATCCTAAAAATGATTCATTTAATTTAGTTTTGTACTGTGACGTTGACTACGCAGGATGTAAATCTGATCGGAAACGTACTAGTGGAACATGTCATTTTCTAGGACATTCTCTTGTATCATGGTTTAGAAAAAAAAATACCATATCTTTATCAACAACTGAAGTAGAGTATATATCTGCTACTTTAGCATGTTCACAAGTAATTTATATGCAACAAAATTTAAATGATTTTGGTTTAAGTATAAACAAATCACCTATATACTGCGATAATACAAGTACTATAAATATTTCTAAAAATCCTACACATCATTCGATAATTAAACATATTGATGTACGACATCATTTTCTAAGAGATAATGTTAGTAAAGAAATGATTTCACTTGAATTTACGGAAACAGATAAACAAATAGCTGATATATTGACCAAACCATCAAATGAATCAACATTCACTAAATTTAGGAGAGAAGTAGGTATATGTTCATTAAGTGAATTAGAATAATTAAGTAATAGTATATCTATATATGTTGACGGCAAAAAATGTCATAAACACCAAAGATTCCCAATTACTAGGAATTATAAATATGGTCGCATAGACAAGAACATAAAATAGAACATAAGTAGTAAATAACACAAGAGATTTATTGTGGTTCAGCCTCTATGAGGGCCTACGTCCACTTTGAAGAGTTGTTGTAATTTCATTGATCACTTGGAAGATTACAAGGTTGAGAATATCTCATGATATCTCATTACATTCACTTTTCATAATATATGATGTCATAATCATCATATATTGAATAAGTAAGGAAAAAGACAATTTTGTCCTTCTTCTTCCTCAAAGAGGAGATGCCATTAATGAAGCTCTATGGGGACCATCTACAGGAAATTTGCGCCTCTAGTTGTCGGCCACTGAAAATTCGCACTTGGACAGAGGTGCGAAATTTTGCACCTGCTAGGTGCTGGATTTCGCACCTACTAGATACGAAATTTCACACCTGGCATGGGGCGAAGTATGTTTGGTGAGGGATGTGGTCGAGGCACGTTGGCGCGATCTCTCTTCGGCCTTCCTCCTGCACTTCCTAAGCTTCGCCCTTGGCCCCTGTCTTCACGCGATGAGTTGAGTCGAGCGTGTCTTGAGTACTTTTGGTAACTGGACCAAAAGGCCAGTTAACATTTGCCCCCCAAAGTACGTCCTGTCTTGACATGATGTGCTTTGGAATGAAAGTTGAGATGGTAGCTGGGTTGCGGATTTATCCTGCAAGTTATAGGAAAAAACATGTTAGCTAGCGGGCTCACTCGTTGGGGGAAAAGTGAGCGAGTCACTCTTGGTTTGGTGTCACACGCACGTTGCTAGGTATTCGCATGGCATCATCGTCGCGCATTTTAGGCGATTTGACACTTGCGGAGAATAGGCGTACGTAATCTTGATGGTCGATTTTTTTTAGAGGTACGAAATTCCGAACCACCGGGGTTTGAAATTTCAAACCGTCCGCGGTGGCTCGAGCTTCGAATCACAAGGCTCGGAATTTCGAGCCCTGCGGGTTCGAAATTTCCGTGGGTTCAAAATTTCGAGCCTCGGAATGCGAAGGGACTTTTTCCCTTTTAATTATAAATAGGCCCATCCCCCCTTCATTTCTCTTCCTTCTATTTTACATCATCAGTTGCCACTATTCTGAGAGCTTCGTTACTCGACCCTTCGAAAAAATTTCATAGGTAATGGACTCGGTCGAAAGAGGGATGGAAGAAGGGAGGTCGAAGTACAGTGTTCAGAGGAGGCTTGAGATTTCGAGCCTGGTAGGGGAGGTTCAAAAATTCGAACCTGATTGGACTAGATTTTTCGAACCCTTTAGGTTCGAAATTTCGAGCCCTGGGCTCGAATTTCCAAACCCCATGGGGTTCGAAATTTCGAGCCTTGGGCTCGAAGTTCCGATACCCTAAGCCCGAGACTTTTCGAGCACTGGGGTTCGAGACTTCGAACCAAAGGCTTCGAAACTCCGAACCCCGAGAGCCCGAAAGTTCGAACCAGACGGGCTCGAATTTCCGAACTACCGTGGTTCGAATTTTCGAGCCACCTAGGTTCGAATTCTCGATCCCAGGGTGGTTCGAGTTTTTGAGCCACCTAGGCTCGAATCTTCAGACCTAAGTGGTTCGAATTTTCGAGCCCGGGGGCAGGCTTAATAGTGTTGCCTTGACTGGATGCCGGTATTTGCCGCTTCGAACATCGATTTCCGGAATGCCTATCTTTGGACTTATATACTTCCTATTTGATTGCATGAATTTACCAAGGCGCGTATATATAACTGTACAGACAGGGACTCGAATCTTTCACATAGGATAGAGCATATATCTGGACTGTAACCAAACTGGTAGGGTCTTTTAAAGCTTCTATGTACATTCTGCTTTTTTGCATGACACCGCACGCACTTGTTAATTTTCACCAACGCGAGGGGTACAGGTTATTTCAATATGATGTCTAATACTGGTGCATTAAATTATAGCTGGCCAAGCAAACAAGATCAAGGACTGGGAAACTTCTGGAAGCTGAGGCTTCCCTGCCATCGCCTCACCCATCTAACTCTACTGATAACGACAACTCAGGCGGCAGGGAGCTTGAGACTACCGAAGAATCAGTTCCTGTAATACCCGGTATTTTAATAACATGTTAAAACCATAAATCAAGGTAGAATTAATTTTTAAAATAAGTACCAAGTAAAACGGGTTGCGTCGTTGCATTCGTCTCGAAATTCTACTTGGAAACGAGTCCAAGTTTTCGAGAAAAGGATTCTGTATGAGGGAGATATGACCCTCCGAAGTTTCAAGGATTTTCAGTACTAAAAAACAGCTCGAATTCAAATTCGAAATTTGAATTCAAACCCCAGCGCAAAATAGGCGGGAATTTTCCCGCCCAGGACCAGGTCGACCTGGGGGTCGACACTATGGTCGACCTCCCAGGGGCCAGGTCGACCCTATTGTCGACCTGGGGGTCGACCTGGTGCTGAAACCCAGTTTTGATCCTAGGTTCATTCTGATGTTTTTGGTCTCGTTTTCAGTCTAGATTCGTTTGCCTAATCCTATATAAACCCGCCTAATCCCCATTCCTTCTCACACCATTCTTCTCTAACCTTATGCTGCACAAATTCTTGATGTACATGGCTTCTTCTTCTTCAAAATTAAATTAAAAATAAAGTTGATCAAATCAAGGGAATTCTTCTACCTTCTTCTTCAAGTAACATAAGATTCGCAAATTAGGGATTTTCTTCTACAATCAAATCAAGATTCAATGATTCAACAATTCGACGACTAGTTTCTAGATTCAACTTCTGCATCTCAATTTCTTAGTCCACGATCTGTAAGTTCTAGTTACTTTGAGATTTAAACTTGTTAATTTTAATTTGGACATGAGATAAAGTGAAATTGGACTTAAGTATGATAATCGATTCACATCTATTCTAGTTTCTATCTTGGATCTTAACATTTGGGAATATTGCTATGAAATCAGTTTGGACCTATTCATGTTGTAAATCAAACTCCATCATGTCCATAGTATAATCATGCCTGTGATGTTGAATCAATCTACTTTTCACAAGTTTGGGTTATCACCTTTATCATGACTATCACCTTATTATGCTGGATCTGTAATCCTAATGTTTTGGGACTATTATTCTATATGCCAGTGATGTTATAACCAATTATCTCAAGCTATATCATGCTAGATTTATCACCTTGTGCTCGTTCTTTTGCCTATCATAGTTTTGATGTTATTCCCTTTTATTTTGAATTTGGATTTACCTGTAATCTAGATCGATTCACGTTTATGTGCGATGGGAATACGATTTTGGTAGATTAGGCAAAACATGAATTGGTTATGAACATGAATCATGAAACTTGACATAAAACTTGCCGTGAAACTTGACACGAACTTGACATGAAACTTGAACATGGACATAACACTAGAATGAACATGAAAATGGTCAACTCGAGGTTGGGTTGAGTTTGCAGTGTAATTCTGCCCGGAACTGCCCGACAAATCCAGTGACTGCAAACAATAGGATCCAATGTGGGTAGTTGGTCATATCGCGTTTGAAACCCGAGGTCAGACTGAGTTGTGGTGTAAATCTGCCCGGAACCGCCCGGCATATCCAGTGACCACAACAACAGGTCTGATGTGAGAGGTTGGGGTGCATTAATGAATTAATGCCACATGATAGGGTTAAGTCATGAACATGAAAGACAACACTTAACCAACTTGACACATGATTAGTGGGGTTAAGTCATGAAATTGAAAGACAACACTTAACTAACTTGACATGCTAGACTGATAAGGGTTAAGTCACGAATTTAAATGACTACACGTAACCTGTTGGACGGAAACCCTAGTTACGCGGTCCATTTTAGCAGTAACCCACTTAGATATATCATGGTACCATGGAACAAGGTAGGGTGGGGCACGATTACTAGGCTGATTGTAAGCGACCAGAACGACGGCTGAGTTGGTGCGCCAGTGTAGGTTCAGGTGGACTATGGTCGTGCACGTAGTCCGGAGTTGAAAAAGAAGGCATTGGGCATTAGTAGGTTTACACTGTGCGTGCTTGATTCGTGTCGGTGGTTGGCACCCTAGGGCTTGATACACCATATAGTGGACCTAGCACAGATGACTACATTCGTGATAGGGCCGTATGACACAGACACACGACGAGCTAGAACTTGTAGGGAGCCGATCGATTAATGTATCATTCCGTAGGACCCCGAAATGGGTCATTTCATGATATTGGGCCAATGGATCATTTCATGTTTAATATATGACATGGGTTTGGGATACTAGTACAGTTGGTGCAGCAAGTCTTGAACATGCGATGCTATACTTGATTTATCATGTTATCTTAGTCTATCTTGCCCATCTTGACAGCATCCTTATGTTTACTTTCAGTTTATACATGTCATGTTACCTTTACCTGTTTTTATGCTGAAAGTCATTAGGACTTACCAGTCTTTATGACTGACCCGTTTTCTTTCGCCTCTTTTTCTTTCGTTCCCACCCCCCCAGGTTCTCAGGGAGGAAACTCTAGCACTTAGCTTGGGTATCTCTTGCTTTCGGTTCAGCTCACGTATGACTTGATCTTGAGCTCTGTTATGGCTGCATTTCTGCTATCTTGGGGAATTATGTTATTTTCGCTGTTTTAAGCTTTTATGCTTCTTTATTTATGCAAGACAGAATTTGTTGTAATGGAAAATAATGACTTTGGATATTTGGTACTTTGGATGAAAAAGGCTTTGACTATTTTGAAAGTAATGAAATTTATCTTCTTCCGTTGTTTTCTTTATGTTTGTCTTGTAATATTTCTCTGATTGTTTACCTCGATAGTGCTCCTCCAAAACTTGTGCATTCCCTTTGTGAGTGACCCTAGCGGAGGTGGGGTGTTAAGTTCCCTCCCAAGCGAGCAGCTCACCCGAGGTGTTTGAGCATGGGGAGCACATTGAGAGGATGCATTCTCCCGTCATACATGCAGAAATGGAAAACATGGACATCATTAGTGGCGGCGAACCACCTGCCCTGGTAGCTCCGGACGTGCTGCTTGACGCAGTTATTTTAGCCAATCCACCGGACTCAGTGCCTTCGCGCTTGAATGTCATGGTAGTTAGAAAGTTGGTGTTGCAGTTTAGCATTCCGGAGGGAGATGCTCATGCCCCTGGAACGAGTGAAAGGTGTTGTATATAACGGTGTTGTATACACAATTATATGATTTTTGTTTGATGATAACAACCAAATATATATATTCTTTTAAATGTGTTTGTTATTGTACTGTTATATAACATCACAGACAGGAATATAATATTTATATTTAAATAGAATACGACTGGACAAACATTTGTATATTCATACCGTATTTTATTTGAATCGAATATTATATTTCAATATTCAAACAATACAAATTATATGACTTCACTATTTGTACACATTCACAGAGATTTCAACATGAGATTGTACTTGTGTAAATAAACTGAATATGATAGACAAGTTTGTTTGACAACAATAAAATAATATTTTACTTCAAACAAATTTGTTTACAAACATCAGTACAATTCTGTTGTTACACAGCTCCTCACTATAACACTGTCTATACATCTCATATTTATATAAAATCACTGATACATTTACATTCACTAACACTATCTGTTAGTCTTCTGTCTTCATCTTCAGTCCAGTCATCACAGTCAGTCCAGTCATTCCTGCTTACCTGTCACATGTGAAACACACACATAGTACACTGCAATAGAAATAAAACAGAATATATGCAAATACAAATTTTATTTTTAAAAATTTTATTTGCCTCAGTTTTCTGGTGTGTTTCTCATCCTTTTTCATGACTTGATCTGATTTATAAAACCATAAATCTGTGTCTAGACAGCTTGTGATATTCACAGTGATACACTGTAAATACCACAAGGCAGACAACACATATATCTCAATGCAGGGACAGGGACAACTCGTCTGACGGCTGCATGTACACACGTGTACACGTGTGCACTGCCACGCCAATCAGATTGCAACTGAGGAGTAGCCACATGGACCTGCTCGACTCAGTGCACAACATAAAGGGACAAAACAAATTCAAGCAAAAAATGGCCGAGCAGCATAAAACATTAACAATGAACAAAGTGGCATGGCAAAAGTTTCAGCAAGTACAAGTATGGAATGGCCGAGCACAATACAAGTCAAACATGTTTTCAAACAGCCCAATCAAGCGTCGAGCCATGTCAAAGTCAAACCATGGTCAAACAATCTCAACAGCTTTACAAATGGTCGAGCTAAGAATTTCAAGTCATAAGCATGTGGTCGAGCAAATGCATGATCAAAGAAACTATCTCATGGCAATAGCAAATATAAATGGTGGAGATACAAAACTGTGTGATAGCTAGCAGCATACATGAATGCAGATCAACTAAAAATGGACAAGGAAAATATGAAGACAGGTCTGCCAAGATAGGACAGAAGTGTACATGTACAAGTGAGATATGTTTTGGCAAAACTGCATGGGAATGTAGCATGCACACAGACATGTATGGTCAGTTCAGATTCAAGACTCAATGCAGCATCAGTTTGTCAGTACACATGGCAACATACTCAAAGTGGTCGAGCTGTTATAGTGAACTGTTCAAATCAGCATGGAATTCATCTCAAAAATGCATAAGTTTCAAGTTCAAGCAGGTTTCAAAATGGACACAAAGTGGTTGAGCAAAACGTGCATGTACAATAGGCATATTCATGTAGCAGGCAATGATGCATGGTGCAGCATATATACATAGTTCAGGGACATGCACAGGTTTCAGAAATTCATGTTTCAAGCCAACATAAAAGTGGTGCAATATCAATTTGCTCAGCAATTTAAGGGAGCAAAGTATGGCAAGAATTCATGGAAACATATCACAAATCATCATGGAGCAGTGAAAAGTAAACAACTCAGACTCAAGTGCATTTAAGGAATTATATTTTTGGCAAGAAAGCATCTGTTTTTATTTTAGAAATTGGCAAATCGTTTTTTGGCAAGTCTTTCAACATTTTCCAGAAATGAGCTAGTTCATCGCAAGGCATGAAATCAACAAATTACTCACGGCTATCTATGAAATGGCAAGAAAGCTAATTAGAACTTTATCAATGAACTCATCAATTCATATTCACAGCAAGTTTTCAAAGCCAAGGATGTCAAAAGAGGAAAGCATCAATATGCTTCCTGATTTAAACAAATCAATATGCATTTGTTTGGCAATTTTTTTTAAGGGGACAGCTAATGTAACATTTTTTCCTGAATTGCCATATCCAAATCAATGCCGATTCTTTTTAAGGCAGAGCGGCTATCATGCAAAGAGAACGTTGAATTTCCAGAAAATATCATTTAAATCTTTATGGCAAGCTTTCAATTCTCTGAAAGCAAAAGTGTTCATAAACAAGTCTTGGAAATTTATTAATATCAGAAGTCAATCAAGGAATTCATTTATGTCATCAAAACAAAGGAATCAATATCGAATTTATCAAGGCCAACAAAAAGGGAAAACCGCACAAAATCAGTCAAGTCAATATTGGTGAAATCAGAGTTGTTAAATCAGGAAATAAATCTTATTGTTTTCAATTGTTTCCAGAAATGCAAAGACCAGAAAATCTCACTTTTTTTTTTAAGGCCGAGCAATTCTTCTTATTCAAGGAAAAAGGGGAAATCACGAAACAGCTCAAAATCGTGGATTTAAAATTCAAGTTTTCAAAAGAGGAAACGAGAGCAATTTCAGATCAAATCATTCATGCGAAATCAGAGAATGATAAAGGATTTATAATCCTATTTTAACCGATTCATCACTGGCATATCAAAGCGATCGAAAACCCAAGCATCGAAAACCAGAGATTAATCAAAGAGAAAAATTCAGAGAATACTCACAATTTAATCCATTGTTTTCGATCATCTCAAACCGAATTGAAGCATCACATATCAACGAAATATCGAGCCATCAGAGCCTCAGTTTTTATCAAGCAATCGACCGATTTGGGAAAGGATTCAAGAAACCCTAAGCCGCCATTTATTTTCTCAGAGAAAGTGGACCAAAGGAATGAACGATGAAGTAAAAGAAAATGGGCCGGCCAAAAATGAATATGGGCTTGGAGCTTTAAATTGACAAAGGGGTTTTCTAAACTCTTTTTATTTTAAGTCCAATGGTTTTTCATTTGTTTTATGTTGTATTTTTTAATTTCATTTTGTAAACAATTGTCAAACAGTTTCTAGGTCTGTAAAATCTAGGAAATTCAGTTGGGGGTCAACTGACAGTTGCTAGAGTCTGTAAAATCTAGGGTTTACGTGTTACGGGTTTGTAATACGGGAAAATCTGGTTAAGGGGATATTGGCCAGTCTAGGGTTTTGAGCGTAGGGTTAGATTAGGAGCAGGGATTGCGAGTGTACATTGTCTTGTATGCGGGATCTTTTCTATCACCTAGTAGAAACCTTAGGAATGCAGCAGTAGGCAGGATTTTGCCGAAGCTGGGTATTTCTGTGTGTTATTTACTTTTCGCATTTACTTACTCTGCAATTATCTGTGCTGCGATTATTTTTTAATTATCTGATAAACTGCAATAAACCCTATTCACCCCCCCCCCCCCCTCTAGGGTTAATCTAGATCCAACAATTGGTATCGGAGCAGGTATTTTTTTTAACTCTAGAGTCATGGGTAACCCTGGTTGTCTGTCTAGCGAGAGTCAGTCCAGTTCATCCCCAACTATTTTCACTGGAACAGATTTTTTAAACTGGAAATCCAAAATGAAATTATATTTAAAATCTGTTAATATTAATTGTTGGGATGTAGTTATCAATGGGTACGACATGGTAGATAAAGTTTTTAATTCTCATGCTACACATATTCTTTATTCTCATCTTGATGATAATCAATACAGTCTGATTTCCCATTGCTTAACTGCGCAGGAAATTTGGACAGCTCTCAATACGAAGTATGGTCAAAGTGACAACTCCAGTTCAAAACCCCAGATTGTCAACTCAAATTTAGATTTCTGTTTAACAGGATTTACAAATGAGAATTCAGAAGGATCAGATGATGGAGAATCAACGGATGCTGAAGTTGAAAATTTCTCATACGAAGATTTGGTCTATATGTGTGTTGATTTAACTAAATCTGTTGATAAACTCAAATCTAAAAACAAAACTCTAAAATTTAGGAATTCTGAGTTGACCAACAAAATTGATGATTTGGAATCACAGCTTGAATATTTTAAAAACCTTTCAGATTCAGATTGTAAAAACTGTTTGAAATTGAAAACCAATCTTGTTCATCTCAATAAAAGTATTCAAAAGTTTGAAGATGAAATTTTGATCTTAAAAGCAAACAAGATTGAGTTATCAAATTTGAACAATCATCTACAAAAGGAATTTGAAATTTTTAAAACTAATATTCATTCCAAACTTGAAATTGCAGAAAAGGAAAATTTGTTGAAATCGAATTCGATTTTGAAAGAACTTGAAAACGAGATTGAAAATTTCAAGAAATTTGAGTCTGAAAGTCGAAAACATTTAGAGTCTGAGATTGCTGAGTCCCAAACCAAAATAAAGTTACTCAATGATGAAAATTTGGTTTTGAAATTTGATTTTGAAAGATGTGAGATCACTAAAAATCGTTGTTCAGATTTATTGAAAGAAAATGGTGATCTTAAAACTGAAATTCAATAACTTGAAACAATCTTGTCTAATTTTTCAAACGGTGAAAAATCTTTGAATATGTTGTTGAAAAACCAATTCTCTGTTCAAAATAAACGTGGACTTGGGTTTGAGAAAAATAATGTTTTTGAAAGACGAATTTCGAATGATTTGAAAAATTCTTCAAACAACCTTGAAAAGAATCAATTTGAAAATTTGAACTCCTATAATTTCAAAGGTTTTTTGAGTCAAAATCAAAATGAGAAATTGTTTTATAATAATCCTTCTAAACAATCCTGGATCCCAAAAAGAAATAAACCAAACTTCGTGAAATTCAAACAGATTTGGATTCCTAAGGGTACAAAGGTTTATTCTGATGGTTTGTTATATAAACAGGTTTGGGTACCAAAACAAATGAATACAACTGTGAGTGGTTTTACTAATTTTGTTCAACCACTTGATCATCTCAATCATTAGGTACCAAAGGAGGCTGAGGAACAACTGTGCTGAAAAGAGAAACGGATTCAAACTGCTTCATATCACAGAATCATTCACAGTTCCTTAGCCACATTTGTTGAGTTAGAGATTCTGCTTTACATTGGATTCTGGTATGATCTCTAAACTCACCTTTGTATATTCTCTTTGTTTGTTTTTTATTTTCTGTTTTTATTCCTTCCTCTATCTCCTTCTTTTTTGTTTTTTATTTGACACTGCCATATTCTTCTCTGTCTGTACTTCTTAAACTTCCAGTTGCAGAATTAATGATTTTCTGGAAATTTGCCTTACTTGTATAAAATCATCATGTGTTAATCATTTCCATATCCTGAATTTGAACTTGTATATATCTGCAATTGTTTTGAAGTTTATTTTCTGATTGTTGAATTCATAACAGTGTTGATGTTGATGCATTCATATCATATCTTGAACACTGTTAACTAGAATTCTAAAATTTTGAAGATCTGAATAATTAATGAAATTTCACACACTTATGCTGTTTTGAGTTCCTTCCAATTCATTTTGGAAACGCTTAAAGTATTATACTCATTACAGCACTGTTACTTCTCAATTGTGATAATCTCATTAATTTTTCAGATTGGCTTGATTATTTCTGACTTGAAAAATATTTGGGTTGAATCAGTGATACATCTTGAATTTCATCCTTATTCATGATTATTATGATTGAAATTAGTTCAGTTTGAAATCATCTGAAATTCCTGATATTTTGAATCTCACACACCACTTAAATCGGAAATTATTAACCTTGTGTGACTGATTCATTATATCTCAAAATTTGACATTAATTCAAATGATTTCAAATAAATTATTTTCTTTGGATCATGAATATCTCACAAAATTGATGTAGATGATCTGAAATTTCTTGAGGACTTGTCAGAAAATTCTTGTGAAAATTCTTTGAAAATCCGGTCTTGAATTTCTCTGTTATTTCATGGTTATATGATTTAAATATTTGTTTGTTGAAAATCATTTGAAATTGTTGATTTATTAAATCTCACACATATCTCAATTCAAAAATTTATAAATTGGTGTGATTGATTTATTAAATCCTGATATTTTCATATTCCTCAAATGATTTCAAATAAACGTTATTTCTAATCTTGGATCATGAATGATCTTATGTGACCATCCGCTGACAAGTCTGACGTGATTTTATGTTCTGTGTTGCTCTGATACTGTTTTCAAATAACTGCCTGCTTTAATCTGACCGCTGCTCTGATACATGTGCATAATCTGTTATCTTGTCTGATTGGGCTTTGTATTTATAATTCTTTTGTCTATGACATTCTTGTTCAGTATCATGTTAAAATTCCTCGTAAATAGAGACACCAAGTGATATCAGAAGCGCCTTATTTTTGTCTCACCCATCTGTACTTAGATTCAAATCTTCACCATGTATATATCCACACACTCCTTTTGTCTTGTACACATTTTTTTTCCCTCTTGTCGTGTATAGATCAGCATATTCCTCTTGTATTTGATTTTCAATTTTAGAATTATTTACTAATTATTCATTCAGAAATTGAAATCAATATCCAATTGAACTGTATTTATAATTCATCAAAATTATTATCAGATTTTGAAATTGTGATGAATTATGACTGTAATATATTTCATAATAAGAGGAGATTTTATGTGGATTTTCATGATGGTTGAATATTTATTATAATATCTTTGAACTGGCAATTATTTCAGGACCATCCTCATTATCTATCATCATTCTGCCATCCATGATAATTTTTTTTATAAATGTGGAGAGTTTATTTTTTTTAAAATCATCTTGAATAAACAGTGAAAATATTTGTGATGGAATTGTGGTTATGTTATTTTTCAGAATTAGTGTCAACTGAAAATTTTCAATAATCCCAGTACAGTAGGGCATATTTCATAATATAATTAATTTAGAAATTTATTTCACAGTCCATTTCTGTACCTACCACTTTTCTATCATCCATATTGATTTTATATATCGAGGAGTTTTTCTTTTTGAAACAGAAAAAGATAATAATATAATAAGTATTTCTCTAACCTCATTTAAAAATCCAAGCTCTGGTTATGCATGGTTACGAGATTACTTATATTTAAGCTGCAACTGATCTCATTTAAAAATCCAAGATCTGGTTATGCGTGGTCAGTGTGCTCTTAAATTAAAAAAAAAAATTGAAATTAATATAAAATTCTCCTTGGTGTATAATAACCAGCCTATCAATCCACTTTCTAATCTGTGAAATATATTGAAATTTTATGACGTATTATGATTTGTTGATTGATAGATATTGGGATTTGAGATAATTCGATTTTATCACTTAAATTGAATTATAATTATAATCCAAATCCATCACTGTTTTTTTTTTAGCCTTATTTTTATAAAAATTCGTGTGAAAATTAATTGAAATTCATTTTTATATAACTTTCCTCATTTATATAAATTTCATCTAAATCAGTCATTTTCTGCAATGTGAAATATGCCACTAGTTCTCAGTTTATTATGCTTTTTGTTTGACTGATTGAGATTTATGATGACTGTTCTTCCTCTTAAGCTGAAATTATATTATTAAGTCATTTTTCATCTATATTTTGAATTCTGAATCTTTTTGATGATAACAAAAGGGGGAGAATGGGTTGAGATTTTGCTTTATGAGTGAATATTTTATATATATTTTTAATTTTGAAAATTTATTATTATTCATACATTTCACTTATGCACAGTTATAGGGGGAGTTTTTTGTTGTAGGGGGAGCTAATAAATAGGGGGAGTTCAATATTCACTGTCAAACACATTTACTGTGCTCAAAATCTTTATTTGTTTGTCATCATCAAAAGGGGGAAATTGTTGTATATAACGGTGTTGTATACACAATTATATGATTTTTGTTTGATGATAACAACCAAATATATATATTCTTTTAAATGTGTTTGTTATTGTACTGTTATATAACATCGCAGACAGGAATATAATATTTATATTTAAATAGAATACGACTGGACAAACATTTGTATATTCATACCGTATTTTATTTGAATCGAATATTATATTTCAATATTCAAACAATACAAATTATATGACTTCACTATTTGTACACATTCACAGAGATTTCAACATGAGATTGTACTTGTGTAAATAAACTGAATATGATAGACAAGTTTGTTTGACAACAATAAAATAATATTTTACTTCAAACAAATTTGTTTACAAACATCAGTACAATTCTGTTGTTACACAGCTCCTCACTATAACACTGTCTATACATCTCATATTTATATAAAATCACTGATACATTTACATTCACTAACACTATCTGTTAGTCTTCTGTCTTCATCTTCAGTCCAGTCATCACAGTCAGTCCAGTCATTCCTGCTTACCTGTCACATGTGAAACACACACATAGTACACTGCAATAGAAATAAAACAGAATATATGCAAATACAAATTTTATTTTTAAAAATTTTATTTGCCTCAGTTTTCTGGTGTGTTTCTCATCCTTTTTCATGACTTGATCTGATTTATAAAACCATAAATCTGTGTCTAGACAGCTTGTGATATTCACAGTGATACACTGTAAATACCACAAGGCAGACAACACATATATCTCAATGCAGGGACAGGGACAACTCGTCTGACGGCTGCATGTACACACGTGTACACGTGTGCACTGCCACGCCAATCAGATTGCAACTGAGGAGTAGCCACATGGACCTGCTCGACTCAGTGCACAACATAAAGGGACAAAACAAATTCAAGCAAAAAATGGCCGAGCAGCATAAAACATTAACAATGAACAAAGTGGCATGGCAAAAGTTTCAGCAAGTACAAGTATGGAATGGCCGAGCACAATACAAGTCAAACATGTTTTCAAACAGCCCAATCAAGCGTCGAGCCATGTCAAAGTCAAACCATGGTCAAACAATCTCAACAGCTTTACAAATGGTCGAGCTAAGAATTTCAAGTCATAAGCATGTGGTCGAGCAAATGCATGATCAAAGAAACTATCTCATGGCAATAGCAAATATAAATGGTGGAGATACAAAACTGTGTGATAGCTAGCAGCATACATGAATGCAGATCAACTAAAAATGGACAAGGAAAATATGAAGACAGGTCTGCCAAGATAGGACAGAAGTGTACATGTACAAGTGAGATATGTTTTGGCAAAACTGCATGGGAATGTAGCATGCACACAGACATGTATGGTCAGTTCAGATTCAAGACTCAATGCAGCATCAGTTTGTCAGTACACATGGCAACATACTCAAAGTGGTCGAGCTATTATAGTGAACTGTTCAAATCAGCATGGAATTCATCTCAAAAATGCATAAGTTTCAAGTTCAAGCAGGTTTCAAAATGGACACAAAGTGGTTGAGCAAAACGTGCATGTACAATAGGCATATTCATGTAGCAGGCAATGATGCATGGTGCAGCATATATACATAGTTCAGGGACATGCACAGGTTTCAGAAATTCATGTTTCAAGCCAACATAAAAGTGGTGCAATATCAATTTGCTCAGCAATTTAAGGGAGCAAAGTATGGCAAGAATTCATGGAAACATATCACAAATCATCATGGAGCAGTGAAAAGTAAACAACTCAGACTCAAGTGCATTTAAGGAATTATATTTTTGGCAAGAAAGCATCTGTTTTTATTTTAGAAATTGGCAAATCGTTTTTTGGCAAGTCTTTCAACATTTTCCAGAAATGAGCTAGTTCATCGCAAGGCATGAATTCAACAAATTACTCACGGCTATCTATGAAATGGCAAGAAAGCTAATTAGAACTTTATCAATGAACTCATCAATTCATATTCACAGCAAGTTTTCAAAGCCAAGGATGTCAAAAGAGGAAAGCATCAATATGCTTCCTGATTTAAACAAATCAATATGCATTTGTTTGGCAATTTTTTTTAAGGGGACAGCTAATGTAACATTTTTTCCTGAATTGCCATATCCAAATCAATGCCGATTCTTTTTAAGGCAGAGCAGCTATCATGCAAAGAGAACGTTGAATTTCCAGAAAATATCATTTAAATCTTTATGGCAAGCTTTCAATTCTCTGAAAGCAAAAGAGTTCATAAACAAGTCTTGGAAATTTATTAATATCAGAAGTCAATCAAGGAATTCATTTATGTCATCAAAACAAAGGAATCAATATCGAATTTATCAAGGCCAACAAAAAGGGAAAACCGCACAAAATCAGTCAAGTCAATATTGGTGAAATCAGAGTTGTTAAATCAGGAAATAAATCTTATTGTTTTCAATTGTTTCCAGAAATGCAAAGACCAGAAAATCTCACATTTTTTTTTAAGGCCGAGCAATTCTTCTTATTCAAGGAAAAAGGGGAAATCACGAAACAGCTCAAAATCATGGATTTAAAATTCAAGTTTTCAAAAGAGGAAACGAGAGCAATTTCAGATCAAATCATTCATGCGAAATCAGAGAATGATAAAGGATTTATAATCCTATTTTAACCGATTCATCACTGGCATATCAAAGCGATCGAAAACCCAAGCATCGAAAACCAGAGATTAATCAAAGAGAAAAATTCAGAGAATACTCACAATTTAATCCATTGTTTTCGATCATCTCAAACCGAATTGAAGCATCACATATCAACGAAATATCGAGCCATCAGAGCCTCAGTTTTTATCAAGCAATCGACCGATTTGGGGAAGGATTCAAGAAACCCTAAGCCGCCATTTATTTTCTCAGAGAAAGTGGACCAAAGGAATGAACGATGAAGTAAAAGAAAATGGGCCGGCCAAAAATGAATATGGGCTTGGAGCTTTAAATTGACAAAGGGGTTTTCTAAACTCTTTTTATTTTAAGTCCAATGGTTTTTCATTTGTTTTATGTTGTATTTTTTAATTTCATTTTGTAAACAATTGTCAAACAGTTTCTAGGTCTGTAAAATCTAGGAAATTCAGTTGGGGGTCAACTGACAGTTGCTAGAGTCTGTAAAATCTAGGGTTTACGTGTTACGGGTTTGTAATACGGGAAAATCTGGTTAAGGGGATATTGGCCAGTCTAGGGTTTTGAGCGTAGGGTTAGATTAGGAGCAGGGATTGCGAGTGTACATTGTCTTGTATGCGGGATCTTTTCTATCACCTAGTAGAAACCTTAGGAATGCAGCAGTAGGCAGGATTTTGCCGAAGCTGGGTATTTCTGTGTGTTATTTACTTTTCGCATTTACTTACTCTGCAATTATCTGTGCTGCGATTATTTTTTAATTATCTGATAAACTGCAATAAACCCTATTCACCCCCCCCCCCCCCTCTAGGGTTAATCTAGATCCAACAAAAGGGACCACGCACCGCCGGAGGGTTTCATTGCTTGGAATCGACATACTTGCTTTAAGGGGTGTGTGCCCCCGTCCAATGACTTCATTCAGGAAATGTTATTCTACTTTCGCCTTGCACCTTCACAGCTACACCCGAATGCTTATTCCTCACTTCTGGGTACTTGCGTTCTTTTTCGAGAATTTCTACACCGGGACCCTACCGGAGAGGACATTAGGTATCTCTTTCATTTTAGGCAATCAACTGGTGGATCGTCCTCCCAATGGTTCTTTGAAGCATCTCTCACTACTAAATTTTTTGTTGGAAAGTGGCCCAGGTCATCTGTGATTAAGCATGACTGGTTCTTCGTTCATTGCCCTCCCGGGTTTGCGAGGAGGTGGATATAAGGAAGTGAGTACCTTCGATCTCTTCTTATAGCGTTGTCGAGCTCCGTGTCTCATTGTTTTCCGATTGTGTCAGGAAATCCCAAGGCGCCTACTGGTGACGAGTATCGTCAATGTCTCGCTGCCCTCCGAGCCATCCCTGAAGACTCCCGCAAGACAGACACTGTGGTAGATCAGGACCGCCTTCGGCGTTTTGGATTGCTTCCTGCCAACAGGGCCATAATCAGGCCTACCGTGGCTAGTGGTTCATTGAAAGGGACAACGACGGAAGGCCCTACTGTTTCTGGTTTGAAGAGGAAAATAACTTCTACCGGGCTTGGACCAAAGATGGCCGTTAAGTTCCAAGAAGATGTTGGCAGTAGGAAAGCTGGTAGCGCGGAGACGGGTGCTCGAGATGAGGGGCTAATTGACGCTTCTGTCCCGCCCCCGGTGGGTGGGACGGGAGAATATGCGTTGACCAGCACTCATTCTCATGTGAGCTCTCTAGGTGCTACCGCTTCCCTCGAAAAGGCAGACCAGTTTGCTATTCTGGGTACCGTCCCTATGGACTTGTCTTTATGGTCGAGCGCAGCTAGTATGGAGGATCTAGCTCGTGCCATGGAGGGGCTACCTCCCTTGATTGGGGAACGATCTGGTCTGTTGATAGAACACTTGGGGCATACACTTATACACACCACACTGCATAGAAGAGTGCCCGTGCGTGTTGCTTGACTGATTTCTTTGTTTCCTTGACAGGTGACATGACCAGAGGAATAGGACGACGAGGTCGCGGTGACAGCCATCGCGTCGAAAGTGCTTTCGTCAGCTCCTTCAGGAGGGGATCTAGTTTATATGGCAATGTTCCACCCCCACGGGGTCACGGCAGCAGGAGTCATTACCAGGATAGGCCTAAGTCTTTCACTACTCCTCCCACTCCTCCGATTCGGGCGCCTAGTGGAGATTCATGGCTTGATCTAGGAGGGTCGAGTCATACGTCGTCAACAACTCCGCCCATTACTGCTCCGTTGGATCCCGTTCAGGCTTCAAAGGGGAGAGAGCCACCGCTTGCCCAACCGAGGTCGGGTAGGGCGACTATGGTTGAAACGCCAGATTTGACGATGCCCCAAGTCGAAGAACTTTCTCCAGAGGAGAAGATGGCGTTCTTGAAGCATGACTTCCTTCGGCTTTACTTTGATGAGCTGCCATCTCTTCCTGACCTTCGCCCAGCTCCTAATAGGGCATCTGGAGAGATATGGATGCATGTGGAGGCCGCGTATCACCGGGTCATCGAGCTTACCACATACTCTCACCACCTATCAGACCCGATTAGGTAGAAGAACCTGCACCTCCTGAACCATCAATTAACCATTGACGCTGAGAGGACATCTGTTGCTAACTTGAATACGGAAATCGGTAGGTCTTCCTCGTTCTCCTCCTTTCCTATTTATTAAAAGTCTTTTGTTCTTGTATCTTTAAATACTGGCTTACTAGTCTCATGGTCTTTCAGCGGAGCTGAAGTAGGGGTACGAGATGCTCAAAAAGGAGGCCGATGACTCTCGCTTTGTGTTCAGAGAGACTATAGCCGACTTAACCACCTAGAACATGACCTTGAAGAAGGAAAAGACTGAGGTGGACCAGGTTTGCATTGAATTGGAGAGAGAAAACGCCAGGTTCTTCCAACATCAGGAGGATAACAAAGCTTTATAAGAGGAGAATAACTGCCTAAAGAGGGAGCTTGAGGCGGCGGAGAAGGCGATGGAGGACGCGGAAGCCAGCAATCGGGATGTGTTAGGCACCGCAGAAGGATCGAAAGCTGAGTTCCAGAGGGAGGTGGAACAATTAAGAGACGAGCTAGCAGATGCAGAGTACCGGGCAAAGTCGTCTGTGGAGGAAGATATTAAGGACATGCTTGTTAAGGTCCTAAAATTCCATGGAATTTCTTGGATGGATGACTACTCCCGTGAGCTAGCTCGAACCTGGGATAGGTTGGTTCCGTACGAGTCCTTCTTGCACTGGGTGGATGTTGGGACCTTGGACGAGCGACAACTTATGACCGATCTCTTGACCGAGGAGGAGCGGCAGAAGTTGGGTAGGGTAGGAAGTTGTTGCTCGAAGATGTGGAGAGAGAGAGGTTGGAGAGGCTTGCTGCTGAGAAAGGAAAATTCGCCATGATTGAGAATATCATGTTACTTGGGACTTCCGCGGAGGGAAGCTCTCACCGGCCCCCAGTTCCTGGATCGGCCACCGCGAGTGACCCGACAGTCTTGACTCAGGTTTAGAACGTGCATTATCTTGAGCATCCGAAGCGGAGAGATACTGGATTTTACCTTACCCGTTGCGTCGGGTGCCCCTCTTGCTCTTCCTATGTCGTCCTTGACCGGAGGTAAATTCCCTTTACAATGCATCCCAGAGGATGATGTGGTTACCAAATTTGCGGACCTAAAGATTGTGTTTTCATTGTGCAGTCCCCTCTGGATTAACCATGTCACTGGACCCTGCCCCCGCGATTCCCCAAGTGACTGAGTCTGGGCTAGGACTTGAAGGGATACAGGTTGGAGAGAGCGGAGATCAGCTTGACACCTTCTCGAGGATAAGCATAATCCTCAGCCTCCATGAAGGCCTTATTGATGAGGGAGAGGAGGTAGATGAGCAAAGTGCGACTTCCCGTGGTCCGGTGGAGGAAAAGATGAGGCAGGAGGAAGACTCCAGGCAGGAGGTCGTAATAAAGATTAGGGAGGATATTATGGAGAGGGCTGCTACGATTGTTGTCCAAGAGCCGACTGATGAGGAAGCGGAGAGGAAGAGGACGCCTGACGAGACTCAGAAGACGTGGGAGGATGAAGAGGCTCAGCGGAGGGCCATCGAGACTCGAGAGAAAACAAGGGCTGGTGATCCAGGGCACAAGTACAAAATACTTATTGAGCGAAAAGCTTCTAAGGAAGTCAGGGAGAAAGCTAGGCGAGAAGGGAAGGTGGTTACGAAGGTGAGCGCTGCAGTGATAGGTTTAGCTGCCGGAGATGCCCTAGTCCTTTGCCTCCTATTGCCCCTGCTGATGTCACTGAGATTTCTAGCGGCGATGGGGCGGACGAGAGGCGTCTTCCAGCCTCTCACGGGTCGACCACTTCCCAAAGGAGCCGAAGTGGGAAAGGCGGGTCTGGCAAGAGAAAGCCTAGCTCCAAGGATGAACCGTCCAGTGCCGAATCTGTAAAGAAAAACATAAAGACAACAAGAAGAAGAAGCACGGTTAGCGTTAGTTGCTTAAGCGTAGGATTAGTGCTTATTTTGGTAGTGTAGGCCAGTAGTTTACGCGAGTTCGGCCCTCGCTTTTGGTTTTTCAAGACATGGTGTGGTTCTCATGTACACCCTGTCATTAGAAAGAAAGATATTAGTTATGTAGTTGGTTGTAATGTGTGTGTGTTGTAATGAAATATGAATTAGTAAAGACTGCACTTTCTGTTAAATGTTCGGATGTTCTTCCCATGTTTTCGAGCGTCCCGTACTTGCGTAGGGCTACTTTAAGTTGCGTTCCCATGTTTTCAGGGGTCCACTTTAAGTTGTGTTTCCCTTTTCGAAGTAAATCGAAGAAAGGAATGCACTTATCGGTGGCCTTTGAGATGAATCGACTTAAAGCGGCGACCTTTCCATTTAAACTTTGAACATCCTTGATATTTTCAGGGATTTGAATATCCCAAATGGCTTGAATTTTCTCGGGATTAGCTTCGATGCCCTGGGCATTGACGATGAAACCCCGAAACTTTCCTGAAGCGACGCCAAAGGAACATTTGAGAGGGTTGAGTTTCATGTCATGTCGACGGAGGACATCGAACATTTTGGAGAGGCCGTGGACGTGGCTGCTAGACACTTTTTATTTAACTAGCATGTCATCCATGTACACCTCCATGGATTTCCTGATTTGATTTTTGAAGAGTCGACTAACCATCCGCTGATATGTGGCGCCGGCGTTCTTGAGGCCGAAAGGCATAACGCGATAGCAATAAAGTCCGAGGTCGGTTATGAAGGAGGTATGGTCCTGATTGCGGAAATTCATCGGGATCGAGTTGTAACCGGAGTAGGCATCCGTGAAAGATAGCAAATGGTATCCAGCGGTTGAATCGACTAGATGATCGATCTTTGGGAGCAGGAAGCTGTTCTTGGGGCATGCTTTGTTTAAATCAGAAAAGTCGATAAACATTCGCCATTTTCCATTGGACGTTTTGACTAGGACCGGATTGGAGACCCATTCGGGGTAATCGGCTTCACGGATGTTGTTGTTTAGCAGGCGATCTACCTCTTCTTCAAGTGCGTTGGATCTCTCGGGTCCCAGGAAGCGGCGCTTTTGTTTGACCGGAGGCATCGTAGGATCTATGCCTAGGGAATGGAAGGCGATTGCCGGGTCTATGCCTTTCATGTCGGAATGATTCCATGCGAATACGTCCAGATTAGCCTTTAAGAAATCCACAAGATCGTCTTTGACTGATGGGTGAAGGTGTGATCCTATCTTTAATACTCGCGATGGATCATCGAGACTGACGGGTACATCTACTGTGGACTCGACAGGAGTAGGTCTCTCCTGCTCGGGCTCTTCATCTTTTCTTGGATCGAGGTCATCGGAAAGACAGGAGTTGTAACAACCCTGAATTTTGGGGTAAATTTAAAAATTTATTTTAAGTAATTTTAATGAGTTTTTGATATTTAAAATAATAATGATTAAAAATTGATTTGAAACGAAGTTAGAATGAATAATTTAATTTAATTATAAAAAGAGTTAGAAATAACGCGATAGTTTGAAAAGTCAAACTTGAACTTTGACTGACCGTACAGGATGCAAAATTTAACGGATTTAAGTGAAACCAAAAATATTAGAATCTAATTAAAAATATCTTTCTAACGAATCTGAGAAATAGAAGTTTCATAGCGGGAATCAAAAGTTATGCCCAGTTTAAAATTTAGAAAGGTCGCTATGAAATATATAAAGGTCAAAATGCCACTTTTTGCATACTAAGGAATTTGGACACGAAACCACTTCCATCGAGTTTAGAATGATGTTTCTGCATTGAAGAACAATAAACACTTATATATTTCGAGTTTCAGAAATTATTTGTTTAAAAATGTATTTTTAATATTTAATATATACGCCTTGAAAATAGTCATTTTACAAACGACCTCGGTTTTTGACGAAACCACTTTTGTTGGAACCGGAATGTCAAATTATTGTTAAGCTTAATTTTCCAGAATTTTTGGGATTAATTTGTGACCGTGGCAAAAAGATTTCTGTTTTGTCAATTTCAATAAATTTTAATCGACTTGAAAAAGGACATTTTTCAAACAGTCTCGGAATTTGACGAAAATAATTTTGTTGGATTCGTACCGTTGAAACATAGCCAAAAATATATTTTTTGGATTTTTCGGAGTTCGTATGTGGCTCCGGTGGATTTTTGAATACGTCAGAATATTAAAATAAAAGAATAATTTTAAATCTGAAAAACAGAGGCTGAGATGACCTTTTGGGCCTACGGGACATAGTTAGATGGATCCGGAATAGGGGTTATTAGCTAGGAAACATAGTCGTTGGGCTGAAATTAGACAATATTGCAAAACAGGCCTTTATTGGATGATAAATTAATAAAATATTTTAAAAGCACTATTCCTTCCTCTCTCTCTCCCCGATCAAAACATCACGTACAAAAGAACCCATCAGCCGCCTAAAGCTTTCCACCTTCTCTCCTTTCTTCCTCCTAATCCACACACAATTAGACTTAGGTTATGTTGAACTTTTTGAAGCTCTTCTCACTCTCTTCAATCTCCAACAAGTTTCATCCATTTTCATCAACCGTACGCGGAGAACGAGCACCGTCAATCCACCGCCTTTGCACCCAAACCGCACCCCACATAGGCCGTCGCACCCTACACCATTTGGGGTGCCCAAAGCCCTCTCGTAGCCGGTCGTTTTGCCGCAAAACGTTCGCAAAACCATCAACTACAGAGAGAGAAAATTGAAATCAAAGTTTTGAACAAAAAGGTATGAAATCTATTTCAAAATTTGCCACGCTTTTGGCCGTGGCAACTGCAATTGTTAAAAGTAAATTTTATTCAAAAATTGATAATTAACTCATACGAACTCCAAACTGAAAATTTTCAGATTTTGCGAGACCGTGACGACAAATAGAGGTTGCTGAAATCAAGTGCGACCATTTTCTGAATTTATTTGGATTTTTCATTCCGCTTTAATCCGGGTGAGATTCTATATTAAATAATTAAATCTAATTCAGTTGAATAGCGGATATATTAGATCTATGACATGATAAAATTATTGTCGTAGTTTTGTTTGATTGGTCATGTTTGCTGTAGATCTGTGGTTGTGTATACGGATCTGTATAGATCCAATAATTCTCATCATGTTGTATTTATTCTATGATATCAAATTGCAAGTCCGAGTCACATGGTTATTTTATTTTTATTTTTTTATGTGCAAATATGAAATGAAATTGTTAGCGGTATGAAAAGATCAAATCTTTTTATAATAAATAAAAAGTGGAATATGGCGTAAGATTAAAATTACATTTTTATATGTAATTTATATATGAATTTACACCGTATGAAATAAAGTTTACATTTTTATATGTAAATATAAGATAGGAATTTGCGATGAAATAAAGATTACATTTTTATAATGTAAATTTAGACATGAATTTGCATTGAAATAAAAATTACATTTTTATATGTAGTTTAGATGTAAATTAGAACGGTAAAATAAAAATGACCTTTTTATATGCTATTTAGATGTGAATTAGGACCGTATGTTAAAAATTACATTTTTCTATGTAATTAAAATGTGAATTTACATCGTATGTTAAAAATTACATTTTTC
Organism: Allium sativum; assembly: GCA_030737875.1. Classification (NCBI taxonomy): domain Eukaryota; kingdom Viridiplantae; phylum Streptophyta; class Magnoliopsida; order Asparagales; family Amaryllidaceae; genus Allium; species Allium sativum. Next base: position 4,696,287 of record CM060915.1, read on the forward strand.
TATGTAATTAAAATGTGAATTTACATCGTATGTTAAAAATTACATTTTTCTATGTAATTAAAATATGAATTTACATCGTATGTTAAAAACTACATTTTTCTATGTAATTAAAATGTGAGATTTCTATTTTTTTTTTTTAAAAATTCAAATTTAATTATTTATTTCAGATATGAAATTATATTTATTTCATGCTTATGTTGTATGTATAATTGTTGAAATGTTGATTTGTGTTGTAATTGCTTGAATCGCTGAACCGAATTGTGTGTAATCATGTTTGACATGACTTTGTGTGTACGACGAAGCAACATTTTATTGTATGTATAAAATATACAATATTCATGTTGTCAAAAATTTGCGTATGAAATAAAAACAACATTTTTATTTAAAATGTATTATGCCAATCAAAATAACATTTTTGATTAGAAATTTGCTAGAAAAATATGAACGAACATTTTTATCTCATTTTGTTGAACTAGTTTTTCAACAAAATATGTATACACATTTTGGTGTAATATTGTTTACGTTAAAAAGAACCGCTTTGTAAGCATATATGATATGAGAATAAAAATGCACATTTTGTTAGTAACGTCATATGAGAATATCATTTTTATGTCAACATGTTAGAATATCATTTTTATGTCAACATGTTAGAATATCATTTTTATGTCGACATGTTAGAATTATCATGTTAATGTTAACATAGTAGAATTTGTCATTTTAAGGTTGATATAATAGAATTATCGTTTTATGAAATGCCAACGTAAAATATTCATTTTAGGTTATGTTGGAACCGTCAACATAAAATATTCATTTCATGTTATGTTAGAACCGTCAACACAAAAATCGCAATTTAGTTAGAATATTTTTGTGTTGAGAAAAAGTACATTTTTAATATAAAATGTTGCATTAGATAATAGCGTTATGTTATGTTATTTAGAAATGAATAATTTCACCGTCATGTCATATTATTTAGAAATGAATATTTTCACCGTTATGTTGTGCTAATTAGAAAAACAATATTTTTACCGTCACGTTATGTCAGGTAGAAATGAACATTTTTTCCAATGTAAAGTAGTAGCGACAAAAATCATATTTTTGTCAATGTAAAATGATAGGAATGAAATTTACATTTTTATTATGTAAACAAAAGTACGAACTTGCATTGTAAGTGAAATTTACATTTTTATTATGTAAACAAAAGTACGAACTTGCATTGTAAATGAAATTTACATTTTTATTATGTAAACAAAAGTACGAACTTGCATTGTAAATGAAATTTACATTTTTATTATGTAAACAAAAGTATGAACTTGCATTGTAAATGAAATTTACATTTTTATTATGTAAACAAAAGTAGGAATGTGCATTGATGATAAAGATTACATTTTTATTTTGTAACTTAGAATGAGAACTTGCATTGCAAATAAAAATTACATTTTTATTTGAAACTATGATATGCAATTGGCGATGAAAATAAAAATTATATTTTTATTTGTAACTATGATATGAAATTTGGCAAGCGAACAAAATTTACATATTTATTATGTAACTATAAATGAGAATTTGCACTGTAAATTAGAATTACATTTTTATTATGTAATTAAAGTTTGATATTACATTGTAAATTAAAATTACATGTTTATGATGTCACCTAAAAATAGAATTTACATTGCCATTATAAAAAGTCAAGATCATTTTGGTTTTGCACTGAAAGAGATAAGAATTATTATTTTTGTTTGGCATTAAAAGAATAGCAAAATTATTATTTTTGTTACATTGAAATTAAACAAACAAAAATATATTCATTTGTATAGAAATGAAGTTGACACCAAATTTATATTGCATTTTTGTTAGAAAATGAAGTGACACAAAAATACTCATTTTTGTTAAATTATAAATGACGTACAAAAAGATATATTCATGTTTGTTGTAATGAGAATGAAACACAAAAATACCTATTTTTGCTGAAATTGGAATGATACACAAAATATATATTTTGTGTATAAGATATGTATGAAAATTGAAAATAAAGGAAAACATGGTTGTGTGTGATGGTATATATCAATGTTGGAAATTAATAAGAAATTTGTTGTTAGCAAGATATAGTGTAATAAAATAAATTTCATTACACATTATAAACATATCGATAGGTTGTGAAACAAAACATTTATTACTTGTTGTGTAGATTACGTTAAGGAAATGGAAATTAATTATTTTGATATAAATAAAAACAAAGATTGATCGTTACAAATTACTAATAACGATATGAAATGATTTCCAACTTATATATATACGAGAATTATTTAGAAAGTCCGAGTCTATCTCATTCCAAATAATTTGAACGACGTTTAAAATTCAAGAGTCGAAGACGGCGATTGAAGACCGACGATCTTCACATCGAATGGACGACGACTGCTGATGCCCGTGATGGGAGTAGCTACCTTGAAGGGGCTACAGTGGTGGCCGTCCGGACGTAGTGTTGATTTGTACGGATTTGACTTTCGCTCAGACCCAGAGCATAAGTTTATAAATAGATTGTGTGTCTGACATCGTACTCCGTTAAATATCATGTTATTGATTCTCTGTTAATATATAAATGATTGGTGGTGAAGAATTTATTATTTGCTTAACACCCGTTTATATATTGACGGATGATCAATGGTACGGTATGGAGTAACAGTGTGGCATACTAAGATGCAATGATCAAGGTTTCTTGTTGAAAAGCAGAACCTTGTGGGATGATCAAAGCATAGCCTGTTTAGGCATAGCTTTGTGTATAGCGTGACTTTGCGAGCCTCACACACCGGCGGAGTCTAAAACGGGAGAAGGGAACGCAGGGAGAGCAGCACGTTTCTTTCTAGCTAGAAGTGGTGTCGGTGCTTAAACTGGCTGATATTTACTTATGTGGATGATGGAATGAGGCGCCTCGGATAGGTCCTATAGGACCGGGAAACGTGTGTTCAGGAATTGCCAATCCACGAAGCTGTATGTGTAGACCGGCCCTGCAGGATCCAAGGGTTAACTGCAGGGAATCCTGAGACATTAGCTTGAGTGTCTCGAATCGGTAAGGAGCTCCTCTCTAGCCTTGACTCATGATGGAACCCCAATTTCCAATACGACCTCATTCGGTTTTGATTGTATTACTAGTATGGAAGCATAGTATTATGGTATCTATGTGTCCTAGGATTGATACATTATGATTGAACTGTTTTTAAAACTTATATACACTAATAATAATATCAAATTCGTTTTTATCGTATCAAGCATTTTTGACCATTATAAGGTAAAACCCTATCCTCTGGTTTGCGTTGCATTGTGTGATGGGACTTGCGTCTTATGATGGTTTCATTTTCTAAAAAGCATTGCGTTGTTTAATGATTTACTTTAACTTATGCATGACAATCCATTGGAGTAAACCCGTTCCGCGTTAGCGGCGTGGTCCTTGGATTTGTCTTATTGTTATTAGTTAAATTAGTTAAGAATTCTCACACCAGTCCCATGACTGACCCATTGTTTGTTTCCACCTTTACAAACTCGGGTGCCCTCTTTTCCACACGGGCAGTCGAGTAGTTTATCTATAGGTCCTTATCTCGAGCAGGATGCTGGATTGAAGCTTAAAGCTGTGTCCAGAGCATAGTTATCTTCCGTTGTATTTATTTTATTATTTCCGCTACAATGTATTAATATATTGTAATTTATTCGATGTACTCTGATATTCTGTACTCTGATGTAACATTACTGTAATGTTTATAAAGTCTGTTGTTGTTGTTCTGATGTTGTTGTATTCCCAAAGTTAACGTACTCGGGTTTTGAACGGTCTTGGTCGATCTATCGATCGATTAAGGTCGGGCGAAACCCGTGTCGTTACAGTTGGTATCAGAGCTCTAGTTAGCTCAAATCTTTGGGGTACAGCTTGTTAGAACTGAACAAAAGACTCATCAGAGATTGGATTAGTAATATCCAATAAGAATACTCATTAGAGATAGGATCAGCAGTATCCTTGAATGAGAAAACTCATTAGAGATGGGGTCAGTAATGCCCTAGAATGAGTTGAGAGTAGAAAGCCTATAATATACGTATTTGTAATTATAATCAATTTTAGAAAATATGATTTTTGAATATACAAAAGTTATACATTTTAAAAGTTAATCAACTAGTTGATTGATGGTTGTGTAGTGTAATTATTAGTTCAACTAATAGAATTATAGAAACGAATTAAAGAATGAAAGATGAGATAGGATAATTAAACACTTTTAGCTTCGTTCCTTTTCGAGGACGAAAAGATTTTAAGTGGGGGAGACTGTAACAACCCTGAATTTTGGGGTAAATTTAAAAATTTATTTTAAGAAATTTTAATGAGTTTTTGATATTTAAAATAATTTATTTAAAATAATAATGATTAAAAATTGATTTGAATCGAAGTTAGAATGAATAATTTAATTTAATTATAAAAAGAGTTAGAAATAACGCAGTAGTTTGAAAAGTCAAACTTGAACTTTGACTGACCGTACAGGATGCAAAATTTAACGGATTTTAGTGAAGCCAAAAATATTAGAATCTATTTAAAAATATCTTTCTAACGAATCTGAAAAATCGAAGTTTCATAGTGGGAATCAAAAGTTATGCCCAGTTTAAAATTTAGAAAGGTCGCTATGAAATATATAAAGGTCAAAATGCCACTTTTTGCATACGAAGGAATTTGGACACGAAACCACTTCCATCGACTTCAGAATGATGTTTCTGCATTGAAAAACAATAAACACTTATATATTTCAGAAATTATTTGTTTAAAAATGTATTTTTAATATTTAATATATACGCCTTGAAAATAGTCATTTTACAAACGACCTCGGTTTTCGACGAAACCACTTTTGTTGGAACCGGAATGTCAAATTATTGTTAAGTTTAATTTTCCAGAATTTTTGGAATTAATTTGTGATCGTGGAAAAAAGATTTCTGTTTTGTCAATTTCAATAAATTTTAATCGACTTGAAAAAGGACATTTTTCAAACAGTCTCAGAATTTGACCAAAATAATTTTGTTGGATTCGTATCGTTGAAACATAGCCAAAAATATATTTTTTGGATTTTTCGGAGTTCGTATGTGGCTCCGGTGGATTTTTGAATACGTCAGAATATTAAAATAAAAGAATAATTTTAAATCTAAAAAACAGAGGCTGAGATGACCTTTTGAGCCTACGGGACATAGTTAGATGGATCCGGAATAGGGGTTATTAGCTAGGAAACACAGTCGTTGGGCTGAAATTAGACAATGTTGCAAAACGGGCCTTTATTGGATAATAAATTAATAAAATATTATAAAAGCACTATTCCTTCCTCTCTCTCCCCAATCAAAACATCACGTACAAAAGAACCCATCAGCCGCCTAAAGCTTTCCACCTTCTCTTCTCTCTTCCTCCTAATCCACGCACAATTAGACTTAGGTTATGTTGAGCTTTTTGAAGCTCTTCTCACTCTCTTCAATCTCCAACAAGTTGCATCCATTTTCATCAACCGTACGCGAAGAACGAGCACCGTCAATCCGCCGCCTTTGCACCCAAACCGCACCCCACATAGGCCGCCGCACCCTACACCATTTGGGGCGCCCAAAGCCCTCTCGTAGCCGGTCGTTTTGCCGCAAACCGTTTGCAAAACCATCAACTACAGAGAGAGAAAATTGAAATCAAAGTTTTGAACAAAAAGGTATGAAATCTATTTCAGAATTTGCCACGCTTTTGGCCGTGGCAACTGCAATTGTTAAAAGTAAATTTTATTCAAAAATTGATTATTAACTCATACGAACTCCAAACTGAAAATTTTCAGATTTTGCGAGACCGTGACGACAAATAGAGGTTGCTGAAATCAAGTGCGACCATTTTCTGTATTTATTTGGATTTTTCATTCCGCTTTAATTAGGATGAGATTCTATATTAAATAATTAAATCTAATTCAGTTGAATAGCGGATATATTAAATCTATGACATGATAAAATTATTGTCGTTGTTTTGTTTGATTGGTCGTGTTTGCTGTAGATCTGTGGTTGTGTATACGGATCTGTATAGATCCAATAATTCTCATCATGTTGTATTTATTCTATGATATCAAATTGCAAGTCCGAATCACATGGTTATTTTTTTTTTATGTGCAAATATGAAATGAAATTGTTAGCGGTATGAAAAGATCAAATCTTTTTATTATAAATAAAAAGTGGAATATGGCGTAAGATTAAAATTACATTTTTATATGTAATTTATATATGAATTTACACCGTATGAAATAAAGTTTACATTTTTATATATAAATATAAGATAGGAATTTGCGATGAAATAAAGATTACATTTTTATAATGCAAATTTAGACATGAATTTGCATTGAAATAAAAATTACATTTTTATATGTAGTTTAGATGTAAATTAGAACGATAAAATAAATATGAACTTTTTATATGCTATTTAGATGTGAATTAGGACCATATGTTAAAAATTACATTTTTCTATGTAATTAAAATGTGAATTTACATCGTATGTTAAAAATTACATTTTTCTATGTAATTAACATGTGAATTTACATCGTATGTTAAAAATTACATTTTTCTATGTAATTAAAATGTGAATTTACATCGTATGTTAAAAACTACATTTTTCTATGTAATTAAAATGTGAGATTTCTATTTTTTTTTTTAAAATTCAAATTTAATTGTTTATTTCAGATATGAAATTATATTTATTTCATGCTTATGTCGTATGTATAATTGTGGAAATGTTGATTTGTGTTGTAATTGCTTGAATCGCTGAACTGAATTGTGTGTAATCATGTTTGACATGACTTTGTGTGTACGACGAAACAACATTTTATTGTATGTATAAAATATACAATATTCATGTTGTCAAAAATTTGCGTATGAAATAAAAACAACATTTTTATTTGAAATGTGTTATGCCAATCAAAATAACATTTTTGATTAGAAATTTGCTAGAAAAATATGAACGAACATTTTTATCTCATTTTGTTGAACTAGTTTTTCAACAAAATATGTATACACATTTTTGTGTAATATTGTTTACGTTAAAAAGAACCGCTTTGTTAGCAAATATGATATGAGAATAAAAATGCACATTTTGTTAGTAACGTCATATGAGAATATCATTTTTATGTCAACATGTTAGAATATCATTTTTATGTCAACATGTTAGAATATCATTTTTATGTCGACATGTTAGAATTATCATGTTAATGTTAACATAGTAGAATTTGTCATTTTAAGGTTGATATAATAGAATTATCATTTTATGAAATGCCAACGTAAAATATTCATTTTAGGTTATGTTGGAACCGTCAACATAAAATATTCATTTCATGTTATGTTAGAACCGTCAACACAAAAATCGGAATTTAGTTAGAATATTTTTGTGTTGAGAAAAAGTACATTTTTAATATAAAATGTTGCATTAGATAATAGCGTCATGTTATGTTATTTAGAAATGAATAATTTCACTGTCATGTCATATCATTTAGAAATGAATATTTTTACCGTTATGTTGTGTTAATTAGAAAAACAATATTTTTACCGTCACGTTATGTCAGGTAGAAATGAACATTTTTGCCAATGTAAAGTAGTAGCGACAAAAATCATATTTTTGTCAGTGTAAAATGGTAGGAATGAAATTTACATTTTTATTATGTAAACAAAAGTACGAACTTGCATTGTAAATGAAATTTACATTTTTATTATGTAAACAAAAGTACGTAAACAAAAGTACGAACTTGCATTGTAAATGAAATTTACATTTTTATTATGTAAACAAAAGTACGAACTTGCATTGTTAATGAAATTTACATTTTTATTATGTAAACAAAAGTACGAACTTGCATTGTAAATGAAATTTACATTTTTATTATGTAAACAAAAGTAGGAATGTGCATTGATGATAAAGATTACATTTTTATTATGTAACTTAGAATGAGAACTTGCATTGCAAATAAAAATTACATTTTTATTTGAACTAAAGATATAATATTTGCTATGCAAATAAAAATTACATTTTTATTTGAAACTATGATATGCAATTGGCGATGAATATTTTTATTTGTAACTATGATATGAAATTTGGCAAGCGAACAAAATTTACATATTTATTATGTAACTATAAATTAGAATTTGCTCTGTAAATTAGAATTACATTTTTATTATGTAATTAAAGTATGATATTACATTGTAAATTAAAATTACATGTTTATGATGTCACCTAAGAATAGAATTTACATTTCCATTATAAAAAGTCAAGATCATTTTGGTTTTGCATTGAAAGAGATAAGAATTATTATTTTTGTTTGGCATTAAAAGAATAGCAAAATTATTATTTTTGTTACATTGAAATTAAACAAACAAAAATATATTCATTTGTATAGAAATGAAGTTGACACCAAATTTATATTGCATTTTTGTTAGAAAATGAAGTGACACAAAAATACTCATTTTTGTTAAATTATAAATGACGTACAAAAAGATATATTCATGTTTGTTGTAATGAGAATGAAACACAAAAATACCTATTTTTGCTGAAATTGGAATAATACACAAAATATATATTTTGTGTATAAGATAAGTATGGAAATTGAAAATAAAGGAAAACATGGTTGTGTGTAATGGTATATATCAATGTTGGAAATTAATAAGAATTTTGTTGTTAGCAAGATATAGTGTAATAAAATACATTTCATTACACATTATAAACATATCGATAGGTTGTAAAACAAAACATTTATTACTTGTTGTGTAAATTACGTTAAGGAAATGGAAATTAATTATTTTTATATAAATAAAAACAAAGATTGATCGTTACAAATTACTAATAACGATATGAAATGATTTCCAACTTATATATATACGAGAATTATTTGGAAAGTCCGAGTCTATCTCATTCCAAATAATTTGAACAACGTTTAAAATTCAAGAGTCGAAGACGGCGATTGAAGACCGACGATCTTCATACTGAATGGACGACGACTGCTGATGCCCGTGATGGGAGTAGCTACCTTGAAGGGGCTACAGTGGTGGCCATCCGGACGTAGTGTTGATTTGTACGAATTTGACTTTCGCTCAGACCCAGAGCATAAGTTTATAAATGGATTGTGTGTCCGACATCGTACTCCGTTAAATATCATGTTATTGATTCTCTGTTAATATATAAATGATTGGTGGTGAAGAATTTATTCTTTGCTTAACACCCGTTTATATATTGACGGATGATCAATGGTACGGTATGGAGTGACAGTGTGACATACTAAGATGCAATGATCAAGGTTTCTTGTTGAAAAGCAGAACCTTGTGGGATGATCAAAGCATAGCCTGTTTAGGCATAGCTTTGTGTACACGTGACTTCGCGAGCCTCACACACTGGCGGAGTCTAAAACGGGAGAAGGGAACGCAGGGAGATCAACACGTTTCTTTCTATCTAGAAGTGGTGTCGGTGCTTATACTGGCTGATATTTACTTATGTGGATGATGGAATGAGGCACCTCGAATAGGTCCTATAGGACCGGGAAACGTGTGTTCAGGAATTGCCAATCCACGAAGCTGTATGTGTGGACTGGCCCTGCAGGATCCAAGGGTTAACTGCGGGGAATCCTGAGACATTAGCTAGAGTGTCTCGAATCGGTAAGGAGCTCCTCCCTAGCCTTGACTCATGATGGAAACCCAATTTCCAATACGACCTCATTCGGTTTCGATTGTATTACTAATATGGAAGCATAGTATTATGGTATCTATGTGTCCTAGGATTGATACATTATGATTGAACTGTTTTTGAATCTTATATACACTAATAATAATATCAAATTCGTTTTTATCGTATCAAGCATTTTTGACCATTATAAGGTAAAACCCTATCCTCCGGTTTGCGTTGCATTGTGTGATGGGACTTGCGTCTTATGATGGTTTCATTTTTCTAAAAAGCATTGCGTTGTTTAACGATTTACATTAACTTATGCACGACAATCCATTGGAGTAAACCCGTTCTGCGTTAGCGGCGTGGTCCTTGGATTTGTCTTATTGTTATTAGTTAAATTAGTTACGAATTCTCACACCAGTCCCATGACTGACCCGTTGTTTGTTTCCACATTTACAAACTCAGGTGCCCTCTTTTCCACACGGGCAGTCGAGTAATTTATCTACAGGTCCTTATCTCGAGCAGGATGCTGGATTGAAGCTTAAAGTTGTGTCCAGAGCATAGTTATCTTCCACTGTATTTATTTTATTGTTTTCGCTGCAATGTATTAATATATTGTAATTTATTTGATGTACTCTGTTATTCTGTACTCTGATGTAACATTACTGTAATGTTTATAAAAGTCTGCTGTTGTTGTTCTGATGTTGTTGTATTCCCAAAGTTTACGTACTCGGGTTTTGAACGGTCTTGGTCGATCTATCGATCGATTAAGGTCGGGCGAAATGCGTGTCGTTACAGGAGTGGCGTCTGAGCCATAGCCCAGACGCCGCTGATTGCTATGCGGAGGCGGTCTTGGCGCAAAAGGCTACGGGCGCTGCTTTGCCCTTGTCCTTATTGCACGCATTCTTCCATTCTATGGCATAATATTCTCTAACATTGACTTGGTCACCTCTGACTGTTCCGATCCCTTTTTCCGTTGGAAACTTCATCAGGAGGGACCATAGTGATAGGAAGACACGAAATTCTGTGAGAAACGGACGTCCAAGGAAGACGTTATGCGCCGAGATGATGTCGATAACCATGAAGGTGAGGATTCAGACTCGGCTCCGATCCCCCGTACCGAGTTCGACGGGTAGGTTAATGACTGCTACCGGACAGCAGGATGCCCTATTAAAACCGTGGATCATGGAATGGCATTGTTTGAGATCTCTTGCCTCCAATTTCATCTGGTCGTAGGCGGCTTTGAAAATGATGTTGACCGAGCTTCCTGAATCAACCAATATTTTTCGAACAGTTGCAGCGCCAATTTTGGCAGTGATGACCAAAGGATCGGTGGTCGGGATTTCAATTCCCGTGGACTCCCTTCCATTGAAGATAATGTCATCCCGCATGGTTTTCCATAGCTTGGCCGAGAAAGTCTCATTGGGAGCAGAGCAAGACTCGTAGGTTGCATGCTTAATGGAGCCCACATATTCCTCCATCTTTCGGAAGCTGTCATGCGTGGGCCAGGCCCACCGCATATAGTGTTGATCATGATTCCTCATCTCGAGTTAGGCAGTCCTGGGGCTACCATGGCGGCCATTTGAGGAGTTGGCGCTGGTGGTTTTGTAATGGTTTCGGGGGGAAAGGATCTTGGATGTATTGTTCATGTCTCTTTTCTCAGATAAGCTTTTCAATTGCATCCCTTAGCTGGCGACATTCATTCGTATTGTGCCCATACACATCATCATATCGGCAGTACCTCCCCGAGTTCTTCTCGGCATCGGTTGATTCCCTGACACGGGGCTTCTTGTACGGTAAGGTGTGACATGTCTCTAGGTAGATAGTTTCCGGATCTTCATTTCGCGGAGTGTATGTCTCGCAGGCTTGGTAAGGGTCGGGCTTCCTCGGCTCTGTCTGGACCTGGTTGTTGCTTCGGCCACCTTACCCCCCAACGTTTGGTGTCTGTCTGGGTGGTCCTACCCTTGTGTTCGGATTGGAGGATCCTCCCGCTTCTCGCCCCCTAGGATGGTTATTGGCGGTGTCCGCTCGAGGGATATTGGGGCGACTGGTCTTGGAGACGCGGTTCCATCTTGCTTCTTTTTGGCATAAGAACTGCCCTGCTTTGTCATAGAAAGCATCGAGGATCTTTGGTTGTTTTCGGTCGTTCCATGCCCCAAATTCAGAAGTTAGAAGGATGCCTTTAGCTAGCTGGAAGAGTACGGTGTGCGGATCTGGATCCTCGACCTCGGCGAGGGAGACACTGAACCAGGAAAGGTAGCTTTTGAGTGACTCTGAGGGCCCTTGGTATAGTTTGGAAAGGGTGAGGGCATTCTTCGGAGTTGTGATATGCATCCTGAACTGCTTAACTAACTGTGTCGCCAATTGGCCTAAGTTATTGATGGAGTTAAGCGAAAGGCGAGAGAACCATAATAGGGTGGTCCCCGATAGGAAGACATGAAAGCATTTTCACTTGACTAGATCGTCGCCTCTACTCGAGTCCATTTTCATTCATAACGGTTTAGGAAAGCATAAGGGTCAGTTGTACCGTCATAGAGCGACATCTGTGGCATGATGAAGCGTCGCAGCCATTCAGCTTCATTGAATCTTCGAGTGAAAGGATTGCGTCTAATGTGTGCTTCCCATGAGTCATGCACATTCCCTCGCATCTCCGTCATGATCCTTCGGACCATGTCGTGAAGATAGGTCGGATGAGGGTCCGCCATCGGGACCCATGGGTTTTGGCGAGGTTCTGGAGTTCTGGCGCCAGGGCGTCTTCTAGGGTGGATGTCTGGATCATCTTCTTCCATGTCCTCGACCTCTATAACGGGATCCTGGTGTGCATGATGATGGGGAGCAGGGTCACGCGGATCTGGTTCCGAAAAGGCACAGGTCGTCAAAACAATAGGTTCATTGTCTCAATGGGCGGCGTTTTGGTCTTGTCAAGGAGGAGGTTGGTTAGTAGGAGTGGGTCCTTCATTGATGATTAAGTGAGGATGGTCCCGATATTGAGTGCCCTCGCAACAAGTAACCGTTGTCCAGTCACCGTTTCCGTTGGCATACTCGTTGCCATGGCCATTGTCGAAGGCGTTTTTTGGGAACGCGACGTTGTTAATGAGACTAAACCTCCTTCTTTGGTGCGGGCCCCTAGACTCGGAAGAGGAAGTTTCCGATGTTGGTGGTCAAGGTCGAGCATTGTTTCGAGCTAGTTGTAGCCGAGCGACAACGCGCTGACTTTCCTGGAGTTGCCGCATAAGGTCGATGTTATTCCTTAGTGCTTGGTTAAGCTCGACAGTTGTATTTTCATACTTCTCACTAAGCGCGCGAACTTTTTCTTGGGTTGCGGGCATTTCGGGGTCCGTAACTGGAGGTTCATTTTCTATAGTGGTCGGGATGTCCGCCGGTCGAGGTTGTTGAGATGTACCGGCATTAGCTGTGGCTGAAGAGTCGATCATTTCGTTCTTTGATATTTTTTACCATCGTAAGCGGACCCGACGGCAGGTTAAGCAAGGAACCTTAAGCTCGGCAAAGTCGAGATGGTAATATGTGAGAAAATGCAATATCCAAGTTTTTCAGTGAAAACACCAAATGTTGACGGCAAAAAATGTCGTAAGCACCAAAGATTCCCAATTACTAGGAATTATAAATATGGTCGCATAGACAAGAACATAAAATAGAACATAAGCAGTAAATAACACAAGAGATTTATAGTGGTTTGGCCTCAGTGAGGGCCTACGTCCACTTTGAAGAGTTGTTGGAATTTTATTGATCACTTGGAAGATTACAAGGTTGAGACTATCTCATGATATCTCGTTACATTCACTTTTCATAATATATGATGTCATAATCATCATATATTGAATAAATAAGGAAAAAGACAATTTTGTCTTTCTTCTTCCTCAAAGAGGAGATGCCATTAACTAAGCTCTTTGGAGGTTTCCAAGCTCAAGAATCCCACCCTTTTGAAGTGTGAGGCCATGGGGTATTTATAGGAAGTGGTTAGGTAAGGGTTAGGTAGGAGTAGGTAGAAATGAGGACCATCTACAGAAAACTCACGCCTCCAGCTCTCGGCTAATGAAAATTCGTGCATGGAAAGAGGTTCGAAATTTCGCACCTGCTGGGTGCGAAATTACGCACCTGCTGGGTGCGAAATTACGCACCTGCTGGGTGCGAAATTATGCACCTGCTGGGTGTGAAATTACGCACCTGGCGGGTGTGAAATTTCGCACCTGGCATGGTACGAAGTATGTTCGGTGAGGGATGTGGTCGAGGTTCGTTGGCGCGATCTCTCTTCGGCCTTCCTCATTCACTTCCTAAGCTTCGCCCTTGGCCCTGTCTTCACGCGATTAGTTGAGTCGAGCTTGTCTTGAGTACTTTAGGTAACTGGACCAAAAGGCTGGTTAAAAATATATATATAAGATAAGGAATTAAAATAATGAAATTTAAAACAAGACTATGTCGAAATAATGTTTCTGCTATGTCAACATATAACTGCCAAAAATTTAAAATTAATTCCGACCAAAAGTTAGTTATTTCAACTATTTAAATCTTTTAATTCGACTTTTCTTCTTCATTTTCATTCTTCTTCTCTGTAAAAACTCTATCTTAAAAAATACAATGGCTTCCACTAATCCAAATACTCAAAACATCTCTGATTCATACGCTGGACCATTCGAGAGTCCATTTCAACGATCCACGCTTTCTAGAGTGATCAAAATCAAAGAGAAAATGGAGTATCTACTCCAAATGATGGCTAAGATGCAAGTACTCCAAATTAGAGTAAGTCAAGAGTAAAATAAACAAGGGAAAGTAGAGAGAAGTATCTTAAAGTTTATAATGGATAATGAGACTAATCCGATTATCATCAATGATGATAATCAACCCATGGAAGAAGAAGAAGAACCAGAAGAGGAAGAAGAATGATGGAGGAGGAAGAACAAAACGAGACTCAACCAACAGTTATGGACAAGGACGATAACGTTGAACGCGCATGAGAGGTTTTATTTGACAAAAATGGGAATGTGATTGAAAAAAATGGTGAATTCTATCTCCATTATCCAAACTGTCCAATTCACAAATCTCCCATTGTCAAAAAGTTAAGTGTTTAAGGATTTTTCTCTTGATTTCGTTTTATTACGTTCCTATGATAAGTTGTATATGTATAAAGTCATGTATATGTACAAGTGATTGTTTAATAAAATTGTCATTTATGGTCTAAATAGTTATAATCTTCTAAAACATAAATATATGAATATCTAATTAAGGGGGAGTATTGTTTAGGACTATTACTCAAGTTCTAGAGTTATATAATTTAGGGGGGGTATCCTTAGGATTTCTTTTTGATAATGCCAAAGGGGGAGAAATTATGAAATATAGGCATAGTTTATAGTATTCTTACAGACAGAGGGAGTATAGAAGGAACACCATCAAACAGATATATACAGGTATCATATTTTATAAACTAAGGTTGTCATCATCAAAAATAGGGAGATTGTTGGAGAATGGAGTTTTGATGACAACAACCATATTTCAATTATCATTGATTATAAAATACATACTAACACTTTTTGTATAGAATATATATATATATATATATATATATATATATATATGTGCAAGAATTATATACAGGAAATATTACTGAAGACTGTACAGTTATAAAGATGATAGAGATTCAAAGATCAGAGAAATTTCAATACTCATGAGTAATCAAGATTTCAAGAGTTTAAGAGTTCAAGATTAATATAATTATAGAGTCTAGATTTTGTAAGACTCTAAATAACACTCCAGGTTCAAATTCTAATTCTAGTTTTCAAATTCTTATTTTCAATTCTATCCTCAATCCTCTCTATTTTGTTTTTTCTATTTTTATTCTTCTTTGTTTTTCAAATTTAAGTTTTTCATATATATACTTTATATTTATAGTTTATATAGTTTAAAACCTTATAATTTTATAAATATATTTACATAGTTTAAAATTATGTTTTCATATGTTTTTCTATCATATAATATTAATTTACAACACTAGAATTTTATTCAAGAATTTCCAGAATTATTTTCATGTCAAAATACTTTGAAAATCACAAATACACTAGAGTAAGTCGACATGACAAAAACACTGTGTCGACATTTAACTGGCATTTTTTCTAATATTGAAAGGAAGTGTCTTTTCACTATTTGAAACGATCCAGAACTATTGCTACCCTTCATACTCTATAAATAGGGGTTAAAACCGAATTTTTTAACATCTCTTCTTCTCTAACTTCATCGTCTTTCTCTCCACCATTATTCTTAATCATTTCTCGATTTTTATACTTATACTCTGCCGAATTCAATTCTGTTTTGATAAAACTTCTTCCCTCTACACTCTCTACTCTCTGAATCAAGTTCTGTTGAAGAGTTATAGGGTAGTTTTGTAATTGCTTGGGTTGAATAAACCTTGTTTGTATGTCAAAGAGGAATCGATGTATCCTTGTAGCCGTGAAATCAAGGAATAGGAGTCGGTGTGTCCTTGTTGAGCCGTGAAATCAAGAAATAGGAGTCGGTGTGACCTTTTTGAGCCGTGAAATCAAGGAATAGGAGTCAGTGTCTCCTTGTTGGGCTGTGAAATCAAGGAGGGAGTAATTGACTATTGAAATAATAATAAAATTCTGCGCAATCCAGCGTTGTGCGGGACTGGACGTAGGAGTAATCCGAACCAGTATACAATCTAGTGTGTTCTTTCCTTTTCTGCATTTTTATTTCTGTTTATCTTATTTGTGTTTGAATCTGTGTCTGGGATTGTGTTTATAGTGTTTGATTCATTCCATGATTCACTTTAGTTTTAAATTCTATTTAAATTTTTACAAATACTATTCACCTCCACCCCCCCCTCTAGTGTTTGCTTTGCCTTAACGATCCATTCTGTAGTCCCTAGCACCATATCCAAGTTACCAAGTTCCTCTTGCTTATTAATTTCAGTTATATAACTTAACCCATTTAAGTTTATTTATAAGCCCACAACATGTTATTCTCTGGATTGTGATCCAAGGTCTGTATTCCACAATCCTTTTATATTATTGTTTGATTTCACAGTTACAATTATATGTTCTACTTAATATGTAATTAAGTATATCTCGATTCATATGTTTTCTGTTTGACATGTCACTTATCATTTATGATTAAATACAACTTGTTTCATTTCATAAGTTTTCCTCATTCTTTCTTTTTTAATCATAATTCCATCTTATACTGTCACTACTACTTATCGTTGTTTACTTATTAGATTAGTTCTCTTAACTAAGGTTTACTAACAAGTTTCCTTTCCATAAATATAACTTATATGGTCCTCATTCGTAGATTTCAGATTCTCGTTCTTACAAATAACTTAATTTACAATTAAGTACAACTTATCTCATTACATAAGTTATTCCTTTTTCTTTACCATTTATTATAACCTAAGTTATAATTTCCACTTGTCCCTAGAACAAGCCTACTATTATATAACATTCTCATTAATGTAATTTATCTATAATGGGTTATTGTCATTCCCCATTCATTCCAATCCTTTTTGCTATTGTAACTTAGATTCAATTTCATTCATTTCCTTATTCATTTTCATTAATCACAACTAGTGCCATTTATTTCTATCCTTTTATATACATATATTTATATATATGTTTACGTACTAGACCTCTCACATTATGCCTACCACTTGTGAAGGTTGATTTTCCGGGCACTTCCGGGCAGACTTCTTACACATTTTGACTTAACCTCGTGTCTTAGAACTGTTACATGTTTATTTACGCACTAGACCTCTTATATTAAATTAACAACCTTTGGACGCTGGATTTGTCGGGCTGTTCCGGGCTGACTTCTACCACAAGTTGAATTTAACCTCGTGTCTAAGTGCAGTTACAGTTTTCTATTTACTGTAAATTTTCTATATAATTTAAGCATATCCATTCTTTTAAATTTTTACTGTAATCTATATTTTACATGTCAATACATTAAGCCTAGTTTATGTCGCATGTTCTTTCTAACATGTAATTAATTCTATTTTAACATGTAATCATTTAATCGGGTAATTTTTCAAATTAACAATTAACATGTGATTTTCTCAATTCTACCGTTAAGAATTAAGTACCTAATATGCCACAAGTTAATCATGTAATTAGAACATGTATGTATGCAATAGTAATCTCTACCCATATTTTAACAAGTTTACATTTAAACATATGAACATTTCAGCATATTAAGCGTTTCAACATATGAACTTTCCAAATTATTAATATTTTAACATATTAATATTTCAAAATGTCATATTAGCATTTTATTACTTTAATCATTCTAGTAAATTAACATTTCATATTAACGGGGAATGTCAAACGATAATATACCTTTATCTAAAATGACATAACTTAAATCCACTCACCTAATTTGCTTTCCAAATCCAGAATCTGGTCCAAATCAAGCATTCCATGGTTTCTCCTAACCGGATTTAGAAACTAACAAGCATAGATCCACAATTCTTACTAAAAGAAAAAGGGAAGAAAATTTAATAGACCAGATCTAAGAAATTACCTTACTTCGAATATGATTCCGAATGCCTTCTTATTAATATTCATTCTTCTCCTCCAGATCTTGATCCGGAATTTTCCTAAACTAATTATCTTATTTTTCTGAAGAGATTATGAGGAGGAAGAAGAATGGCAGAGTATAGATGTCGTCTAAGAAATATGATTTAGGCTAGGCTCTGCTAGCCTTTTTATAGGTGCTCAGGATCTTATTGTACATGCAACGCTGAGTCAGCATTGAACCAAGTTAATAAAATAGTCCATATTCATATATGGATCTAGCCGGATCTAGGGGATGTCATCCCCAGTGTCGATCCCCTTATAGTGGTGTCGACCCTTGGGTCGACCTCATAGTGGGTCCCGTGAGCTGTTTTGGCGTAGAAGTATTATTTTTGATCTTTTAAATTTCTGGAATTTATTTAACTGTTATACTCACATATAATTTTTTTATATGTATACAAATCTTCTAATGACCATTTTACACACACACACATATGTATATATATATATATATATGTATGTATACACGCACAACTTTTATTTCGTTTTCAAAATTCAAACGGTGTTGTACCATTATTTAATTCTTGCCATATTTCATTGATTGCAGCCTTATCTTGAACTTATCTCTTGTATATATATATATATATATATATATATATATGCACATATATACGCATATATTCTCTTATACATATATACATATATTTTTCTACATTTCCTTATATGTATATGTTTCCTTATATGTGCGTTTATACATATTTTCTCTTTAGAACATGTGTTATTTCAGTCGTTCCCTTAAAACAAAAATATGATGGCGGCGGGGATCGAACTCTATAGCTCTTTCATGCAAGCCACATGCTCTAACCAACTTGGCTACTAAGACTATTGATAACAAGGCTTAGAACAATGGTGGTCATTGTTCTTTTCTCATTCTTCTTTTTCATATTTGTTTTAATCTTTTATTTATACTATTGCATGTAACTTTATTATCTTGCATGCATCTTTTTCTTTTATTTCACTTTTATTATTAATGCATAATATTTGTAAATTAGTGCATGTAACACATTTACACTGCATGCAACCAATCCTTTCTATCTTTCAATGCATGCATTCCATTTTTATTTACATAAATCTTTTTCTTCTTTTTCAGTGCATGTATTTATTACATGCAATCATATATTATCATTATTATATTTTTCTTTTAAATGTTTATGTCTATGCATATAAATACACGTATGCATTATTTAATTATTTAATTTTCATAAAATGCGGGGTGTTACATTCTCCTACCCTTAGGAAATTTCGTCCCCGAAATTTGATAAGGGTAAAAATAAATTAACCCCTCATATAATATACATCCAACATGTATGCATCCAGTTTTTGCAAATATTGTGCACTTATGCAAAGTGAAATACAACATAATAATACATGTATGCCTAAGAGGTACCTCCTTTATGTATGCAAATTTTTGAAAAATCTTTAAAAAACATGATGCGCACATCCTAAATGTACTGGAAATTCTAAATGAATGCAATATTTTGAAAATCAAAATACATTTTCATCTAAATTTTCCCACACTCTTGCATAGCAAGAGCGCAGTTCATCCAATTGTAGCATCCAAAATCCTACCAACCAACTTTAATTTTCGAATTTCAGAAAAATCTAATTTTCAAAATTACATTTCTTATGTTACAAAAGGGTGGAAAACAAATTTTTTTACATCTTATGTTTTTCATTTATGTACCCTTTTTCCAGCCGTACTTGGATTTTATGTAACTATTTATAAAGATTCCCTATTTTCCTATCCAAGCACAGCCCACATAGGAAAAAATTTCTTTGTTACTGATTTTCTTTTTCATCTTATCTTGGAAATTTTTATTCTTATCCATCTTTTCTCAGAACTTTCCATTTCTCTTTAACTATCATGTTTACTGAATTTGTTATTTCCTTTTTACTTGTATCATTTCTCTTTTCTTAGCATTTTTAATAATCTGATCTAAGTTTAGTTTTCAAATAAGCCTTCTAGTCTTTCAACTAAAACAGGGAAGCAGACACCCTACACAGCCACTACTAAGGGCCAAGAATCTCGGGACTACGTCCCCCTCAGATAGAAAAGTCCAAACCGTGGGATCAACGACAGGTTTAAGTGTTACCCTAACTACCCAACAAGAACAAAATAATGGAATGATCCCAATTGAAAAGTAATAACGGGTTTTACCCCTAATATGAGAATTAGCAACAGGATTTAACATTTACTTGCCCTTTTTCTATCTAGTAATCACCACAAATTCTAGCCGTGTACCAATAATCATTTCAAGCAACATCCTAGGCTTTTCAATGCTTACGTATTTTATGGGAACTTACCATTATTCCAAGATAATTCTTGTGATTTACTTTATAGCCTCAAATCTTTTCCCGCCTTCCCTAGGCACTAATCTTTACCTACTCCATACTTTTAAAACATGGTTGCCCTTTTCATTTCACTTTTCTTCCAAAAGACAAAAATAAGAAAATTTTATTTTCCTCACCAAAACTTGCTTTTGCCATACCATAAAACATATCATTTTATATAAAAAAAAGTAAATCATTTTTTTTTTCAAATCAGAAAAAATGGAGTAGATAAGGACAGCTATTTCTTAATCAGGTTTACAACTTGTTATTGCCTATAAGTTCGATTTAGTCTCTTACTACAAGGTGCAAACATCTACTCTATTCTTAATTTCTATAAATTATTTTATCCACCCGACAAAATGTTCTCTTTTTAAAACAATTTATCAAAAATGATTGTCAAAAGAATAGAGATTTCAAAACTTTCTTTACTAAAAATTCTAGCTTTCAACAAAATGCAATGTTTTCTAAGTTTTGCTTTTTAATCCTTTCATGCAATATAACTAGAAAACTAACTAGCTTTACACGCTCTATAATATGCACCATTTACTGAGAGAATTTTATTTTAAACAAATTTTTCGCAAGAAATCACTATTTACAAAATATACCTCATTTTACTTCAAAACCCAATATGTACTTCTTTACATATTTTTAAAACTACTTTAGATTAAACTTGAAAACACCATAAACCATCTTCCAAAAGCTTTTATAATTTCAAGTCATTAAAAGCTAACAATGGGTATAAACTCAAAGAGGGTTTCCAATTTTCTTAGGCTTTCCTAGACACTCCTACAAAGTCAATTCTCTCAACCGTATATATTCCTAATCCATTTTTCTCTTTTTAGCCTTTTCCAATTTATAAGTTTTCTACCAAACCCACTTACCCAAAATACTAATCAAATGGGATATACCTTCCTTCCATACAAAGTACATTGTACACTTTCCACCCAAATTTTCTAAGGGTCTCAAACTTCCATATTCGTTCCTTTAGTGTACAAAGCAGTCATCCCAATTCGTACCATATTATACTCTTCCAATTTAGTGGGTTCCTATGGATCTAGGTATATATATAACATATTTATATTTTTAAAAATACAAATATGTTCACTCACTATTTATACATGAATCCTAAACCTAAACTCTGATACTAGATGTAACAACCCGAATTCCGATGGATCGAATTTTTTTAAACTTTATTCCATCGAAACTCGTATTGGTTGCTCTGGTATCCCGCAGAAAAGACAGAGATAAAATATTTCAGAGCTCAGAAAATATCTAACAGTGGAATGGATAGTATATATTATAATCAAAAATAGCCTTGAGCAAATCATAATACCGCCTAACCAGCATCCAAAGCTATCATATCTCTACCACAAGTCTAACATGCAAGTATGAGATGAGGAGTGGGTCAGAACATAAGTTCTAGTGACTAGATTTAAACTACACATTTTGGATAACCCTACATATACCATTCAATCACATTTTCTTATTTATTAGGTTGCTTGGGTGAACTACACTCATGGCTTGCACACACGTCGTACCCATTTACTCCCAGTGGATTATCCAAATAGAGTATATATGTAGCTACCCCCAATATTGAGGTACACCCCATAGTACAACACTTGTATAGTCTCCACCATAATGTCGTAGAAATGTACGTAGTCCTTCATCATATGCCAGAGTGACGTACGTATCTCTATATAACAACGTTACGTTCCGCATATGTCTGCCATTACTATGCTATGTAAGTGTACGGACTGCCACCTTCGATCGAATCAGATTCTATCACAAAGTAATGCCCTCAAGTCTACGATACACCACCCAGAGTACACATGCATCTATCTAGACATTCCCACATACGTATTGTCAATCGTTTTCGATGCCTTAACCGCACACAACCTCTATTGTGTAGTGAGTTCCGTGGCAGGGCTGTACAAGAAACACTGAACTCGAGCGGGAGCTTTTCCATATCTGTACAGGCCCGCCTTGAAGATCCTCAAAATACAGATATCCTTCGGGTCTGTTATTCATGGTGGCTATGGCCCCACCTTGGCGCCTCCCTCAACTAGTAAAGACTACAAGAGCTAAGTGACTTGCCCCTAACAAACAATATAAACATTCAGTTGGCATCTCCCCTCAACCACTGTGCCTCAATAGTGAAATGTGGATGGCATCTTGGGTTTAGCTCTAGTCTTTTCGCATCCCACTGGCTATCGATGATGGGTACCTGACGATATACTATTCTTTTTGTGACCCCTACCTCCCCGTTGAGGCGATCGCCGAATCACCCTAGTGTCACCTCGTCATAGCTTTCTAACTGCAAAGCTACGTTTGTAGTCAAGGCTACTCACTGGGTAGTAACGCGCAGACCCAACCTCTGCGAGCACAGCCCGGACACTGCACCACCACAGAGGACTACCTGGTGCACCTTCCATGTTCCGGGAAGCCGCGTGCTCCCCGTTCCAGTCCTTCGGAGTCGATAGAATAATCAGATGAACGTGCGCTCCCCTCGTGCCTTATGACACTACGATGATCTAATCCGTTGGGTTATTCACCCTCAAACATACATACTGGTGCTAGCGCCTCAGTTTAATGTGTTATTAGAACCTATGTCTAAACATCCAATTATGCGCTTTCTCTACCTCATTGGGTTTCCATTTAACTTGGTTATTCCCATTCACATTGACTTCTTATCCAAGTTATCAAGTTCCTCTTGCTTATTAATTTCAGTCATATAACTTAACCCCTTAAGTTTATTAATAAGCCCACGTCATGTTATTCTCTAGATTGTGATCCAAGGTCTGTAATCCACAATCCCTTTATATTCTTGTTTGATTTCACAATTATAATAACATGTTCTACTTAATATGTAATTAAGTATATATCAATTCACATGTTTTCTGTTTAACATATCACTTATCACTTATAATTAAATATACCTTATTTCATGTCATAAGTTTGCCTCATTCTTTCTTATTTATCATAATTCCATCTTATATTGTCACTACTACTTACCGTTGTTTACTTATTAACTTATTTCCCTTAACTAAGGTTTACTAATAAAATTCCTTTCCACAAATATAACTTATGTTGTCTCACCTGTAGATTTCAGATTCTCGTTCTTGCAAATAACTTAATTTGCAATTAATTACAACATATCTCATTACATAAGTTATTCCTTTTTCTTTATCATTATTTATAACCACGGTTATAGATTCCACTTGTCCCTAGGACAAGCCTACCTATTATATAACATTCTCGTTAATGTAATTTATTTGTAATAGGTTATTATCATTCCCTGTTCATTCCAATCCTTTTTACTGTTGTAACTTCCATTCAATTTCATTCATTTCCTTATTCATTTCCATTAATGACAACTAGTGCCCTTTATTTCTATCCTTTTATTTACATATATTTATATATATGTGTAACGACACGGATTTTGCCCGCCCTTAATTAATCGCAAAATCGACCAAGACCGTTAAAATCCCGCATACGTTAACTTTGGGGAATACAACAACATTAGAACAAATAACAGCCGACTTTTATAAACAGTACAAAATGTTTACATCAGAGTACAGAACATCAGAGTACATCTAATTATATTACAGCGGAAGATTAAATTTACAAAAATTATAATACATCACAGTGCAGCGGAAATAAAATAACTAAGCTCTGGACACAGCTTTAAACTTCAATCCAGAATCCTGCTCGAGAGATAAACCTGTAGACAAACTACTCGACTGGTGGAGATGAGGGCACCCGAGTTTGCAAAGGTGGAAACAAACAACGGGTCAGTCTTGGGACTGGTGTGAGAATTCTTAACTAACTAATAGTAATAAAGCAAATCCAAGAACCACGCCGCGTTAGCGGAACGGGTTTACTCCAATGGATTGACGTGCATAACTTAAAGTAAATCATGAAATAACGCAATGCTTTTGGAAAAATGGAATCACCATAAGACTCAGGTCCCATCACACAATGCAACGCACACCAGAGGATAGAGTTTTACCTTATGGTGATTAAAAGATGATAAATACGTATGAAACGATATTATTATTAGTGTGTATATGTTTTAATAAAACATTTCAATCATAATGTATCAATCCTAGGAAGCATAGGTATCCATATATTATGCCTCCGTACTAGTAATACAATCAAGTCCGTAAGGGTCGTATTGGAAAGTTGGGTTCCCATACTGAGTCAAGGCTAGGAGCGAAATCCTTACCGATTCGAGACACTCTAGCAATGCCCCAGGATTGGTACTCTGTCCAACCCTTGGATCCTGCAGGGCCGGTCCACACTTACTTTTGTGGATTAGAAATGCCTGAACACACGTTTCCCGATCCTAACGGATCTCTAAATTGGCCAGTCGCGACCAATATAACCGAGGTACCTCAATCCAACAACCACTTAGTAAATATCAGTGCTGGTAGGTCACTAACACCACTTTTAGCTAGAAAGAAACATGCGCACTCCCTGCGTTCCCTTGCTCCGTTTTAGACTCCACCGGGGTGTGAGGCTCGCGAAGTAACGTTATAACCACAAGGCCTGCTTTTCAACAAAGCCTTGATCATCTTCATCTTAGAGTGCCACATTGTCAATCCATACCGTACCATTGATCATCCATCAACATATAAATGGGTGTTAAGTAAAGAATAAATTCTTCACCACCAACATTTATACATTAACAGAAAATCAATAACAAGATATTTAATGGAGTACGATGTCGGATACACAATCCATTTACAAGTCCGCTCTGGGTCTGAGCGAAAGCCAAATCCGTCGATCTCCAAATGCGTTTGGACGATCATTACTAAATATCTTGCCTTGGGAGGCCAATCCCAATTCAAGCTACCAGTCATCATCATCCCAACGATATGAAAACCTTCGGTCTTCAACCATCACCTTCATCTTCGACTCTTGATTGTCGTGATGATTACTCAGAATGGGTTAAACCCGGTCATTCTGAGTAACTCGCGTATTTTGTGATTAAAAATCAAATGCTATAAAATCACACCAACGCCACATTCCAACTCCGGATATTCTTTTAATAAGATATTCGTATTAAAAGATTCTCATTAATTTTATCAAAGATAAATCTTTTTAATTTAATCTTAAATCTTTATTTATCCATATTAAACCAAATTATGGTTTATCCAATCTAATCGGAATTTACGCCTTATTATAAATTAATTAATCCCCATCCCGATCTTTTATCCCAATTGGTTCAGGTACTAAATTTCCATTACCCATTTAAATCTAATTAAAGATTTAATTAACGCATGGAGTTAAACTGGTGGAACTCCATTTTCGATCCTTAATTCAGTAATTTTATTTACTTAATTCCTCTCCAATCTAATTAAAGTTTTAATTAAAACCTTATTTCGTTTTAACCTTCCAAAGTCATTAATAAATAATTAATCAAAAATTAGGAAATTAATCCCCTCATTAACCCGGGTTAAAGGATAAATGTTATTTAAAACATAATTCATGATAAACCCAAATTCAAATTTCATTGCAAATCCGTGGTTTTAATAAAACCATTTTTAATTCCTATTATTTATTCTAAAATAAATAAACCATTTATTCTGATCAAAATATCATTTCTCATATTAAAATGTTATTTTCAAAATATTAATTTTGAAATTAACTCTTTTAATATTCATTATAAAATGGATAATATAAGTTAATAAACTTATTCAGGTTAAAATGATGTTTCCATTTAAAATGGATTAAATAATCCAATTCGTTATACTATCCATTTATGTTTTATAATGGGCCAGACTTCTCACATTAGGCCTACAACTTGTGGATGCTGGATATGCCGGTTGGGTCCGGGCAGACTTATTCCACAGTTGGGCTTAACCTCGAGTCAAAACCCAATTTGTATTCGTGTACTTGGACCTCTCACATTAGGCCCAACATTTATGGCTGCTGGATATGCCGGTTGGTTCCGGGCAGACTTCCGCCATAAACGTGACCTAACCTCGTGTCCAAGAACAATTATAATTATAATTATAATTATAATTTTTTTAAAAAAAAATTATTTTAAAATATTACATATTTTAAAAATATCTAACTTCTAAAATGTCATATGTTCCAAAGTATAACTTTACATTGAAATATTCTTTATATTGCCTTTCCAATTTTCAATAAATATCGACCTTTCCATATTATAATAATATTATAAAAATAATTACTTCAAAAATGGTTTTAATTACGATATCAAAACCTACCATTCCAACATCAAACGTAATCTTTTCCCATCAATCCATTTATGTTAAATTTTGAAATCACATCTTTTAAAATTTAGTGTTAACATAAAAACGAAAGCTTTTCAATTCAAATCTTCTTGTTATATTTGGAATGTAATTTTACTAACTCAATATTTCATTAAAACATCCTAAATAATAGAAATTTAGTTTCCTTAATTCAAACGTCAATCAATTCCATTAATTGAATACTAAATGAAATTTTTTTTCTTTCATTCGAAATTGGAATGAGGCCCACACCATTTCCATATAATTCAATTATACGGATTTCATTCATTTATCTCATAAAAATTTTCAAACATCCATTAACAGCCAAAGTGCATTTCTATTTAACCACAAGGGTGACGTGTATTCAAATGTCAGCCCCTGACCCGTGTGGGGTTTCAACCAACACAAGTTCGAATAAAATAAACTGTGCTTCTGGACGATGTATGAAAATTGATCGTCCAATCACATAAACAAGTTAGGTCTCTTGTAAATGGCAGTGTATACATGTGCTTAAATAGAAACATACATAACATACATAATTTGGCATACTCACATATTATAAGTTTCAACTATTCGATGTCAAGTTTTCATGTTGAACAAGATGAAATAACATGACACTTATGTTGCAACACATTTCTTTTAATGTTAAAAAAAGAAGAAGCGACAAAAATGACCCTTTTCATGTTCTTCTAAATTTTATACTTTTATTTAATAAATAAAATGCCAAATAAAATTTACTTTCACTTTTTCTCTTTATATTTATTAACAAATTAATGTATTTTTGGACCTTGTACTTTAATTAAACAAACAATGCTAAAAATATCCTTCTTAAGTTTCAACATAAAAAGAAAAACTTCATGTTAAAATCCTTTAACATGTTGTTTCACACAAAAAGAATAACTTTATATTAAATCAATTTATTTTAACCTAAAAAGAAGCTTTTATGTTAAAACTATTTTTAACTTTTTATTTTAAACATAAAAGAATATTTTATGTTAAATCATTTTTAACTTTACATTTTAACATAAAAAGGCAACTTCATGTTACAACATTTTTCCTGCAATACTTTTAATCATAAAAAGTTCAAAACAATTTCCTAACTTTTAATTTTAACATAAAATGTGTTAAACCACTTTCTGTTCTTTTATGTTAACATAAATTGTAAATAAAATGTTATTTAAACAAATTAGGTCTTTTGCTTACAAAATGAATAATAAAACAAAGTCTATTCTTTTTGTTACAAAAATAATAATAAAACAAAATTTATCCCTTTTTTTTAAAAAAAAAAAGGAAAAAAAACAAGATCTGGTTCTTTTTATAGAAAATAAAAATGAAATTACAGGTATATTTTCTTTTACCTAAATTTTGTCATCCATTTTGCCAAAGAACTGCAAACTAAAAAGGTATCACAGTTTTTATTTCAATAAAATTTCACTTCTCATCAAATTCCATCGTTTAAGGTTAACAAATAAAAATAAGCTTTATTTATCATTCAAATTCCATTGTTAAGGCAACAAATAAAAATGACGTTTTTATTTGTAAATCAATTCTTTACTGTTTCTTCATTTTTTTTTATATAAAAATGATATTCTATAATATAAAATAAATCAAAACAAATGGATCTTAAATAAATAGAAGTTCAGATCCAATTTGACTCCCAAGACAAAATTACATCACATATGGTGTTTCATCACATATCTCATACAACATGAACAACAGATCGCAACACAACCAACAAACAACATCACATAAATCACAGATATTTCAGATCTGAATCGATAGCATATACATAATCATTTTTAAGAGAGAAAAATAATTAATCAATAATTTAATAATTTAAAAATTAGAATTCTCACCTTGATTGGATAAGAATTTGTCCCAATAGCTTCCTTTCCTTTTTAAAAAAAAAGTCGTATTTAAAGTCACGGTTCTCACGATCATGGCGCACCTCACGTCAACCGCCTTCGACTTGCTAACCCGCCGCCCAGGTCTCGGCCAACTCGTCGCTGTGTTCACCCTCAAAAACCAACCCCGAACCTTGCCACTTCATGCTACCGCCCTGGCCACCGTGTGTTATGAAGAGTTGAACCATTTTTGCGTTGGAAGGGCTTTCAATTGATGAAGGAATTGGAAGAAAGAGGAGGAAGGATTGAGCCATTTAGAGAGGAAGAACGGCTACTGCCATTGAAAAGAAGAAGATGGAGGCGGCGGCTTTTAGAAAAGAGAATGAGATTAGGATTTTGTTAATCTCTATATCTATAGGAAAAAGGAAGTGAATAGATAAAGGGTTGATTTAGGTTAGAGTTTAGGAAAGGATTTCAAATGCAATATTTAATTTCATTTATTCGTCCTTAATTCTATTTCAAACATTACCCATCTAATCCTAATTCAACATAGGAATAAATTAAATATGTTATATATCTCAAATTCAATTTTCTAACAATTTTAATTGAGCAATCAATTCATTAATTATTCCTTCCAAATATAATATGACAAAGTTATCATAATGCCTCATTTCAAATTTCTTTTTATACTCGAATTAAACTATTCAAAAATTTCATTATACTAAATTCCAACATTATATTTCAATCATAAAATTAAATGGTTTGTATTCTTGTATTGATTCAACATTTATTACAGTTCCATTATTTCAAAAAAAAAATTAACCACTTTTATTACTCAATTTACATTAAATTATATTTATGTTCATCTAATTAATTATACGTTACCTTAAATTTAACATTCACATTAGAAACAATCCCCATTTGATTATAATTAAATTTCTAATGAATTGTTATACTTTGATTTTACCACACCATAAATATCATATGAACAATTAGTATTTACACATGTTACATTCATAATTTGCAGTCATCATCTTAACCATATAAGTTTATTTCAAAATGCTACATTCTATATATATCATTTTGATTACTTAAATAATTGCCAAACATTTACGATATTTTTAAAACAAATTCACGTACCAAAATTCAAGTTAGCTATTACACCGATTTACGGTGTTTGGTTTCAATTGTAATTAAATTTCTTTAAGTATTTATATATATATATATTTAATTCCACTAAATTTGGTTTGATTTAATTATGTCAATGAGTTACAAGATTTTAAAAATAATAATAATAATTAGAAATCCAAATATGGTTATATGTTTATTGTATGTTTATTGTATATGGACAAACATGAAATAACATATTTTTTTAACATAAGAAATGTAACATCTTTATATGACAAATTTTAATTGAATATAATTAAATGACATTACTAACTTACTATAGCATTTCAAACAAAAATGACATTTTAAATATGAACGAACATTACTCTACATAAATGACATTTTAATTAACATACCTTATTCTAAATAAAGTGACATTTTTAATTCTAACATAAATGACATTTTTGAATTCTAACATAAAGGTTCCTTTTTAATTCTAACATGACAAATTAAAATTAAAATGTTTATTTTTTCTAAAAATGAAAAATGTTTATTTTGCCTACCATGACAAATTATAACTAGAATGTCTATGTTGTTCTAACTTGGCAATTTTAACATAAATGATGCTTTTATTTAGACAATACATTCCTAACCTTAATGAAATCCCTTTTATGATAACATTATAATGAAAAATTTTAATATGTTAACATAAAAATGATAATTCTTTTATTTTCTTAGCATACCACTCTTTTTATTCTTTAAACAATAAAAATGTTATTTTTTTTATTCCTAACATGAACATCCTTTTTGTACATAAACGATAAAAATATGAATTTTTTTAACATGAAACATCTTAGTTATATATATAAACAATAAAAATATGGATTTTATTGTATGCACAAATATGGCCTAACAAGAATATACACAGTTCAATTCTGATTTATTTTGAATCCTGTACATTCAGTTATACTTAAAAATCAAAATTTCAAACTACAGCGCTATTTTAAACTCCTTTTATATTTAAATTAAACTTATTCGTTTTAACTTCAATTAGAATAAATTTTTGATCGTTATTATTTAAAATAAATTATTTTAAATCTTTTAAATTCATTAAAATTTCTAAAATAAAAATTTTAAACTGGTCCCAAAATTCCGGGTTATTACAGTCTCCCCCACTTAAGAACTTTTCGTCCTCGAAAAGGAACGAAGTTAAAAGTGTATTAATTATCCTACTCAAATTCTTTTCTATAATTTTATTTGTTGATTAACTTTCAAGTATATATAACTTTTACATACTCAAAAATCATATTTTTTAAAATGGATTATAATTACAAATACGTATATCATAAGCTTTTCACCCTGAACTCATTCTAGGGCATTACTAACCCCATCTCTAATGAGTTTTCTCATTCTAGGATACCGCTGATCCTATCTCTAATGAGTATTCTTATTGGATATTGCTAATCCAATCTCTGATGAGTCTTTTGTTCAGTTCTAATGAGTTGTATCCCAAAGATTTGAGCTAACCAGAGCTCTGATACCAACTGTAACGACACGGATTTTGCCCGCCCTTAATCAATCGCAAAATCGACCAAGACCGTTCAAATCTCGCATACGTTAACTTTGGGGAATACAACATTAGAACAAATAACAGCCGACTTTTATAAACAGTACAAAATGTTTACATCAGAGTACAGAACATCAGAGTACATCTAATTATATTACAGCGGAAGATTAAATTTACAAAAATTATAATACATCACAGTGCAGCGGAAATAAAATAACTAAGCTCTGGACACAACTTTAAACTTCAATCCAGAATCCTGCTCGAGAGATAAACCTGTAGACAAACTACTCGACTGCCCGTGTGGAGAAGAGGGCACCCGAGTTTGCAAAGGTGGAAACAAACAACGGGTCAGTCATGGGACTGGTGTGAGAATTCTTAACTAACTAATAGTAATAAAGCAAATCCAAGGACCACGCCGCGTTAGCGGAACGGGTTTACTCCAATGAATTGACGTGCATAACTTAAAGTAAATCGTGAAATAACGCAATGCTTTTGGAAAAATGGAATCACCATAAGACTCAGGTCCCATCACACAATGCAACGCACATCAGAGGATAGAGTTTTACCTTATGGTGATTAAAAGATGATAAATACACATGTAACGATATTATTATTAGTGTGTATATGTTTTAATAAAACATTTCAATCATAATGTATCAATCCTAGGAAGCATAGGTACCCATATATTATTCCTCCGTACTAGTAATACAATCAAGTCCGTAAGGGTCGTATTGGAAAGTTGGGTTCTCATACTGAGTCAAGGCTAGGAGCGAAATCCTTACCGATTCGAGACACTCTAGCAATGCCCCAGGATTGGTACTCTGTCCAACCCTTGGATCCTGCAGGGCCGGTCCACACTTACTTTTGTGGATTAAAAATGCCTGAACACACGTTTCCCGATCCTAACAGATCTCTAAATTGGCCAGTCGCGACCAATATAACCGAGGTACCTCAATCCAACAACCACTTAGTAAATATCAGTGCTGGTAGGTCACTGACACCACTTTTAGCTAGAAAGAAACGTGCGCACTCCCTGCGTTCCCTTGCTCCGTTTTAGACTCCACCGGGGTGTGAGGCTCGCGAAGTAACGTTATAACCACAAGGCCTGCTTTTCAACAAAGCCTTGATCATCTTCATCTTAGAGTGCCACATTGTCAATCCATACCGTACCATTGATCATCCATCAACATATAAATGGGTGTTAAGTAAAGAATAAATTCTTCACCACCAACATTTATACATTAACAGAAAATCAATAACAAGATATTTAACGGAGTACAATGTCGGACACACAATCCATTTACAAGTCCGCTCTGGGTCTGAGCGAAAGCCAAATCCGTCGATCTCCAAATGCGTTTGGACGATCATTACTAAATATCTTGCCTTGGGAGGCCAGTCCCAATTCAAGCTACCAGTCATCATCATCCCAACGATATGAAAACCTTCGGTCTTCAACCATCACCTTCATCTTCGACTCTTGATTGTCGTGATGATTACTCAGAATGGGTTAAACCCGGTCATTCTGAGTAACTCGCGTATTTTGTGATTAAAAATCAAATGCTATAAAATCACACCAACGCCACATTCCAACTTCGGATATTCTTTTAATAAGATATTCGTATTAAAAGATTCTCATTAATTTTATCAAAGATAAATCTTTTTAATTTAATCTTAAATCTTTATTTATCCATATTAAACCAAATTATGGTTTATCCAATCTAATCGGAATTTACGCCTTATTATAAATTAATTAATCCTCATCCCGATCTTTTATCCTAATTGGTTCAGGTACTTAATTTCCATTACCCATTTAAATCTAATTAAAGATTTAATTAACACATGGAGTTAAACTGGTGGAACTCCATTTTCGATTCTTAATTCAGTAATTTTATTTACTTAATTCCTCTCCAATCTAATTAAAGTTTTAATTAAAACCTTATTTCGTTTTAACCTTCCAAAGTCATTAATAAATAATTAATCAAAAATTAGGAAATTAATCCCCTCATTAACCCGGGTTAAAGGATAAATGTTATTTAAAACATAATTCACGATAAACCCAAATTCAAATTTCATTGCAAATCCGTGGTTTTAATAAAACCATTTTTAATTCCTATTATTTATTCTAAAATAAATAAACCATTTATTCTGATCAAAATATCATTTCTCATATTAAAATGTTATTTTCAAAATATTAATTTTGAAATTAACTCTTTTAATATTCATTATAAAATGGATAATATAAGTTAATAAACTTATTCAGGTTAAAATGATGTTTCTATTTAAAATGGATTAAATAATCTAATTCGTTATATTATCCATTTATGTTTTATAATGGGCCAGACTTCTCACATTAGGCCTACAACTTGTGGATGCTGGATATGCCGGTTGGGTCCGGGCAGACTTATTCCACAGTTGGGCTTAACCTCGAGTCAAAACCCAATTTGTATTCGTGTACTTGGACCTCTCACATTAGGCCCAACATTTATGGCTGCTGGATATGCCGGTTGGTTCCGGGCAGACTTCCGCCATAAACGTGACCTAACCTCGTGTCCAAGAACAATTATAATTATAAATATAATTTTTTTTTAAAAAAAATTATTTTAAAGTATTGCATATTTTAAAAATATCTAACTTCTAAAATGTCATATGTTCCAAAGTATAACTTTACATTGAAATATTCTTTATATTGCCTTTCCAATTTTCAATAAATATCGACCTTTCCATATTATAATAATATTATAATAATAATTACTTCAAAAATGGTTTTAGTTACGATATCAAAACCTACCATTCCAACATCAAACGTAATCTTTTCCCATCAATCCATTTATGTTAAATTTTGAAATCACATCTTTTAAAATTTAGTGTTAACATAAAAACGAAAGCTTTTCAATTCAAATCTTCTTGTTATATTTGGAATGTAATTTTACTAACTTAATATTTCATTAAAACTTCCTAAATAATAGAAATTTAGTTTCCTTAATTCAAACGTCAATCAATTCCATTAATTGAATACTAAATGAAATTTTTTTTTCTTTCATTCGAAATTGGAATGAGGCCCACACTATTTCCATATAATTCAATTATACGGATTTCATTCATTTATCTCATAAAAATTTTCAAGCATCCATTAACAGCCAAAGTGCATTTCTAATTAACCACAAGGGTGACGTGTATTCAAATGTCAGCCCCTGACCCGTGTGGGGTTTCAACCAACACAAGTTCGAATAAAATAAACTGTGCTTCTGGACGATGTATGAAAATTGATCGTCCAATCACATAAACAAGTTAGGTCACCTGTAAATGGCAGTGTATACATGTGCTTAAATAGAAACATACATAACATACATAATTTGGCATACTCACATATTATAAGTTTAAACTATTCGATGTCAAGTTTTCATGTTGAACAAGATGAAATAACATGACACTTATGTTGCAACACATTTCTTTTAATGTTAAAAAAAGAAGAAGCGACAAAAATGACCCTTTTCATGTTCTTCTAAATTTTATACTTTTATTTAATAAATAAAATGCCAAATAAAATTTACTTTCACTTTTTCTCTTTATATTTATTAACAAATTAATGTATTTTTGGACCTTGTACTTTAATTAAACAAACAATGCTAAAAATATCCTTCTTAAGTTTCAACATAAAAAGAAAAACTTCATGTTAAAATCCTTTAACATGTTGTTTCACACAAAAAGAATAACTTTATATTAAATCAATTTATTTTAAGTTAAAAAGAAGCTTTTATGTTAAAACTATTTTTAACTTTTTATTTTAAACATAAAAGAATATTTTATGTTAAATCATTTTTAACTTTACATTTTAACATAAAAAGGCAACTTCATGTTACAACATTTTTCCTGCAATACTTTTAATCATAAAAAGTTCAAAACAATTTCCTAACTTTTAATTTTAACATAAAATGTGTTAAACCACTTTCTGTTCTTTTATGTTAACATAAATTGTAAATAAAATGTTATTTAAACAAATTAGGTCTTTTGCTTACAAAATGAATAATAAAACAAAGTCTATTC
Source organism: Allium sativum (assembly GCA_030737875.1). Classification (NCBI taxonomy): domain Eukaryota; kingdom Viridiplantae; phylum Streptophyta; class Magnoliopsida; order Asparagales; family Amaryllidaceae; genus Allium; species Allium sativum. Next base: position 4,731,701 of record CM060915.1, read on the forward strand.
TTTTTGTTACAAAAATAATAATAAAACAAAATTTATCCCTTTTTTTTAAAAAAAAAAAGAAAAAAAAACAAGATCTGGTTCTTTTTATAGAAAATAAAAATGAAATTACAGGTATATTTTCTTTTACCTAAATTTTGTCATCCATTTTGCCAAAGAACTGCAAACTAAAAAGGTATTACAGTTTTTATTTCAATAAAATTTCACTTCTCATCAAATTCCATCGTTTAAGGTTAACAAATAAAAATAAGCTTTATTTACCATTCAAATTCCATTGTTAAGGCAACAAATAAAAATGATGTTTTAATTTGTAAATCAATTCTTTACTGTTTCTTCATTTTTTTTAAATATAAAAATGATATTCTATAATATAAAATAAATCAAAACAAATGGGTCTTAAATAAATAGAAGTTCAGATCCAATTTCACTCCTAAGACAAAATTTCATCACATATGGTGTTTCATCACATATCTCATACAACATGAACAACAGATCGCAACACAACCAACAAACAACATCACATAAATCACAGATATTTCAGATCTGAATCGATAGCATATACATAATCATTTTTAAGAGAGAAAAATAATTAATCAATAATTTAATAATTTAAAAATTAGAATTCTCACCTTGATTGGATAAGAATTTGTCCCAATAGCTTCCTTTCCTTTTTTTTTTAAAAGTCGTATTTAAAGTCATGGTTCTCACGATCATGGCGTACCTCACATCGACCGCCTTCGACTTGCTAACCCGCCGCCCAGGTCTCGGCCAACTCGTCGCTGTGTCCACCCTCAAAAACCAACCCCGAACCTTGCCACTTCATGCTACCGCCCTGGCCACCGTGTGTTATGAAGAGTTGAACCATTTTTGCGTTGGAAGGGCTTTCAATTAATGAAGGAATTGGAAGAAAGAGGAGGAAGGATTGAGCCATTTAGAGAGGAACAACGGCTACTGCCATTGAAAAGAAGAAGATGGAGGCGGCGGCTTTTAGAAAAGAGAATGAGATTAGGATTTTGTTAATCTCTATATCTATAGGAAAAAGGAAGTGAATAGATAAAGGGTTGATTTAGGTTAGAGTTTAGGAAAGGATTTCAAATGCAATATTTAATTTCATTTATTCGCCCTTAATTCTATTTCAAACATTACCCATCTAATCCTAATTCAACATAGGAATAAATTACCTATGTTATATATCTCAAATTCAATTTTCTAACAATTTTAATTGAGCAATCAATTCATTAATTATTCCTTCCAAATATAATATGACAAAGTTATCGTAATGCCTCATTTCAAATTTCTTTTTATACTCGAATTAAACTATTCAAAAAATTCATTATACTAAATTCCAACATTATATTTCAATCATAAAATTAAATGGTTTGTATTCTTGTATTGATTCAACATTTATTAAAGTTCCATTATTTCAAAAAAAAAAAAAATTAACCACTTTTATTACTCAATTTACATTAAATTATATTTATGTTCATCTCATTAATTATACGTTACCATAAATTTAACAATCACATTAGAAACAATCCCCATTTGATTATAATTAAATTTCTAATGAATTGTTGTACTTTGATTTTACCACACCATAAATATCATATGAACAATTAGTATTTACACATGTTACATTCATAATTTGCAGTCATCATCTTAACCATATAAGTTTATTTCAAAATGCTACATTCTATATATATCATTTTGATTATTTAAATAATTGCCAAACATTTACGATATTTTTAAAACAAATTCACATACCAAAATTCAAGTTAGGTATTACACCGATTTACGGTGTTTGGTTTCAATTGTAATTAAATTTCTTTAAGTATATATATATATATATTTAATTCCACTAAATTTGGTTTGATTTAATTATGTCAATGAGTTACAAGATTTTAAAAATAATAATAATAATTAGCAATCCAAATATGGTTATATGTTTATTGTATGTTTATTGTATATGGACAAACATGAAATAACATTTTTTTTAACATAAGAAATGTAACATCTTTATATGACAAATTTTAATTGAATATAATTAAATGACATTACTAACTTACTATAGCATTTCAAACAAAAATGACATTTTAAATATGAACGAACATTACTCTACATAAATGACATTTTAATTAACATACTTGATTCTAAATAAAGTGACATTTTTAATTCTAACATAAATGACATTTTTGAATTCTAACATAAATGTTCCTTTTTAATTCTAACATGACAAATTAAAATTAAAATGTTTATTTTGTCTAACAATGAAAAATGTTTATTTTGCCTACCATGACAAATTATAACTAGAATGTCTATGTTGTTCTAACTTGGCAATTTTAACATAAATGATGCTTTTATTTAGACAATACATTCCTAACCTTAATGAAATCCCTTTTATGATAACATTATAATGAAAATTTTCAATATGTTAACATAAAAATGATAATTCTTTTATTTTCTTAGCATACCACTCTTTTTATTCTTTAAACAATAAAAATGTTATTTTTTTTTATTCCTAACATGAACATCCTTTTTGTACATAAACGATAAAAATATGATTTTTTTAACATCAAACATCTTAGTTATATATATAAACAATAAAAATATGGATTTTATTGTATGCACAAATATGGCCTAACAAGAATATACACAGTTCAATTCTAATTTATTTTGAATCCTGTACATTCAGTTATAGTTAAAAATCAAAATTTCAAACTACAGCGCTATTTTAAACTCCTTTTATATTTAAATTAAACTTATTCGTTTTAACTTCAATTAGAATAAATTTTTGATCGTTATTATTTAAAATAAATTATTTTAAATCTTTTAAATTCATTAAAATTTCTAAAATAAAAAATTTAAACTGGTCCCAAAATTCCGGGTTATTACAATATGTTTACGTACCAGACCTCTCACATTAAGCCTACAACTTGTGGATGCTGGATTTGCCGGGCGGTTCCAGGCAGACTTCTTCCACAAGTTGCTTAACCTCGTGTCTTAGAACCGTTACAGGTTTATTTACGCACTAAACCTCTCACATTAAATTAACAACTTATGGACGCTGGATTTGCTGGCGATTCCGGGCAGACTTCTGCCACAAGTTGAATTTAACCTCGTGTCTAAGGGCAGTTATAGTTTTCTATTTACTGTAAATTTTCTATATAATTTATGCATGTCCATTCTTTCAAATTTTTACTATAATCTATACTTTACATGTCATCACATTAAGCCCATTTTATGTCGCATGTTCTTTTTAACATGTAATTAATTCTATTCTAACATGTAATCCTTTAATCAGGTAATTATTCAAATCTAAAAATAAACATGTAATTTTCTCAATTCTGCCGTTAAGAATTCAAGTACCTAATATGCCATAAGTTAGTGATGTAATTAGAACATGTACGTATACAACAGTAATCACTACTCATGTTTTAACAAGTTTACATTTAAACAAATGAACATTTCAGCATACGAAACATTTCAATATATGAACTTCCAACATATTAATATTTTAACATATTAATATTTTAGTATATCATACTAGCATTTTATTACTTTAATTATTCTAGCAGATTTACATTGCATATTAACGAGGAATGTCAAATAATAATACACCATTATCAAAAATGACACAACTTAAATCCACTCACCGAATTTTCTTTCCAAATCCTGAATCTGGTCCAGATCTAGCAATCCATGGTTTTCCCTAACTGGCTTTAGAACCTAACAATCATGGATCCATAATTCTTACTAAAAGTAAAAGGGAAGAAAATTGAAGTTTTGGTATACTTGACATATATTCTCAGTTTTATTCCTATTTTTTCTATTGTAGGAGGCAGAGAAGCACCTTCCCATGTTAGAAGAGAAAGATCAGATGCAAATGAAAATGTAGGACATCAACCTTTTTCATACATGGGACCTTTGGTATAGGTACTTGGAGCCATATATACTAACGTATCACATGAACAATGTGTGCATACACGTATGTTGAACATTTTTGTTTCAAATGAAGGATTTTGTTTGTGATAAAGAATTGTTTTTTTCTTTTTAATATATTTGGAAGCACATAAAGTTGAGATATAAGCGAATATCGACACGTACATAATGAAAACTCCTAGATTTAACAGTCATGCAGTAAGTATACAACATAATGACTTTCTTAAATCAAATTAAAATTGTTGAAGAAATGGGTATGCTTATTAAACCAAACCTCATTAGTTGTTAGCTTTGTGAAATTTCACCCTGAAACAGTCCAATCTTTTTGATCCTGTATGCATTTAATATTGAACATGGCTAAACCTTCATCCATGATTCAACTAAGTCCATAAATAGTTCAAGTTAGTATGATGAACTTCCATTTAACCAGGTTCTATTATATGTTTTATCATGCAGATACTAAAATATTTTTCAATGTTTTAGTGTTCATAGACCTTAAAAATAAAGTTATTTTTGGGTTGTTTCACTTCCACCAATATCAACTGCTGCAATGTTTTGGTTTTTGATGTGAGCACCTACATAACATTGCTTTTCAAGTAGTAAAATGCATACAATCATTAGCCAACACTTGCCCATCAATATTTTTTACAACACTTCCCTGTAAAATACGTATAATTGTCATAGTGCTTGGCACATAAATTGTGTCTCCGTGTGCATGTGATGTAGAGCGGTGCAATGTGATATGAATATTCAAAAGATTATCATGTAACTTTGTTGATGATAGAGATGATGGCACCCCAATGAATAATACTATACGATAAATTTCTTGGTATACACAAAAACAAAAGCACGCAAGTTCTATTTTCATATAATCATGATGTTAAAAAATACTTCGCTATCCAATCAAGTTTTGGCCAAACAACAAAAGAAGAATGTATGTACTGGAGAACACAGGTAGGGAAATCATATTTGTGAAGGCCACTTCAAAATCAATTTAATGTTATAACATTTACACCTGTTCTAAGTGAAGGGGAATTTGTTCGATCAGACAAACTGCAGGAAGGGGATATCGTAGAAGTCTGCTAGAATACCAAGAATGGCCTATACGTAAGTTCTTCTACCCTACATTAATGTATATTATGCACATACATTTCTTCTCTGTACAACTTCAACATTATTATACATGAACAGTACATCTTTTAATATTCTAGTTTTATTGTGTCACACTACCTTCTCCATGATTAGTAGGATTGCTTCACTAAAATAGAGTCATCATTTAAGTTTGTTAAGAAAATAACATATGAGTGTTCCATGCTAAAAATATAGGCCTTGTTTGGTTTGCAGCATCGGGTATTTGTAACAACAGAAATGCGTCCGTTTAAGTATTTTTCGAAAATTTTCCAGAAAAACAAGCTCGACACCTAACATTGAAACAACTTACTGAAAAATGGTCATAATTTTATAGTATTTTATACAACATAGATCATATAAATGTTTGAACTATTTTATTTTTGTTATGAATTTATTTAAAAAATTAATTGCGTTACCAGAAAATTATTTTTGAGCAATTAATACAATAGAGCCGTTGAAAGTTATAACGGTAATATATTCACATATATTATGATGAACTAATGCAGTAGAACCGTTGAAAAAAAAGGAAATATATTTACATATATGGAAATATTAATGGGTCGTTATTGATAGAACAACAACGGTCGTACATGCCTGTGACCTTTTATTTTCTGGAGTTGTTACAAAAGAATAAATATTTGGTATTTAATCTTGCAATGAATGATAATAAATTAAGATTGATTATTATTTATCTCTTTGGAAACCTGCAAATGTACATGTTAAAAATTACAACTTTTGAATGTTTCTCTAATTTAATAGTGGTATTAATTATGCCCAATTTTTCTCCCACTGTCCTTGCTGATGTTACTCTTTATTTTTTTCTATATAAAGAATAAGACAAAAAAAGCAATAGACAAAACATTCTTCTTTTTGTTCTCTATTTAAAAAAAACTCTTTTGTCTTCATGAATTTATATTATAAAACAAAAGAGTAGTATACTTTTTAATTGGAGTGCAAATCAAGCTAAATTTATTGTGTAAGCGAATTGATATTAAAGAAGAAGGTTGTTTTATCCTAGAAGCGGCGGCAAAAGGCACGAACCGCTTTGCACAATTGAGCAAATCGCTGAAACCTCTTCAAGAGCGCGACTTAGTATGTGACTCAGCTGTTAGTTTTCCAATAATTTGAAGACGTTCAGACAACTAATGGCTTCTGCTTCTTCTGCCACTGTAAACAACAGGTTAGGAGAGATATACTCCCATAAGCTTCAGAAAATAGCTCATGAGATCATCTCCAAAGGTACGGTTTTGAGTAAATAATATCAGATTGCTGTAATAATTGGCAAATTTCCTCGTAGATGGAATTTTTTCTTTTAAAGAATGTGCTAAGGCACAAGACTAAGAATTTTCCTTAGAAAACTTGATTATTCGCCTCCATCTTGAGGAGGTAGCATGCAAATAGAAATAGAAATAGAAATAGAAAGAGGAAGTGCTAATTGTCGTAAGCAACATCACTAAAAAGACCAAACCACCAATTTTGAAACTGAATGTGAAAGCATCTTAAAATCAAAATAATCACAACAAATAGAATTGGAACGCGCAAGGGAACCAAAAAGGACAGTAGCGACTAGCCTAAAAGAATGAACTGGGCAGTTGTTCCTTTGCTACAACTGTGGAAAACCAGGTCATATGGCACGTAAGTGTCAAAATAGACCAAGCCTTGCACCATAGGCTAATCTGACTGAGGAGCCTTTAACGGCTATGTTTATTGAGATTCAACTTGTTGGTGGATCAGAGGGTTGGTGGGTAGATACTGGTGCTTCTTGCCATATCTGCTACGATCATGATATGTTTATTACATACACGGGTTATCAGAAGGTGCTTCTCACACCACTAAAGTTGCGGGGGTTAGAAATGTAGAAATTAATTTTACCTTTGGAAAAGACAGTAAACCTCGAAACTAATTTTGATTGAAATAAGATTGATTCAAGTACAATTAAGATTGAGCAAATCTTTATATATTAAAATGCTCACTTTCTAGTTTTGAGAACGTTTAATTAGAATGATAAAATGATATAGTAATTTTGATAGAGAATTTATGTTACATTTATCTTTGACCTAAATTTATTATTTTGAAAAGGTAACTTTGGTATTAGAGATTTTGGACCTTCGAAATTAAGTCATGTGAACCACTTAAGGAAATGTGTAAAAATATTCCCTACTGTAACACCCCGTATTTTCTGTAAACGTAAAGTTACAAAACAAAATAAAATTAATTTTTAAAAGAAGAATCAAGGGAAACGGGTTACACCAATTCGTTTGTCTTGGAATTATGCTTGAGATAGAGTCTGAGTTTGCTTAAATCAGACTCCGTATGAAGAAGTTGTGACCTTCAGAAGTTTTCAGAAAATTTAAACAGCTCGGTCAAAATTTCAAAATTCGAATTCAAAACACACACCCGGGCTGGGCGGGAAAATTTCCGCCCAGGACCCAGGTCGACCTGGGTAGGCAGGTCGACCATGGGGTCGACCTCCCCTCCCCCTTTTCCAGATCCGAGGACAAATTCAGTTTTATGTATTTAGACGCCCATTCTGATCAGATTCGTTGCTCCAAAGCTGTTTAAACACCCCCAAACCTCACTCTCCCTCCACACAATTTCATTTCACCTATACTCTGCCCTAATTCATATTAAAATAAATCAATGGCATCTCTACTCTGTTGAAACCTAAGCTAGAACAAGTGCTTCTTCTTCTTCCAATCTGAATAGGATTAAAAGATAACAAATCAACACCTACATCAACAGAAAGCTAAATCAACTCCAGAAAATCAGATCCCAAAACTGTTCTTCTCTTTCTTAAACCACGAATTGTGAGTACAGTTATTTTCAGAATATGAAATTTAATTATGATCTTGACATGGTTATAAATCCAAATTGGAGATTATGCATCAGATCTGTTTTTCTATGTAGATCTATCTTATTCATGTTTATCAGATCTGTTTTTCTGTGTAGATCTATCTTATTGTTGTAACTATTCTGTATCTCTTCCTTCCTTTTGTTCTATAGCTAGGTTACCACGAGCCTGAGCTAAATCTCTTAAGAGATTGACGCACGAACGCTAAATTTGGGGAAAATAATGAATGATGCATAATTGGACATGACTGATTTGTGACTGATTTAAGAAATGGGCGTATGTTGTAATTTAAGATCTAGATCTAGGAATACTATATATGACTATTTATGATTTGGAAGAAGGAGAATTATTGTATGACAACATATGACTTGTAATTTGGGAACATAATGCATGATCTGATTTTGAGGACATAATATATTTTGTAAATTTAAGATCTAGAATTGGGGGCATATTTTATATGACGATCTATGACTTAAAAGAAAAAGGATATATGATTTAGGCGTAAAAGGTCTATATTAAAAATAGGATAACTATTAATTGTGAATACGCCTAAATGGGGATTTTGGATATTTACATACGCTGAAATCAAAGGCTATAATTTAGCCTAATTCATATTGTATATCATGATTTGGGGTTTTTGGAGAATATTCTGTACTATGTAAATTTAACTAGAAATTTGGGGCATATGTTATATTGTGAATTATGACCATGATTTGAGCATATAAAATTTGGCTTAATTTTATGATTAAGAGAGGAATGTCAATGGAATTTTAAGGGAAGATTAAATCTGTTAAATTGCCAAATCTGCTAAATCTGTTGAAACTAAATGCAGTAATTTGGGGTTAAAAATTTGTAGGCTAGATCTAAAATTGAGCAAAACATGTTAATAGAACTGTGGATAATCTATTGTAACTTATAAAGAAGTTAATATATTGAATTGGCGTAATTTGTCTGATATTGGCATAATCTGTGAATGAATACTTTAGCTAAAAAATAAGAATGCCGAGACACGAGGTTAGACTCTGTTTGCGGTAGAAGCCTGCCCGGACCCAACCGGCTTAACCAGCAACCGCAAACTGTCAGTCTAATGTGAGAGGTCATAGGCATAAAGATGCTTAGACATGAGGTTAGGTCTGGCTTGTGGCAGAAGTCTGCCCGGAACCGCCCGACACATCCAGCGGCCACAAGCTACCGACCTAATGTGAAAGGTCAGTGCATTAATATTTAATTAATGCAAATCTAAGATAAATGTGATACCTAAAACGTGTTGTGGGGATAGGGTTAAAACAACTGGACTGATGAATCTAATAAACCCATTTGAAAGTCTGTAGGCCCAATACAAGGTTAGGTGAAACAATCTGTAAGTCTAGTAATCTGTAATTTGATCCTTTAAGTCTGAAAACTTGTTAATTTGTATATCTGATCTGTTAGTATGAAAACTTGGTAACTTATATGTCTGATCTGAGAAATAGTTAACCTGAACTTTGTACATCTGAAATCTATAAGTAAGTTAATCTGAAAACTGTTAGTCTGAGGACACAAGGTTAGGAGGGGCAATTACTTATGTCATCTGTTGTTTGGGACCCATATTAGTCAGTAACCCTTTCTGGTATCAAAACTATGACGCAACACTAGGTAGGGGTCCAAGGCACGCTTACTGAACTAATTGTAAGAGGTTCATTCTGATAATGGCGAGGGGTGTTTATGGTGCATTCCAATCGGGTCATGTGCGTGCATGGATCCGGTCTGCTCTGAGGATGTAAGACGCCGTGACATCTGTAAATAGGTCTGTGTCTATAGGTTGCCACTTTCGGGAGTGATACACCCTTCTGTGGGGCCAGCACAGGGTATTTATGTATTAGGGAGCCGATCGCTTGGGGAAGAATTTAGGGTACACTTAGTTCTATCTATTTCTATTGGGGTACCGTCTGTTTCTGTTAGGGTGGTAACACCTGTCTGTTTCTGTGTGGTATCATCTGTTGGGGTGGTAAAGGCCTATTACTTGTGTACACTTAATTCTAACATTCTGTTTCCGTGGGGAATATTCCGTTTCCGTCTCTGACTCCGTTTCTGCTTCTATCTCTATACCGTCTGTCTTTATTCGGGTGGTAAAGGCCCATTACTAGCATTCTGTTTCTGTACACCTGTCTCTGTTAGGGTGGTAAAGGCCCATTAATAGCATCGTGTTTTTGAAAAGATCGTTCTGTTTTCTGTTTAGATATTAGGACAACACCTAATTCTATTATACTAGTATTAGTGCGGAGAAGTGAAAAACCAAGTAAGAAGCTTAGTTTAACCTATATCATTCTGCCTCTTATGTTAACCTGCTACTCCTGTTATGGTTATCTCTCATCCAGTTTAATTTGCATGTCATGATACTGTTATCTGTTTATATGCGGAAAGTCACTGGACTCACCAAACGTATGTCTGACCTAGTTTGTTTCGCCTCTTTTCTTCCATTCCCCCATGTCAGGGTGGAAACATAGGAGCTTGATTCCGGTTCCTACTGCTTGTAGTGCTAGAAGTGCTTGAAATATCGCTTGGCTTTGATTCTACCTATTTATGGCATTCTCTGTTGGGGATTATGGATTTAAAATTATGCATTCTGAAGGATTTTGTATAAGACTGATATTTGCGTACTTGGGTTTTGGTATAATGATGTAACCAAACTTATTTCTGTTTCTACTGTAATAAACTTATAAATTTTTCAAGTACTACTTTACATATATGTCTTGTAAATTTATGTTCTGTTTACTTATAACGTTCCACCGAAGTTAAGGCATTCCCTTTGTGAGTGACCATAACCGAAGTGGGGTGTTACACTTGGCATCGGAGCTGAAGGATACCAAATTTGATAAAAAGTTTTTGAAAACTATTTTCAAAAAAGGTTTTGAAAAGGAAGTATTTTCAAAAATTAGAGTTTATTTTGAAAAACATAATCCCCAAAAGCCATATATCTGTCTTTCGAGTTCTCCGTTTTGAATCTCTTCATCTTCTTTTCAGCATGTCTGGGTTACCGGAGATACCCGAGGGCATACCGATACCAACTTGGTTCAGAAGGTAAATGGAGGCTAAGGCCACCGCCGCAGGCCCAGCAGACGTTCCTCCTCCTCCTCTCCCCCTCCCCGCGTTGATACTTTTTCGAAGATATGCAAAGACTTTCGGGCAATGGGCGGGAAACCTTTTCACGGATCAGAGACATTTGTTGAAGCTCGAAACTGGCTTAAGGAGGTGGAATATTTGTTTGGTATCTTCGAGATATAAGATGGAAGGAAGGTCCAATTGGTTGCTTGGTTAATGAAGGACGAAGCCTTGTTTTGGTAGGAGGTCACGAATGGAGAGCGTCCGGTGGAGACATGGAGGGATTTCAGGCATAGGTTCGAGATGAAATTCCTCTCGCGAGCGGAAGAGAATTTATACATGGAGAGGTTCTTAGCATTGAAGCAAGGGAATTTATCAGTAAAGGATTACGTCAACAAGTTCAATCAGTTGGCGAGATTCGTCTTAGACTTGGTGAACACACCTGAGAAGAAGGCCCTGAGATTCGTTAAAGGTTTGAATGAGCCGCTACATGGGTTGACTATGACCCACATTCCTATGGGGGCTACGTACCTTCGAGAAATTGGTTGACATGGCGATAATGCATGAAGAGGAAGCCAAAATTGTGAAGAAAGAGGAAAAGCCCGAAGGACCACAGAACAAGAAAGCGTGTCCCAAAAAGGAAACACAAAAGAAGGATGAAAAGTCTGAAGATAAGAAGGAGAAAAAGTGCTTTACTTGTGGAAGCTTGGCTCATATGAACAAGGATTACAGAAAGAGGAAGGGCGTTTGCTTCAACTGTGGAGAAATGGGACACTTCACTAGGGACTGCCCAAAGAAATGTGGTCAAGGGCAGAGGGCCGAACCTACTTCTACAGGGCAGGCGAATTCTCATGTAACAGGTAGATAGGGTAGAGATAGGAAAATTTCTGTAGAAGGATTAACTTCCTTATTCCATTATTGAGATAAAACACTTTTTGATTCTGGCATTTTGATTCTGTAATTGAGACTCTACACTCTAATCTAGTCTTGTTTCTGATCCTGTTATAGTCTCAAACCCCAGAAGGGTTAGGACTCATCTGTTTGTGATAAGTTGGGGTTTGAAGGTATCTGTGTTAAGCGTTAAGCTGACTGTGATGCATACATTCTGGTTTTTTCTGGGATATGGTGGGGTTTTATCATGCTTATTTTCCTAAGAATCATTTGATAATCTGATCTGTACCAGTAGTCTATAAGTATCTGAATATTTCTGAAACGGATAGGGGTTTTTACTCGAAGCGTGAAATAGATTTCCAGTTTTGACATTGTTTAATGGGAGTAATTCTCTGAATTTCAATCTGATGTTGATTTCGGTCTTCGGGGTTGATACTTAGGGATTTATTCTCTTAACCGATGTCTAATGGGAACAGAACTTTTGTACTTGCTTCTATCACTCGGTTGTATCCTATCGATCGATTCTTCGACCCTTAGGTAGAAACTAATAAGTGTAAACATGTGTTTGAGACATGTTATGTTTGATGGTTGCAAGTGGATGCAAGTGGTTGCTAGTGGTTGCTCATGGATGCATATACACACACTAGGCACTAGATCAGTTCAAAAACACTCTCATACTGCATATGGATGTGTGTGCATTTTTCAATTTTCGTGGATGCAAAATGATTGACTTATCACATGGATGTTGCATTTGGATGAATGTTTATGCACTCATGTAGAAATGATATGTATCAAATAGGATTTCTTGCATACATAATTGGAAGCATGGCACTAACATAATTCGCATTAAGGAGGTCAACTGAATCAATAGACCGCCTGATCCTTGCACTAGATAAGAGACATGTACACACACTTATGCATATGTACATACAACATTAGAAGTTTTCTAAGGATAATGGATGCTTGTGGATGATGGTTGAGTAGATGAATGATTGGATGGTAGGACACATTCTTCTTAACTTGAAGATTCGGGGATGAAATCCTTTAAGGAGGGGAGAATGTAACACCCCGTATTTTCTGTGAACATAAAATTACAAACAAATTATAATTAATTTTTAAAAGAAGAATTAAGGGAAATGGGTTACACCATTTCGTTCATCTTGGAATTCTGCTTGAGATAGAGTCCGAGTTTGCGTAAAGAAGAAGTTATGACCTTCAGAAGTTTTCAGAAAATTTAAACAGCTCGGTCAAAATTTCAAAATTCGAATTCAAAACACACATCCGGGGTGGGCGGGAAAATTCCCGCCCAGGACCCAGGTCGACCCCTGGTCGACCTGGGTAGGTAGGTCGACCATGGGGTCGACTTAGGGGTCGACCTCCCCCTTTTCCAGATCCGAGGACAGATTCAGTTTTCTGTATTTAGACGCACGTTCTGACCAGATTCTTTGCTCCTAAGCTATTTAAACACCCCCAAACCTCACTTTCTCTCCACACAATTTCATTTCGCCTATAACCTGCCCTAATTCATATTAAAATAAACCAATGGCGTCGCTACTCTGCTGAAACCTAAGCTAGAACAAGTGCTTCTGCTTCTTCCAATCTGAATAGGATTAAAAGATAACAAATCAACGCCTACATCAACGGAAAGCTAAATCAACTCCAGAAAATCAGATCCCAAAACTATTCTTCTCTTTCTTAATCCACGAATTGTGAGTACAGTTATTTTTAGATATGAAATTTAATTATGATCTTGACATGGTTATAAATCTGAATTGAAGATTATGCATCAGATCTGTTTTTCTATGTAGATCTATCTTATTCATGTTTATCAGATCTGTTTTTCTATGTAGATCTATCTTATTGTTGTAACTATTATGTATCTCTTCCTCCCTTCTGTTCTATAGCCAAGCTACCACGATCCTGAGCCAAATCTCTTAATAGATTGACGCACGAACGCTAAATTTGGGGAAAATAATGAATGATGCATAATTGAACATGACTGATTTGTGACTGATTTAAGAAATGGGCGTATGTTGTAATTTAAGATCTAGATCTAGGCATACTATATATGACGGTTTATGATTTGGAAGAAGGAGAATTATTGTATGACAACATATGACTTGTAATTTGGAAACATAATGCATGATCTGATTTTGAGGACATAATATATGTTGTAAATTTAAGATCTAGATTTAGGGTGTATTTTATATAACGATCTATGACTTGAAAGAAAAAGGATATAAGATTTAGGGGTAAAAGGTCTATATTAAAAATAGGGTAACCATTAATTGTGAATACTCCTAAATGGGGATTTTTGATATTTACATACGCTGAAATCAAAGGCTATAATTTGGCATAATTCATATTGTATATCATGATTTGGGGTTTTTGGAGAATATTTTGTACTATGTAAATTTAACTAGAAATTTGCGGCATATGTTATATTGTGAATTATGATCATGATTTGAGCATGTAAAATTAGGCTTAATTTTATGATTAAGCAAAGAATGTCAATGGAATTTTAAGGGAAGGTTAAATCTGTTAAATTGCCTAATCTGCTAAATCTGTTGAAACTAAATGCGGTAATTTGGGATATGAAAATCTGTAGGCTCGATCTAAAATTGAGCAAAACATGTTAATAGAACAGTGGATAATCTGTTGTAACTTGTAAAGAAGTTAATATGTTGAATTGGCGTAATTGGTATGATATTGGCATAATCTGTGAATGAATACTTTAGCTAAAAAATAAGAATGCCGAGACACAAGGTTAGACTCTGTTTGCGGTAGAAGCCTGCCCGGACCCAACCGGCTAAACCAGCAACCGCAAACTGTCAGTCTAATGTGAGAGGTCGTAGGCATAAAGATGCTTAGACACGAGGTTAGGTCTGGCTTGTGGCAGAAGTCTGCCTGGAACCGCCCGGCACATCCAGGAACCACAAGCTACCGACCTAGTGTGAGAAGTCTGTGCATTAATATTTAATTAATGCAAATCTAAGATAAATGTGATACCTAAAACGTGTTGGGTGGATAGGGTTAAAACAGCTGGACTGATGAATCTAATAAACTCATTTTAAAGTCTGTAGGCCCAATACAAGGTTAGGCGAAACAATCTGTAAGTCTAGTAATCTGTAATCTTATCCATTAAGTCTGAAAACTTGTTAATTTGTATATCTGATCTGTTAGTCTGAAAACTTGGTAACTTATATGTCTGGTCAGAGAACTAGTTAATCTGAATTTTGTACATCTGAAATCTGTAAGTAAGTTAATCTGAAATATGTTAGTCCGTGGACACAAGGTTAGGAGCGGCAATTACTTGTGTCATCTGTTGTTTGGGACCCATATTAGTCAGTAACCCTTTCTGGTATCAAAACTATGACCCAACACTAGGTAGGGGTCCAGGGCACACTTACTGAACGAATTGCAAGAGGTTCATTCTGATAATGGCGAGGGGTGTTGATGGTGCATTCCAACCGGGTCATGTGCATGCATGGATCTGGTCTGCTCTGAGGATGTAAGACGCCGTGACATCTGTAAATAGGTTTGTGTCTATAGGTTGCCACTTTCGGGAGTGATACACCCTTCTGTGGGGTCAGCACAGGGTATTTATGTATTAGGGAGTCGATCGCTTGGGGTAGAATTTAGGGTACACTTAGTTATGTCTGTTTCTGTTAGGGTACCGTCTGTTTCTGTTGGGGTGGTAACACCTGTCTGTTTCTATGTGGTACCGTCTGTTGGGGTGGTAAAGGCTCATTACTAGTGTACACCTAATTCTAACATTCTGTTTCCATGGGGAATATTCTGTTTCCGTCTCTGACACCGTTTCTGCTTCTGTCTCTATACCATCTGTCTATGTTCGGATGGTAAAGGCCCATTACTAACATTTTGTTTCTGTACATCTATCTCCGTTAGGGTGGTAAAGGCCCATTAATAGCATCGTGTTTCTGAAAAGATCGTTCTGTTTTCTGTTTAGATATTAGGACAACACCTAATTCTGTTATACTAGTATTAGTGCAGAGAAGTGAAAAATCAAGTAAGAAGCTTAGTTTAACCTATATCATTCTGCCTCTTCTGTTAACTTGCTACTCCTGTTATGGTTATCTCTCATCCAGTTTTATTTGCATGTTATGATACCGTTATCTGTTTATATGCTGAAAGTCACTGGACTCACCAGATGTATGTCTGACCTAGTTTGTTTTGCCTCTTTTCCTCCGTTCCCCCCCCCCAAGGTCCTCAGTGTGGAAACATAGGAGCTTGATTCAGGTTCATCTACTTCAAGTGCTAGAAGTGCTTGAAATATCCCTTGGCTTTGATTCTACCCATTTACGACATTCTTTGTTGGGGATTATGGCTTTAAAATTATGCATTCTGAAGGATTTTGTATAAGACTGATATTTGTGTACTTGGGTTTTGGTATTATGATGTAACCAAACTTATTTCTGTTTTTGCTGTAATAAACTTATAAATTTTTCAAGTACTACTTTACATATCTGTCTTGTAAATTTTTGTTCTGTTTACTTATAACGTTCCACCGAAGTTAAGGCATTCACTTTGTGAGTGGCCTTAACGGAAGTGGGGTGTTACATCTACTCTATTACATTTATTGACAATTATTTTGATGTCACTTATGTACATCTTATGCACAATAAGAATTAAGTTGATAAAGTTTTTTGAAAATTTCACTGAAATTGGGAGTAATTGAATGCAAAATTTGGAAATGCCTTTATTATAAATAAGCATTAATTACATGCATAATGTTTTTTTTGGAATGTCATTAAGAAATGACACCAGTAATGACGTAGAGTTTATAATCAATGATTTTATTTTATGTGAAAAATGAATAACTCAGACTAGACATGGACACCGCTATTTTATCACTTTTATTAACGGTTGTTATGATTTCACCTATGTATATCTCATGAAAAATAAAAATGATGCATTCGATATGTTTAAGACATTCAAAACTGAAATTGAAATTCGTCAAACAAGATAAGTAAAGGACTTCGTATTGATAGAGGAACAAAATATGAATCTAGTTCTATTCTGGATTTTTATAAACTACATGACATTATACATAGAAGAACTGCACCTTATTCACCTGAAATGAATGATAAAGCCAAAAAATAGGAAAATTACCGAATTAGTAGCTGTCATTTTATTAAATTCTGATGCAGCAATACATTGGTGGTGGATATATTATTAATGGTGTGTTATGCACTAAATAGAATCCCTAAATCAAAAAGTAAAATTTCACCTTTTTAAATCTTGAAAAAGTACAAACCCAATGTGCCCTATTTTAGAACTTGGGGATGCCTGACATATGTTCGTATTTCAACCCCTAAGAGAATAAAATTAGTAAGTAGAGGACATGAATGTGTATTTATTGGCTATGCAATTGATTGCAAAGCATACAAATATTATAACATAAATACACAATATAATTGAATCAAATGATGCCGATTTTTATGAAACAAAATTTCCTTTCAAATTAAGGAATAGCGGGGGCACTTCAAGTATGCCTATTAGAACAGAATTTAATGAAAAATCTGAAAATGAACCTAGAAGAAGTAAAAGAGCAAGAACCGCAAAAGATTTTGATTCACATTTTTGTGCTTTTACTATAGAAGAGGATTCTTTAAACCTCCAAGAGGCCTTATTTTCACTAGATGGGGATTTTTGGCAAGAGGCTATAAACGATGAGATGAATTCTTTAGAATTCAAAAAGACTTGGCACTTAGTTGATTTACCACCTGGTTGTTAATTAATAGGCTGTAAATGGATGTTAAAACTACTTTATTTTTAATTGGTGAATTAGAAGAAGAAATTTGTATGGATGAACCAGAAGACTTTGTAGTTCCTAGTCAAGAACATAAAATTTGCAAATTAGATAAATCATTATATGGTTTAAAACAAGTCCCTAAACAATGGCATGAAAAAATTTGATAACTTAATAATATCAAATGTTTTTAAGTTAATGAAAATGACAAATGCATTTATTAGAAATTACAAAATGACATTTGCACTATTATCTGTTTGTATGTGGATGATTTACTTATTTTTGGATCAAACATTCATGTCATTAACATAGTCAAATCTTTATTAAGTGCCAATTCTGATATGAAAGATCTTGGTGAGGCGAGTGTAATCCTCGATATTAAAATTACTAGGTCAGAAAAGGGGCTTTCTTTGTATCAATCTCATTACATTGAGAATATACTAAAGAAATACATTAACTCTGACTGTAATCCTGCATGTACACCATATGATCCCAGTGTAAAGTTATTTAAGAACACTGGTGAAGATGTAAGACACACTGATTATGCGAGCATCGTTGGCAGCCTTCAGTATGCCACTGATTGTATTAGACCCGACACTGCCGATGTCGTGGGATTATTATGCAGGTTTATCAGTAGACCTAGTATAGAGCATTACATGCTATTGAGAGGGTCATGAGTTACCTAAAATAAACCATGAATCTTAGATTACATTATGAAAAGTTTCCAGCTATTCTTGAAGGTTATTCCGATGTAGACTGGAATACTTTATATTGTGATTCAAAAGAGACCAATGGCTATATATTTAGCATCACTGGAGAGCTGTCTCTTGGTAATCCAAGAAACAGACTATTTTGACTCAATCAACTATAAAGATAGGGATAATAGCACTAGCCATGGCTAGTGAAGAAGCAGAGAACTAAAGGAATCTGCTAGTTAAGATCTCCATATAGGAAAAACCGATACCAGTGGTGTAATCTTTTGCGATAGTTCCATGGATATTGTAAAAAGTACAGAACCGTTATTACAACGGTAGAATACGGCAGTCGTAAGCCCAATACTGCAAGAGAACATCACATATGTAGTGATGACAATTTGAAGACAATTGAAAAAAAAAGGACATAACCGTTATTACAATGGTAAGAAATGACAGTCACATGCACAATATTGTTAGAAAACATCACATTTGAAGTGATGATAATTTGGTAGATCCTTTGATGAAAGGACTAACCAGAAAGAAAGTCCTTAATGATTCTAAAAGAATGGGACTACTGCCCTGAGATTGCGGAATCACATACAATTGTAACTCGACCTAATTGACTGGAGATCCCAAGAACTAGGTTCGATGGGTAAAAACAAGTTGTGTTTGTGATAGTAGATGAACATTCTAAATTTATACATTAAAAAAAAAGCATGTATTCCTGAAGTGATTAGAGGATGAGTTAATAGAAACTCTTAATGAGATTTATACTCTATTTGGAGTGGAGTACCTACCTTCAGGAGTGCTCTTTATAGACTCACCTTTGTGAATGTGGAAATGTGGTCATTTCCTATGAAGTTTTGGGCAAAAATTCTAGAGAGCTCACTAAACTGGGATAGACGTGCATGGCCAGTAACTCATGGGCTTATTTGATTGCACTATAGAAAAGCTTGTGTGTGGTTTGATGTCAGGAATAGAGTTCAAGACCACGTGTCACTTTAGTAAAAACTGAACCTTATTCACTTGCAAAGGTTCAAGTCGGACGACACCTTTTTTATGCACAATCTTATATTTTTTAGAAATTGCTCAAAAAATATTTCTAAAAAAAATTCAAGTGGGGGATTGTTGAAAGTGTTCAATTTTTGTTATGAATTTTTTTTTAAAATTAATTGCATTAACAAAAATTTATTTTTGAGCAATTAATAAAATAGAGCCGTTGAAAATATAACGGTAATATATTTACATATATTGTGATGCAATTAATGCAATAGAACCATTGGAAAAAAAACGGAAATATATTTACATATATGTAAATATTAATGAGTCATTATTTATTGAACAGTAACGGTCATACATGCCCGTGACCTTTTATTTTTTGGAGTTGTTACAAAAAAATAAATATATGGTATTTAATCTTGCAATGAATGATAATCAATTAAGATTGATTATCATTTATCTCTTTTGAAACATGCAAATGTACATGTTAAAAATTACAACTTTTGAACGTTTCTCTAATTTAATAATGGTATTAATTTTCCCCAATTTTTCTTCCACTATCCTTGTTGATGTTACTATTTATTTTTTCTATATAAAGAATAAGATAGAAAAAGCAACAGAAAAAAAACATTCTTCTTTTTGTTCTCTATCTAAAAAAAACTCTCTTGTCTTCATGAATTTATATTATAAAACAAAAGAGCAGTATACTTTTTAATTGGAGTGCAAATCAAGCTCAATTCGTTGTGAAAGCGAATTGATATTAAAGAAGAAGGTTGTTTTATCTTAGAGGCAGCGGCGAAAGGTATGAACTGCTTTGCACCATTGAGCAAATCGCTGAAACGCCTTCAAGAGAGCGACTTAGTACATGACTCAGCCATTAGTTTTCCAACAATAAATAGCTTAAAATTTTCTGAAACAGATGATAGAAGGAACGATAATGAATCGACAAAGTGCAGCCAAGGAGGCAGTAATAACATTGGAAGATTGGATTCTGGGAAAGGTGGATTAGAGAAGCCGTTCTGATCTGAACATTCTTGAAATGAAAGATGCCTTCTGTTTAGTATGTTTGAGCTTTGTTGAGATGCCTTGTAGCAGTGAAGATTAAGCTATTTCAGTGGTGTTTTAAATTTTAGTATGTTTGAGGTTTAAAAGCTTTGATAAACGCTATCTTCTGTTTAGTATAAACAAATAAACATGTATGGAAAATAAATATAAAAAATAATCATCTTATTTCGTTTTACTGGTATTGCACTATGGCTATGCTGTTAATTTTAATCAAAATTCAGATGTGTCTCGTTTGTTATTTGAAATGCCATGCAAGTTTAGGAACCGCTTGGTCTACAATTAGAGGTGATTCCCTGCTACGTTTTAATTTTATTGTTAGGATTCTATTGTCATCTTCATTCATACATTATTGCCTTATGTGTAGTCATCAGCATGCTACTTTGTTGCATCCTTCCCCTACACACCATTGTCAAACACTTTACTCGTAGATACAAAATAATATCATGTAGTAAATGTTATACCTATTTTTTTCAAAATGGATGAAGGTCGTCATGAATCTAGAGCTGTCATTTTTAAGATTTCATTGAATTCATGAGCCAAGAGCTATCATGGGGAAAATTAGCTATCTTGTGTCAAGAGCTAGCATATAGCAAGCGAGCTATCGTGAGGCACGGGGTATTGTAGAGCAAATGAGCTATCATAGAGCAAAGGAAAAAGCATGAATCAGGAGGTGTCGATAGATCTATCATAGGGGAAAGCAGAACTTTTTATAATAAAGATGAAATTACCGTCGATTTAGGTAGGAAGCTATCGTGAGTTAAGAAAA
The DNA here is from genome assembly GCA_030737875.1 of Allium sativum. NCBI lineage: Eukaryota > Viridiplantae > Streptophyta > Magnoliopsida > Asparagales > Amaryllidaceae > Allium > Allium sativum. The sequence goes on from CM060915.1 coordinate 4,752,886, forward strand.
GAGGTTATCTTTAGTCTTTGATGAAGCTTCATACATCTAACCAAAGGGCTATGGTATGTCCATGATAAAGCTATCAAAGAAAAAGGATGAAAATACCAAAGAATAAAGAACTACCGAAGATATAAAAGGGCCATGAAACGTATTAGAAAATGTGCTTTTAAATTAAAAAAATTATTAATGAAATAGAGAAATTAACTAACAAATTACATTATTGTTTTCTTATCATGCAAATTAATTCAAGAGCATGAGGAAAGAAGATATGGATGATTTTCAACTGTAACGAAACTTAAATTTATCATTTTCAAATATATGAAATTTTATTTATTTTGAATTATAAGTAATTATAGGATTTAATTTTTTAATATTAGGTTTATAATACATATGTTAATTTGATTATAAGAATCAAAACGATCGTTCAAATCAGAATTTATTTGTTTTGAAATTTGATGTGAAAGTAGTAGATAAATTAACGTTGAAATACATATTTTTAAAATACGAATATCTCGTATGAAATTAATTTAGAGAAATTGATAAGAAAACGTTGATGTTCGTTTCATTGAATTTCGATTTCACTAGCTTCGTTTAAAATTGATTTATACAATCGATTTATAATAGGGACTACCGGTACAACATAAATAGTGGAATTTGATGCGAGTCATAGGATATCAGTTTGCAGTCAGCTATCATGTTCATATCGACATAGTGATCACAACGTTATTCTATAATGTATGTTTGGACACCTGATTTGGTTTCTGCGTTAATTTTAATTTTAGATTTACGGTATGTGTGTATTAGGTTGGCCTATATGTACACTCATATATGTATATTTCAATTTCCAAATCTTACGTGAGGAAAAGTAAATGGTTTTATATAATATTGTGGAGTGTTGAGTGGATCTGGATATTTGCATGCCCTCCTTGTTATATTTAGTTCTGCAGACGTCATTCTTTCTCTCGCATTCAGTTGCCTCCCTCCTTTCATACACATTTTCATCTTCTCATACATACATACATACATATATATATGTAACATACACACATCTTATAAACCTACAATTACCTAACCTGAGAGCTCCCCACGTTCCTTCTCTCTCCTCGCCCAACATGCGAGCTCCGTTAGCTGCCCTTCACCTCGCCTTGCACCGCCGGACCAACTAGTGCCACATTCCTCTCACCATTTTCACCAACAATACCCCGAGCCGACATCGATAGACCTCCAACCCTTGAAAACGAATGCCTCAGTTCTGATACCCTCCGCCTCCTTTGACACATATCAGCGACATACTCCGTAGCCTCGTCAGACCACCCATAATGCCAAACAACTCGCATGCTTCCTCCTCCCACATTGCCACAAGCTCTGACGCAGCTGCCTTAGTTGCTCCGCATGACCACAAGCTAGCCTCCCGTGTAACACCCAACCTTTTTAAATAATAAAGATTAACAAGATTGTCAAAATAATTAAGGGAACAATATGTGTTTGAAATTTAAAATTGAATTCATGTTATAAAATAGGCAATAAATAAAAAGTTGCCACTATGCAAATTCATTGCTATATATATATATATAAATATATATATATATATATATATATATAGTAAGAGAGAGAGGGTAATCTGCTCTCTCCATATTTGTTTGCCATTGCAATGGAGTTTTTCTCATTGCAAATGGAACTGGCTTGCCATGGTGGGCTTTTCTAGCCAATATACAACCACCAACCAAGGGTGCACCACCTTCTTTATGTTGACGACCTTATTGTGGTTATTAAATCTACTGAACAGGCTGCTCATGCAATCAGAGAAATCTTCTCTAATCTCAAAAAATACACTGGACTAAAAATCAACAATGGTAAATCAAAGTACTATTTTAACACATTTTGCAAAGAGAAAGGAAAAATTCTTCGCATTTTAGACATTGCTGAAAGTCAACTTCCAGTAAAATACTTGGGAGTTCCTTTGTCGTCAAATACCATAACAGACAGGGAATGTGGTGATTTGATTGCAAAAATCAAAGGCAAAATCAATGGGTGGAGCTCAAAACTGCTATCGTTTGCCGGTCAATTGGTTCTTATTCACACAGTCATTAAGGCAAAGGTTAGATTCTAGTTGCAAACATTTTGAATTCCAGACTGCACAATTGACAAGATAAATTCAGTTTGTGCAAATTTTCTCCAGCGTGGGGTGTGCACAAAGTAAGCTTTGACATACTATGTAGACCAAAGGCCGAAGGGGGTGTGGGTTTGACCAACCTCAAAGAACTCAAGAAAACTTACAGCCATAAACATGCTTGGAAAATCATTCAACGGGATATGCTGTGGTCTACGTGGATGAGAAATAGATACATGACTTCTAATATTTGGGTTATGAAATGTGATAATAACTCATCCTCTATGTGGAAAAGCATCATGGCTAAAAGGGATAATTTAAAGCTTTTAATTCATCGAAAATTTGCTGATGGTAAGTCTACCAGTCTATGGAAAGACCCATGGTTTCTTGGCAAATCTCTCATCACTTTACTTGGCTGGGACTCGCTTAGGCGGTGGGAGGATAAGATTTTATGGTCGATAAATTAATCTCAAGTGGCAAATGGTGTACAAACAACCTCGGCTGCCATGCAACCTGCTATTCAGAAAATCCAATTTGTCCCAAATCTAACTACAGACATCTTGGTTTGGAAGGACACAGCTGATGGCAATTTCTCTACTGTCTCGGCTTGGAATAATATCAGATCTAAACATGCAGTGAAGCAATGGGCTGAAACTATCAGGTGCAAATCAAACTATCATAAAATGGCTTTCACTACATACAAGGAAGTAAATGGTCATCTTTTTATGCTGGACCGACTTGCAAATTGGAACATTAATGTAAACTTAATATGCTTTTTTGTGAAATAACATGCAGGAAATGCACTCACACTTATTTTATGAGTGAAATTATAGTTCTAAAACCATCAAGGCAACAAGAGATAAGTGTGGGATAACTTTCAGTGATAGTCTCGATGATGAACCTGTGTTACCTAAGATTGTAGAGTTTTTCGCCATTCCGCCCGTAATTGCTCCAAATAGCACTGACCACTACAATGCACCACATTTGGAAGGAGCGAAACCGCCGTGTGTTTGAAAGAAAAAGAAGAGTCAGCAATTTGGTTAGCAATCTCATTCAAGTTGATGTTAACATCTTAATCCGACGCATAAATAGATCTGTGGTTACCAGAAATGCCCAGGAAGCAGCTTGCATCGCCAAATGGTGGAGCTTTCAGCCACCATGACTGAAGACCTAGTTTTCTATTTTGGGCAAAAAAGTATTGGCTTCAATGCAGAACATCTCACGCGATTATGGTATTAAATGAACGGTAGGTCAGAGCAATCATTACTCTATTAACTAAATTGTATTTATCGCGTGTTGGGTTGTATCCTTTTGTTCTTGGGCTTGGGCTGTTTGGCCCAGTGCATTAATAAACTTTAACCATCTGCAATATATATACACACACACACATATATATAGAGAGAGAGTTAAACAAAAAGAAATAGAAGAAAGAATGAAATTAATAACTTGTATGCACAATGATTGTATAAACAATGTGTATTTAAATTTGAAAGTAATTAACATAAATATTGAAACATTCCTTTTAAATGCCAACACATGTCATAAGTAACATTAAAAGAGAATTAATGAAAATAATGTCAAAATTTGAAATAGACAATCGATTCTGGAATGTTGACACATATGTGAACAACATTTATGTAGATATAGTTAAAAAAAATATAGATATGTTAGACCAAAAAATGGCATTAACACCCAATATGATAGATTTCGTATTGAATAATCGAGAATAATGATCTAAAAGCATAGAAAAGCAATCAACACACGAGATTTATAGTGATTTGGCTTTAACAAGCCTACATCAACTTCATAGATTCTCATTTCATTTATAGATTACAATTACAATGAATACATTCGCACAATCACTCGAATACAATGAATTATTTTCTTCGGATTCATTGATTTTCATTGAAGAAGAAGGTAGTTCTAAGTAGGAGAATACTGGCATGGCAGCCATGAAAGAACTAAGTGCCAAAAGTCCTTGAAATTGATGCGAAATCATGTATTTATAGGCAAAATTTCGGTTGGGATGAATGTCCACGTGGAGGCATCAGAGAAGATCTCGTGAGTGGTGGAGAACGTGGCCCATATGTGGTTAGGTGTAGCTAGGTCCGAATTATTAGGCATTAGAATAGGTCTTCGATTAACTAATGAAGCAGTTTTAGGGTAGCAGGCATGGAGGATCGGATCGGTCCCTACCCGATCCGAAGTGAAGATACCTACTAATCAGCTTCAAATTTTGTGCGGATCGGGTCTACCTTGTCTTTGCCTAGACTGATGCCTCCTTCATTTCGCTCAAGTCGTTGGTACTTTATCTGATCCGAACAAAGGCCTTGCGAGTTCTGTTTCATTTATCCAACCCGATCTAATCTGGTGCCTTCAATCTGATCTGATCAGAGATCTTGTTTTAGAACGTATAAGAGCTTTAATCTCTAACATATGTAACCCTGATCGTCTAGGTTTTGGGTGGCCTGGTCACAAAACAGGCTAACATTTTTCCACCAAAGTATGTCTTATCGAAGATGAGACGTGCTTTGAATATGTTGAGCTGAGTATTTCTGGAATGTCATCCGTCTATGAGAAGGCTTTATCAAATTATGGCATTATTTCCATAGGTGCTAGTTAGTACAAATTCTACGGAAGGATTAGTCAAAATGATCAGGTAACCATTTAAACCTTGTCGAGTCAAGAGATCACACTCTTTTACCCTAAGTCGAGATGGATCGTTGGCTCCCATGAGTGGTTGTGCACACAGGACGTTGCCAAATGATGCCGCCTTCCTATACAGGTCAAGCATGTTGTCGAGTCATGCTTTCTTTTACATGCAAGTCAATGTATGAAGTAGCCATCCAAGTCATGGTGCCGTATAGGAGTCTCCAAACTTTAAGCTAGCTTTTAGATCATTAGGATAGAGCACATCGGAATTGGCATATGAATCTGTCATATGTGCTCGTAAGATCATTACAAGGTAGTGGGAGAATTCTCCACATTCTCCATTCGATGTAGTTGCGGATCAAGTCTTTGGATTCATGATTGATCTGTTAGTTGACTTTCTTGAACGGTCAAGATGAATCATATCATATTCCGGGGATATAGTTTATATGTTATGAATCAAGCGTCACTGGGGGTTAGACTAGGTCAATCGAATATCTAGTCTTCTAGTCTTATAACTTTCTTTCTTCACCTCGGGTTAGAGCAACAGGTTCAACAATCTTAGTCAACCCGTGTCGCTCTGGGCTCTTTCTCAAGTCGTCAAGGGTTGGTGTTGTATATGTGAATGGTCGAATCACATTCGCGTCGGTGTCATCCCATCTCTTTAGTTAGAAAGCAAGGATTTCCTTATCGAGTGTTAGAGAGCTTAGATACTCTTCTTGCATCAGCCATGGAGTTGAATAACCTCATCAATCATGCAAGAGAGAAAATGTCATTAGGGAGTTATTTGAGCTCCTTCATTCATGCTTTGGCATTATCTGAAATAGCAGTCACATTATTTTTGAGTCTATCCCTCCTGCTTAGTTCCATTGAGCTTGACAATCAAGATCACAGGCTCGATCAATGAAATTGGTCATTTCCGAAATTGTACATTCATGTTAGTCTTTTCCGCGGCTTTTCTTTCATCTTCATCATTTTATGAGTCAGATGATACTCCATTATTTGTCATGAAAACATTGAGATCATCCATCTCAATATGAGTATCCTCTTGTTGGAGGAATCTGTCTATCTTGGAATAGAATTCACCAATGTTTCTGGAAAAATCTCATAGCATAAAGGTATTGTGGTATGTTCCAATGGTGAATTCGCAAGACGCCTTATTGGGCCTTGTTGTAGAGAGACTTTAAAGTCTGAGTTATCTAGAATACATAGTACTGCTGCTATCAACACTATAGATGGTCCAGGTCGATTTACCGATGCTTCTGCGGTGTTGAATCTTTTGAGGAATGAATGTAGAGTCTCACCGGACCTTTGTTTGATTAATGTGATTAATGTGACATTCTTGGGTCGATAGACGTGGATCTTTGACTGCTCAATGAAGTGGGCGACCAACGCATTCCAGCGGTTGATCGATTCAGATGCATGCCACCAAAAATTGTATAGCAACAATGTAAGTCAAGATCCAGAAATGGTAGCTTAAAGTGTGGGTAATTACTAAAATCCCGGGTGTCTCGTGTGAAAGAGTTTTGATTGACGTTGCTCACGTTGCATTTGAGGTGTATCGCCTTTAGTGAAGCATTAATCAACGTTGGCAATCTGGTACTCATGTTTGAGAAGTTGTCGCCAATTATCCAACTTAGCGCTGGTGCCCCCATTATGAAGTCTTGAAGTCGGTGGAAGCCGGTCCTTGGCTTCCTGGTTCTGCATATGCAATAATCATCAATCAAGATTATGTCCTCGGATGTATGAGGGTTAGTTTTGAGGAGTCATTCTTTTAGTTTTAGTTTGGGATCTGGTGGAACCCAACGATAGTAAATGTGCATTAAGTTGGTAGATAGTCGAATCATGTTGCTCGAAGCTTGTATCCCATGCTCCCATCCACGGGGTTTTTCTCTAAGTGATGGGCATCAAATCCATGTCTTTTTTGAATTCATACTCCCTCATCAACTTGCGAGTTAGAGCTTGATGCAAAAATGATTTGTCCACGTCCAGCTCATGTTAGTCTTTGGTCTCCCATCCATACTCTGAGGACCGGAGTCGGGTGGCGATAAGGTCAGATTATAGTCTCCTCAAACGCTCCCGTTTTCCCTATGCATTAAGGAATAGGGAGCTTCATGTTGAAATTGAGCTGAATTTTGAAGCATTCATCTGAATTAGAGCAGAGGTTGGTCGGACTCCTTTTGAGTTTCAAATGGTTCTTGCATTGCCCCCGTTTTTAGCCAAAACGTTACATTCAGAAGTTGTACATGTCTAAGAGGAGGATGATCATCATTACCGACTTGTCCTAGAGTCTCGTTCGATCTGAACCGTGGATCAGGGAGTGTTTGAGCCAAATTCGTTGTTGCTTGAATTCCACGATGCTCGCTCCAGCAAGTAAGCCATAGTTGCTCGGTCTTCCATCTATCCAAGTAAAGAAGTTGCCCATCATTTTTTGTTGCTTCCGGAAAAGGTCGTCAAGCCGAACCATCTGGGTTTTCAACTCAGCATTGGCACCATCCATTTCATATATAGTTTGACATGCTGAGGGATCATCGCGAAAGGAAATCTCTTGACTTCCCTTGTTCCTAATGCTTTCTGCACCAACATCCTTAGCATGAAAGAGAGTTCTATCTTCCTTCTTGTTAACCCTCGGATCGGAGTATCAAGCAATCTATTTCCTTGCAAGCTAGAAGTCAAGGTAATGGCATGCCCTCTTATCCGTCTGTCAAGACTAGCAAATGGACGTTCACTCTACATCCATTTTGTGGTCCTCAAGCGGCCTTTCAAATTTAGACATGGACGCATGGAAAAGAGACATTGCTTTCAAAACTTAAGTGATTGAGTTATCCAAGTGCTCAAGTTATCGTATTTTCAATTCAATGTATTTGTGAGGTGGCACTTGTCGTTGCACATTGGCTATGGCCAGTCACACGTGGGTATGTATGCTGATTTGATATATCACTCTCAGGGCCTTCTTTCGGTCATTGTATTAAGTCATGTGGCACGTCATTAAACAATTCACTCTCAAGGCCTCCTTTCGGTCGTTGCTTTGAGTCGCATGAGAAGTTTAGCATTGGGCATCAGCGTCAACCTTCTGGACGTGGCCCTTCGTTTGTTTTCTACTGGCATGTTGCAGTTGTTGAGAGTGTGGCCCTTGCGTTCTTGTCATGTTATCTTGTACAAGCCTACATTCTGTAAACAAAGCGACTCTCTAAGTAATAGGTAATAAAGCATATCACAATCAAATAAGGGTTTCAATTCAGAATCCCTACAATCAAATAGTATCTAACAAATCATGTAGAATTTGTCTAAATCGGGTGATGTGTTTGTTTATGCCCCCAATCAATCATGAATAAAATGCCTAGTCGGCGCTTGTTCGACATTGTATTACTGCAAATCCTTCCGTAGGAGGTGTCTTCTCAGTTTTTAATCTTATCCCCAATCCTTCAGTGGGGTAGGAGCATGTTGTCTTCGGTACTTAATCTTAGCACCTTTATACTCTCCTGGCGTATGCCCAGGTTAGAGTGTAATCAAGGTGGTCTTTAATCGTGGTGCACCATCACGCGTTGAGGACATCGTTTTCCCGTCCTTTATATTCTCTCTCAAATCATGAGAGTTAGAGTTAATTAGGCGAAGTCATGTCATTCGCCAGGGCTTTCCTTCTGCGCTCTAATCCCAAGAGCGGGATTCTGCTAGCTCGAGTGTCGTTCTCGAACTCGATTTTTTAGTCCATACTCCATGATTCACTCTGGAAGATGGAGCTTTTCGGGCAAGTGGTCGGGTCACACTCGCCGAGGCTCTACCTCCTAATTTCTGATTCACGGGTAGAGGTGGTCATTCGCAATAATTAATTTTCTCTCGTCCAATTGGCTCGTGGGATGGAATTTGGTCAGATGCTGCAATATCATCCTTTAAATGTTCTCTCAAATCATGAGAGCTAGAATCACAGATCAAGTGGACTTAATCATGGCACGCCCATCACACTCATCCTAGGTTTGTACTTATATCCAATCTCTGAGGATTAGAGTTAGTCAGGCAAATAGTCGGAAAATATTTGCAGAAGCTTTGCGTTCCTTCGATCAATCTATGGGAGGAGTGATTGGCACCGAACTTCGGGTACCTGCATCATTCATATTGCATGAGTTAGTCATGCCAATAACTCAGTAAGCATGTAAAAGTAAATTGCATAATTGAAACGTAAGCATATCAAGTGGTAGTAATGTCTCCTTTATTTGGATTTATGTAATCTGGTGGCATCAAATATAGGATCGAGCCATGTAGATGGTCGAACTGCATCCATCTGAAATTGGGTTCCGACTTTGAAATGCAAAAGTCAATGCATAATTATCTTTAGCTCTGCCACGTATGAGCCAAGAAGCGGATGGTCATCTCGGACCTACCTTGATCTATACAACATCTTTCAGGCGAAGGTCGTGGCTTTGTAAATGAGTGGTTCAATCAAGCTTGTCATGATATTACTCCATAACTCTATATGCGGGTGTTAGAAGTCTGATCGGTATCAAATCCTAGGTACCTACACCATCCACATATTAATTCATCTAAGTTAATCACATCAGCAACTCATAAAGGATGCAAATATAAGAGTTATGGTTAAAGAGTAATCATGTTAAAGGAATGAATATCATTCTATGTGATATTGGCATTGCATGCTCTTACCATGTCCATTTTGCCTCGACAATCTCTGTCGGGGATGGTTGCCAAAATCTTTAGCTGGGGATGAACGTCTTTTCAAAACGTCGTGGGATGGCGGTCCCGAGAGTGAACAGACCTTGATTGGTATCATATCATCACATTGATGCTAGGACAGTAGTTGGTAGGATAATGATGGATTCATGCTTATAGAAACTTCTGCGCTTTCCATGCTAGGTAATAGGATATGGCCATTAGAGGGATAGTCATATCTCATCCATCCGTTTTTGATTTTCAGTATGGGGAATATAAGATATGTTTTAATGTTTCGATCCATCCAACAGCTCTTCTACACGTTCTAGGTAAGCTGCGAGTCGTAGTCCCTTCACCTAGAATGTCCTTTGAATCAATACAACTTCAATGCCGGACTGCCAATTATTCTTTGCACCGTTTGTGTACAACTTCTGGGTGTTTGGTTTTCATCTTTCATTTTGAGGTGTCATCTTCTTCATCTAACACATCCTCTTTGGGAATAGTAAACTCAGCGAAGATGTTGGCTAACGCTTGCCCCCGTATGGATTTCTTCTAGAGGGAATTGAGGTAAAACTGGTTTAGCCCGATGTTCCATTCAAGTAATCGTTCGAATATCACAAGTCGCTGCAGGACCTGTTGTATTGGATAATCAGTGCATATCACAATCAGATGAACTTGGAAATAGTGGCGGAGTTTTCTCGAAGCAATAAACAAGTTGTAAATGAGCTTTTCAATCTTTGGGCAGTTGTTTCACTAGACGTTGCCCTCTTGCATCCCAAATCTTCATTCTCTTTGGGATCTATGTCTTCAGATAAATCATCAAGCAACACTTTTTGCAATGTCCCTCGCTCGCTAAGCCCATGCATCCTTCACACTACACTTCCTCGGGAAGGGATGCGTTTTTTGGTTCCACTGTGTCTTTGTTGCGTAGCATATTCCATTCATCCAAGTATAAGGCTCTTCCAGTGACTTGGTCATCACGGACCGTTCCCATTCCAGCTTAAGTTGGGACTGAGTAGTAGACACTAAAGTGCAATGTAAGCTTTGAAATGTTCTGGAGATGGTTGGTCTATACCTAGATTAGATAAGCTTGAGTACGACAACATAGCTTGCGAGCCTTCAAGTAATATTCATGCGTTACGTCACAACGAAAATAAGAAGTAGAGAGCTAATGGTTGATTCATATTTGCTTTAATCTCGAGCTCTTATCACTTGACCAAGGCCGTATGGTGGTTCAACTAGTACCTGACTCTAGGCACCAAAGTATGTTAACCTAACCCTTATCCAACGTAAATCAACCGTCATTGATATGGTTGATAATAGATGGGTATTGTGATGGTTTGCTAAGTTCTTCAGGGAGTGAACCGTGAGACATATGTCTTTTATCACGTCATACGAGTGAAATGTAGATTTGTAGCGTTAGGACCTTTAGTCGCTTTCTTGGATTTCGTCATTAAGAACCATCACTGCTAAGATCATCTGAGTCATCTTTGGAATAGTGTCTGGGCTGCTCCATATCAATGTCATTCGAACTTTCGTAGGTTGGACATGTTTAAGCCACGTAAACCAGGTTGCTACTACTCATTTAGGAACAACATCTATGGCATTAGTGAAGCGTATACACCAATGAAACACTGAAAGAGGAGGTTACCGGGAAACATCATTCTCCCCATACATTGCCATAGTTAGCATGCTGATTTTGTTTAATAGCTCCTCACATTGGATAACATCGATAAATAGAGGTCAGGGCTTCTGGAGGAATCCCAGTTGTTTCTATTTCATTGTCATATTATTTGACTATCAGTCTAATCTTCATTGACAAGCTTTGATGACTACTGTTGGCCAAAATATATGCCGAGCCGAAGGCGAGTCGTGCTCCGAGCCGAAGGCGAGGCCATCAGCGGGTCCAGGTGCAGCGCCGGTGGGGGTCCTCTTCTGAAATGATATGAAAAATGTACTTTCTCCCAAAAACAGTTGTTTCGGGTTGGATCGGAATTTCAATTTTCTATTGTTCTGGGTTGCGGGTCGGGCCAGTTTTCGGATCGGGTCGAGTCTTGTCATCCAGGTCAGATCGGGTCCCTAACCGAACCCTGTTTTTATAGCACTTAAATATGCAGGTCAGTCCCAGATGTCGGTTCGGTGAAAAGCTACATCCGATCCAAACCGAGCATCCTCTATTCGATCCGAACTGAACCGAGGAGAGCCAACACAACTATTACACTCCACGTTCCTGAAGATGCGGTGCGGTTTCATTCCATCTTCCCATGATATCTGATGCGTTGTCATAAACTCCAAGCCTTCGATCTCGAACCGAGCGGGATGATCTCCATGTGGCACCGATCTGAATGTCATTAACTTCAAAGTTCTTCAAATCATCTTCTCTATCCGATCTGAGGCCCTTTCAGCCTCTAAATCTTATCCAATCCGATATGCAGGTGAACAAAGCTTGTTCGCGCCAACTCCATCTGAATCGAGCAGAGCTACAAACTTGTCGAAAACAACATGAAGTCATTCCAAACCAAATTCCCAACATGTTCAGAATCTACGAATTTATTTTCTCTCGTGCCATGAAGATCTGCGCACTTGAGTAGTAACTTAATCGATTAAGACAAATATGGATCTCCCCTCAACGAAATACGACATCCGTTAGTAGATGAGAAGATCCATGACTGAGAGCTAGTTTATTCTTAGCGAAAGCACCAAAATGTTAGACAAAAAATGGCATTAACACCCAATATGATAGATTTCTTACTGAATAATCGAGAATAATGATCTAAAAGCATAGAAAAGCAATCAACACATGAGATTTATAGTGGTTCGGCATTAACAAGCCTACATCCACTTCATAAATTCTCATTTCATTCATAGATTACAATTACAATGAATACATTCACACAATCACTCTAATACAATGAATTATTCTCTTCGAATTCATTGATTTTCGTTGAAGAAGAAGGTATTTCTATGTAGGATAATACTGGCATGGCGGCCATGAAAGAACTAAGTGCCAAAATTCGTTGAAATTGATGCGAAGTCTTGTATTTATAGGCAGAATTTTGGTTGGGATGAATGTCCACATGGAGGCATCAGAGAAGATCTCGTGAGTGGTGGAGAACGTGGGAAAGTGGTCTATATGTGGTTATGTGTAGCTAGGTCCGATTTATTAGGCATTAGAATAGGTCTTCGACAAACTAATGAAGCAGTTTTAGGGTAGCAGGAATGGCGGATCGAATCGGTCCCTGCCCGATCCGAAGTGAAGATACCCACCAATCAGCTTTAAATTGTGTGCGGGTCGGGTCTGTCTTGTCTTTGCCTAGACCGATACCTCCTTCATTTCACTCGAGTCGCTGGTACTTTACTCGATCTGAACCGAGGCCTTGCTAGTTCTTTTTCATTAATCTGACCCGATTCGATCGGGTGCCTTCAATGTGGTCCGATCAGAGCTCTGGTTTTAGAATGTATAGGAACTTTAATCTCTAACATATGTAACCCTGGTTGTCTAGGCTTTGGGTGTCCTGGTCACAAAACAGGGTAACAAGATATAAGGTATAGAAGTTATGCGTGTCATAAATAGCATGAAACCAAGAAATAAAAGAATGTTCCAACGATAGTAATTAAGCAATGTTTCAATTTAATTTGGATATGTGCATATTAATAGTGCGCATTTGAAATGAGAATTAAACGCGTATTTAAAGGATAAGGAACTGAATAAAAGCGGGAATAGAAATAAAAAGGAATAAACGCGCAAGAATTTGAAAATGAAAAAATTAGTAATGCACGCATTAGTTACACTTTAAAAAATAGCACGCACGTTAAAATAGGAAAACAAAGAATAACATTGAAGGCAAAGTTCAAAGAAAGTTTATGTGCATATTAAATACGCGTTGAATTTGAAACTGGTAGGGGGAAAATGGGTAAGAAATATAAACGTTGATAATAACATTTATAACATAACAAAAATCACGCTACAAGACCCGAATATACGATTTAAGATGGTATACATAGGTCGACCCATGCCTAAAGTGGGTCGACCCAAGGGTCGATATATTTCAAAGCTGGGTCGACCCAACTGGGGCATAGGTTGACCTACTTCGGTTCATGATAGTGTGGTTTGTTTTGTTTTGAACGGCTAAGATTTTATTCATTTCAATCAAATGGACGTGATTCTTCTAAGCATCTAAAAATAAACCAGTAGGTCTGCCCTCTAATTCATATTTTCTGAGAGGACGCCAAGATTCTTCCATTTCCTTTCCTTTCTCCTCCAAACTTTTCAGAAATATATATATATATATATATATATATACATGAAAGTATGTATGTATGTATTAGTTATAGGGATTCTGATTCAAAATTTGAAAATAAAGGTCGTATATTTAAGCTATAGATGCTCAGATTTCTCGTTCGTATGAGGTAAATTCTGTGAATCTGAATATTATATTATTCTCCTCATTCTTTTAGAATCAGATTTGTAAATCTATGGTAATTACAGTAGTAGATTCAATTAGGAAGGCCACGGATGACAGATCTGAATCAGATTGAAGAATTGGAGGGCAATCAGGTGAGTGGACTTAAACTATATTTTCCGATAATGATATATTATATCATTTGATTCCTGTTAGAATGTATAATATGTTCCCTTCTTCCTGTTTTCCCCCTTTCTATGTCGGAATATATAGTTTATGTTGAATTTTAGTTATGCGCATAATAGATGTGAACTTGAATTGTTGGCGTATACAATTGAATTGTGCATTTTATCAATACTGATTATAATCCCTTTTGTTTACGCAAGTTGGAAAATGTATTTTAATTAGAATTATGAATAAAAAGTGAGAATTTGATGATTTGGGGCTAAATAAATGTATAATGTCAAAAATTGCAATAAAAGGAATATTTGGATTGAAAGTAAAAAAAAAACTTGACGTAATTAAGCTTATGCATAGTAAATTTTGTGGTTAAATGGAAAATTTGGCAATTTCCATATTTTTTGTAAGAATCCACCTTTCAGATCTAGTATGGAATGAATACAGGAATTATTGGGATTGAAAGAAAAAGGAAAATATAAGTTAATATCAGAACTAATGTATAACAATTAAAATAGAAAATTAGTGATAAGCTAGATTGATTGGATAGAGAAAAGAAATATATTCCCAACTATGACCCAAAAAATATTCAATCTTGTGATTATTTCGAATGAATTGATCCTCTAATGTGTGTTAGGGGTATTCAATACGCCCTAGAAATGTAGGAGGAAGTGAGCCATTTAGGAAAAAATGTGCAAGAATTTAGAGGAGGCAGTTCGAGTGGTTCGAGTTCAAGCACTTGTTGTTGATGATTTAGTTTATTTAACTCTTTTAATTCATGTAATATCTACGTTTTCAAGTTTACGTCAAGACTACATCTATATTCAAGCCAACCTTCATTGTATCTTATTTAATTCGTGTAATATCTACGTTTTCAAGTTTTCATCAAGACTACATCTCATATTTGAATTCTATGCTTGTAATTTAATGTTCGAATTCTGCGCTTGAATTTTATGTTTGAATTTAATGTTTGATTTCAACGTTTGTAATTATTGTTTGAATTCGTTGTTTGCAGTGCTTGCATTCATTGTTTGAATTTTTGTATTCATCTTGAATTATATTTTGCAAACACGAGCAATTGGCTGTGTGTAAACATTAATAGCTGGAATGGGGAGTACAAATGGCTTGCTATGTGTAAAGAGAAGCAATTTGCTCATGCGAGTTCCATTTTTGCTCGAGAACAAAATTTCTTACACGCAAAAACAGACCGTGCATGAGTAAAAAAAATGCGCGATCCATAAATGCGCATAAATAATTTTGTTCATGCACTTTTATGAATTGCACAAGGTATTATGACCTGATAGAAAATAGGCCTAGTTTCATAATACGTTACGAAACACAACCGTTTCTATAATAAGTTCTTAGAGGCTTAGACAAAAAAATTGTCAGATATGAATATTCGAAAGATTATGGTGTGACTTTGTTGTCGGCAAAGATGATGGCACACCAGTGAATAATACTATACAATAAATTTCTTGGTATACACACATACACAAACATGCATCCTACATGTGTGTTTGGGGGAGGGGGTTCTATTTTCATATAATCATGATGTTAAAATATACTTTGCTATCCAATCAGGTTTTGGCTAAGCAACAAAAGAAGAATGTCTGTACTGGAGAACACATGTAGGGCAATCATATTTGTTAAGTCCACTTCAAAATCATTTCAATGTTATAACATGTACACCTGTTCCAAGTGCAGGGGAATTTGTTCGATCAAACAAACTCTAGGAAGGGGATATCATAGAAGTCTGCTCGAATATCGAGAATGGCCTATACATAAATTTTTCTACCCTTCGTTATCGTATATTATGCACATACATTTCCTCTATGTACACCTCCATCATTATTATACATGAACAATACATTTTTAATATTCTAATTTTATTGTGTCATTGCTTCACTAAAATATAGTTACCATTTAAGTTTGATAAGAAAACGAAATCTGAGTTTTCCATGCTAAAAGTATAGGCCTTGTTTGGTTTGCATCATTGGGCTTTTGTAACAACAGAAATGCATCTACTTGAGTATTTTTCGAAAAACTTTCCAGAAAAACAGGCTCAACACCTAAAATTAAAACAACTTGAAATGGTCATAATTTGATATGTATTTTATGCAGCATATATCATATATATAGCTTAAAATGTTTTGAAACAGATGATAAAAGGAACGAGAATGAATTGACAAATTTCAACCACGAAGGTAGTGGAAGACATGGGAAGATTGGATTCTGGGAAAAGAGGATTAGATAAACCATGCTGATCTCAACATTCATGAAATGAAATCTGAAAGCATAATTAAAGGTGATAACTTGGTTGAGATGCCTTCTGGTAGCAATGAAGATTAAGCTATTTTTGTGTTGTTTTAAATTTTAGTATGTTTGAGCTTTAAAAGCTTTGTAAACATTATATTCTGTTTAGTATAAACAAACAAACATGTATCAAAAATTATTGCCATATTTGGTTTTGGGTACAATTTCAATTCATCATAATGAGAGTATGTTACCTCGTAGTGCACTATGGCTATGTTGTTAATTTTAATCAAAATTCAGATGTATCTCGTTTGTTATTTGAAATGCCATGCATATTTGTTATTTTTCATGTAAACTTTAAGCGGGCTCTACTTTGTCTATAATCAGGTATACTTTGGACCGACGTGGATCCTATTGGGACCAATTAAGAAATTGAGAAGAAATACGAGATGGTTAAAATGAATAAAACTTTGTATTGATTATTAGGAAATTTGGTTTATAATCTCAATTCACTTTGGAAAGCTATCCTTTGACACCGGGATCGACCAAGGATAAGGCAAGCAAGCCGATTGTTTAGAGAAGAGAAGATCCCTTGGGAAGGACCCCAAACATTCGGTATTCAAAAAATAATATTATGATTTAGATTAGTGAAATTATATTCCATCATATACCTATGCATGAGATTTTTCTCTAGCATTTTACTGGCTTAATTCCTAATTGTATTATTTATATTTCCTTTCTATTTTAAATTTTATAATTTTATGCACGAGCGTCTAGGACAACCCGTTAACTTGGACCAACACCATATGTACAGAGTACTTGCACTATTGAAATAAAATTTGTTAGGATTTCCTGCTATGTTTTAGTTTTAGTTTTAGTGTTAGGATTCCAGGTCATCTTCATCCATACACTGTTGCCTTACATGTAGTCGTTCATATGCTACCATCATCCTTATCATCATCCTCTTCATCCTTAAACCCCGATAGCATCCTATTTTCCATCTTATACTCAATAAATCACTCATCTCACCAATGATTCGAGTCCCTTCTTTATTGCTTCTTCCTTATTCCACACTCCATCGTCAACCATTAACAATGATGGATCTTACTTGTAGATATATAATAATATCATGTAGTGAATGTTATACCTATTTTTTTTTTACCAAAATGGATGAAGGTTGTCATGAATCTAGAGCTATCACTTTTAGGATTCCATAGAAATTGTGAGTAAAGAGCCATTATAGGGAAAATGTGTCAAAAGATAGCATATAACAAGTGAGCCATCGTGCGTCAAGGGCTATTGCATAGAAATTTAGCTATCATAAACCAAAATCTATCATAGAGCAAAGGAATAAATATAAATGAGGAGGTGTCGAAAGATCTATCATCAGGAAAAGAAAAACTTTCTTACAACAAAGATGAAGTTATCGTCGATCTAGGTAGGAAGCTATCATGAGTTAGGAATTATCGTGAGTCTTTGATGAAGCTATCATACATCCAAACAAAGGGCTATTGTAAGTAAATGATAAAGCTATCAAGGATCGAAGCAAAATAATGAAAGATTAAAGGAAAAAGAGAATTACCGAAGATACAAAAGGGTCATGAAACATATCAGAAGATGTGCTATTAAATTGCAGAAAATTATTAACGAAATAGATAAATCATGCTATTGGAAGGGTAGACACTTAATAACGTTGATGTGAATCATAGAATATTAGCTTTTAGTCTGTTATCATGTTCGTATCAACATAATGATCACAACTCTATTTTTATTCTGTGTTTGGGAATTCCGTTTGGTTTCTACGTTAGTTTTAATTTTGGATTTACGGCACGTTTATATCAAGTCGGCCTATATATATACATACACACACACAAATATATATATATATATATATATATGTGTGTGTGTGTGTGTGTGTGTATGTGTGTGTATATATATATATATAAAACTTTCTAACTGTTTTCCTTTTCCTCTAATGGCAAACAATACTCATGCAAACACAACCTCTATCTCTCTCCCTAAATCGCAGCCTTCTTCTTCTTCCTTTAAACCTCCATCTTCATCAATCTCAGCTGATCCTCAATCAAATATTTCATCTAATCCTATTTCAAATCCGGATCAAATAGTAGTAAAGAACAGGAAGTTGGAATACGTGAAACCTACCTTGGATTATATTTTCATTCCAGAGAAAACTTTAAATAAATATGAAACTTCGTGGATCAACACGGTGGCTCCTATTCCGATTCATTTTCGTCTCTCGTCGATCAAACTAAAGGACTATGCATCGAAAGTATGGAAGCCATTGGATATGTTCTATGTTCATATTTCTCCAAGTTATAATTTTGTGGTTCAGTTTGAAAGAGCAGAGGATTTTTCTCGTATCATCGAAAGTTCAACATACTCATATTTTGGTAGACTTTTGTTTGTTGAAGCTTGGCATTCTGGTTTTGAATTTATAAACAAAGTACTGAGGTCCAGATCTGGAAAAGGCTCTTAGATCTTCCTATGAAACTTTAGACTACAGATGCGATTCAAATGTTATCTAGCTTTATTTCTTCTCCTTTGTTAATAGATGAAAATATTGCAGAAAGGAGGTTCACTAAATATGCTATAGTTCTCATTTCTATAAATGTAACACCCCACCTCCGTTAAGATCACACTCAAAGGGAATGCCTTAATTTCGGTGGAGCGTTTTAAGATACAAGATACTAATAAATTACAAGACAGAAAATTTATGCAGCGGAAAAAGATCAATATTATTTCATAAATACTTGTTCAACACAACAATTCAACAACCGTTTCAACCTTCCAAATTATTACAACTTTTCATCTGTCTTGAAAGCATAAAGAAGCAATACTGAAAATAAAATGAAATAAATCCCTAATAAGTGCTTGACCATAGCCATAGCTCAAAAAGGAAAGTCCAAGCCTTACATCTACGGTCTTCAAGCTTTGGCTAACCTGGACTAAGCAGAAGTGTTTCCTCCCTGCGGATGTGGGGGGGAATGAAAGAAAAGAAGCGAAAGGAAAATGGATCAGACATAAGTCTGGTAAGCCCGGTTATTTAATAGCAGTAAACAAGTAAAAGACTATGACATGAATAAACTGAACTTAGAATGATACCACAAGGATACGGTAGTCCTAAAACGAGGTAATGTAAGATTTAACTAGATTTGGCTATCGCACCCACTTTTACATCTCTGCACCCACTAAGAGTTGTTTAACTAGCAATGTATGTTCATGATAAAGTGATCCCATTCATGTATTGATCGGCTCCTACTCGCATTCATGTATTCCCGGTGTCAAATGTCGTCATTTGAGAGATATAGTCGAAAAATTGCTGCGGGAAGGGAAGTTTGATGAGTACAAGGTTGCCCCAAACGACAGGGGGCAAGGGGGATGTAATAACCCGGAAATTCTGAACCAGTTTAAAAATTTTATTTTGGCAATTTTAGCGTATTTTGAATATTTAAAATGAATTATTTTAAATAAAATCGACGAGAAATTTATTTTGAATATAATTCGAACGTATATATTTATACGCGTCGTCGTTTGAATATAAATATTTATATATAGTTATAAAAAGAATTGAAAATGGCGCGGTAGTTCGATAATTCGATTTCAAACTTCAATTGAATGTACCGGGTGCAAAATAATCCGGATTTTAGTGAAACCAAAAACGTTAGGATCTAATTGATGATATCTTTCCAACGAATCCAAAAAATCGAAATTTCATAGCGGGAATCAAAAGATATGTCCAGTTGAAAATTCTGAAAAGTCGTTATGGAATTCAGGCCCTTAAAAATGGAAATTTTGCAAATGACCTCGGATTTCGACGAAACCTCTTTTGTTGGGTCCGTGATGTCAAATTATTGCTAGATTCCAAATTTCATAATTTTTCGAATCAATATGTGAGCGTGGCAAAGGAAAACGCGTTTGACCAGTTTCAGTTGATTTTAATCGACTGGAAAATGGCCATTTTTCCAACGGTCTCAGAATTTGACGAAATTAGTTTTGTTAGGACCGTATCGTCAATACGAAGCTAGAAAATATTTTTATTGAATTTTTAGAGTTAGTATGTGACCCCGGTAATTTGAAATGTACGTTTAAAATTCAATATAGTGATTTAAATGTAAATTCAACGGAAACTGATTGTAACTATCGAATCAGCCTACGATACATAACCCATTGGGTTCGGAATAGGGGTAAAACGCTATGGACGACAGGCGGTGGGCGTCGTTTCGAGGTCGTATGTGAAAGTCAACTTTTTGCAAAATAAAATAATTAAAAAAAAACCCTCCCTTCTCTCCTTTATTTCCTCTGCCCCCCCCCCCCCCCCCACGTTCAAAACTATTTCAGAAAAAGAAAAAAAGAAGAAAAAAAATCGCACCAGGCGATCGACAAACCCCCCCTCAAGCGGCGGCGCCGCGACGCAAAACCCCCCTCCCTTCTTCTTCCTCCTCCTCCCATTCCCTTACTCGACTGCGACGCCCGAACCCCACCCAGACCCGAACCCGCAACACCCCCCTCCCCTTAAACCGCGGTCGCCTCGAGAAGACCCCCCCCCTTCAACAGCCACCGCGACAGCTTCCCCTCCCCCCCCCCCCCGGATGACCGACGCAGCGAAAACCTTTCCCCTCTTTCGGCAAATTGACTGTAAGTATTTTCTGATTTCGATTTTATATATGATTTTTCTTTAGGAATGTATATGATTTTTATTTAGGAAGTTAAACGATTTTTTTTATTATTCATGAAGTTCTATGTTTTTTTATTATGAAGTTCTTGGATTTTTAACATGAACAAGAATGGATTTATTTTTTTATGAAAAGATATGATTTTTATATTCTTAAAGTATTAAAAATATAATCTTTATATTTGAAAAGGCGAAATCTTTATATTTGAAAAGGCGAAATCTTTATATGAAGAATAGCGTGATAAAAATATAATCTTTACTATATGAACATCGTTGTGAAAATATAATTTTTATCTATATAGTAGCGGTATAAAAATTCGATTTTTATATATTGAATAGCAAAGTAAAAATTCGATTTTTATATATTGAATAGCAAAATAAAAATTCGATTTTTATATATTGAATAGCAAAATAAAAATTTGATTTTTATATATTGAATAGTATAATAAAAATTTGATTTTTATATATTGAATAGTATAATAAAAATTTGATTTTTATATATTGAATAGCTAAGTAAAAATTCGATTTTTATATATTGAATAGCAAAGTAAAAATTCGATTTTTATATATTGAATAGCAAAATAAAAATTTGATTTTTATATATTGAATAGTATAATAAAAATTTGATTTTTATATATTGAATAGTATAGTAAAAATTTGATTTTTATATATTGAATAGCTAAGTAAAAATTCGATTTTTATATATTGAATAACAAGGTAAAAATTCAATCTTTATATATTGAATAGCGAAGTAAAAATTCGATTTTTACATATGTAGTGGCTACAGCAACGAAGGTGACAAAAATGCAATAACAATGAAGATTTCTCTAAATGAAGTGTCGTGAAGTTGGATAGCTAGTCGGTGAGAATTTCTCACCTTTCAATTTCATTTTCTAGTTATATATATATATACTAGGATGCAGACGGTGTTTAGTAGCACCCGACACAATCGTCCACAGACCATGGACTTGTTTGTTTGATTGCATAAATTAGTTAGATGATTAGATTGGAATTTGATTGGTTGAATGGATTTGATTGATGTGTGAATGGCGTGGGCCTTCATTAGACCGGGGATAAGGCTAGGCCTCGTCCCGTTTCTAGTATCGTGCCGTTATGCCGCCGAAATTTTCTAAAATAAGTTAGAAAAATAAAAATATCATTTTATTTAAAGAATGAACTGAATAGAAATTCATATGTTAAAATAAAATGTTTTATCGTTAAAAATATAATTTTTAACGTGAATATGAATATGGTGAAAGTGAATAAAATAAAATATTCATTCACAAACCGAACGGTTTGTTTATGTACACCTATTTGAAGGACATTGATTGGGACGATAAATTTTACACATCGCTCAACTGCACAAATAAAATATGTGTTTGATTGTTTGAAACCCCACACGGGTGTTGGGATGAAATTTGAAGTTCACTCATCCTGATTGATTAAATATGTCGATCGATGGATTGACAGGCTGTTATAAGCGTTAGATATCTATATTTGATGCTTATACAGTGTAGTGCACTTTGGTTGATGGTTGATTATTTTCCCATGCTATTATATACATGTGTTGTATAAAAATCCATATAATTAACTTTATATGGTAATTGATTGGGCCTCATTCCAATTTAGAAAATAAAGAATATTATAATATAAAGGTTCATGTGTTGACTGTACTCATCCATTGAGGTTAGTCATGTGTTGAACGAAATATTTTTATAATAAAATTTACATCTTTATCAATATAATATAAAGGTTCATGTGTTGACTGTACTCATCCGTTGAGATTAGTCATGTGTTGAACGAAATAATAGAAATATTTGAAATGGAATATTTGAAATAGAATATTTGATAATAAGAAATATTTGAAATAGAATATTTGAAAATAGAAATATATGAAGCCGTGTTGATTAGATTGACGCCATTTTGACGTGAACGATATTTATTTCGATTTTATTCATTTAAAATGAATTGAATTGAAAACGATTTCGAAATGAATTGAATTGAAAACGATTTCGAAATGAATTGAATTGAAAACGATTTCGAAATGAATTGAATTGAAAACGATTTCGAAATGAATTGAATTGAAAACGATTTCGAAATGAATTGAATTGAAAACGATTTCGAAATGAATTGAATTGAAAACGATTTCGAAATGAATTGAATTGAAAGCGATTTCGAAATGAATTGAATTGAAAGCGATTTCGAAATGAATTGAATTGAAAACGATTTCGAAATGAATTGAATTGAAAACGATTTCGAAATGAATTGAATTGAAAACGATTTTGAAATGAATTGAATAGAAAACGAATTTGATTTCAATTGAATATATAACGAATTTGATTTGAATAGAAAACCAATTTGAATTGAATCGAATAGAAAACCAATTTGAATTGAATCGAATAGAAAACCAATTTGAATTGAATCGAATAGAAAACCAATTTGAATTGAATCGAATAGAAAACCAATTTGAATTGAATCGAATAGAAAACCAATTTGAATTGAATCGAATAGAAAACCACTTTGAATTGAATCGAATATAAATTTGAATTGAATTGAAATGAATTTTAAAACGAATTTATAAGGAAGAATTCAATTTTGATTTGAATTGAAATGGAAGTTGAAATTGCTTTTGAAACGAATTTAAAACTATTTATATAATTCGTTTTAAATAGAAATCGACGAAATATATATTATATATATATTATATATAATATAATGGCCTGAATAGAACGCGCCGCGCCGCGGCAGTTCGTGAATTTCGACCATTTATTTCAAACGGACATTACGGGAGATCCGACCGTCGGATTCTCCTAAAACCAGAACCGTTGGGTTCGTATCGAAAAGAGCTTTCTAACGAATATTAGAAATTTGAAATCTAACGGTTGGATTTGGAGATAAGTCCAAATCAAATTTGTAAAAGGTCGTTGTAAGTGCAGTTCGATGGCCGTTGTTGGAAATCGACTTTACGGGCCTTGATAAAATTATTAAAAATATCAATAATTTGTGTAAAATCATAAGAAATAATTTGAGAAAAATTGGGGTGAAAAACTCCATATTTGAAAAGATAAAAATAGATTTTTATCGAAATGAACTAGTTTGAACTCAATTTAAAACCCGGGTTTTTATTTTTAAATAGATAAATTAGATTTAAAAAGGGGTTTTAAATAATCGGGATTTCTAATATATTTGATTGGATTTGAAATGGGTTTATCGTGAACGGTGTTTTAAATAACACTAGTTCTTTAACCCGATAACAAATAGAATGTGATTTGGGTTTGTCGTGAACTGTGTTTTAAATAACACCTAGTTCTTTAACCCAGTAAAAGGAGTTCTAACGAATCTGCAATTAGATTGAAATGTGAATCTATAATCTAAATTATCAAATTTAGAAATGAGCGAGAATGGAGTATTACCAGTTTTGCTCCAAAGCGATAGTTAAATCTTTAATTAGATTTGAACGTGAAATGGTAATTAATTTTACCGATAACACCGTGGTGTTAGATATGGAGTATTACCAGTTTTACTTCATGGGATGAATAGGTTGGGATTGGGAAATAAAATAAATAATTACTTCGTTGTGGTTCGCTAATCTCGACTAGTTGGAAAAACCATAATTTGGTTTTAAATGACATCCAAAGGAAGATTACAGGATAAATTTTAAAGAATTTATCTTGGATAAAATTAATGGGAACCTTTCCCTAAGAATGTGGAATTTAGAAACTAGCTGTAGGTTGGCTAAGAAGAATGGTTTCCTGGGTATTGATCTGATGTTGGTTTCGGCCTTCGGGGTTAATGTTTGGGAAATTGTTCTCTTGCTAATTTGCGGTTAGTGACTAATGAATTGGAATGAGGCGTATGTTGTGTTTGTGTAACATTTGTTTTTAATATACGCGGGTTGTTCGGAAAGTCCGGGTTTACACCCATTCTGAATAACCGATTCGACGATACGTCGAAGATGAAGACGGTGGTCGAAGACCGGAAGTTTTCACATCGTTTGGATAACTACTGACGATCCTGATTGGGCAGTACACCCAAGAGGATGGAAATAGTTGGTGGTCGTCCAGACGTACTTGGAGATGGATGGATATGCGAGGAAAGTGCCTCCGGTTTTGTTCAGACCCAGAACGGACTTGTAAATGGATTGTGTGTCTGACATTGGATTTTATTCTGTGTTGATTGATTTCTATTAAATATACATCTGTTTGGCGGCGGAGAATTTATTCTTTTGCTTAACGCCCTTCTCTGAGACGTACGAGCTCAGAGGTTGTATATCGATGGACATCAATCGCATGGCATGAACTGCCAGTGTGGCATGCTGAGTTGCATAGATCAAGGCTTCTGTTGAAAAGCAAAGTCTTGTGGTTGATGATCAAAGCACGGCCTTTGTGGCATAGCTTTGTGTATAACGTGAATTCGCGAGCCTCACACCTCGGTATGAGTTAAAAACGGGATACGGACCGCTGGGAGAGCACGACGTTTCTTTCTAGCTTTGGTGGTGTCAGTGACTTACCAGCCCTGACATATATATACTTTTCACCTTTGTGGTTGTTGGAATGAGGCGCCTCGATTATAGGTCTGTAAGGACCGGGAAACGTGTGTTCAGGAATAACCAATCCTCTAACGTAAGTGAGCACCGGCCCAACCGCATCCAGGGTTGCCGAGAGTGCGTAGCCCTAAGGCATTTGCTAGAGTGTCTCGAACGCGGAGAGGAGCTTGCCCCTTGCCTCGACTCATGACGGAATCCAATTTCCAATACGTGTATTGCGGCTTTATTTGTAGAGCCTAGTATGGCGACATAGTAGCATGGGATACTATGCCGTCTATGATTTATATTTATGATTGAAATTGTTTTGACACTATACACTTATTATAGTATCAAATGATTTGTTTTAAACGTATCAAGCATGTTTGGCTGTTATAAGGTAAAACCCTATCCTCCGGCTTGCGTTGCATTGTGTGATGGGACCTGGGTCTTATAACAGCTTCATTTTTCGAAAAAACATTGCGTTGTTTATTCTATGCACTGGTATTCTTGGGAGGAAACCCGTTCCGTGTTATACGGCGTGGTCCCTTGAATTACTCTCTTTTAAAGTAAAGTTTTAAATAACTGTTTTAGTTCTCACACCAGTCACATGACTGACCTGGAGTTTATTGTTTTAACCTAAACTCTGGGTGCCCCTATTTTCCGCATGGGCAGCTAGTGGTTTTGGTTTTGCAGATTTATATTCACAGGATCCTGGTTTACAGCTGGAATGATATTCGGAAAGCTCTGTATCCGTATATCACCTTCAGTTGTGCTTTGTATTATTTTCCGCTGCTATGTAATTTATTGTAATATCTGATATTTATCGAATGTAATTTATTCATTTATACTCTGTATATTCTTGTATCTGATGGAATTGTTGTAATATACAATGAAATGTTCTTCCGTCTGCGTTCATTTGTGTGTTGTTCTCAAAGTATCCGCTCTTTCCTTCACGGGGAAGTAACGGGTGCTTACAGGGGATAAGCCCCGGACCAAAACCAACCTACTTCAAAACCCACAGCCCAGTAGAAAGGTAAGGGGATCGTTATTAATACCATTATAGGTGGGCCCCACCTAGTTGGTCGTAGTTTCAAAGCGATGGTTTCAGGTAGGGGAAGGTTTCCTAAACCCTTAAATGTGGAATCGTTAGTAGTAGGAGCATCCCCTTGAGAAGCATCTGTTGGCGGCTCTTTAGGAGATGTTGACTTCTCAGAAGAAATAACGTCATCTGGGACGGTATACCCTCCTCTGTGCTTTTCAGCTATGTTGGCTAACTCGTCATCCTGAGTTGAAGATGGAGAAGGTGAAGTCCAAAGAGGTATTGTTGGACCTTTCGAGCCCTCGCCCGTCTCAGGAATAATGTCTACTGGGGGTATGTGCACATATGGACCCGTCCAATGACCTATGCTACGGGTAATGGATAGTAACCCGTGATGATGGAGATGCTCATCCGTAAGAACTTCGTCGATGGTTAGAAACTTTTGATCGCCATTGAGAAGCCGATGCAAATGATCAAAGTACAATTGATTCGATATTTGCTTTGGGTTATCAACTGCGAATAAAAAAGAAAGCAGGTTAATGTGTTAGCATGAACAAGAGGTACAGAGTTCGATACCTAGTAGCTCATTTGGTTAGAACATGTGACTTGCATACGAGAGGTACAGGGTTCGATCCCCGCCAGCGCCATATTTTTTCAAAATGTTAGCCTACTTTATGAACTAGGCTACACAAAGATTAAAAGATCAAATGTTGAAGATACTCACTCAATAAAGTCGGTTTGGATCGTAGGTTCACTAGCCAAGGCAAAGTGATCCAAAGCAAAGGAAGACAGTGCACAAGCCGGACCAGATCGGAAAGAGTAAGGCCGATCTGAACACCACATCATTCCGCTCCGACCCGAATCCAGAACCAAAATACTCACCGCCACGTTCCCTCAATACTCGGAACGGTTATGCCCACGATCTACCCACGTTTGCGACTAACCTGGAGTGTTGTCACCTCCACAATCCATCCGAACCCGATAGCAACGGGATAAGTGCCACGTGGATCCGAACCGATCCCTCTCCAGGAACATTTTCCACCTATAAATACACCATCAAGAGGCATTTGGAAGGATCTTTTGGCACTTTCAGGATTGAAACTCCTTTGCAACCCAAATTTTATCAACTTATTCAGCCTACAATCATCTTTCAAATCATATTGTGAAGGAAATTGAGTGAATCAATGTAGAAGTGAGTGAGAATTGAGTGAAAATCATTATTGTACTCCTATTCAAGACATCAACCAAAAAAGAAGAAAGTGGACGTAGGCTATTTAACGTCGAACCACTATAAATTGTGTGTTTTCTTCGTTTTAGCTTTTATTTCATTAGAATCTTTACTAGTTTGGGTGTTAGAGTCAATTCTGGATCTAAGATTTTGGTGCTTTCACTAAGAGTTGAACTCAGCTTTTTGGGATTATCATTCTACTATTTGAACCCTCAAGTTCGAAGAAATTAATCCTTTGTTTCTGACATCTTTAAGTACTTGTTGACTAACTGTTGAAGAATCGAATATTATTGCCGAGACAAAAGGAAAAGAAGTGCAAGGCACTAGGGAAAACGATGCTAGAGAAGATCAACAAGCCATCGTGCTAACGAGGTCATGTGCTCAAGACTCTAGACCAAACCGCTCCGGTCAGGAAGGTCCGAACTGGATGGAAGACACCGATCCGAGCTGGTCCAATGAAGTTGAGGGCACTCATTCTCCCCATCCAAACTGCTCTGGCCAAGTCACTACACTCCGATCCGATCCGAACCAGAATGAAGCTGGAACTTCTACTAAAGCTACCACCAACGCTCCGATTCCAGCCACGATGACTAATGTTTAGCCTGATCCATCTGCACCAGTCACACAGGGAGATTTTTCACGCTTTCTTGACATGCTCCAGAGTACTAAGGAGGCATTGGAAGCCCAAAGGCGTGACAGCCTTCGCATGCAGGAAAACATGATCATTATGGGTAGAGAGCTCCAAGAGATCCGAAGGCAGAAGACACCTTCCCCAACACGATGCCTTGTTGCAGATGATTCGTCTTCTTCAGACGAGGGACGCCCTCGTGAGAGAAGGCCGCTTGAACGACCTCAGAACCTCGATCAGTTAAATTTTGGATCTTTAGGATCCCGAGAAGACGCCGCCCGTGTGTTAGGGCCTGATGACCCAAGCCTACAACAGCCTATGATGCTACCTGTGTGTGGATCCCACGTCCTACCCAGGGATGCTAATATTACCAACCCTACGCAACAACAGCTTCTTCAACCTCTACCTCCTGAGATCGACCGGGAGCGCAGAGAGCAGTATAGAGCAGCCACCACTAGAAACAGGAGGTTATCCTCTAATCAGGAACCCAGGGGTAATCCGAACATCAGACATAGCGAACCGGTGCAGACGTTAACAAATGCCGATGTATGGGCAATGGTGCATCAGATTATGTCCGAGACCCGACGGTATACTAATGAAGATTGGGGCATTGAGCGAAGTCATAACCCCTTCACAGATGATATATTAGATTTCCAGTTCCCTCGGCGATTCAACTTGCCTCAGATGGATCGATATTCAGGAAGAACGGACCCAGGGCAGCATCTGATGAGGTATGCATGGTTCATGAATGCTGCAGCAGCTCCAGATGCCGTAAAATGCAAAACCTTTCCAATTTATCTAGAAGACGTGGCGTTAATGTGGTTCACCCGCCTCCCCCCTCGGTCGATATCAAATTTCACAGAATTGAGTGAGCGTTTCATGAATCAGTTTCGACTTCATGCTCGAAAGTCCAAGAGCGTCATAGAGTTGTCACGGATTAAACAGGCCCTAGGAGAATCTTTGAAGTCATATTTAGACCGCTTCAACCTGGCCATCACCGAAGTTAGTGATCCCCATTAGCCCACTATCCTGATGGCCTTGATAGAAGGGGTAGACCCTGACACATAATTCGGGGATTACTTGTTTGGGAAACCGCCTCTTACTAGAGAATTGTTCTATGAAAAAACTAATATCCGCTTAAGGCGAGAAGAAGCTCATGCGAATAGGAAGAGAAAGTCCGAAGGGGCCTCGAGGGAAGGTGTCCAGAGTAATGTTGCTGTGAAACAATCTGGTGACAATTCAGGGAAGGTTGAAGTAAACGTTGGCAACAAGAGTGGGAGTAATAGCAACAAGAATGGGAACGACAATAGAAGGAACAGAAAAAGAGGGAATAGCTCTAGTAAAAGACCCAGATTCCAGACTTTTGAAAACTATACGTCGTTAAATGATACGTTGGAGAATATTTACTTGGACACATATAGCATATTGCAGTACAAAAAACCACCACCCAGAGACTCCACTGAGAAAGAGATCGCAAAAGGGAAGTTTTGTTTGTTCCATGGACCCACGGTCATTCCACCAACGAATGCCGTCATTTGAGAGATATAATCGAAAGATTGCTGCGAGAAGGGAAGTTAGACGAGTACAAGGTTGCCCCAAGGGACAGGGGACAAGCCCCGGACCAAAACCTGCCTACTTCAAAACCCACAGCCCAGCAGAATGGTAAGAGGATCGTTATAAATACCATTATAGGTGGACCCCACCTAGTTGGTCGTAGTTTCAAAGCGATGGTTTCAGGCAGGGGAAGGTTTCCTAAACCCTTAAATGTGGAATCGTCAGTAGTAGGAGCATCTCTTTGAGAAGCATCTGTTGGCAGCTCTTTAGGAGATGTTGACTTCTCATGAGAAATAGCGTCATCCGGGATGGTATACCCTTCTCTGTGCTTTTCAGCTATGTTGGCTAACTCGTCTTCCTGAGTTGAAGATTGAGAAGGTGAAGTCCGAAGAGGTATTGTTGGACCTTTCAAGCCCTCGCCCGTCTCAAGAATAATGTCTACCGAGGGTGTGTACACATATGGACCCGTCCCATGACCTATGCTACGGGTAATGGATAATAACCCGTGATGATTGAGATACTCATCCTTAAGAACTTCGTCGATGGTTAGACACTTTTGGTCGCCATTGAGAAGCCGATGCAAACTATCAAAGTACAATTGATCTGATATTTGCTTTGGGTTATCAACTGCGAATAAGAAAGAAAGCAGGTTAATGTGTTGGCATGAACATTTAAAATTGTGATCTAGAAAATCGGTGCTTTACTTGATTTGGTCCATTTTCTGGCGCACCCCGGCTACTGCCTGATATAAAACCATTAGAGCTTAGAATTGCCAGCCTTGCTGCTAAACGGAGCTTTAATAATTTTCCTTTTTGGGAATGATTCAAAATATGAGAAGGAAGGAGTCTCTTGAGTCCGATGCTTGAAATTATAAAAAAAGTGGACGTCATCGAAAGTAGGCTCTATACCTAGAACCTCTTTGTATGCTATATATAAGGTGTATAAATAAGCATAAGAGTTGGGATGTAACTGCATGGGGGCAATCTGCATCTGTCTCAGAAATTCGACAACAAAAGGCGGAAATGGTGGAATAGCCCCAACCATACACATCAATCAGGTAACTGCCATAAATCCTTCCGGAGGATTGTGGGGACGATCTGATTTCGATGGCACCAGGGTATCTCTTTTCAGTATCCCATGCTTTAGACATATTCGAACTAGTCTGTCGTCATCAATCGTCGATTCAACATAATCTTTGGGTAACTCCAATATAATGGCGGACTCAAACTCATCAGGAGCTCGATTATCTCCTATCCCTCCTTCCTCTTCATCGCCAAGAGAAACTTCACTATCAGAAGGCATTTCACTATTGTGTGCTTCTACTTCGTAATCTGGGCCCTCACGTCCCATTCAGGGTCTGAGGGAGAGGACATGTCATCAAGAGTAAATTTCTCGGAAGTTTCTACAACTTCTATCTTCTCTGCTAACGTAGACGAACGTCTCTCTGCCATGATCACTAAACTACTGAAGAAGCAATAACATAAGTTAGAGTAAGATAGCCCGTATCCCCCCGTGTGTGTGTGTGTGCGAACTAAATTGTGTGCTACATGTGCAAAAGATGCAAAGTAATCACATGAGAGCATGATGCAAAGGTTTGATAAAGCAGTAATGTCCAGAACAGTCCTTGATGTTCGTTTATGTTCGTAAGGCGCTATCCTAACTGTTCTTTAAGTTGAAGGTTATGTCAAACATTGATTTTGCCAATTGGACAAATTCTTGTGCATTAAGATGGACTGCTTCGGTTCGGTTCGGGTTTATGTGTTGGGATCAGATCGGGAGACAAAGCCATGTTTTGGCCTGAAGCAAACATTCACACCCAACAAGCAAACCCAGATCGGTTCGGAAGTAGGCATTCGGAGCAGTCCGGAGTGACTTGAGTATCCATGCCTCTCTTTCTTCTTGTTTCTCACTCCGACCCGACCCAGTTAAGTGAGCTCTGTTTCCCCTCTTTGCTTTTTACTCCGACCCGATCTGGTCATACGAACCTCTCTCCCTTCTTTCTGTCCACTCTAACGCTTCTCCATCCGAACTGATCCCAGCTCCTCTCCTCCTCTTTTTCTTCTCCATCTTCCATCTCACTCAACCAACACCAAACCCAACTCCATGTTAAAAGCCCTAATTAAGTCCAAGCATTTATGTGCTCAAATATCCAACAATAGATCCTAATCCCATCTCCCAACGCCTCGAGGTGATGGCGGAGCCACCAACGACGACGACAAGGGAAGATGAGGCCACGACGTCGAAGCCGAGCAAACACCATGCCCAAATTGTTCAAATTGACCGCAAATTACAACTGAAATCAGTTATTATGAAAATAATTAGAGTTTTAAACCTACTAGAATGTTTAATTTGAAGATTAACAAGAGGATTTTGGAGTTTTTGAAAGTTAGGGTTTCAATACAAAAGCTATTAGACAAGAGCAATGATAGAAGAAGGAGGAAAAAGATAGGCGATGGGTTATATATATTTACATTGGCCCTTCGTATTCTCGGCCTGTCATCCCATTCGGACCGGAATACAAGCCCATAGACGTATGTTAACTTGTTGATCCAATATTAAACAAAGTGAAAAGGAAAGCCGATTCGGGTTGGAGTCCGAACCCGAAGGGAATTATACACTTTGACTTGGCGTGCAAAATTGAATTCAAAGAAAAAACAAATGAGGAGCTTACCTGGAAGAGTCACTATACATCAAAGAGAAATCCCTGAACTTCATGAAATGAAGAAAATAATTTGCATATTTCACGGTGTATATATATAAGCAGCAAGAGAACCGACTTTATGAAGCAACACATCCCTACACGCAAATGGAAACAACTATTCAATAGTTCCAATTCAAAGACCAATAGGCAAATAATGTCAAAGCATGCTTCGTCTTCAACGGAAACGTCCTTTAAGGGGGGAAATGTTAGCCTACTTTGTGAACTAGGCTACACAAAGACTAAAAGATCAAATGTTGAAGATACTCACTCAATAAAGTCGGTTCGGATCGGAGGTTCACTAGCCAAGGCAAAGTGATCCAAAGCAAAGGAAGACATTGCACAAGTCGGACCGGATCTTAAAGAATAAGGCAAATCCGAACCCCACACCATTCCGCTCCGACCCGAATCCAGAACCAAAATACTCACCACCACGTTCCCTTAATACTCGGAACGGTTATGCCCACGATCTACCTACGTTTGCTACTAACCTGGAGTGTTGTCACCTCCACAATCCATCCGAACCCGATAGCAACATGATAGGTGCCACGTGGATCCGAACTGATCCCTCTCCAGGAACATTTTTCACCTACAAATACACCATCAAGAGGCATTTG
The DNA here is from genome assembly GCA_030737875.1 of Allium sativum. Classification (NCBI taxonomy): domain Eukaryota; kingdom Viridiplantae; phylum Streptophyta; class Magnoliopsida; order Asparagales; family Amaryllidaceae; genus Allium; species Allium sativum. The sequence continues at coordinate 4,786,113 of CM060915.1, forward strand.
GAAGGATCTTTTGGCACTTTCAGGACTAAAACTCCTTTGCAACCCGAATTTTATCAACTTATTCAGCCTACAATCATCTTTCAAACCATATTGTGAAGGAAATTGAGTGAATCAATGTATGAAATGAGTGAGAATTGAGTGAAAATCATTATTGTACTCGCATTCAAGACATCAATCAAAAAAGAAGAAAGTGGACGTAGGCTATTTAACGCCAAACCACTATAAATTGTGTGTTTTCTTCGTTTAGCTTTCATTTCATTAGAATCTTTACTAGTTTGGGTGTTAGAGCCAATTCTGGATCTAACATTTTTGGTGGGTTGATTTTTAAGTACTTGTGCTGGTTCCAGTATAGGGTGTATCAAGTCCTATAATGGCAACCCTGATACGATTCATAGATGAACAAGTGTACACCTGGTGCCCAGTGCCTGCTTTTTCTACTCCGGAGCCCGTGCACGCCTGTACTCCGTCGGAACCTACACTGACGCCCCTAACCGCCGCCCTTTTGACCGCTTATATTCAGCCCAGTAATCGTGCCCCACCCTGCCTAGTTCAGGGTACCTTGATACATCCATGTGGGTTACTGCTCAAATGGGTCCCCGTTACTAGGGTTTTTCTAGTCCACATGCTAAATTGGTTAAGTGTCCTTGGTTTGACTTAACTCCTATCAATCTTGTCTAGTTAACATGTTAAGTTGGTTAAGTGTTTCCTCAGTTACTTAACCCCACCAATCTTGTCTTGTGAACATGTTAAGTTGGTTAAGTGTTCCCTAAATTACTTAACCTCACCATTTCTAGCTTGATTGTTCATGAGCTTTAATTAATTAATTAATTAAAGCACCAACCACTCACATTAGACAGGTAATGTTGTGGTTACTGGATGTGCCGGTCGGTTTCAGGCAGTTTTACACCACAACTCAGTCTAACCTCGGGTCTTTCTGGGCTTGATGCACTAACCTCTCACATTAGACAGGTATTGTTGTGGTTACTGTATGTGCCGGTCGGTTCCGGGCAGGTTTACACCACAATTCAGTCTTACCTCGGGTTAGGCATATTCATCTTTTACATTTTATATATGTGAATTTTCTACAAGTGTTTCATGTCACATATTTTAATTATGTTCAAGACTAATAGTATAAATTATACCATTCATGGCCTTAAACATTTACATGGTTTTGGGCCCACCTACATTATTAACATGCTTTGATTTAATAACTATCCCAACGTTACCCCCGTTTGTTCATTCGTATTAATCACATAAAGTCATTGGGCCCGCATATTAGCCCAATTTATAAGCAAGAGGTAAAGAAGGGAACATGCATAATATAGATTCAACCAAACATGTAAATTTTGCATAAAACTTTATTCATATAATTTAACATGTCACATGAACTTGCATATAATTTAGACTTAGATAATCATAATTCTAAAACATGTTAATATGCAGATCTAGGCATGTGTGAACATAACCTCAATTATAAACTAGCATATGACATAATCATGACATGTCCAATCCCAAGGCATGTATAATTTTAACATTAACATATAGGTGTGAACTAGATCTAACAAGGTGAACTTGCATAAGTCCATTTTACAAACATGCATATAAATATAGATCTAGTTTTGGATCTAACATGTAACTTGCATATGAATATATGTATAATTAGATCGTGACTTGGATCTATCATAAAACATATAACTTGCATTAATCATATGAACCTAGATAGATATTTACATGGATCCAACATAAAACTATAACTTGCATATGAACATATGAACATATATATATAGGCATATGGATCTAACATAAAGCACATGAATATATATATATATATATATATATATATGTAGATCTTGACTTGGATCTAACATAATACATACCACTTGCATTAATCATATAAACATATATATGTAGATCTTAACATGAAACATATAACTTGCATATGATATTGATAGTTTCATTCTCAATCTTTAATAGATCCAACACCAAGTCCAATAAGCCACAAACCTTTCAAGACAATTCATGATAAAATCATCACAAGAAACAAACATGAGTTAGAATCATCAATATTATACAACTTAGTATAATTCTATTTTTCACTTTCTATCAAATCACGTCTTAAATTTATTTACATCTAAAAGATAACTACACTTACAAAAGACAATCTTGATTTCTGGAATCTGTATTCTGAAGTTGAAATGCTCGCCTTTGATGTAGACAATCGTTGTTTTAGTTTAATTTTGATTTGATTTGGTTTGTTTCTTTTAATTTGCTTCAAGTTGAACAGCGGCTACTCGAGGTTGTCCAACGACAACATGACGGCTCTTGGTTTGATTTTTAATATGATTTAGGGTTGAGGTATTAGGTTGCTTATATAGAAGTTTGATTTAATAGGAATCGTCAGCTTAACCTAGAGCAAATCAAAGCCATTCAGACAAGACAGAATAGCCGCATCAGCCCTAATGACTCAGCAAGGAGTCCATCAGAACCAATCAGATGCCACATCTACCTTAGAGCGAATCGGCCCACGGGTTGACAACCAAACACCCTGAATCAACCCCTAGTCGACCCAGCCGAGCTCGGGTCGACCTCAAAAATGGGCCGGTTCGGTTATTCCCTCTCTCGACTCGTTGTTTTGAACTTTTTTTGCATATTTATTTGTTTAATTTTTATATATATCTTTATATATATTTTTCTCATATGCATACAAGCTTCAAGGCTTAATAACCTCTTCATAAGTTATTCATTTTATGCAAGCCAAATGTCTATCTTGACTAAAATTTTGAGACGAACGTAATAGCGCAACCCATTTCACTTAATTCTTCTTCTAAAAATTAAGTGTTCTTGAATTTATTAATTTTAATATTCTCAGAAAATTCGGGGTGTTACATTCTCCCCTCCTTAAAAGATTTCATCCCCGAAATCTTCAAGTTAAAAAGAATGCATCTTAACATCCAATCTTCCATCTACTCATCCATCATCCACAAGCATCCATTGTACTTAAAAGACTTCTAATGCCATATGAACATATGCAGAGTGTGTGTATATGTCTCTTATCTAGTGCAAAATCAGGCGGTCTACTGATCCAGTTGACCTCCTTAATGCGAATCATGAGAGTGCCATGAGTCCATTATGTATGCAATTTTTCCTATTCATAATTCTACATGAGTGCACAATCATTCATACAAATGCAACGTCCATATGATAACACGTCAAGTTTCAATCCACATACAATTTCATGCGTTCATATGCAAATGCAATATGAAAGTGATTGAGCCGATCTATAACCTAATGTGTATGTGCATATGCATCCACGAGCAATCACTAGCAACCACTTGCAACCACTTTGCAACCATCAACCAAAACATGTTTCAAATACATGATTACATCCATTGATTTCTACTAAGGATCAAGAAATAGGACCGAGAAGATAATTAAGCATGAATAAACTTATGATAGAGGAGAGATCAAAGATGTACCCTCAAAAAGAAAAGGGTAGGCTGCGCGTATCTTGCTTTCGTTCTCCCAAGTCGCATCTTCTTCATTGTCACTCCATTGTACTTTAACAAGCATGACTTCACGGTTTCATAGCTTTTGGACTTCCGTTCCCAAGATACGAGTTGGGATTCTTCTCACTATTGCTTCTTGTTCCACTTCTGCCTCTTCTAGTATCTTTGGTTCCACCACTTCCGCAGACTCATGTAAGTAGTTCCGCAGGTGAGAAACATGAAAGACATTGTGAACTCCAGCCAACTTTTCAGGTAACTCTACCACTGATACCTAGTATAACACCCCACCTCCGTTAAGGTCACTCTCAAAGGGAATGCCTTAACTTCGGTGGAACATTTTAAGGTACAAGATACTAATAAATTACAAGACAGAAAATTTATGCAGCGGAAAAAGATCAATATTATTTCATAAATACTTGTTCAACACAACAGTTCAACAACTGTTTTAACCTTCCAAATTATTACAACTTTTCATCTGTCTTGAAAACATAAAGAAGCAATACTGAAAATAAAATGACAAAAATCCCTAAAAGTGCTTGACCACAGCCATAGCTCTAATCTGTAGGCCATCGTCCCAATTCTTTCAATGATAGGAAATGGTCCTATGAATCTAGGTGCCAGTTTCCCTTTGGATCCAAAGCGAACAACATTCCTCAAAGGAGATACTTTAAGGAACACTATGTCTCCAACCTCAAACTCAAGGTCGGTCCTTCTTTTATCTGCATAGGACTTCTGTCTATCTTGAGCGGTCTTTATTCGTGTTCTTATTAGGTCCACCTTTTCTGAGGTCTCCCTAATCATGTCTGGCCCAAGTATAAGCCTATCTGTGGATTCCCACCAACAGGTTGGTGATCGACACGGTCTCCCGTATAAGGCTTTGAAGGGTGTCATGCCTATTGTAGCTTGGTAGCTATTGTTATAGGCGAACTCCACCAAAGGAAGATGATCTTCCTATGTCCCTCCAAAGTCAAGAACACACAATCTCAAGAGGTCTTCGAAGACTCTATTCACCCTCTCCGTCTGTCCATCGGTTTGTGGATGGTAGGCCGTGCTTAAACATAGTTGTGTGCCTACAACCTCTTGCAAACTCTTCCAGAGCTCGCTTGTAAAGATAGGGTCTCGATCGCTTACTATGCTGGAAGGTATCCCATGCAGTCGAACTATCTCTTTAACATATAGAGATGCTAGAGATGAGGCAGTCCTTCTACTTTTAACAGGTATAAAGTGAGTGCTTTTTGTGAGCCGGTCCACTATTACCCAAATACTGGTATTTCCCCTTCTTGACCTAGGCAACCCATCAATAAAGTCCATCGAAATGCTATCCCATTTCTAGTGTGGGACCTCTAGAGAATGAAGCAAACCACCAGGCTTCTTCTACTCCGCCTTGACCTGCTGGCATATCATGCACTTAGAAACGAATTCAGCTATGTCCCTCTTCATTCCATTCCAAAAGAAAACTCTTTTGATGTCTTTATACATTTTGTCTCCGCCTGGGTGTATGGTCAGCTTTGAATGATGTGCTTTTTCTACATTTTCACTAAATCTCTTACTTGTGGGATGCATAGCCTTCCATCCCGTCTCAACCATCCCTTATCATCGATGGAGTATATATTGAGGTGACTCGAAGTCTCACCCCTAATCAGCTTATCTATCACATCTACTAGCTGAGGGTCTTCACGTTGTGCACTTCCTATTGAGTCAAAAAGGACAGGTCGCACTTCCAATGTTGCTAACAAGCCAGGTACAAATTCAGAGGAGGTGTCTAAAGTCAAAGTTGGCTATGTACACCAAGCTTTGCCTTTCTACAAAGAGAGGGCTTAAGGTCAGCTTCTTTCTACTCAGAGCGTCTGCTACCACATTGCCCTTGCCAGGAGTATAGGAAATCTCAAAATCATATGAGGCAAGAAACTCCATCCATCTTTGCTGCCTCAAGTTGAGATCTTTCTGTGAGAAAAGGCACTTCAACGATTTATGGTCAGTAAACAATTCAAACTTCTCACCTAGGAGATAATGGCGCCAAGGCTTAAGAGCGAAAACGATGGCCGCCAATTCTAGGTCGTTGGTTGGGTAGTTTTTCTCATGTACTTTCAACTGCCTTCCACCATAAGCTACTACCTTCCCTTCTTGCATCAAGACAGTGCCTAATCCTGTAGTGCATGCATCCATGTATACGGTAAACATCTTGCTCCCATCAGGCAATGTCAGAACTGGGGCTGTAGTTAGAGCCCTTTTCAAGTGTTGGAAAGCAATATCGCAATCCAAATCCCAAGCGAAAACTAGGTTCTTCTTCGTCAACCTTGTAAGTGGAGATGAGATCTTCAAAAAGTCTTTGATGAACCTCCGGTAAAAGCCTGCTAGCCCGAGAAAGCTTCAGACTTCAGTTACGTTTCGTGGAATCTTCCAATCTTGCACAACAACCACTTTTGCGGGGTCCACGGCTAACCCCTCTTTGGACACCACATGTCCAAGGAATCTAATTTCTTCTCTCCAAAAATGGAATTTGGAGAATTTGGCTTTCAACTGATGTGCACAGAGAGTATCCATGACTTCCCTTAAGTGCTGAGCATGCTCTTCCTCACTCTTCGAGAAGATCAAAATATCGTCCACGAAGACCACCACAAACTTATTGAGGAATTCCCGGAACACACTGCTGATCAAGTCCACGAAATAGGCAGATGCGTTTGTCAAGCCGAAAGGCATGACAAGCCACTCGAAGAAACCATCTGGGGTCTTAAATGCGGTCTTGTCAATGCTGTACTCAGCCATTCTTAGCTGATGAAACCCGGTAGCCAGATCTAGTTGGGAGAAAATGGATGCTCCTACGAGCTGATTAAACAGATCGTCAATTCTTGGGAGTGGGTGCCTATTCTTCTTGGTCAGCTTGTTCAGCTCCCTATAATCCATGCATAGGCGGAGTGAACTATCGGTTTTGGTCATGAACACTACTGAAGCACCCCATTCAGAAATACTCCATCTTATGAACCCCTTTTCAAGCAGCTCTTTAACTTGCTTGCTGAGCTCTTTTCTCTCCCTTGGAGCCATGTGTCTAACGGGTAAAGCAACGGGTTTTGCATTGTCAATGAGGTATATGCGGAAGTCTATCTCCCACTTCGGAGGTAAGCCCTTTACCTCTTCAAACACATCCGAGTATTCACGGACCACTCTAACATACTGCAAATTCTCAACAGACGCATCAAGAGATTCTAGATAACTTAGCATAACAGAATTCATGGGATTACAAGAGATTTCGAGAGTGTTACCGAGGCGAGTCATGAGTCTAACCACTCTCTTTTCACAATCGAGGATGGCACCATTACTGGATAGCCAGTCCATGCCTAGAATCAGCCCATAGCCCATGAAGCCCAAAACATAAGCATTACATTTAAACCCTATGCTTAAAATAGAGATTTCCAAATCCAAACAAATCATTGACAAATAAACTGAGCCCCCAATTGGATTTGAAACAACTAAGGGATCCTCTACTATATGGGTGTCTAGGTGCAGTGATTCAACTAAAGCAGTAGATATAAAAGAGTGCGATGCGCCAAAATCAAAGAGAGTACGAATAGGATTATCAAACAGATAAACTAAACTCTCAACAGAAATATGTCTACCTCGTTCCTGAAGAGGTGCAATGAGAGCATGAACCTGCCCTCCAGAAGAAGATCCAGTCCTCTGTCCCTACCCTCACCTTTTTGGGCAGTCCTTAGACAAGTGTCCAATATCCCTGCACTGGAAACAAGTGCCCAATTTCCTCTTTTTCTTTCTGCAGTCCTTAGCCAAGTGTCCAGGTATCCCACAGAAATTGCACTTCATCTTCTTACGGGATTTATTATCCTTCCTGCCTTTCTTGGTGTCCGTCTTCTTGTTCTGAGATCCATCTCCTTTCTTGTTTTGAGGCTCTTCCTTCTTCACCTCCTTCTTGCCATCTTTGTTCTCCTCTTGCAACAGAGCCATGTCCACCAGTCTCTCGTAAGTCGTCCCATAGGTATATGGGACATTGCCAAACCTTGCAGTGGCTCATTCAGTCCTTTGGCAAAGCGGAGAGCCTTCTTGTATGGAGTGTTTACTAACTCCAGTCCAAATCGAGCAAGATGGTTGAATTTATTGACGTATTCTTTAACCGACAAGCTGCCCTGTTTAAGTGATAGGAACTTCTCCATTTGTAGACTCTGCTCAGCTTGTGAGAGGAACATCATTTCTAATCTCTCCCTGAAGTCCTCCCAAGTATCTATCGGTATTTCAACATTAGTGACTTCCCACCAGAAGGAGGCCTCGTCTTTGAGCAACCACACCACCAACTGTAGTTTCTGCCTCTCGTATACTTCAAAGATAACGAATAAGTCTTCGGTCTCCTTGAGCCAGTTTCTGGCTTCCACGAATGATTCGCTCCCCTTAAAGTCTTTTCCACCCATGGATCTAAAGTCTCTACAGATCTTTGAGAAAGCATTTCCTCGAGGAGGAGGATGAGGAGGAGGATGAGGAGCAGCAGCTGGGGGAGGAGGAATGTCTGCTGGGCCCGCGTCATTGGCCCTAGCTTCTAGGTATCTCCTGAACCAGCCAGGTATCGGTACACCCTCTGGAAGGTTAAGATCCCCAGACATGCTGAAGCAAAAAGGAAAGATTCAAAACGAAGGATAGAAAGATAGTGCATATGGCTTTGGGGATTATGCCTTTTTAAATTAACACTTTTTCTTGAAAATGCTTCTTTATGACTTCTTTTTGAAAAATAGTTACAAAAATTTTATCCGGTCTGGTAATCTTTAGCTCTGATACCAAGTGTAACACCCCACCTCCGTTAAGGTCACTCTCAAAGGGAATGCCTTAACTTCGGTGGACCGTTTTAAGTTACACGCTACTAATAAAGTACAAGACAGAAAATTTATGCAGCGGAAAAAGATCAATATTATTTCGTAAATACTTGTTCAACACAACAATTCAACAACTGTTTCAACCTTCCAAATTATTACAACTTTTCATCTGTCTTGAAAACATAAAGAAGCAATACTGAAAATAAAATGACCTAAATCCCCAATAAGTGCTTGACCATGGCCATAGCTCAAAAAGGAAAGTCCAAGCCTTACATCTACGGTCTTCAAGCTTTAGCTAACCATGACTAAGCAGAAGTGTTTCCTCCCTACGGACCTGGGGGGAACGGAAGAAAAGAAGCGAAAGGAAAATGGGTCAGACATAAGTCTGATAAGCCCAGTTATGTAATAGCATGTAAACAAGTGAAATACTATGACATGAATAAACTGAACTTAGAATGATACCACAAGGATAGTGTAGTCCTAAAACAAGGTAAAGTAAGATTTAACTAGATTTGGCTATCGCACCCACTTTACTTCTCTGCACCCACTAAGAGCAGTTTAACTAGCAATGTATGTTCATGATAAAGTGATCCCATTCATGTGTTGATCGGCTCCTACTCGCATTCATGTATTCCCGGTGTCATGCAGCCCCACTGATTTTTAAGTACTTGTGTTGGTTCCAGTATAGGGTGTATCAAGTCCTATAATGGCAACCCTGACACGATTCAAAGATGCACAAGTGTACACCAAGTGCCCAGTGCCTGCTTTTTCCACTCCGGAGCCATGCACGCCCGTACACCGTCGGAACCTACACTGACGCACCTAACCGCCGCCCTTTTGACCGCTTATATTCAACCCAGTAATTGTGCCCCACCCTGCCTAGTTCAGGGTACCTTGATACATCCATGTGGGTTACTGCTGAAACAGGTCCCATTACTAGGGTTTTTCTAGTCAACATGCTAAATTGGTTAAGTGTCCTTGGTTTGACTTAACCCCTATCAATCTTGTCTAGTTAACATGTTAAGTTGGTTAAGTGTTTCCTCAATTACTTAACCCCACCAATCTTGTCTTGTTAACATGTTAAGTGGGTTAAGTGTTCCCTTAATTATATAACCTCACCATTTCTTGCTTGATTGTTCATGAGCTTTAATTAATTAATTAAAGCACCAACCACTCATATTAGACAGGTATTGTTGTGGTTGCTGGATGTGCCGCTCGGTTCCGGGCAGTTTTACACCACAATTCAGTCTAAGCTCGGGTCTTTCTGGGCTTGATGCACTAACCTCTCACATTAGACAGGTATTGTTGTGGTTACTGGATGTGTCGGTCGGTTCCGGGCAGGTTTACACCACAACTCAGTCTAACCTCGGGTTAGGCATATTCATATTTTACATTTTATATATGTGAATTTTCTACAAGTGTTTCATGTCACATATTTTGATTATGTTCAAGACTAATGGTATAAATTATACCATTCATGGCCTTAACCATTTACATGGTTTTGGGCACACCTACATTATTAACATGTTTTGATTTAATAACTATCCCAACGTTACCCCCGTTTGTTCGTTCGTATTAATCACATAAAGTCACTGGGCCCGCATATTAGCCCAATTTATAAACAAGATGTAAAGAAGGGAATCATGCATAATATAGATTCAACCAAACATGTAAATTTTGCATAAAACTTTATTCATATAATTTAACATGTCACATGAACTTGCATATAATTTAGACTTAGATAATCATAAGCCTAAAACATGTTAATATGTAGATCTAGGCATGTGTGAACATAACCTCAATTATAAACTAGCATATGACATAATCATGACATGTCCAATCCCAAGGCATGTATAATTTTAACATTAACATATAGGTGTGAACTAGATCTGACAAGGTGAACTTGCATAAGTCCACTTTACAAACATGCATATAAATATAGATCTAGTTTTGGATCTAACATGTAACTTGCATATGAACATATGTATAATTAGATCGTGACTTGGATCTATTATAAAACATAAAACTTGCATTAATCATATGAACCTAGATAGATCTTGACATGGATCCAACATAAAACTTGTAACTTGCATATGAACATATGAACATATATATATATATAGGCATATGGATCTAACATAAAGCATATGAGAATATATATATATATATGTAGATCTTGAATTAGATCTAACATAATACATACAACTTGCATTAATAATATAAACATATATATGTAGATCTTAACATGAAACATATAACTTGCATATGATATTGATAGTTTCATGCTCAATCTTTAATAGATCCAACACCAAACCCAATAAGCCACAAACATTCCAAGACAATTCATGATAAAATCATCACAAGAAACAAACATGAATTAGCATCGTCAATATTATACAACATGGTATAATTCTATTTTTCACTTTATATCAAATCACGTCTTAAATTTATTTACATCTAAAAGACAACTACACTTAAAAAGACAATCTTGATTTCTGGAATATGTATTCTGAAGTTGAAATGCTTGCCTTTGATGTAGACAATCGTTGTTTTAGTTTAATTTTGATTTGATTTGGTTTGTCTCTTTTAATTTGCTTCAAGTTGAATGACGGCTACTCGAGGTTCTCCAATGTTAGCATGACGGCTCTTGGTTTGATTTTTAATATGATTTAGGGTTGAGGTATTAGGTTGCTTATATAGAAGTTTGATTTAATAGGAATCGTCAGATTAACCTAGGGAAAATAAAAGCCATTCAGACAAGATAGAATAGCCACATCAGCCCTAATGACTCAGTAAGGAGTCCATCAGAACCAATCAGATGCCACATCTGCATTAGAGCGAATCGGCACACGGGTTGACAGCCAAACACCCTGAATCAACCCTTAGTCGACGCAGCGGGGCTTAGGTCGACCTCAAAAATGGGCCGGTTCGGTTATTCCTCCTCCCCATTCGCTATTTTAAACTTTTTTGCATATTTATTTATTTAGTTTTTATATATATCTATCTATATATATTTTTTTCTCATATGCATACAAACTTCAAGGCTTAATAGCTTCTTTATAAGGTATCCGTTTTATGCAAACCAAATGTCTATCTTGACCAAAATTTTGAGACGAACGTAATAGCGCAACCCATTTCACTTAATTCTTCTTCTAAAAATTAAGTGTTCTTGAATTTGTTAATTTTAATATTCTCAGAAAATTCGGGGTGTTACAGTAAACACTCAAACTGAACTTAAAATAGATTCCTACTTTATTGCATAATGGACAGAAGGTTGTAATTTCAGTTGAATATGAGTTTGTTTCCAGTAAATGTCTTCAGTGTGGTGTTTTTGGTCAATTTCTATCATGGTGAGACAAACGATTGTAGATGGATCCCTCCTGATTCAAATGTGGATAATCAATCAGATAACCTAGATATAGTTGAAACTGCTTCTCTGAATATTCACTTTGTAGTATAGGGTAATGATGAATAAACAAATCAATCCTCTGATAATTTGGATGAACATGCCTCTGGTAAAGTTGCTCAATCTTCTTTAGATCTGGTTGATGATCTTAATTTTCTTAATCCCAAATTACCTGAAAATGTTATGCCAGATGAGTTAAATAGCAATGCAGATGTTATTGAAGCAAATGATAAAGCAACAGAGAAAGCCAAAGGAAAACTAGTTGATGTATCTTCATATATTGACAAGAATACTAGTTATTTACAAGCTGCAAAGCAAAAAGTTTGTAATGCAAATGCCCCAGCTCCTTCTAAAAGAAATACTAGGAGCTCTACTGCAATTAAATGACAATTGTATCATGGAAAGTTAGGGGAATGAACACTACTTCTAGAATGAAGGATGTGATCACTTTCCTAAATAATACTAAATCAACTCTTGTTGGTTTAGTTGAAACTAAATTGTCTCAAGTTAATTTTGTGATTTTTGCTTCATTTCTTCCTAGCTCCTAGAAATACATAACTAATGATTCATCTGCTTCAAGAGGTCGTATTCTAATCATGTGGGACTCCAATGTATGGGATTTGAATGTGATGTTTTGCTCCTTTAAACATTTAACAGTAAATGCTATGAATAAAAGAGGTTTTATTATGATTTTCACAAAGGTTTATGGCAGTAATTTTTGAATGATAGGAAACAACTATGGCAGTTGTTGGTTCAAGAATCATCTTCGTATGTTATAGCATGGGTATTAATGGGAGATTTCAACAATAATTTGTCACTTGGAGATAAAAGAGGTGGGTTACCAATTCCGTTTCAACACTTAAGAGGATTTCAAAATTTTATGATTCAAATAGGCCTAACAGAAATTAAACTTTGGGTTTTAATTATACTTGGCGCAGGCGAGGTATTGCAACACATATGGATAAAATTTTGGTGAACAATATATGTATGCAACAATTTCTTCATATGAAAGCTCTTTCTTTCTCATAAAAATCAAGTGATCATAATTCGATAATGCTGGACCTTATTCCTATTCAAGAATCAAAAGGTTTACCTTTCAGGTTCAGAAATGAATGGTCAAAATTTCCTGGTTATAATGAAGCAGTTTTCAAAGGTTTGAATACAAGTATTTGGGGTTTTCATAGCTATCACTTTCTTCAAATACTGCAGAACTGCAAGAAGGAATAAAAAAACTGGAATAGATTGAGAGGAAAAAATGCTTTTAACCTCACACAAGCAGAATCTATAGTTACACAATTTGAGGTAGAAGTGTATCAAAACCCAGAGGATGTTCAAATTTATGATAATCACTTGCAAGCCAAAAAAGATTTTCAAAATTTGCAAAAATTTATTTCAGTGGTTTAAAACAACAAGCTAAAATATCTTGGTTACAACAGGGAGATACGAATTCAAAAAAAATCTACTCTAGAATGTCAAACAGAAGATTTTTCAACCATATCAGAGCATTGATTGATAGAGATGGTAATTTGCTGTTTAAATCAGATGAAATTGAAAGGGAAGCTATTAACTTCTTTTCAGACGTGTTCAATGGTCCTATATCCAATGATTTTCCAGATTTTAGCCCAATCTCCTCTTTTAATCAGGCAGGTCAACAATTTCTTATGAAGACAGTGGAAAGGAATGAAATCAAAGAAGCTCTTTTTTCAATCCATGATCATTCAAGCCCTGGTCCGGATGGAATGAACTCAAAAATTTTCAAAAATCATTGGGATACATTAAAGAACTATCTTCTAGATGCTATCAATGACATTTTTCAGTCAGGTAAACTACCTAAATCCCTCAATTATACCATCATAACCTTAATTCCCAAAAATTATAGACCATTAGAAATAGCTCATTACATGCCAATTTCTTGTTGTAATGTTTATTACAAAATATTTTCTAAAGTTTTGTGCAATAGGCTTAAACCTTTTCTTTCCTTTCTAGTCTCCCAAAATCAGAGTGCTTTCATTCAAGATAGTTATATTAGTGATAATATCCTATTAGCTCATGAAATGTTGAGGGACTTTAAGAAAAATGGGATGCCTAAATTGTGTGTAAAATTTGATCTACAGAAGGCTTATGATAAAGTGAATAGGGAATTTATTTGTTACTTAATGGCAAAAATGAATTTCCCTAAACATTTTTTAAATATCATATATGAATGTATTTCAACCCCAACCTTTTCAATAATTATTCAAGGCATACCAAAAGGTTTTATAACCTCATCAAGGGGCATAAGACAGGGGGATACTTTATCCCCATATTTGTTTGCTCTAGCAATGCAATATTTCACTTTTTTGACGAATGAAGCTACTATGTCTAAAGCATTTCAACCAAGCAACAAGATTCAGCCTATTATTTCCCACCTTCTTTATGTTGATGATTTAATGATTTTTAGCAAAGCTTCAGTTCAGAATGTAGTAACTTTAAAAAGGATATTTCAGAACCTTAGTTTATATGCTGGCCTTAATGTAAATACCTCTAAAACTAAGGCTTTCTTCAGTGATTCAGTAAGTATTGTTATAGAAGTTCTTAATATTTTGGGTTTTGGTCAAGGTTTTTGCCAATCAAATATCTTGGAGTGCCTTTATCAACTAATTATTTGCACTACTCTGAATGTAATTCCCTAATTCAAAGGATCCAAAATAAAATTCAAGGATGGGAGACAAAACTTTTAAGTTTTACAGGAAGAGAAGAATTGATAAATTCAGTATTCACTCCAATTATCCTTTATTGGCTTTTCATCTATCAGATTCCGGAATTTACATTAGATAAACTTAAGTCTTTATGTGCTGATTTCTTTTGGGCGGGAATTTCACATAAAGTTGCTTGGAAAAATTTATGCAAACCTAAAGGTAAAGGAGGAATTGGGTTAAAAAATTTACTGATTTGAAAAAAGTGGCATGTATTAAGTTGCTCTAGAATTTTTTAACAAATTCATCTTTGTGGAGTCAATGGGTTCACAACAAATACTGTAAGGAAAAGCATTTCTGGACAATGTCAATTGATAACAATATATCTAGTTCCTGGAAATCTATGCTTATACTGAGAACAAATTCGAAGCAGCTTTTCAATAAAGTCATATACAAAGGAGAAGACACTTACTATAACAACCCGCATTCTACGCATCCGAGGATCGTAGAATATTTATTTCTTTCCCATATGAAGTCATATGGTCATGAAATTTTGGGAAACAACCATTAGAGTCATTTCCCATGTTCATGATTTTTGCCGATTTTTAAATGACCGTTTTGCCCCTAGTTGATCTTGTTTCGGCCATAACTTTTGATTGGAAAGGAATTTTGACCTGAAACCACTTCCATTAGATTCGTTTGATGGTTTACCTTTCCGTAGAGTGGTCACATGTGAAAAACGGACTTACCGTTTGGGAGATATGGCTGAAATAAGGTTTGGAAGGTGAAAAACTGCTTAACCGGGCCAAATAGGGTGATTAGTGAATAGGCCCATAACCCATTTCGGGATTAGGGTTTTGGGGAGGCTGAAATGAGTTAGGGTTTCATTTCATTTCAGTTTTCTAGCCTCCACTTATCTCTTAGAAACCCTAAAAATGGCCTCCAACCTCTAAATCATCTCCAAATCACTTTCTACTTGAAGATTGGGCTTAGCAACATCAAATCAAGAGAGATCAACACCAAATCAACATTAGGGCTGCTGTTTAGCATTGGAATTTGCAACAAATCAGAGATTTATTTCAGATTTAAGTTTTATTTGTGGCTAAGGTGAGTGATTTGCATAGTTCCTCACTAATTATGGTTGATTAAGGGTAATTAGTGAAGATTAGCGAATTTATACACTAATAAATTATGGAAAAATATTTATAAATACTTAAATGATGTTTTAGACTTCTGATATGAATTTGGGTTAATTTGGTTAAGTTTTACTAATCATATCATTAGTTTCACCTATACATGCTTAAGGGAAAATATGGGGTTTTCGCTATGTTTGATCCATTTTAACCTATCATATTGATGTTTTGGTATTTGAGGTCACTTCTATGGATTGCTATGATTGTATGGTATGCTTTGTGATTGATTAGAATAGTTGGAATGGTCGAAAACGCCGTCGACTGGCGTAAATTACTTGCTGGAAAAAGTGCAGGAGTCTGGCCGATCCGGATCGGAACGGAGGAAGAGATCCGATCCGAACCCCCACTCGAATTCAGAAGCTCTGATCCGCTCTTGCGCTCCACACCCCGATATGAACAAAGGAGGACAACAAGGCTTGGGGAAGCTTCTATCCACTTGTATTTTTCGTGGCATACATCATCCGATCCGACCCGTATGGTCACCTCCGAACCGAACCGACGCGTGGTGAATGGAATTGAAGAACCCGATCCGATCCCTTAGAGGCGACGTCTTCCGATCCGAACCGACGTACTGTGAGGGAGCTTGAGATATCCAACCCGATCCAGTGAAGGGGAGCACTTCGATCCGAACCGAACTGATGATTAGGGGGAGACCCGAACCGACCTAGTGATGACCAATAACCCGAAATGCAAAGGAAGTCCAAATGGAAGTTAGAGCTCAGGATCCAGTTGGGAACCAATGAGTTCACTTTATGGTTGGGATTTGTTGCGGGACGTGTGCTAAGGAGTTGTCGACGTTCATAACTTCGATTCACCACTGGAAATGGATGATGGGCTACTTATCAGTGCAGTAGAGTCACTATGACTCGAGGGGCAAGGTGATGGTAGCAAGACTACGTTATCAGTGCAGTATAGTCATTATGACTCGAGGGGCAAAGTGATGCATAGTAAGACTATGAGCCAGTGTAGTGGGGTCATTGTGACTCCATGGGGCAGAGTGGACATAGTAAAGGATTAGCAAGGCTATGAGGCAGTGCAATGGGGTCATTGCGACTCCATGGGGCAAAGTGGACATAGCGAAGGATTAGTGGCTATGTATCAGTGCAGTGAAGCCATTTATGACTTCATGGGGCAAGGTGATCATGGCAAAGTATTGAGGTGATCGAAGTGGCGAATATTGTATGCTTTACGCACTGAGTGAGAGATGTGAGGATGGTTGCTATGCTTGATTATTTGTGATCACTATGACATGCGCACCCCCACCCCCGTAACTTCACACCATATGTTATTGGCACCTTAGAGTGTTGTACAGTATGTAGTGCTAACTCTTTGGTTGCAGGCTCAGGTATGGTTTAGTCTACCTGTTATTGTTCTATTTAGATGCATATTGCTCATACCAGGCTTTATGTCTGACCCAGAGTTTTATGTCTCTTCTTATTACTCTGGGTGCTCACACGAGCAGACTAGAGACAGGTTAGCTGGTGGTGCGCGAGTAGCTGATTCGGAGGCGAGCAGGAGGCTTCCACGTATGATATATAAATATTCTCCCTGTGTCGTTGGTGGTAACTACTTAGGCATTAGTAGTGTACCTTCTTTATCTTGCTTTTGCTTTAGAGACAGTATTTTAAAAGTTGTAATAAGCTGTATCTTGGATTTCCGCTGCTATGATGCTTAGTTCTAGTTTTCAGCTTATGCACTGTCTCACCTGTGTTATGTCAAGTATGTTGTTATTATATTTTATTCTTGTAAAGACCCATAAATTCCCGCTCTTTGGATCGACCATAAACCACATAAGTCTGACCCAAAGGTCGGAAATCCACGAATACTTTAACTTTGGGAATACAACAACATCAGAATAACAGCAGCAGACTTTTATAACATCAATAATAAATGTCACATCAGAGTACAGAATATCAGAGTACATCGAATAAATTACAGCGGAAGATACATTACAATATATTAATACATTGCAGCGGAAATAAAATAAATAAGGCAGCGGAAACAACTATGGTCTGGACACAGCTTTAGGCTTCAATCCAGAATCCTGCTCGAAATAAGAACCTGTAGACAAACTACTCGACTGCCCGTATGGAAAGAGGGCACCCGAGTTTGTAAAGGTGGAAACAAACAACGGGTCAGTCTTGGGACTGGTGTGAGAATTCTTAACTAATTTAACTAATAGTAATAAGGCAAATCCAAGGACCACGCCGCTAACGCGGAACGGGTTTACTCCAATGGATTGTCGGTGCATAAACTAAAGTAAATCGTTAAAACAACGCAATGCTTTTTAGAAAAATGAAACCATCATAAGACCCAAATCCCATCACACAATGCAACGCAAACCGGAGGATAGGGTTTTACCTTATAATGGTCAAAAATGCTTGATACGATAAAAACGATTTTGATATTATTGTTAGTGTATATATATTTCAAAAACAATTTCAATCATAATGTATCAATCCTAGACGGCATAGTACCCCATCCTACTATGTCGCCATACTAGTTATACAATCAAAACCGCATGAGGTCGTATTGGGAATTGGGTTTCCATCATGAGTCAAGGCTAGGGAGGAGCTCCTTAGCGATTCGAGACACTCTAGCTGATGTCTCAGGATCCCCCGTAGTGAACCCTTGGATAGCTGCAGGGCCGGTCCGCAAATACAGCTTAGCGGATTAGTTATACCTGAACACACGTTTCCCGATCCTATAGGACCTATCCGAGGCGCCTCATTCCATCATCCACATAAGTAAAATGTCAGGGCTGGTAGGTCACTGACACCACTCTAGCTAGAAAGAAACGTGCTGCTCTCCCTGCGTTCCGTTCTCCCGTTTTAGACTCCGCCGGTGTGTGAGGCTCGTGAAGTCACGCTATACACAAAGCTATGCCTAAGCAGGCTATGCTTTGATCATCCCACAAGGCCTGCTTTTCAACAAAGCCTTGATCATACGCATCTTAGCATGCCATATCATCAATCCATACCGTACCATTGATTTCTACCAACATATAACCTCTAAGCTCGTACGTCTCAGAGAAGGGTGTAAAACACCAAGCAGATATATGTTTAGCAGAGATCAACGAATAGTATAAAGGAATACAACGTCAGACATACAATCCATTTACGCGCTTATGCTCTGGGTTTGAGCGAAAGCCAAAACCGTGCAATCAACACTACGTTCGGGCGGCTACTACTGTCGCCCCTTCAAGGTAGCTACTCCCATCATGGGTCTCAATAGCAACACACTCATTCGATGTGAAGATCGTCGGCCTCCAATCACCGTCTTCAAATCTTCGAACGTCGTATCATTATTTGGAATGAGAGTAAACTCGGACTTTCCAAATAATTCTCGCATATATAAATTTGAAAACAATTTCATATCGTTAATATTAATTTATAACGATCAGTCTTTATTTTTATTTATATAAAAATAATTAAATTCTATTTATCAATACTTCATGCAAACAAGAGACCTTGGTGTTTTTTCACCCAAATTTGCTTTACACATTTCTCTAAATCTAACTGTTGGATTTTGACATAATTCATATCATTGGAAAGACCTTCCCAAGGCGAACCTAACGGTTTCAGTTTTGGGAAAATCCGACGGTCGGATCATACAGTATAATCAATTAAAAGTATGATCCTAAAATGTGAACTACCACGCTCGATTCAAGTACTTTTAATTTATATATATATATATAATTTATTTAAATATAATTACTCGTCCATTTCATTATTGTGATTATCATAACAAGTAAAGAGCACTTGGTTTCATAACATTTTTGATGTATAACATAACACACAATAATGTTTTACTTTAATTTTCAAAATATTCATTTTGAAATTATCCCTCCTTTAATATTCATTATAAATTGGGTAAAATAAATCGATAACCTCGTTCGCGTTTAAAAAAATAGTGTTGCTATATAATTTTTTTTATGGATTTAATAGCCCAATTCATTATCTTATCCCTTTATATTTTTTTATAATGGGCTAGACCCCTCACATTAAGCCTACGACTTTTGGATGCTGGATGTGCCGGTCAGTTCCGGGCAGACTTATTCCACAAGTTGAGGTTAACCTCGTGTCATGGCCCGTTTCGTATTTGCGCACTTGGACCTCTCACATTAGGTTCAATATTTGTGGCTGCTGGATATGTCGGTCGGGTCCGGGCAGACTTCTACCACAAATGTAACCTAACCTCGTGTCCAAGCACAATTATAATTTATAATTATAATTAATTTTTCTAGACATGTCATTCTTTAAATAGTCCTTTCCCTTAAAAGATCCTACTTCTAAGGTATTCTTTATTCTTAAATATTCTGATTTCAAGTATTTAATAAAAATTGTGACTTTCCCTGTTTTTATGATTTTCTAAAAAAACAATCTTTTCAAGATGTCCAATTTTGAAACCATATTTTTTTCTCTAACATATTTAAAATGTAATATTTTCTTCTTGTTCTTTACACTAGAGAAAAATGTAAATTTTCCTTTCCATTCTTTACATTATATTCTCTTTTATTACATTATAAAGAATGTAATTCTTCTAACTTCTTTTAACATTATAAAAATGTAATATTTCTTCATTTAATTACATTAAGAAACATTATACTGTAAAATTCCTATCTTTCAGTTGCATTGTAAAATTTCCTTTTTTTTATTTACATTGTAATGTAATTAACATTACAGTGAGAAATCCTAACTGTCCAAGTTACAATAAAAATGTAATTTTCAATATACTGTAAAATCCTTCTTTTTAAGTTTCATAACAGTGCAAATTTATCTCTTTTTAAATTACAAAAAAAAATGTAATTTTATTTTACAATGCAAATTCATACCTTAGTTACATATAAAAATGTAATTTTTATTTATACAATGCAACTCATATTCTAATTACATAGAAAAAAATGTAATTTTTAATTTGCAATGTAAATCTCATCTTAAGTTACATATAAAAATGTAATTATTTCATGACAAAATCATACCTTTATTTAATTACATAAAAATGTAATTATTCATTACATGACACATTTTATCCTTTCATTTACAATGTAAAAATTCCCTTTTAATTGCATTAAAAATGCAATTAAAATTACTATGTCAAGTTTTATATCACCTTCTCAATGAACAAATATAATGGTTTTTGCTTAATCATTGTCTAATATCACAAAATGTTCAATTTCTAAATTACCACATAACGGTGTGAAATTAATGTCAAGTTCTAATTTAACTCATAACAGTGTACATAATGTCAATTACCTATTCTAACCAAAATTAAGATAAAAAAAATGTCCCCTTTCAACTTACGCTAAAAAATGATGCTTTTATACTTTGTTTCATGACGTATAAAAATAAGAGTGACATTCTTTTTAATGACAAAAAAAAAGGGAATTCTTCTTATTTAAAATCCAAAGGTGAAATTCTTTTTTTTTTTTTTTTAGTGTAAACAAAAGTTAAATCTTTGGTAACTGACAAAAACGGTGATAAATAATATGGCTTTTCATTTTAACAAAGGAATATTAAAAATGTTCTTTTTTTTTTAACTTTCACCAAAGGTGAAAATTGTTTGTCAATTTTCAAAACATGATCAAAAATGAATGTTTCTTTTTATTTCAAACAAAAATGATTGTTTTCTTTTTAAATCAACCAAAAATGTATATTTTTGGTTTTACTTTTATTTTATGTATTCTAATAACATATGAAAGAACATTTTATATATTTACATTCTCTATGGACTCTAATACCATATACAGAATATCATGTATATTCTTTTTTTCTACGACTTCTAAGAACATATAAATGGTCACTTATAGGTAATCAATATTCTATGTTATCATATAACATAATATTTTATATGTAAAACATTCTTATGAATTCTAATGTCATATAAAAATGATATTTTATATGTTCACAATTTCAATGATTCAAATGTCATAAAAAAATTGATATGTGAACAATTTCAATGATTCTATTGCATTCTTTACATTTGACAAAATAAATTTTGTCATTCAATCTTTTTATCAACCACAAAATGATATATTCCTTTCACCTATTTTATGTTAACAATAATGAGATATTGGTTAACAACAATTTTATAATAACCAAATTGACATATTTGTCTTTCAATTATTCTATCTTAACAAACAAGATATAGATGTTTTCAACAAAACCAACATGAAATGTTTAATTTCAACTATCCTATAACAATCAAAATAATTTAATCCATCAACAGAACGACATAAGAGGATTCATCAATCCACATCAAACCACGAATAACACAAAATATTACAGCGCGTGTGTAACACTAAAATTATAATTAACAAATTTAAATTATAAAATTTAAAGGAATAGAATTTCTCACCAATAGCTTTCCACCCCCTCAGTCCTAGCCAACTCGCAAGTGCCTCCTACCCGCAAAACCGCTCCGACGCTGGTGGCTTTGGAGAGGAAAATTGGCGACCGTAGTTGATAATTCCCGATCACACCTTTATAGTTTTAAAGATCTCGCAATGGCCCTTTGTTTTAATTTTTTTTTTTGAAGAGACTAATAAACTTCAGGAGAGAGTAGAAAGGGAAGAAGAAAATGGAGGAATGAATGCATAGAAAGGAAGGGGAAAAGATGTAGTGGTTTGGGAAAAATGAACGAAGAATGGATAAGAATGGTAGAATAAATAGAAAGTAATACGAAACGTATGGAAGTGAATGGACAATAGTGGCATAATGAAAGGAAGAGAGAGAATAGGGTATTTATGTTTCATTATTTTAGTATGCTACACTCTACATATATGGCTTTGATTACTTAAATAATTGCCAAGCATTTACTATATATAAAAAAAACAAATTCACATATAAAAATTCATGTTAGTTATTACAACGATTTTCAATTAGATTTTATCAAGTATATGTGTGTATATATATATATATATGTATGTATTTAATTCCACTGAATTTGGTTTGATTTAATTATGTCAATGAGTTACAAGAAAAAAAAAATAGCAATCCAAATATGGCTATATGTTTATTATATATGGACAAAAGAAAATGATTGCATATGTAAATCAATTATTCTATTGTAATAAGTCTTCTACCGTTACCTTATTAATTCACTTTAATGGACTTTAATTGCAATTAATTGTAGCTTATTACCAATATAAAATTCTAACCTTTATTGTTTACCTATATAAACAAAACCACCCATTTATATGCAATCAATACACGTCACAAATGTCAGAATATGTTAAATGATTTAAAAAAAATATATTCTAAATTCATTAACAATTCGCCAAAAATCCCCTATTTATATCATTACCCTTTATTTGGATGCATAGTAGGTTAAGGAAAAAAAATACCATGTTGAAAAATATATACGTGCAGGCATGCCTTAGAAAGAATAGATTGATAACATAAAGGAAAGAAATGCATGTTCATTTACTGTCTTAACAATCAATTCAGATTTCGAATTTTCAAATTTCAACACAATGTTATGTTGGGTTACACATACATTCCATTCTAATCTCATTGACATCAATTTCCTTACATAACTTATATTCTTTTTTTTCTTCTTTTTTTCTTCATTATAATGACAATAAATGCAATAATGAATTCAAAAAGGTTTCATTGTTTCCTAATGCACTAAAGAACACAAGAACCTTTATTTAAACTTAAATTTATTACCCTGTTTTCATAAGTATGGAATTCCACTAAGCATTTATATATATATATATATATATATATATATTTCTACATATATAAACATAAATCCTATTTCTATCACCAAAAAAAAAGTGCCATTATGATGTAAATCTATTTGTATAAAAAAGAAGTAAGTACAAAATCAATATATATATATATATATATATTGCACATGGTTAATATGCAATTTTTTTCTCTCATTTTGAAATAGAAACAAATAAATTTTGAATAACAAAAGTTAACTTCATATACAAAACATATGTGCAAATTTAAAAGGTAATAACTCACTATTATATGATTATAATTGTTGACTGCTTCAAATTATCATGGACAAACTAATTAACTTAAATAAATGGAATAATTTGCATTATCTCCATGATGTTAGCAAAATAGGTATGTTAGAATTTTAAAATATTGACAGGTTGAACATGATTTGCTCTAAAAAAAATGATAATAATTAACGTAGCATGATTTACTCAAATATTTTAATAGACTATAATCCTAGAATAATTGCTACCATATCCATTAATAAAAATTCCACTTAAAATAGTCAAACTGATACATTGGCATTATGAGTAATATAAAATAGGAATTTATGTAGATGTCCTTATGTTATTATTATTTTACATTTATGCTTAGGATACCTGAAATTGTATAAATTATAAAGTTAGAATGAAATATTTTTTTTGAAACCTCAAAAGAAACATTAATTCATTCCAAGCGTCAATTAAACATCACCAAATATGTAAACGAAGGCACCAATAAAAATCAAACACGTGCTTTGCATAAAAATAATTTTTTTTTTTGTGATTATTTAAAATATTCAAAAACTCATTAAAATTACTTAAAATAAATTTTTAACTTTAGCCCAAAATTCAGGGTTGTTACAGTCTCCCCCACTTAAAAACTTTTCGTCCTCGAAAAGGAACGAAGCTAAAAGTGTTTAATTATCCTACCCCATTTTCTACTCTTATTGGTTTAAATAATTTTATAGTTGATTAACTTTCAAATATATAATCTTTTATCCATTCAAAATCATATTTTCTAAAATAGATTATAATTACAAATACGTATATTATAGTCCTGTTACACTCAACTCATTCTAGGGCATTACTAACCCCATCTCTAATGAGTTTCCTCATTCTAGGATACTGCTGATCCTATTTCTAATGAGTATTCTTATTGGATATTACTAATCCAATCTCTGATGAGTCTTTTGTTCAGTTCTAATAAGTTGTATCCCAAAGATTTGAGCTAACCAAAGCTCTGATACCAACTGTAAAGACCCATAAATTCCCGCTCTTTGGATCGACCATAAACCACACAAGTCTGACCCAAAGGTCAGAAATCCACGAATACTTTAACTTTGGGAATACAACAACATCAGAATAACAACAGCAGACTTTTATAACATCAATAATAAATGTCACATCAGAGTACAGAATATCAGAGTACATCGAATAAATTACAGCGGAAGATACATTACAATATATTAATACATTGCAGCGGAAATAAAATAACCAAGGCAGCGGAAACAACTATGGTCTGGACACAGCTTTAGGCTTCAATCCAGAATCCTGCTCGAAATAAGAACCTGTAGACAAACTACTCGACTGCCCGTGTGGAAAGAGGGCACCCGAGTTTGTAAAGGTGGAAACAAACAACGGGTCAGTCATGGGACTGGTGTGAGAATTCTTAACTAATTTAACTAATAGTAATAAGGCAAATCCAAGGACCACGCCGCTAACGCGGAACGGGTTTACTCCAATGGATTGCCGGTGCATAAACTAAAGTAAATCGTTAAAACAACGCAATGCTTTTTAGAAAAATGAAACCATCATAAGACCCAAGTCCCATCACACAATGCAACGCAAACTGTAGGATAGGGTTTTACCTTATAATGGTCAAAAATGCTTGATACGATAAAAACGAATTTGATATTATTGTCAGTGTATATATATTTCAAAAACAATTTCAATCATAATATATCAATCCTAGACGGCATAGTACCCCATCCTACTATGTCGCCATACTAGTTATACAATCAAAACCGCATGAGGTCGTATTGGAAATTGGGTTTCCATCATGAGTCAAGGCTAGGGAGGAGCTCCTTACCGATTCGAGACACTCTAGCTGATGTCTCAGGATCCCCCGCAGTGAACCCTTGGATAGCTGCAGGGCCGGTCCGCAAATACAGCTTAGAGGATTAGTTATACCTGAACACACGTTTCCCGATCCTATAGGACCTATCCGAGGCGCCTCATTCCATCATCCACATAAGTAAAATGTCAGGGCTAGTAGGTCACTGACACCACTCTAGCTAGAAAGAAACGTGCTGCTCTCCCTGCGTTCCCTTCTCCCGTTTTAGACTCCGCCGGTATGTGAGGCTCGTGAAGTCACGCTATACACAAAGCTATGCCTAAACAGGCTATGCTTTGATCATCCCACAAGGCCTGCTTTTCAACAAAGCCTTGATCATATGCATCTTAGCATGCCACATCATCAATCCATACCGTACCATTGATTTCTACCAACATATAACCTCTAAGCTCGTACGTCTCAGAGAAGGGTGTAAAACACCAAGCAGATATATGTTTAGCAGAGATCAACGAATACAGTATAAAGGAATACAACGTTAGACATACAATCCATTTACGCGCTTATGCTCTGGGTTTGAGCGAAAGCCAAAACCGTGCAATCAACACTACGTCCGGGCGGCTACTACTGTCGCCCCTTCAAGGTAGCTACTCCCATCATGGGTCTCAATAGCAACACACTCATTCGATGTGAAGATCGTCGGCCTCCAATCACCATCTTCAAATCTTCGAACGTCGTATCATTATTTGGAATGAGAGTAAACTCGGACTTTCCAAATAATTCTCGCATATATAAATTTGAAAACAATTTCATATCGTTAATATTAATTTATAACGATCAGTCTTTATTTTTATTTATATCAAAATAATTAAATTCTATTTATCAATACTTCATGCAAACAGGAGACCTTGGTGTTTTTTCACCCAAATTTGCTTTACACATTTCTCTAAATCTAACTGTTGGATTTTGACATAATTCATATCATTGGAAAGACCTTCCCAAGGCGAACCTAACGGTTTCAGTTTTGGTAAAATCCGACGGTCAGATCATAAAGTATAATCAATTAAAAGTACGATCCTAAAATGTGAACTACCACGCTCGATTCAAGTACTTTTAATATATATATATATATATATATATAATTTACTTAAATATTATTCCTCGTCCATTTCATTATTGTGATTATCATAACAAGTAAAGAGCACTTGGTTTCATAACATTTTGATGTATAACATAACACACAATAATGTTTTACTTTAATTTTCAAAATATTCATTTTGAAATTATCCCTCCTTTAATATTCATTATAAATTGGGTAAAATAAATCGATAATCTCGTTCGCGTTTAAAAAAAATAGTGTTGCTATATATTTTTTTTTTATGGATTTAATAGCCCAATTCATTATCTTATCCCTTTATATTTTTTTATAATGGGCTAGACCCCTCACATTAAGCCTACGACTTGTGGATGCTGGATGTGCCGGTCGGTTCCGGGTAGACTTATTCCACAAGTTGGGCTTAACCTCGTGTCATGGCCCGTTTCTTATTTGTGCACTTGGACCTCTCACATTAGGTTCAACATTTGTGGCTGCTGGATATGCCGGTCGGGTCCGGGCAGACTTCTACCACAAATGTAACCTAACCTCGTGTCCAAGCACAATTATAATTTATAATTATAATTAATTTTTCTAGACAAGTCATTCTTTAAATAGTCCTTTCCCTTAAAAGATCCTACTTCTAAGGTATTCTTTATTCTTAAATATTCTGATTTCAAGTACTTAATAAAAATTGTGACTTCCCCTGTTTTTATGATTTTCTAAAAAAAACAATCTTTTCAAGGTGTCCAATTTTGAAACCATAATTTTTTTCTCTAACATATTTAAAATGTAATATTTTCTTCTTGTTCTTTACACTAGAGAAAAATGTAAATCTTCCTTTCCATTCTTTACATTATATTCTCTTTTATTACATTATAAAGAATGTAATTCTTCTAACTTCTTTTATAACATTATAAAAATGTAATATTTCTTCATTTAATTACATTAAGAAACATTATACTGTAAAATTCCTATCTTTCAGTTGCATTGTAAAATTTCCTTTTTTTTATTTACATTGTAATGTAATTAACATTACAGTGAGAAATCCTAACTTTCCAAGTTACATTAAAAATGTAATTTTCAATATACTGTAAAATCCTTCTTTTTAAGTTACATTAAAAATGAAGTTTCATAATAGTGCAAATTTATCTCTTTTTAAATTACAAAAAAAAAATGTAATTTTATTTTACGATGCAAATTCATACCTTAGTTACATATAAAAATGCAATTTTTATTTATACAATGTAACTCATATTCTAATTACATAGAAAAAAAATGTAATTTTTAATTTGCAATGTAAATCTCATCTTAAGTTACATATAAAAATGTAATTATTTCATGACAAAATCATACCTTTATTTAATTACATAAAAATGTAATTATTCATTACATGACACATTTTATCCTTTCATTTACAATGTAAAAATTCCCTTTTAATTGCATTAAAAATGCAATTAACATTACTATGTCAAGTTTTATATCACCTTCTCAATGAACAAATATAATGGTTTTTGCTTAATCATTGTCTAATATCACAAAATGTTCAATTTCTAAATTACCACATAACGGTGTGAAATTAATGTCAAGTTCTAATTTAACTCATAACAGTGTACATAATGTCAATTACCTATTCTAACCAAAATTAAGATAAAAAAAATGTCCCCTTTCAACTTACGCTCAAAAATGATGCTTTTATACTTTGTTTCATGACGTATAAAAATAAGAGTGACATTCTTTTTAATGACAAAAATAAAAAGGGAATTCTTCTTATTTAAAATCCAAAGGTGAAATTCTTTTTTTTTTTTTTAGTGTAAACAAAAGTTAAATCTTTGGTAACTGACAAAAACGGTGATAAATAATATGGCTTTTCATTTTAACAAAGGAATATTAAAAATGTTCTTTTTTTTTTTAACTTTCACCAAAGGTGAAAATTGTTTGTCAATTTTCAAAACATGATCAAAAATGAATGTTTCTTTTTATTTCAAACAAAAATGATTGTTTTCTTTTTAAATCAACCAAAAATGTATATTTTTGGTTTTACTTTTATTTTATGTATTCTAATAACATATGAAAGAACATTTTATATATTTACATTCTCTATGGACTCTAATACCATATACAGAATATCATGTATATTCTTTTTTTCTACGACTTCTAAGAACATATAAATGGTCACTTATAGGTAATCAATATTCTATGTTATCATATAACATAATATTTTATATGTAAAACATTCTTATGAATTCTAATGTCATATAAAAATGATATTTTATATGTTCACAATTTCAATGATTCAAATGTCATAAAAAAATTGATATGTGAACAATTTCAATGATTCTATTGCATTCTTTACATTTGACAAAATAAATTTTGTCATTCAATCTTTTTATCAACCACAAAATGATATATTCCTTTCACCTATTTTATGTTAACAATAATGAGATATTGGTTAACAACAATTTTATAATAACCAAATTGACATATTTGTCTTTCAATTATTCTATCTTAACAAACAAGATATAGATGTTTTCAACAAAACCAACATGAAATGTTTAATTTCAACTATCCTATAACAATCAAAATAATTTAATCCATCAACAGAACGACATAAGAGGATTCATCAATCCACATCAAACCACGAATAACACAAAATATTACAGCGCGTGTGTAACACTAAAATTATAATTAACAAATTTAAATTATAAAATTTAAAGGAATAGAATTTCTCACCAATAGCTTTCCACCCCCTCAGTCCTAGCCAACTCGCAAGTGCCTCCTACCCGCAAAACCGCTCCGACGCTGGTGGCTTTGGAGAGGAAAATTGGCGACCGTAGTTGATAATTCCCGATCACACCTTTATAGTTTTAAAGATCTCGCAATGGCCCTTTGTTTTAATTTTTTTTTTTTGAAGAGACTAATAAACTTCAGGAGAGAGTAGAAAGGGAAGAAGAAAATGGAGGAATGAATGCATAGAAAGGAAGGGGAAAAGATGTAGTGGTTTGGGAAAAATGAACGAAGAATGGATAAGAATGGTAGAATAAATAGAAAGTAATACGAAACGTATGGAAGTGAATGGACAATAGTGGCATAATGAAAGGAAGAGAGAGAATAGGGTATTTATGTTTCATTATTTTAGTATGCTACACTCTACATATATGGCTTTGATTACTTAAATAATTGCCAAGCATTTACTATATATAAAAAAAACAAATTCACATATAAAAATTAATGTTAGTTATTACAACGATTTTCAATTAGATTTTATCAAGTATATGATTGTATATATATTTATTTAATTCCACTGAATTTGGTTTGATTTAATTATGTCAATGAGTTACAAGAAAAAAAAAATAGCAATCCAAATATGGCTATATGTTTATTATATATGGACAAAAGAAAATGGTTGCATATGTAAATCAATTATTCTATTGTAATAAGTCTTCTACCGTTACCTTATTAATTCACTTTAATGGACTTTAATTGCAATTAATTGTAGCTTATTACCAATATAAAATTCTAACCTTTATTGTTTACCTATATAAACAAAACCACCCATTTATATGCAATCAATACACGTCACAAATGTCAGAATATGTTAAATGATTTAAAAAAAAATTCTAAATTCATTAACAATTCGCCATAAATCCCCTATTTATATCATTACCCTTTATTTGGATGCATAGTAGGTTAAGAAAAAAAATACCATGCTAAAAAAAAGATACGTGCAGGCATGTCTTAGAAAGAATAGATTGATAACATAAAGGAAAGAAATGCATGCTCATTTATTGTCTTAACAATCAATTCAGATTTCGAATTTTCAAATTTCAACACAATGTTATGTTGGGTTACACATACATTCCATTTTAATCTCATTGACATCAATTTCCTTACATAACTTATATTCTTTTTTTCGTTTTTCTTTTTCTTCATTATAATGACAATAAATGCAATAATGAATTCAAAAAGGTTTCATTGTTTCCTAATGCACTAAAGAACACAAGAACCTTTATTTAAACTTAAATTTATTACCCTGTTTTCATAAGTATGGAATTCCACTAAGCATTTATATATATATATATATATATATATATATATATATTTCTACATATATAAACATAAATCCTATTTCTATCACCAAAAAAAAGTGCCATTATGATGTAAATCTATTTGTATAAAAAAGAAGTAAGTACAAAATCAATATATATATATATATATATATATATATATTGCACATGGTTAATATGCAATTTTTTTCTCTCATTTTGAAATAGAAACAAATAAATTTTGAATAACAAAAGTTAACTTCATATACAAAACATATGTGCAAATTTAAAAGGTAATAACTCACTATTATATGATTATAATTGTTGACTGCTTCAAATTATCATGGACAAACTAATTAACTTAAATAAATGGAATAATTTGCATTATCTCCATGATGTTAGCAAAATAGGTATGTTAGAATTTTAAAATATTGACAGGTTGAACATGATTTGCTCTAAAAAAATGATAATAATTAACGTAGCATGATTTACTCAAATATTTTAATAGACTATAATCCTAGAATAATTGCTACCATATCCATTAATAAAAATTCCACTTAAAATAGTCAAACTGATACATTGGCATTATGAGTAATATAAAATAGGAATTTATGTAGATGTCCTTATGTTATTATTATTTTACATTTATGCTTAGGATACCTGAAATTGTATAAATTATAAAGTTAGAATGAAATATTTTTTTTGAAACCTCAAAAGAAACATTAATTCATTCCAAGCGTCAATTAAACATCACCAAATATGTAAATGAAAACACCAATAAAAATCAAACACGTGCTTTGCATAAAAATAATTTTTTTTTTTGTGATTATTTAAAATATTCAAAAACTCATTAAAATTACTTAAAATAAATTTTTAACTTTACCCCAAAATTCAGGGTTGTTACAATTATGTGCGCTGTGAGACATTCTACAGGTTCTTTGATTGGTTCTTCATCTTCTTTCTTTTCTTCTGACGATCGTCTCGTGCTAACTGGACATGTGTATAGCGCACTTTTGGAGTAAATGTCGGTTGGTGCGGGGCGGGCCGTCACATTTGGTATCAGAGCTCTAGGTTGCGTAGTTAACCTAGGGAAAGACACTAGGGAGAGATAGTACGTATATGAGAGCGCGTATTTGTGATTACTTTGGTTTTCAAAAGCTATATATATACTATTAGTAGTATAAGAATGAAGTCGTATTGCGCTAGCACCACTATGGGGTCGTTAATCGTTTCTCTTTACAGATTGAACGATAAGTAGCGACACCAGGGGTGCTGGTAGAGGGACCAACCATGGGAATGCTCCTGACATGAGGACAATGTTCACTAACTTCATGAGGGAGATGCTTAGGGATGTTCAAGGGGCAGTTCTCAATCCCGGAAATGGTAATGGTCCAGTAGTGCAGGCGCCTAGGGTCGATTTCGCCAAGTTGTGCAAGGATTACACTAACCTTGGTGGGAAGTCGTTCCACGGAACGGAGTCGGCCACAGATGTTCAAGATTGGTTGGATAGCTGTGATCGTATCTTCGACGACTTGGGTATTGAGGATGCGATGAAGAGAAGGCTAGCGTCTCGTCAGCTGCATGGGTGAGCGATGAATTGGTGGAATGCCATTAGAACAGCTACTCCAGAAGATCAGGTTACTTGGGATCAGTTCAAGGCTCACTTTAGCGAGAAGTTCATTCCAGCTGCCCAGAAGTCAGTGTTGTTTAAGAGATTCTTGGAACTCAAGCAGAATGGTAAGGCAGTCTCTGACTATATTGCTGAGTTCGACACTTTGTCAAAGTATGGACTATCTCTTATCGATACTCATGAGAAGAAGAATGAGAAATTCATTACTGGTTTGGATGGATACTTGGGGGAAAGGCTTATTAACCACATCGATGAGACTTTTGAATCGATTGTGGGGAAAGCTTTGAGATCAGAGAGTCTTTACCCTAAGCCAAAGACTGAGGTTGCATCTGCGGAAGGTCCGAAGCCGCAAGCAAGCGGTGGAGGCAAGAATAACTCTCAGAATAAGAGAAAGCAGAGTCAAGCTAAGGATGGCCAGAAAAAGAGCAAGAAAGATGTTGAGTGCTTCAGCTGTGGTAAGAAGGGCCATTATGCTAAAGAATGTCGGGCCAAGCCAGCGGAAAGGAAGTGCTACAACTGTGGCCAAGTGGGACATCATAAGGATAGGTGTCCACAACCTCTTAAGGAGAAGCAGATTGTGAAAGCATATGCCATCGATGATGTTCCTTCTTCGTCGAATGCCCCAACTGCGGCGGAGAAAGGAAAGAATGTCGTCATTCAAGGTATGCTTTCTATTTATGATGTACCAGTTCGAGTTTTGTTTGATACTAGGGCTTCCTGTTCCTTCATATCTAGTGACCTGGTAGATAGGTTGGGACTGGAACCCGAGATAGTCGATAGACCGTTGGTTGCGACGAACCCGATTGACGGTTCGACTAATCTTAGTATGATTTGCCGAAATTTGGTCTTATCGAGTCATGGATGTATGTTTGTTTGTGATTGCTTTGTTTTGGGCTTTACTGGGTATGGCATTATATTGGGGGTCGATTGGCTCCAAAGATACGGGGTGGTGGTAGACTGTGAGGGCTTTTTGGTGACAGTTAGAGCGGACGCTGGGCGGAGGGTGGTGTTTGGTAGTCTACCTAGTGATGGGGTAATGGCTAGTTTTATAAATTCCCTTGACATCCCACATGATGAGTTGTCAGATGTGCCCGTGGTTGGCCAGTATCCGGACGTCTTTGAGGAGGTGACCGGGCTTCCACCACACCGAGAGATTGAGTTCCGTATTGATTTGGTGAAAGATGCCAGACCTATAGTGATGTCACTTCGTCGTATGGCACCAAGGGAGCAGCGAGAGCTCGGGGTGCAAGTCAGCAATCTTTTGAGGAAGGGGTTTATTAGAAGAAGTGTCTCCGAGTGGGGAGCACTAGTTGTGTTTGCCACTAAGGCAGATGGTTCCCTTCGTTTGGGTGTGGACTATCGCGAGTTGAATAAGGTGACGAGGAAGAATAAGTATCCTCTACCACGGATAGATGATTTGTTTGATCAACTGGAAGGAGCAAGTGTGTTCTCCCAGTTGGACCTCGCGACAGGATTTCATCAGCTCCGAGTAGCGGATGAGAGTGTTCCGAAAAAGGCATTTAGGACGCCGTCTGGATTTTATGAGTTGTTGGTTATGCCATTTGGGTTGACCAATGCACCAGCCTACTTTGTGGATCTTATGAATCGAATATTCAGAGATCAATTGAATAAGTTTGTTCTTGTGTTCGTAGACGATATCCTTGTTTACTCGAGGGCATAGGAGGAACACAAGGGACACTTGAGGATAGTGATGGAGGTGTTGAGGAAACACCAATTAAAAGCGAAATTCTCTAAGTGTCACTTCTGGAGGAGGGAAGTGAGATTCTTGGGCCATGTTGTTTCAGAGAATGGTATTGCCGTGGACCCTGCGAAGGTGGCTACGGTACAGGATTGGCCTACGCCCAAGAATGCAACAGATGTGAGAAGTTTCTTGGTGTTAGCTGGATATTATCGTAAGTTTATCCAGGACTTCTCCAAGATAGCGGCACTGTTGACTCAGTTGACTAAGAAGAATCAGGCCTTCGTCTGGGACGGAGTGTGTGAGAATGCATTCAAGAGTCTAAATGAAAAGTTAACGCGTGCGCCAGTGTTAGTCATTCCTAAAGGGAATGAAGAGATGATGGTATGCACGGATGCTTGTGGTACCGGACTAGGTGAAGTATTGATGCAAGGTGGTAGGGTTGTAGCTTATGCTAGTCGGCAACTAAAGCCGCATGAGAAAAGGTATCCTACCCATGATTTGGAATTGGCAGCGATTGTGTTTGCTCTGAAGATGTGGATACATTATCTCTTGGGGGAAAGATTCGAGTTGTTTACCGATCATAATTCATTAAAGTATCTCTTCTCCCAGAAGGATCTGAATCTCTGTCAGCAGAGATGGTTAGAGTTCTTGGCTTCGTATGATTTTGATATCGCATACACACCTGGGAAAGGTAATGTGGTAGTCGATGCCTTGAGTAGGAGACATGCCAGTTGTAACACCCCACTCCCGCTATGATCACTCACTAAGGGAATGCCATAGCATCGGTGGAGTATTTTAGTGAATATAGAACAGAAAAATTACAACAAGACAGATATAAATAGTACTTGAAATTTTAAAACATCATCTCATAACAGCGGAAGTAAAACATGTCTGGTTACATCATAAAACCACAATAAAGGTCAAGTACAATATCCATCAAAATAAAGAAGTACATAATCCCACTCTCATACAATAGCCAAACAAAAGAAAAGATAACTGGATAACTGGAGCTTTACATCTATCCAAGCTCCTAAAGACTGGAACAGCAATCCGATCAAGCTCCACTACTGCTAGGATCCACCGTAGGACCTGAGGGTTGGGAAAAAGATAAAAACAACGGGGTCAGACATAAGTCTGAGCGAGTCCTATAACTTTAACAATACAATCGTTAAAGTAACCAGAGAAGACAAAAACTGATATACGGTAACATATAGGGATGAATGGCTACCCTAAGCAGTCAACTAAACGAAGATAAAGGATAAAGACGCATCTACCCTCCCTAAGGTAAATTACTAAACTGCACCACACCAGTCGTTCCTAACTTAAAGGTTGATCCCACCCAAGGACTTATAAAATTTACTAATTAGTACTTGCGTACCCCTAGGTGACCAAGTAGGCGCCACGGGGCCCTACAATCCACTAGGTGTACACACTACTTCCCATTCGATCGGCTCCCTAACGTAGATACCCGTGCTGGCCCCACCGTGGGATGTATCATTCCCCAATGTGGCAACCTGATGAAACTAAAGGTGCACGGCTTATATCTACTCGATGCAACAACGGCTTACCTACCAGCCCGGGCCCACTCACGCATATGAAGCCCGTTGGACTTGCGTTGCCACCGCTAACCCGTTTGCCTCTTACAGTCAAGCCCAGTATGCGTGTCCCGTCCTCGACATGGGTCGAGCCCACAAAGATACGTATGGGTTACTGGTTGAAATGGGCCTCCACAAGCTACCCACCTAAGCTTGTCCCTTTTTCTAGTATATCCCACTTAACCCTTTAATCATGTTTTAATTACATGTTCCATTTTGGTTAAGTATTCTAATCGTATTTTCTATTGCCACCCAAGGCAACCACTAGATTTTCTCATGCCACCCGAGGCACCCACTTAACCCCTCATGTCCCTCTACATGCTAATGTGGTTAAGTGTTTCTTAATTAATTAATTAAGAACGTAACCTTTGTAAAGACCTCTCACATTAGACTGTCTTTTATGACCGCTGGTTAAGCCGGTTGGGTCCGGGCAGCCTTATGTCATAACAGAGTCTAACCTCGTGTCTTTACATTAATTACGTATTTAGTTTGTGCCTAAGACCTCTCACATTGGGCTAACATTTGTAGCAACTGGTTAAGCCGGTTGGGTCCGGGCAGTTTTACGCTACAACTGAGTCCAACCTCGTGTCTTAGTCAATTAATTACACCTAATTAATCACCCTCATAATTTTATATTAATTATCCCTAATTAATCAAGTTTTCTTAACATGGGTAGACCTAACTTAATAGGTAAATTCCCATGGGGTAGACCTAACTCAATAGGTAAATTCCCAACACATAGTATGGGTACACCTAACCAAATAGGCAAATTCCCATACTATGTTTATTTATTTTGTGTTATGCATAATTATATTAATTTCACACAATCTTATTAACTTATGCATTTAATTACCCCATCGTTCCCACGTAATTTCGTTCATGATATAACACATATAAAAGGTGTCAACTTGCATATGAATGAACATGTTTCAAAGGTGCCATCTTGCATATTAACAAACACATAACTTGCATATGAACTTGCATAACATGTCACATAACTTGCATATAATATGTCACATAACTTACATATTCATTTTGCATAACAAACTTGCATATTAGCTTATAGACTTGCATAATGTGTCATCATGAACTTGCATATTAATAAACATGTAACTTGCATATTTACATACATGTAACTCGCATATTAACAAACATGTAACTTGCATATAAAGAAACATGTAACTTGCATATTTACATACATGTAACTTGCATATTAACAAACATGTAACTTGCATATTAACAAACATGTAACTTGCATATTTACATACATGTAACTTGCATATTAACAAACATGTAACTTGCATATTAACAAACATGTAACTTGCATATTTACATACATGTAACTTGCATAGCATATTACCATGAACTTGCATAACATGCATATGATTACATAGCCCACAACTTGCATATTTAGCATCATGCAAACATAACATACATCATATTAAACTTGCATAAGCTTACATACTCAACATGCATAAACATAAGATTAATGCTAACATCATATCATATGATTCAAAGCTCATTAACCCACATACAAAACCATAAATCTCATCACATCTCATCTAATTAGTTTACCAAAAGATCATCAAAGTGATAGAAACTCACAACTAGCAACTTTGAACACCAAATGAAGAAGATTAAGATGCTAAGAAGGGATTAGAAGTTGATTAGAGAGTGATTAGTATGCAACCCTCTTCATAAAATTAGTGGAGGCCATGAGAGCTAGCATTTTGCCATAGTTTAGTCACTAGGTTTAATTATGAATGAATTAGGGTAGGTTAGGGTCTTATTTATAGATTAGGCAAGTGTTTTAGGCCATAGGATTAACCCTAGATTCAATCCAAGCCATCAAAGCATGTCTTGGGGAAGAAGTCAAGTGTAGGAACCATCTAGGGCCTTTAGATTAAAGATGGACCATGAGAACCATTCAAATGCAAAATCTGCACTTGAGCGAATCGGCCCACGGGTTGACAGCCAAACACCCTGGATTAACCCCTAGTCGACCCAGCGGGCTCGGGTCGACTTCAAAAATCGGCCGGTTCGGTTATTCCCCTCTCCCAATTCGCTGTTTTGAGCATTTTTGCATATTTATTTATTAAATTTTCAATTATATATATATATATATCAATATATATATATATATATCTACACAACCCATTTCACTTAATTAAGTATACTTTAATTTGGGAATTTTCGTGAAACTTCGCGAGGCCATATCTTGGTCATACGGACTCCGATTTTCGAAAACTCGGACTCTATTTCGCGTATTTTTCCGAGACGAACGCAATGGCATAGCCCGTTTCCCTTGATTCCCATTTTAGAATTAAATTCTGCCTCGATTTATGTTATTACAGGTTATTGAAAATACGGGTTGTTACATTCTCCCCTCCTTAAAGGATTTCGTCCCCGAAATCTTCAAGTTAGGAAGAACGTATCCTACCATCCAATCATCCATCTACTCAAAGCATCATCCACGAGCAATCATTGTCCTTACAAGATTCTAAATGCTGGATGGATATATGCAAAAGTGTGTGTATATGTACTTACCTAATGCGAAAATCAGGCGGTTACTGATACAGTAAACCTCCTTAATGCAAACCATGATAGTGCCATGCATCCAATATGTATGCGAAACCCTATTGACACATACAAATTTCTACATGCGTGCACAACCATACACAAAAATGCATCATCCATATGATAACACAGCCATGATACATCCATCAATCTAACTACCACATCCATTTATGCAATATGCAACATGAAGTGACTGAGCCGATCTAGTGCCTAATGTGTGTGTATATGCATCCACGAGCAACCACTAGCAAACAATTGCATCCATATGCATCCATCAACCATAACATGTTTCAAACACATGTTTCAACCATAGGTTTTACCCTATCTAAAGGTCATAGGTATTAGCGAGAGGATATACTAAAGATAAGATAAGTACTAGACAAGCAATAAAGGAGAAGTTAAAAGACATACTCTCAAAAAGAAATGGATACAAAGAACGCATCTTTGCTTCCGTCTCCCAAGTAGCATTGCTTTCGTCATCTCCCCATTGCACTTTAACTAGCTGAACTTCTCTGTTCCTCAACTTCCTAGTTTCTGACCCAAGGATGCGAGTAGGAGCTCGTCGAATCGTCGCATCACGCTCTACCTCTACATCTCTAAGCAAGCTCGGCTCTACCACCTCCGCGGTCTCATGTAAGCACTTCCTCAAATGTGATACATGGAATACATCATGAACACCACTAAGTCTGTCGGGCAACTCCACTCTATATGCCATCATCCGTCCAATCCTTTCCTTAATAGGAAACGGCCCAACAAATCTCGGTGCTAACTTCCCTACGGACCCAAAGCGAACAACATTTCTCAATGGAGATACTTTGACAAAAACCATGTCCCCAACCTCAAACTCAAGATCCGTCCTTCTCCGATCCGCATAAGATTTCTGTCTATCTTGCGCTGCTTTCATCCTTTTTCGAATTAAATCAATCTTCTCTGAAGTCTCTCTAACCATATCCGGCCCAAGCAAGATCTTATCCGTAGATTCCCACCAACATGTAGGAGATCGACAAGGCCTTCCATAAAGAGCTTCGAAAGGAGCCATACCAATACTGGACTGAAAGCTGTTATTATATGCGAACTCCACCAAAGGAAGATGTTCTTCCCATGTACCTCCAAAATCCAAGATACAAAGCCTCAAAAGATCTTCTAAGATACGGTTCACCCTCTCAGTCTGACCGTCCGTCTGAGGATGATATGCGGTGCTCAAACACAACTGAGTCCCTACCGCCTCTTGCAAACTTCTCCAAAACTCACTAGTGAAAATAGGATCTCGATCACTCACAATGCTGGATGGTACGCCATGCAATCTAACAATCTCTCTAACATAGACTGAAGCAAGCCATGGAGCGGTCCTCTTACTTTTTACGGGTATAAAATGGGCACTCTTGGTAAGTCTGTCTACCACAACCCAAATTCCCGTATTGCCCTTCCTCGATCTCGGTAACCCGTCGATGAAATCCATCGAGACACTATCCCACTTCCACTGTGGAACTTCCAATGGGTGTAGCAACCCACCGGGTTTCCTTTGCTCCACTTTAACTTGTTGGCACACTAAGCATCTAGCCACATACTCGGCCACATCTTTCTTCATACCGGCCCAGAAGAAAACTCTCTTCATGTCTTGGTACATTTTGTCTCCACCGGGATGAATAGTCATTCTTGAACGATGTGCATCATCCAAAATAGCCTTCTTCAAACCCTCATCTTGCGGTACACAAAGTCTACCGTCTCTATGCAACCATCCCTTATCATCTATGGTGTATCTACCCAAATGGCTAGACGACTCCCCTCTTATAAGCTTCTCTACCAACACAACCAACTGTGGGTCGTCTCGCTGAGCCTCGCCAATCCGTCTCAAAAGAGTAGGTCTAACCTCCAAGGATGCCAACAAACCAGGTACAAAATCAACAGAAGGTCTGAAGTCAAACAAAGAAAGAAACTCCAAGCTTCGTCGTTCCACGAACAATGGACTCAAAGATAGCCTTTTTCTACTTAAGGCGTCTGCCACCACGTTACCCTTACCAGGGGTATACGCTATCTCGAAATCATAGGATGCTAAGAACTCCATCCACCTTTGCTGTCTTAAGTTTAAATCCTTCTGAGAGAATAAGTACTTCAATGATTTATGGTCGGTGAACAACTCGAATCTCTCACCAAGAAGATAATGGCGCCAAGACTTAAGTGCGAAAACAATCGCGGCCAACTCTAGATCATGGGTAGGGTAATTCTTCTCATGCACTCTCAATTGTCTCCCTCCATAGGCTATTACCCTTCCCTCCTGCATCAAGACTGCGCCTAATCCTGTTCCACAAGCATCGGTATAAACAACAAACGGCTTACTCCCATCCGGGAGCACTAAAACTGGAGCGGTGGTCAAAGCTCTCTTTAACCGTCGGAAAGCATCATCACAATCTACATCCCACGAGAAAACCAGATTCTTTTTCGTCAAGCGGGTTAATGGGGCTGATATCTTCGCGAAGTCTTTGATGAACTTCCTATAATATCCTGCCAACCCCAAGAAACTTCTTACCTCGGTAGCATTTCTAGGAACTTTCCAATCCTGGATAGATACTATCTTTGCGGGATCCACAGCTATCCCTTCCTTAGAGACCACATGCCCTAAGAATCGCACTTCTCTTCTCCAAAAATGGCATTTAGAGAATTTAGCTTTAAGACTATGCGCTCGAAGAGTCTCCAACACTTCCTTGAGATGTAAGGCATGCTCTTCTTCATTCTTGGAAAAGACCAAGATGTCATCCACAAAAACTACTACAAACTTATTCAGATACTCTCTGAACACTCTACTCATGAGATCAACAAAGTATGCGGGGGCGTTTGTCAACCCAAATGGCATCACTAGCCACTCATAAAAACCATCCGGAGTCCGGAAAGCAGTCTTCTCTATACTGTCCTCCGCCACTCTTAACTGATGAAACCCTGTAGCTAAGTCCATCTGCGAAAATACTGACGCGCCAACCAACTGATCAAAGAGATCATCTATCCTCGGTAATGGGTGTCTATTCTTCTTCGTGAGCTTATTAAGTTCTCTATAATCCACACAAAGTCTGAGGGACCCATCCGCCTTCGTGGCAAACACTACTGGAGCTCCCCACTCCGATATACTTCGCCTTATGAACCCCTTCTCAAGCAACTCCCCTACTTGCTTATGAAGTTCTCTTCTCTCACGAGGAGCCATGTGGCGTACTGGCAAAGACACTGGTTTGGCATTATCCACCAAATAAATTCGGAAATCTATCTCCCGCTTCGGAGGCAAACCCTTTACTTCTTCAAACACATCCGGATATTCCCGGACTACTCTGACAGAACACAAACTCTCGACCGAAGCATCGAGCGATTCAAGATAACTTAGCAAAACAGATTCCATGGGATTGCAAGAGATCTCGAGAGTGTTACCCAAGCGGGTCATGAGCCTGACAACTCTCCTTTCGCAATCAAGAACGGCACCATTACTGGATAACCAGTCCATGCCCAAGATCAACCCATAGCCCGTGAAGCCCAATACAAAAGCATCACATCTAAACTCAACGCTAAGTATAGAAATCTTCAAACCCAAACATATCATAGACAGATATATGGAGCCCCCAATTGGGTTTGAGACAACCAAGGGATCATCAACTAGACTGGTGTCTAAGTGCAGTGACTCAACTAACGATGATGAGATAAAAGAATGCGATGCGCCAGAGTCAAACAAAGTACGAACTGGATGATCAAACAGAAAAACCAGACTTTCAACGGAAATAGTTCTACCTCTCTGCTGAATCGGTGGAACTGAGAGAACCTGAACTTGCCCCCCTGACTGAGGTGGTGCTATAAGAGCTTGCACCTGGCCTCCTGAGGTAGACCCCGTCTTCTGCCCCTTCTTTGGGCAGTTTTTCACAAGATGCCCTGCTTCACCACAATGAAAGCAACCGGTCTTCTTCTTTTTGCGACAATCCTTACTAAGGTGTCCTGGTGTTCCACAATTGAAGCACTTCTTCTTCGTCTTCTTTTTGTCACCATTGCCTTTTCCGCCCTTGCCTTGTTGTTGCTGTTGCGGTTTCTTCTGATCCCCCTTTTTCTCTGGTGCCTTAGAATTCTTATCATCCTCATGCATAAGTGCCATGTAGACAAGCTTCTCAAAAGTGGCCCCCATAGGAATGTGAGTCATAGCTATTCCTTGCAATGGTTCGTTCAAGCCTCTAACGAACCTCAAAGCCTTCTTCTCCGGTGTATTCACCAACTCTATGCCAAACCTTGCTAATTGATTGAATTTGTTGACATATTCTTTCACCGTGAGATTCCCTTGCTTCAAATTCAAGAACTTCTCCATAAACAGATTCTCTTCTGCCCTTGAGAGAAACTTAGCCCCAAACCTTTGCTTAAAATCTGCCCAAGAGTCAACAGGGCGTTCTCCATTAGTGACCTCCCACCAGAATGAGGCCTCTCCCTTCATTAACCAAGCCGCCAACTTGACTTTCTTTCCCTCTTCCACTTCAAAGATATCTAGCAACTCTTCCACTTCCTTAAGCCAATCTCTAGCCTCTACGAAAGTCTCCGAACCAAGAAAAGGTTTTCCTCCTATAGCCTTGAACTCCTTGCAAACCTTAGCAAAATTATCCACTCTAGGCTGAGGAGGAGGAGCGGTTGTCTCTGGTGTAGTAGCATTGGCCGGACCCGCAGCCGCGGCCCTAGCCTCTTGCAACCTCCTATACCATAGTGGTATAACTAAACCCTCCGGGATGTTAAGATCTTCAGCCATGCTGAAACGAAAGAGGAAAGATTCAAAAAGGAGATTCCGAAAGATAAAGATATGGCTATTGGGGATTATGCTTTTCTTTTTCAAAAACTTTTTCTCTTAGAAGACATGCTTTTTAAAAATACTTTCTTCGAAAATACTCTTAGAAAGTAGTTTTTCTCAAAAATTTTATCTGTTCTGGTAACCTTAAGCTCTGATACCACGTGTAACACCCCACTCCCGCTATGATCACTCACTAAGGGAATGCCATAGCATCGGTGGAGTATTTTAGTGAATATAGAACAGAAAAATTACAACAAGACAGATATAAATAGTACTTGAAATTTTAAAACATCATCTCATAACAGCGGAAGTAAAACATGTCTGGTTACATCATAAAACCACAATAAAGGTCAAGTACAATATCCATCAAAATAAAGAAGTACATAATCCCAC
Source organism: Allium sativum (assembly GCA_030737875.1). Lineage (NCBI taxonomy): Eukaryota > Viridiplantae > Streptophyta > Magnoliopsida > Asparagales > Amaryllidaceae > Allium > Allium sativum. The sequence continues at coordinate 4,829,320 of CM060915.1, forward strand.
TCTCATACAATAGCCAAACAAAAGAAAAGATAACTGGATAACTGGAGCTTTACATCTATCCAAGCTCCTAAAGACTGGAACAGCAATCCGATCAAGCTCCACTACTGCTAGGATCCACCGTAGGACCTGAGGGTTGGGAAAAAGATAAAAACAACGGGGTCAGACATAAGTCTGAGCGAGTCCTATAACTTTAACAATACAATCGTTAAAGTAACCAGAGAAGACATAAACTGATATACGGTAACATATAGGGATGAATGGCTACCCTAAGCAGTCAACTAAACGAAGATAAAGGATAAAGACGCATCTACCCTCCCTAAGGTAAATTACTAAACTGCACCACACCAGTCGTTCCTAACTTAAAGGTTGATCCCACCCAAGGACTTATAAAATTTACTAATTAGTACTTGCGTACCCCTAGGTGACCAAGTAGGCGCCACGGGGCCCTACAATCCACTAGGTGTACACACTACTTCCCATTCGATCGGCTCCCTAACGTAGATACCCGTGCTGGCCCCACCGTGGGATGTATCATTCCCCAATGTGGCAACCTGATGAAACTAAAGGTGCACGGCTTATATCTACTCGATGCAACAACGGCTTACCTACCAGCCCGGGCCCACTCACGCATATGAAGCCCGTTGGACTTGCGTTGCCACCGCTAACCCGTTTGCCTCTTACAGTCAAGCCCAGTATGCGTGTCCCGTCCTCGACATGGGTCGAGCCCACAAAGATACGTATGGGTTACTGGTTGAAATGGGCCTCCACAAGCTACCCACCTAAGCTTGTCCCTTTTTCTAGTATATCCCACTTAACCCTTTAATCATGTTTTAATTACATGTTCCATTTTGGTTAAGTATTCTAATCGTATTTTCTATTGCCACCCAAGGCAACCACTAGATTTTCTCATGCCACCCGAGGCACCCACTTAACCCCTCATGTCCCTCTACATGCTAATGTGGTTAAGTGTTTCTTAATTAATTAATTAAGAACGTAACCTTTGTAAAGACCTCTCACATTAGACTGTCTTTTATGACCGCTGGTTAAGCCGGTTGGGTCCGGGCAGCCTTATGTCATAACAGAGTCTAACCTCGTGTCTTTACATTAATTACGTATTTAGTTTGTGCCTAAGACCTCTCACATTGGGCTAACATTTGTAGCAACTGGTTAAGCCGGTTGGGTCCGGGCAGTTTTACGCTACAACTGAGTCCAACCTCGTGTCTTAGTCAATTAATTACACCTAATTAATCACCCTCATAATTTTATATTAATTATCCCTAATTAATCAAGTTTTCTTAACATGGGTAGACCTAACTTAATAGGTAAATTCCCATGGGGTAGACCTAACTCAATAGGTAAATTCCCAACACATAGTATGGGTACACCTAACCAAATAGGCAAATTCCCATACTATGTTTATTTATTTTGTGTTATGCATAATTATATTAATTTCACACAATCTTATTAACTTATGCATTTAATTACCCCATCGTTCCCACGTAATTTCGTTCATGATATAACACATATAAAAGGTGTCAACTTGCATATGAATGAACATGTTTCAAAGGTGCCATCTTGCATATTAACAAACACATAACTTGCATATGAACTTGCATAACATGTCACATAACTTGCATATAATATGTCACATAACTTACATATTCATTTTGCATAACAAACTTGCATATTAGCTTATAGACTTGCATAATGTGTCATCATGAACTTGCATATTAATAAACATGTAACTTGCATATTTACATACATGTAACTCGCATATTAACAAACATGTAACTTGCATATAAAGAAACATGTAACTTGCATATTTACATACATGTAACTTGCATATTAACAAACATGTAACTTGCATATTAACAAACATGTAACTTGCATATTTACATACATGTAACTTGCATATTAACAAACATGTAACTTGCATATTAACAAACATGTAACTTGCATATTAACAAACATGTAACTTGCATATTTACATACATGTAACTTGCATAGCATATTACCATGAACTTGCATAACATGCATATGATTACATAGCCCACAACTTGCATATTTAGCATCATGCAAACATAACATACATCATATTAAACTTGCATAAGCTTACATACTCAACATGCATAAACATAAGATTAATGCTAACATCATATCATATGATTCAAAGCTCATTAACCCACATACAAAACCATAAATCTCATCACATCTCATCTAATTAGTTTACCAAAAGATCATCAAAGTGATAGAAACTCACAACTAGCAACTTTGAACACCAAATGAAGAAGATTAAGATGCTAAGAAGGGATTAGAAGTTGATTAGAGAGTGATTAGTATGCAACCCTCTTCATAAAATTAGTGGAGGCCATGAGAGCTAGCATTTTGCCATAGTTTAGTCACTAGGTTTAATTATGAATGAATTAGGGTAGGTTAGGGTCTTATTTATAGATTAGGCAAGTGTTTTAGGCCATAGGATTAACCCTAGATTCAATCCAAGCCATCAAAGCATGTCTTGGGGAAGAAGTCAAGTGTAGGAACCATCTAGGGCCTTTAGATTAAAGATGGACCATGAGAACCATTCAAATGCAAAATCTGCACTTGAGCGAATCGGCCCACGGGTTGACAGCCAAACACCCTGGATTAACCCCTAGTCGACCCAGCGGGCTCGGGTCGACTTCAAAAATCGGCCGGTTCGGTTATTCCCCTCTCCCAATTCGCTGTTTTGAGCATTTTTGCATATTTATTTATTAAATTTTCAATTATATATATATATATATCAATATATATATATATATATATATATCTACACAACCCATTTCACTTAATTAAGTATACTTTAATTTGGGAATTTTCGTGAAACTTCGCGAGGCCATATCTTGGTCATACGGACTCCGATTTTCGAAAACTCGGACTCTATTTCGCGTATTTTTCCGAGACGAACGCAATGGCATAGCCCGTTTCCCTTGATTCCCATTTTAGAATTAAATTCTGCCTCGATTTATGTTATTACAGGTTATTGAAAATACGGGTTGTTACACCAGTTTAGGGGCTATGTTTCTTGAATGGAAGCAACTGGAGTATATCGCAGGGTTTGATTTCAGACCAAAGTGCGAATTGGATCCAGAAATGCTAGCTAGTTTGGCGATCAGACCCACTTTGATTGAGCGGATTGGTTCCTGCCAGAGGGACGATCCTAATCTATTGGAAATCATCTCCAAGTTAGAAATAGATGTCGACAGTGAGGAGATGAATTTGTATGGGCTTGATCGAGAGGGATGGCTTAGAAAGAATGGAAGACTAGTTGTACCCAACGTGAATGGATTGAGAGATGAAGTGCTTAGAGAATGTCATCACTCAAAACTGACTATACACCCCGGTGGTGATAAGATGTATCGAGATATGAGATAGACTTACTACTGGGAAGGGATGAAAGGAGACGTTGGAAAGTTTATATCCAAGTGCATGAATTGCCAGCTAGTTAAAGCCGAGCAAAAGAAGCCTAGTGGTTTGTTGCAACCATTAGAAATTCCCGAATGGAAATGGGAGAAAGTCTCGATGGATTTCATCGATGGTTTACTGAGGACCAGATCGGGATATGATAGCATTTGGGTAATTGTGGATCGATTGACCAAGAGTGCAAGATTTATACCAGTCAAATCGACTAGAACGGCAGCTAAGTCAGAAGAATTGTATATGAAGTGGGTAGTGAGATTTTATGGAGTTCCTAAAAGCATTGTGAGTGACCGAGACCCGTTGTTTACTAGTGGGTTTTGGAAGAGCTTACAAGAGGCTCTAGGGTTAGAATTACATCTCAGTACCGCATATCATCCTCAGACCGACGGTTAAACGGAGAGGGTGAATCGTATATTCGAAGATCCCTTGAGAGCTTGTATATTGGATTTTGGTGGATCATGGGATGACCATTTGCATCTAGTAGAGTTTGCATATAATAATAGCTACCAATCCAGTATCGGTATGGCTCCATATGAAGCTTTGTACGGAAGACCGTGCAACTCACCATCATGTTGGATAGAGACCGGTGAGAAGTTTATGCTTGGACTAGATGTGATGAGGGAAACTTCAGATAAGATCAAGATCATTTAGCAACGAATGAAGGCTGCCCAAGATAGGAAGAAGAGTTATGCCGATAAGAGGAGAAGAGACTTAAAATTCTCCGTTGGTGACTTGGTATTTGTCAAAATTTCTCGGTTGAAGAGCGTGATACGATTTGGCAGGAGAGGCAAGTTGGCACCAAGATTTGTTGGCCCATTCCCAATTCTCGAACTAGTTGGTAATTTAGTATATAGAGTTGACTTACCTGAAAAGATGGTGGGAGTTCACAACGTATTTCATGTTTCCCAACTAAGGAAGTTCGTGCACGACCCAGATATGACTATTTCACCTGATCAGTTAGAGGACTTCGAAGTGAAACCCGAGGCGGTTGGGAACCGCAAGCCGATTCGTATTGTCGAGCACGATACGAAGCAACTTCGAAGGAAGGCGGTCAAGCTAGTCAAGGTTCAGTAGGGCGAAAACGAGAATGACTGTACTTGGGAGACAGAAGAGAGCATTAGGAAGACGTATCCAGAACTCTTTGCCTGGTAAGATTTACCTTGCGATTTAGTTATTCTGCATGCTAGGATAGACTTGTTTTGCTTGTTTGCATGTTTGATTGTTGTTTTATGGCTGATAGGCATGCGGGACCCTTTGTGTGTGTTTTGATTAGGAAATTTCGAAGGCGGAATTTCTTAAGGGGGGGAGAATGTAACAACCCGCATTCTACGCATCCGAGGATCGTAGAATATTTATTTCTTTCCCATATGAAGTCGTATGGTCATGTAATTTTGGGAAACAACCATTAGAGTCATTTCCCATGTTCATGATTTTTGCCGATTTTTAAATGACCGTTTTGCCCCTAGCTGATCTTGTTTCGGCCATAACTTTTGATTGGAAAGGAATTTTGACCTGAAACCACTTCCATTAGATTCGTTTGATGGTTTACCTTTCCGTAGAGTGGTCATATGTGAAAAATGGACTTACCGATTGGGAGATATGACTGAAATAAGGTTTGGAAGGTGAAAAACTGCTTAACCGGGCCAAATAGGGTGATTAGTGAATAGGCCCATAACCCATTTCGGGATTAGGGTTATGGGGAGCTGAAATGAGTTAGGATTTCACTTCATTTCAGTTTTCTAGCCTCCACTTATCTCTTAGAAACCCTAAAAATGGCCTCCAACCTCTAAATCACCTCCAAATCACTTTCTACTTGAAGATTGGGCTTAGCAACATCAAATCAAGAGAGATCAACACCAAATCAACATTAGAGCTGCTGTTTAGCATTGGGATTCGCACCAAATCAAAGATTTATTTCAGATTTAAGTTTTATTTATGGCTAAGGTGAGTGATTTGCATAGTTCCTCACTAATTATGGTTGATTAAGGGTAGTTAGTGAAGATTAGCGAATTTATACACTAATAAATTCTGGAAAAATATTTATAAATTCTTAAATGATGTTTTAGACCTTTGATATGAATTTGGGTTAATTTGGTTAAGTTTTGCTAATCATATCATTAGTTTCACCTATACATGCTTAAGGGAAAATATGGGGTTTTGGCTATGTTTGATCCATTTTAACCTATCATATTGATGTTTTGGTGTTTGAGTCACTTCTATGTGTT